>CM076411.1:21895669-22590669 GCA_038363315.1 Mugilogobius chulae | reverse complement strand
TAATTGATGAATTCATGATTTCATTCATGAAACCATTGAAATCATGATAATTATTGGTGAATTCATGAAAGTTCTTGATGACTCATGATGAACTAATCCATGAATACATCATGAATTCATGTATAATGTTGTGCCTTACAATCACAGAACACCAAGTTACTCATTGCATTTGGCAAATTAAATTTCAGGAAAAACTGGAATGAGCAAAATCATAAAATGACTAAAAATCTTAGTCATTTTGCATAATGAGTCCCCTTTGAGAGGCCTTTGTAATGTGTGGATCCTACAGCTCTGTCATTTTAGATGTGGCATGAGTGTGCATACTCATTTCATATCAACTCAACTTGTACTAACCCATGTGAATTCATGTTTGTTTAAAAAAAACTTGACTCATGTGCAGCTTATTGTGAAGCCAGGAGTTGGTCTTTAACATGATCTCTAACCATCTGCTTTTCTCCTAGCACTGTTTGCAGCAATACATATTTGACTCTCTGGGGTATTTCTCTCTAAACACTTTGTGTTGACAAGTATCTACTGTAGCAAATAAATAGCTATCTCCAACAAAACACTAAACCATCCATTCAAACCCCTGGACAGCAAATATCGCAAAGCAAAAACTGTGCCAAATCGAAACAGTCGCCTGAAATATTAGTCAGCCACATCAAATGGAAATATTGAATGTATCTGTGCCGTGGCTAAGGTGATGCATTGCACAGCAAACACCACAGCAGCCTCTACTGCAAATCATTTAATTACCAGTTTAAGTATGCCTTAGACCAAAGAACTCATCTGCATTATTGAATACAAGGCCAGTCTGCTATAAAATATATGTACTTTGTCAGAGAGATAATGGGCCATTGGAGGAAACAGCACAACAAGCTGGAGTAACTATCTACCACATCATCAAGTAATTTGTGTGGAATAGAGTAGATTCCTCAAAATCTAGCGCCGTCAGAAGGACAGATCGGTAGTTTCAATGCAGATCGGCTTTCTGCAAAGAGACGAAGCAACTGCTGTTGATTCTCTAGTGTCTACTTGACATTGGCCACTGCAGCCCATTTAAAGCATAACACAATATGCAAAGTACTAATCAAGTGGTATCAACATTCACATGCCACTCCTGCTTAAGTGCTTTCTTGGCAGATGCCGCGATTTACAACGTGAGTATAGTTCTGCGTTTGTGTATTTTGTGTGCACTTGGGCGGGTGCAGAAGACAGATAATAGTTGCCACCTCATTTTATAATCGCCATCACGCTCAACAAGGCCCTAGAAATTGTTCCTCTTGCGTGACAGCAGGATCGTGCAAATACTCTCCATTCTGACATCAATTTAGCACAGTAAACCTATGTTTCTGTCCTGCAGCGAGCTATTTGCAGTGGCATGTGTGAGCGTAATGAAAGAGGACAATAGGAGCGGGCTGGTGACACTCATTGCATGCACCTCTGCCCATGGCCAAGCAAGAGCTATGTGAAAGTGAAGCGATTTAGGCTGCTAAGAACGGCCATCGTCCATCACACTAGGAGCAAAGTAAATTTGAGAGAAATGAACCCTTATAGATGGTGTATTGGTGTTGACTTCAGGCAGTCGTATCTATTTATGGTAATGGTGCAGCAGACAGAACATGGTGGCTGCCCCGGGTTTGGCTTGTTCTCTTGATTTTAGTCACTGCACTATCTATCTGTACAATATGTGTACAATGTCAACATACATTTTACTGAAGCCCTGCAGTGTTCTGGTCGAGATTCTTTTGGCACAGTTAAAGATATATGGACCTTAAATAGAGACAAATAGATAATACAATCCAATTTGATTCTGTTGAAGGTGCTATACCTGATTTTTTCTTCCATAAAATGTAATCAAACAGGAATAAATGATTTTAAAATCTGTTAGTATTGTATTAGTCTACGTGTTTTGCTCACTTACCTGTTGTTCACCATGATTTTTTCGCAGCTGTAAGAAGTGTGTGCTGGTATGCTAACAACTATTAGCCTCAATGCTAACAACAAAAACAACAGCTTTGTGGATTTTGGTGAACAAACGAGTGTAGATGGGACAGAGGGGACACATTTTCATGCAAATAGATACAGTAACATGATGTCTGTGCTAGAGTGGAAAAAATAAAAAAACAAAAAATAATTTGAGCATAGTGTCTTTAACATAACAATTGATAACTAATGATTTATTGCTTAAAAAAAAAAAAGCAGATTTGAGATATAATATGAAGAACATTACTTTGAACAGTTATTCCTGATGTTTTTCTCCTCTGCATACAACTTATATTGTATTAGTGTGCTGCTTCTATTTCCTTAAGATATAAAGCATAATTCTGAATGACTCAGTCTGTTGACTTGAATGACATTGTTTGCATAAAGTAACTTCCAAACTTCCACTTGTTTATGACTTAAGCGCAAAGAAAATAGTTGATATTCAGAGCCACACCGCATCATCAAAGTTCCCTTGTAACGTAATGACAAATTGTATTACTCACACAATGTTGAAACAAGGCCCTAAGTTAGCGTCACACGTTCATATTTCATTCTTCCCTGCTGTTCCTGTGCTCGTTGCCACTGTGTTGATGGGCCATTATTAGTGAGTGATGGAGTGGTTGCTAATGAGCAGGATAAAGTATGCGGCCAAGCCCTGGCTGATGAAGTGTGATAGATAAAGGAAGAGATTGTCCTGCTAATGTGTAATTGAGTTTGAAAAGAGATCATCGTTGGGAGGTGAGGGACGATTATGAATCACCCCCTATTATTTTATTATTGCAGCACTCTTCTGATATGGGGCTTTTCATGTTTTTCATGTCACTTAGTTTTATCGCTAATAAAAGACAGATTGTGGGTTCATGATTTTTTAAAGGACTTTTACTGTGATCAAGTTTTAGGCTCTTGATTTTATTTGCTGGTCATAGAAGTACAAAAAAACAAATATTCTGACACATTAGAGGTTAGTCAAATGACATCACAGCTTTTTATTTGTCAGCAGTGAGTTGCAAAAATGAATGAGTCAAGAGTTGTTGTTTTTTTGTCTCCTTCACTAAAATAGATCAAATCAGCTGGACACTGAACAATTACAATGAACTGATAAACAAATATTCATTCCTAAATGTTGTTTGTGTTCGGCAGAAAAAAATTACCACCTCTCTTTTGTTTCTCTCACAGTTTTCAAAGACACAGTTCAACTTCTGTGCTTTAATAAGATGTTTTTAGTTTGTTTGAAATCTCCAACTCCTGTTAGCCACAAATATAGTTTAGCCCCAAAAATTGTATCACATATTCTCATAATACTTTTGCCACACCCTCAGAATGTTCTTTTTCTTTTTCAATAAAAAATGTCTTTGCTTTGCCTTTACTGGCGACCAGTTTGATCATGTAACATAGAAACATTGAGCTACAAAGATGAGTCTGGCATGATCTATATTATACTGTATTTAGCTTGCGATTTCTTATACTTTTTAAAATAACATTTTTCAACATTGTGTAAACTCTCAAAGACCACTGAATATAATAGGTTGACTACCTAACTGCATATAATAGGATGTCATTACAGACATTAATTGAGCATATTTTATTGGTAAAACACATTTTTGCTGCAGGGCCAAACAAGCTTTGCTGAAGCTTCAAAACATTCCTCAGCAGGAATTGTCGCTCAATAACAATGCAATATAAATGTACCTGAGCACAACATTACTGAGGAGCACCTTGTCTGATAAGATGACACCAATAAACACAAGCACAAATACATACATAGAAACGTGACCCCAGAGAGCACATATTGTTAACCCTTTTCCTTGTTTACACTTTTTATTTGCTTTTTTTACACTGGCTCATTAAATATAAATATTGATTTTATTACTTAGAATCCTCATAAAGCCACAAAAACACATTTAGGTCAGTCATACAGGAAAGCCAAATGCATTTATGTTACATTTGCTGTTAAATCATACAGTAGTGACCTCTCTGTTTACTTAGTTCATAAACAGCCACTTAGCTTGATTACCTCCTGCTCACTACTCAAGCACTGCTGATCTGTCAATGCCATTTTTTTCCTCAAAGCATCTCTCTTCTGCCCTACGACACTAGATTAAATGATTGGCTTTGGTTTTCCTGGGTTGCACCCCTCGAGTGGCATTGACTTGGGATAGCACATCGTTCCCTATATGGGCCACACTACACTACACTACACTAAACCCAGAGTCGCGGACCGGCAGGAGCTGATCAGTCCAATGAGCAAGGCATTAATCTGCAGTGACACGCCGACTCTACCCCTTGGAGGACGTTCTCAGATCTGGGAACGGATCCAAAACAGGACTGCCTTTTGCTGCTGGAGTAATGCAGAGTGTCAGAGGAGTTGGCGTGGATAGAGGGACAGGGTAGGGTATGCTGCTGGCGTGGAAGCGGGAGAAAACGAAGATGCAAGATCAGCACCGGAGGGGAGAGGAGACGGAGTAAGAGAGATGGGACGTGGCAAGGAACAGATAAGGGCGATAACTTTAAGGCACAAAGGTGACAGGAAATGGATTTGCCTGGAGATATAATTCAACTTAAAAAATAGAAGAGTAATTCACTAAACTAAAATACGCATCAGCCTAACAGTCTTAAAAATGTTAATAATATCCATAATAAGAAAGCAGACACTTGATGTGCCCAGGGTTCAAGGTGACAAATTGCAATTTTCATTTGTAAATTGTGGCCTGTTTACATGGCAATGAGTCTTCATTGAACCACGATGTTTTGTTATTAGATTGGCCTTTCTTTCACACAACAATGAGCTATGTGTTTATTCAATCCACGTTTACTTTGTGCTTTGCTGTGTATTTAAAGTTAAATGGCTGTGTACAAGAACAATGGCATAGTTTCATATAGGGAGTTGAAAGGTTTGAATACGGGACAAACAGCAGAACAAAAGTGCAGGCTTGAGCAGTGCTGTGATTGGCAAAATATTTCAGTTCTCATGCATTTATATCCTGCAAACACAAGAAACTGTCAGAAAATCATGTGTTTTACTTTTGACTGCATCAGCAATGCCCCCAAAAACTTGGTTTAATAGAAAGTGTGAGCTACAAATCATTGTTTATTTAATTCATGCAAATATAGATAAACATCAGGCTAAGAGCCATACAGAGTCAAGTTCAGTGCTGTAGTACAGTGTGTCAGTAAAACAGCACTGTTTGCTGGACAAATGAGTGTACTCATCTCATTGTTTGTGTTTGGATGCTGATTGAACTAATAACTACTGTTGCTATGTAAACAGGGCCTAATCTGTGTGAAGATGATAATAAAGGCTTACATCAATAAACAAGAAATAAATCTTGCCAGCTGTCACTCTGGCTTGGTTCAACATTCCGTATGCCCCACATAAATGAATGAAAGCTATAGATTTAACTAATAGTTTGAGTTTGTATGAAGTTCACTGTACAAAGTTTTATCATAAAATGCAGCATTTGATCATTTTTTACTTGTTTTTTTCTCTTGACTTTGAATGACACGAGACAAGGCTACGTTCTTGATGGGTGTTGCGTCCTTCAGTTGCCATCACCTGTGAGGTCATGTGATCACTTCCATTTGTTTGTGCGTCTGTCATGCAACCTAACTGATGGAGGAGGGGGGCAGGGACCAAGGACGAAGCCATTAAATGTTCAAGTTAATGCTTAAAATGGGATGTGGTCTGGGGACACAAGGTACACTTCAGGTAACGGTGTATGTCATCAATAAAAAAAAAAAGTGAAAGAGACACACAAAAATACCAATATGATGACTGATGGCATCATATTCCTAATGTTTCTTTTCAACTTTTAGCTATTAAACTTAAAAAAAAAAAAAAATGTATTATTATTCTAAACAAGTTTTTGTACCCAGAGTTGTAGACAATAATACAGATAGACAAAAGTTTTAGGGTAACACTTTAAAGTACCGCCCGCTATGGGGGTACTTACTGGTACTTCTGGTGTTAGTACCAGTGGTACTTAATGGTAACTACAGTGGTACTTGTAGTGGTACTTAGAAGTCACAAGTACTGGTAACTTTTAGAACAGACTGAGTCTCATTTGTTTTGTGGTTTCAGTGGTATTCAGAAAGACTAAGACAAAATATCTTAGGTTGGTACAAGGTATAAAAAAAGAGAAACATGTGAATCATGTTACATGATGTTAACCAACACTTAAATATCTTATTCCATTTATAATTTCACTTAATATTGCTGAATCATAATTGTTTGTTGTTCGATATACAAATGCTAAATTTATATACATAACTTTAAGTTCAGGTTGCATTTTAAAGATCATAATGTATGTTGTTTTTGTTTTTTCCTTTTCTATGAACTGAACACATAACTCTTCTCTTCCGTCCACAACATTGTAAATTGGCTTAAAACGATAAAATGCTCTCTGTGGCTGTATCTGCTTCATCGATGTCCTGTGGAGGGTCAGCGACACTGGGGAGGTAGGAGACTAATGGCCCCCGTGCATATGCCATGGAGAGGATCAGGTGCAGTGGAGTCATGCATGCAGCTCTCCCCCAAGGGCCCAAAAGACAAAGGCTGAAGACCCGCCCCACTAATGTCAGGCAGAGCACCTGGCTCCATGAATAACTACAGGCAGAAAACATGCCTACCTACTGGGAGGGCACACACAGGCCATGCAGCTCCACAGAACAGAGAGTAGAGAGTGGCTGCACTGTCACATGATGGAGGGTAATTGCCTCAACAGAACATACTGGAACTGTGTTTTCCAGATATGTTTTGAGACCACCAAATCTTTTTTTTTATGTTGGCAAGAGTCTTCATCATCAAGCCTTGAAGTGCCAAAATAGCAACATGCAAATCATCTGAAATACTGGCTGTAGCCCTACAAAAATGCATCTCAAAAAAGACTTCACTCTGAAAACTTGTTTGTTCACAGTTATGTACTTTTTCCACCCGGAGTTAATACTTCTGGGGCCTTAACAAACCCATCTGCTTTTGTATATTTTTTTCTAATTTATTTAAGGTACACAACAGATTGTGAACACAAAATGAAAATGAGAGTGCAAATTGCTGCATGTTGTTTTATACCACAGCACACCACCTCAGCAGTAGTGTATAAGCAGCACACTATATGCTCTGTGTATAAAATAATAGAGTGAGTGGTTAGTTTGTTTCCTTCAGGCTAAATTTTCAAATCTGTATCTATGTATACTTTATTGTATTGCTAAAAAACAGCAGGCTTGCACTGAATTGGCAATCCCGAAAACAAATTCTCTTATAAATTATACAGCAAAATGTTGAGTTGCTGAGGCAAAACAGATGGATATGTGGTTATCCCTCAGCTTCTTCAAAAAAATTACAAAATTCACTACAAATTCTTACAGAAGAGATTATCTGGTCAAAGCAGGATTCATACTATTCAGGTATTTGTACTACACCAACCCTCAAGGTATTGACTCTAGCATTATATTTACTTTTAATAAATCACTCTGCCTTGAAGTCATTTTGGCTCCATAAGAGCAAAATAAAGGCTTATGACTAAAGGTGGGCTTGTGAAGGACCACTGGGCACTGGGTTTTCTGTTCTGTTTGGGTTTTGCTCTGATATAACACAACGCATGAAACAGCCATTCCCAGCAGACAAACAAAATGCCACAGTCTGGCAGCTACACAACTGTCTGGCTGCAAAATACCACAATAACACATCATCTAACACAACAGAATGCATGGCTGTTTTGTTCAATGTTTACAAGGTTAAGCTCGAGGGAATTTAAAAATGTGAGATTTGGGCTTTTTTTTTTCTTTCACTTGGAGTCAGAGAAGTGTTATAGACGGACTAATCCTGCCTCCTACCTTCAGTGAAAATAAGGTACCTTTCCAATACTTCAGAACATCCATCATTCAAGTTACACAAAAATAGCATTATAGATATCTTCTAACTTTCTTTTTTGATCCTTTTCCTAATGGTAATTTGGTTTTAGGATATAGGATGTTTAGGATGTTTTAGATATACTATGATGTACAAAGCTGCATTGAAACTAAAGGCTGATTTTTGTCTGTTGTCTTGTATTTAATCTCACAAACTCATTGATGATATTTGCCATAGAGTTTTAACAATGTAAGAAGCTTTTGTTGTTTGATAGTCTATTAAAATAGCCAATTATAGGAACTTTAAAAGGGTTCCTAGTGTTATACAATAGATATTGTCAAAAAAAACTAAAATGAAGTCAGTTTGGGAGAGAAAACAAGTTTGCCATAGCTTATTGTCCTCGTTGAACCTTTGGGGTTTAGTTGCAGAATGATGTTTTTGTTATGAGCTGACCATCTTCCCAGAATGTTTCCGTTCAGATTGAAGACACACCTTAAAAAGTGTTTCAGACTTGGTTTCCTGCCCCAATATTAGATGCGTGAAATGTTTGACTTTTTACTGTTTACTGTAAAATGGGCCAAAGGCTGTTGTGTGTATTGCCAGTAATCCAATCAGAAATGCTTGGGCTGCCAAGTATGTGGTGATACTGACTCCGACACACTGTCACTTCTCTGCTAATCTACACCACAGCAGAACACAAACATGACACATTTGTCTCCGATGAAGACTTTGGAGTTTATGTAAAGTTTAAACCGTAAAAAACTTCACTTCATCCTCTAAATAAACACACGTCATGTTTTAAGTTCAGGTGACACCACGTATTTCCTCTGAACTATGTGTGAATTCCTCTTTTTCTCAAATTTAGTTTTGTAAGTTTATTGAAATAATTCATTTTACATGTTAACCCAACTCACTTATAATTGACTTCTCTCGTCAGTTTACTCAAAAGTTTATTAACAATGAATCCTGCATGTTTGAGTTATCTTATATTGAGCTTCTGCTGCTGATTAAGTGCTCAGAAAAGGCCAGTCCTCACCTACCACCTAGCTCCGCCCACTTGCCGCATGTAGGGTTCAAAAAAGTCACATAGCCAACAATAATAATAATAAAAAAATGATCTGCTGCTTGTTACATTAAAATCTTACAATGAATAGGCGGGGCTTATCAGATCTGCTTTGTACACTGAGTAAATTAACTATTTCTAGGCAGTTTTATATCAATGTTGTGTTTTTTTTAAACAAAACAAACAACAACAACAAAAAGTAAATTAGTGATGTTGTAGTTTTTTTCTAAATACATAGAAAAACTAATCCGTTAACTAACGCGTTCAGACCCACCTAATTATTCACAATAATTTTCACAACTTACAGAAACTGAGAGTTCAAGTTTCAGAATAAACAGGTTTTGCCATCATGGTGAGGCTAAAGCTAACATGGAATGCTAACAATACACTTCCTAGTTTTGGACAATACTGCAAACTTCTCCCTCAAACAGATGCATTTCCATCATTTCTGAACGAATAAAATAGTTAAAGCAGTAAAACATTACCAAAATAATCCAAAACAAACAAATAAAGTACATTCACAATTTAGCTGTTCAAACCCTTGGAAACATAATTAGAACTGGTAGATGTGGCCCGTTGTTTTGAATTTCCTGAATATGGGCTAACGCAGTGCTCACCAATCTTTTTCAGCTCGCACTTTTAGTCTGAGCACAGCCGAAGATCTACCTATAGATTTACATCATTTTATTTAATATTAGCCGATGTTGAAAGTTTTTGATTTTTAGACTGTACATAGTTCTATTTTTTTGTCTAGAAGTTATATTGAAACACTTAGCGCTTTAAACTACTGTGTGATTGATGATTGCCGTGGTAACAGTGAGGGGAGGAGCTTGAGAAAGTCAACTTTCCTTTGACTCGCATCAACAACAAACAAACTTCTGTATCGGGCAACACAGCGTGAGCAGGTAGGATTCTGTGGCAGGAGCCTACTTGTCTCCTTCACCTGCACCTCTCTTTCTCTCCTCCTACTCCTCTCTCTCTTTCTGCTCCTCTTTTGAGCATGTGTTTAGGAGCCGCGCTGTCGTCTGGAGTTATGCGGCCACTGAGTGCTCCAGTGAGCCGACACAAGAGAAATCCAGCTGCCGCATCTTGCGCTTGTAATTCGCGTGTGTAGTTCGAGGGTGTGCTTCGCGTGTGTATTTTAGTGTGTACATTGAGTTTGTACATCGAGTTTGTGTGTATTCAGTTGTAATGTGGTGTAGTTCGAGGGTATTTGTGTGTGTATTTCAGGTGTGTACATCGCGCGTGTAGTTCGAGCGCGTACTTGCGTGTGTGTTTCGAGCGCGTACTTGCGTGTGTATTTCAAGCGTGTACATCGCGTGTGTATCTTGTGGTTAAAGTTCATATAAACTGGCAGGGGGCTTTGGGATCTACCTCCACTGCCTTGGAGATCTACTAGTAGATCGCGATTGACGGGTTGGTGACCCCTGGGCTAGCGCCTCCCACTATTGTGATGTCAGAAAAGTGACAGCGTGATCACTTCTGGCCAATCAGTGCGATGGTGGCCTGAGACGGGGGAGAGCAGCGGAGGACTAGGGGGAGCGGGGATAGCATGGGCAGAGCATTAAGCTAGGGCTTAACATTGTTTAAGCGTTTAATCCATTGAAAAAATTTGAAAAGTTTATTTTGTGAAAATAGAGAGAAATACCTTGAAATGAGACCTATGTTACTATGGGGAAATTGTTCTTGATCCCAACAGCTGCAGTTCAGCGGAGTGTCCAGTATCGCCACTTGCACGGGGAAAGAGGGGTGGGGGGTCCAATCCAGCTCTAATAATACATCCATGTTCCAACCACATATTTAATCTAAGCCAATCCAACTTAAAACAACAAGTTTGCGCCTAGTGCTGCACACATAACAGGTTCCATTAAAACAGAAAAGAATAAGACAGACGAAGCAAACTAACATATAATAAAATCTTCAAATCAACTCGAAATGCGGTGGCAGTCAGTGCAAAGACTCCACAATGTGGTCATGTTTTGTAGTGCCAGCTAAAATTCAGCTGCTGCATTTTGCACAAGGTGCAGATGCCTAAGGAACCTGACTCCAGCATACAAATGCAAACAACTAAAGAAGTGGTCATAAAAGAAGTCTATATGTATGGTGTTTTATGTCTTATATTTTGCAATCTTTTTTTGTACTGACAGTTGAAATAAAATCTTTTCCATATCCTGTTACAACGATTTCCTGTGTTTTCATTTATATATTTTAGACAGATGATTGCATGTGTTCTCCTCTACCCTCACATCTTCACTCTGTACATCTTACAGAACGCAGCACGTTTTGAAAGTATGACAAACCCATTGAAGCATATGTGTGTGTTTGGCCTCTGCTGGTGGTGGTAAATAACATAAAAGCCCAAACCAGGGAGGCAGCTCAGACTGACATGTCTCTCCTGGTGCTCTCCGCTCACAGAGACAGCAGAGTGCATGGCTGCTTGACACTTCATATCGACTATAAACTTTGCAAATGCAGTCTGATGGTGGAGACAGATCGAGGTGCAGAGGGCGCGAGGGGCATCGTAAATCAACATCTTTCTGAGCTGCCACGTTTGCTTTGGACTGATGTGGGCCGCTATCCTGAAGGCAATGGTGGCAGACAAGGCACAACTTTCTCCGCCGCGGTGACAGGGGAATGATGCACTCCACAATAACTGTGAATTGTGTTGTTTGTCTTGGTCTTTCGACTGCGGAGATGGGGTTTGGGTCTGCACATAAGGGGGAGGTATATGAAAAATGAAATGGGAGAGAAGTTTGTAAGTCCCATGATTGCACAATATAGAATCCTAGGAACGTATACTGCTAAGATTTCTGGTGCAATATTGAGCATAGAGGGGGGGAAAAATTACTGGCAAAGTAAATAAAATGCGTCGGCATTCAAAATGAAAGCATTCACATCATGTCAGGGCTGTTTCAAATAAACAGCAATATACACTTAAAAGTCAACATTGAATATATTATTGAGTGACAGAAATACAACACAACTGCAGCAGCAAAATTCAACAATGTCACAGACAGTGGCCAATAATAAGATAATAAGACCTGATTATTAAGTTTTATATTTAAAATTCTTACGCTTGAGATTCTGCATCACAGGTACTAAGTCATATTGTGGCTCCATAACAAACATTTTCAATTGAGATAAAAAAAAAAAAGTTGAGTTTGTAGCTCTTCAATGTCATTTTGATAAACTGTCTTTGACAAACTTTAAGCTTTCCAAATACATTTTCTATATAAAGCACTTTTTTAATGGACAAACAATGTTCTTTTTGATTGGTTTCAGTGCATACAATATATTTTTTAATGTTTTTAACTTAATTTGGTAGATCATACCATTTGTAGTTATAAATGACAGTTCTACATGACTCAAGAACATGTTTGTGAAGAAAAGTTCTAAATTGATGGCGTGACTCTAAACTACGACATTTTCAGTTTTTTTCAGCAGCCTCTGAAGAAAACGTAGATATACAACGTAACTCAAATATGTATGATAATGATAAGCACTTTTTTTTTTTTTTTTTTGCGTCAGTAGCTATGTTACAAAGAGCCAAAAAATATATATTTATATATTTTGGTTGAAGCCACGTTGCAACATTTTCTTTAGGTTTAACGGGTAAGCTTAGGCTTCAAGTTACTAGTTTAGAATGGGGTTAAGATTTACCAGTTTTTACCAGGGATTTGTGGTTGTATTTAACGAAAACATGCTTAACGTTTTGTTGTATGTCTATGTTTTCTTCAGAGACTGGGCTGATTTTTCCTATTATTTATTTTTTTTTTTGCAATGAACACATTTAAATGATGCTGTAAAGATAAAAGTAGCAAAATTACTAATTTAGTGCAAGATATGTAGTACTTTTGCTTAGTGTGATGTCATCATTTATGAACAGAAAGTAAACTTGAATCCTAAATATGGCTAAAGTGGGATGAGTATTGTAAAATGCTTAGTAAAATTTAAATTTTTTTAGTTTTTACCTAAATTTTGGTTAAAAAAAGACTAATTAAACCTGTCCTAATACACTTTAGTGAGCCTGTAAATCCTCATTGGAACGCTACATGATCCAGGAATCCTCAGGATGTTAAGCCACTAACCCTGACAATCAGTGGTTAGGGTTAGTGGCTTAACAATTACAGATAGACACATTTCAGACTTTTTTGCCCCCAGAAATTTGCACAATATTGAATTTTGAAACAGCTGCACGTAAAGGCATTTTGTTTGTGTTTGTGGAGGGAAACATGTCTTTGTGCTTTTCTGGCAACTGAACTTTGCAAGAATGTGATTCCTTATGTTTCTACTGTTGTGATGCTTTGACCAACCAACGTCAAATGTCCATCATAACAAGCTTTTTCAATGTCTTTCAGTAGAAGAATCCCAGATGTTTAAGTAGAAGTCAGTTCTGAGTGCTGACATATCCATCTTCCATAAGCCAAGTTAGTGGAAGTAAGAGTAAGGCCCAGAGCACAAACTTTTTTAAAGTTGGCTATTGGCATCGCTAAAATCAGATTCCTTCCACACATTTGCATAAAACAATTGATAAAACATATAAAAGCTGACTCTTGCCAACTGTCCTCTTAGCTTAATAAAAAAAAGAAATATTACATCATGTTAGAAAGTTAGTCAAGCAACAGCATTATGTAACAAACAGTAAAGGTGTGTACATTACACAGTTTGCAAACCACTATCAGAAACCAATCTAATTAGTGTTACTTTACAACAGGTCAAAAAACTGAACCTTTTTACTCACCTTTTACCTGACAAATCCAGTGCAAGTCTCGTTTGCAAATGCACTTGATGCCAAATTTATCAAACCTTGACATCTTTGCTTATTTGGCATAAAACTTTTAATGTAAGGCTTCTCTACATCATTTCCCACCCTTGAAATTAAAGTGTGTCAAATTGATGACTGATTAGAACATTGTACTTTTTAAAATATGAATTCTAATAGGGCTGGTTGAAGGGGCTGTCAGTGGTGCCAGCCTCATTTGGGACTTCAGTAAGTGTTGGGAGATTGAAAAGCAATTTAAAGCAACAGCAGTGGATGAGTGCACTGGCTCTTTGTCATGAGAAATTAGCAGCAGCTTGTTTAATGTCTTTAGAATTATGATGATGTGAATGGTAATTATGATGGCAGTAATGATGATGAAATGCAGATGCCTCCAAGGTGCAACCAAACGAGAACAAATTTGGATAGAAGTGAGCAAATACTACAGTCAGATGTGCTAAAGAAACATTTTGTCTTGCTCGGTGGCTTAAAAATTGTCTGTATGCATCAGACAAATGCAAAGTTATGACCAGAACTATAAGGTTATGCAATTTTAGCTCAGTTGCTATGGTGATGAGCAGGTTGGGTTCACAGTTTCTCGAATTATTTGGAAAGACATGCTACCATCAAATATCTCTGACAGCAACAAAAGAAACAGTTTAATTTTAAGTGTTGCACAGTGGTAATAATGCGCGTGATAGGTGTGATAATGGATGTGTGGTAATTATTTTATCTCAACTTTAACTAACCATTAACAATATAAGAATTTAAAGGGACTAGGTTTGTTGTTGAGTAAGCTCATAGACGTACATTATTAGACCAGCTTCCTGCCAGATTCCTTCAGTAGATGTGACTATAGTTTCAGGAAACCATGAGCAAAACAGACTGTTTTGTGTTTTATCAAAGCTTTTCAAAAGCATTGATGATATCACTTGCCGATGCGACCCGGATAATCTTCTACAGCAGGGGTGCTCCACTTTTCCAGCTCGCGATCTACTTTTAGTTGAGGCAAGGGCCAAAGATCTACCTATCGATTTTTGTATGTATTTTTTTAGCATCAATTTAAATTATAAGACTTTGTTTATTATTAAACATCAGGTGTATAAGCTACAAGCACCTAATTTTACTTGAATACATTCATTAGAACAATTTAACAATTAACATGTAGGATTTTTTAACCTGTAAAATAATCTGGAAGAAAAAATGTAGGTAATTATTCTGAAATAAGCAAAATCTAGTTGTTTTCTAGAGTTCAACCTCATTCTAACCTCGATTGTGTCTAAATCTGGTTTTGGTGATCACCATGGTAACGCTCAGGGGCGGGGTTTGAGACTTTGAGAAAGCCAGCTTTGGCTCACATAAAAAACAAACTTCTTAGTGAGAATTTGTTATGGCACTTCCTGTTTTCTCTCGCGGCGTTTCTTTGTCCCTGTTTCAAGGCGTGTTCTCGGTGTCTCTGCTGTTGGACATGGAAAGCATGAGCTCTGTCTGTCCGCTTTAAAGCGTGTGAGCTTCGTTTCTCCGCTGTTGGATGAGGCTGTCTGGTTTGGAGGCACGTGGTTTCGGGACGCGCTGATCCCACTATATGCAGCTCCGCCCAGTTCGCGGCTCCGGCCGGTGCCCGTGTGACCCGTGGCCGTGCGGTCGGATGTGGAGCTGCAGCAGGGCACCGTGCCAAAAGCAGAGCAGGTGAAAACACACAGCACCTCAGAACCAAGCAGTCCCGCCGAAGCTTTCATAAACAGACTCGCGCTTTTGTATCTCACAGTGGATCACGTGTTCAGCACATTTTCTCTTATTTGTACAAAGACACTAAACTTCACATAACCAGGCAGGGCTTCGCGATCGACTCCTCCTCCCTCCGAGAGCTACCGGTAGCTCGCGATCGACGTATTGAGCACCCCTGTTCTACAGATTAGTAAAGCTATATGTCATATTTTTTGTCATTTGTCTGCTGTTCTCACTAGCAACATGTACAAAAGGAAACACAGTCTCCAAAGACAACACATGCTCTATTCGCACGGCATGTATTTACCTAAAGGGACGTCTGTAAACTTTAAAATTACCCACGACATCTAGTTTTTACAGGCATTCGCACGGGATATTCGATGTCTGTAATTTTCTTGTTTTTACAAACTTTCTGGAAATGGCGAGAGATAGATTATGGCAACAACCTTTTCCTTCATTCATAAAATGATTGTTTCTTGTGTTTTCGGTTTGTTTTAACATGAATCAGCTTACCTCAGGTGCGGCAGCAACTGTAGCTCCTCGCCACGTTGGCGAGTTTGTCGTTCATAATTAAATGCACAACATCAGATTTCTTACGAAACAGCAGAAGACTCTCTCTTTTAATCCATTTACGGTGATAAAATCCAAGCATCCAAACTTTGCAATTTTGCTCAAATTTGAAGGTAAAATAAGCTGCAGAGTCAATATTTTTTTCATTTATCAACCGTTCACGGATTAAAACGCAAACACAAAAACCCAAACTCAAAGAAAATGTTGCCACGTGGCTTCAACCAAAATTTGTGTTTTTGTATGTTTTGACTTTTCGCTACAAGGAATGTTCTGAGTTCTTCAAATCTTACTGGACAAGCTCAGTGTTCTAATATACAGTACATGTATGTCTAGCAGACTGCTACAAGATCTACATAATCTATTTGATTATCTATTTGTGACGGCCCCAGGGCCTTTAGTGGCCCAAGTTGCCTGTGGGTGGGGACAACGTTATGCCGCCAGTTGCTCCTCTCTCTCCTTCTCTGCCCAGGTGCCAGTCTGCTCCGCTGATGTGCCCGCCCAGCCTGTACCGCCCGAGGCTCCGCCCTATAAATCAGGGACCCGGTGTGCTGTTCGCGGCTGCCTGCCTGCCTGCCTCGTGTCTCCTCGACGTCTCCTCTGCAATATTATTGTTTTATTTTATGATTGTTAAATAATTGGCTCAAACCGCCTGTCGTCTCCTCCTCGTCATTCTGTTGCGGGGGTCTTGAGCCAAACCCCTGACATATTTAATAAAATTATGTTAACAAAAAGTGCAGGAGTTTTAATGAATTAATTAATTAATATAGGATTTAAATATGGAAAACCACATCACCTTTGTTTATAACTTCAACTATTTTAGGATTTCTTTCAGTTTTGCAAAGACAGTCAACATAATGTCTCTGACGTCTGACACCAGCTCACATTTCTTTTCTTCAAACGCCTGATGCTTTGGCACTGCTTTGTTGGTGTAAGCTTCCCACAGTGATCCCTTTTCCAAATCTTGTTTACAAACATTAATTTTCACTCTTTCTTGTACAAAATATCCAAAAAGTACATCCAGACTTTGCTGACTACTTTGGTTGGTTCTGCTTCTATTAATTGAGTGTAAATCAATTCCTCAATGATTTGGCCACTCTGTTTTACACAATAGGTCTTGATTCTGCCACTACAAGGCAATTTGAACAAAGCACTCTGTACACCCGCTTCTCATCCAGTGTGGTATGCCTTCTGATTAGACGGTTCAAAATGTAAGTGGATTGTTTAGTTCTTATTTTTATCCATCTAGTTTCTTGCCCCTACTTTTTGGCTGCTCAAACAATAATTTAACTTCCAAGTAATAACTCATATCTGGAAGAAAGTACAATCAACTATCACAAACTTTTCATCCCCAATGGTTGCTTCGTCTAATAAACTCATCTTTAGAGCACTAATGCACAGAGGTTGTCTCAATAACAAGCAAAGAGATTTGTTTGTTTGCTCTAGCGCACATTGCCGCAGTTCTGTATAGATTTTTACACTGTTAAATCCCGGGCCAAACCAAATGGAAGGTTAAACAAAACAAACAACAGCTCTATTTAGTGTATCCCCATAGGTCGCATCATCTGCCCCACTGTTGTACTCTGTACAAGCTGTCCAAAAATACCAGCCGTGTCCCTGTCGGTTGCTTAATTGACAAGGCAAACATTGATAGAGTTTGCCGTGAGCCAAATGCAGACAGGTGTGGACAAGAGTGCAGGCTTTGAGTTCATGGAGGTGTAACAGTGGTGCGTCAACAATCTGACAACAGTCAATGGAGCAGAACATGGCAAAAAGCGCTGGTCAGTTGAAACAGAACTACGGTACATACTTTTGTCCAAAATGTTCAATAAATGGGTATGAACACATCTTTTTGCCAAGTCCACCAATGTCAAATAGTTCTAATATTTTCTACGGCTGAACTGGTGAAGAGGAATCCAGGAAGGATATCTTATTTTAGAACTTAGAATTCAGTTCCAACACAGTCTCACAAAGAAAGTCTCACACATAAATACAGTAGGATGAGTACAATTTCATGCTTTTTTTGGGTAAATATGTTACGCTGTATATATTGCACAATAAAAAAAAAAGTAAAAAAAACAAAAGTTTTGGGTAAAGCAATGTAGGGACATTTTCTTTAGGTTTAATGGGTAAGCTTGGTTCAAGTTACTAAAATGGTTAAGTTTATGGCTTTGGCAAACAAACTTTTAATACAATGCAAAGTTTGTCATTTTGAGACACTAATACTGCAACAACCTAACCTCTGGGGCCCAAAGCATTTTTAGGTCATCTCTCGCTGGATATTTTTTCTTTAAATGCTATTAAAACACTCCTTTCATTTCCTCAAGTGTTATATATCATTTTTTCAGACAATCTGAACTTTTATAATTATATGCAGAAGTAGGTTTATATGAAAACTATAAAAGGTGTAAAGTCAGAAAAACATTTTAAAAAAATAGGCGAAAAGCAAATTTTACAATGTTTTATACTAAATATAGTAAACATGAAGAATAACTTTTGAACACTTGAAATATATTATTAGAGTATTGTGGAGCATGGGCAAAAATTAGAGCGGTAGCTATAACAGAAGTGTAATTATTCAGTCTTATGTCCAAATTCTTCCTGGCTGAAGGGGCCGCTGCGACGGAGGAGAGCAGACTGACAACACTGGCATGGAGGACCTGGACATGCTCACAACCGTAAAATAAAAAAAAAAAATGTTTCAAACTCAGTTTCATAGCACTTGCATGTCACAGCTGATATAAAACCAATAATCACGTGCTAAGTGATGCTAGCAAAATAGTCACCTCAGACAACATTTAGAAAAGACCAGAGGTACTAGCTTGACCAGAGCCAAACAATGCCTGAGCTACACAAGAAGCTACTTGATGATCAAATCTTATCCAATTAAACTACCTAAACTAATAAAGAACTTCACAATGTAACTTTTTTTGTGGAAAAGGCTAACTTCACTTACTTATTTGCGAGTTGAGCAGAGCCTGCGTCTGTTCACTTCGCACTTGTTGCGCTCTGCCCATGGCTCTGCCTCGCACACAGCGCTCACCGGTGAAAAACACCAAGAGTATTTTGCCTCAAGATGACAACACGTTAGCTGTGACAGTGTTTGTGGTTGAAATGCATTGATTATATCATGCAACTGCGCTTTGTACTGTCATTGAATGCTTCTGAAAAAAGCTGTAATGTCCGCGCAATTACGCATCGTCTATGTGCACAAACGCCACTTATTTGATGAAATAATGACTTAGAACTTACTTAGCATCTATATCTAGCTACCCACACATCATTGCAAACAGAGACAGTGCATTGTCTTGTTTAAAAACGATCTCTGAAACAACATTCTCCAATCAAAATGGAGGATGCTTGCCATGTGACTTCAGGGCATGCTACCATTGGATCACCGTTTTTGATGACGTCATTGCGCAGCATGCCGACGTTTCCACACACACAAGCCTGGATCAGCGGAAAGCTCACAGTCTCCTCTTTACAAGGAAACAAACAGCTCGTTTCTAGCTTTTACGCACCGGAATATTTGTGGTTAAGTAAAACTTTGTTGATGTCGTGACGACATCATGGGGCTGCAAGGGTTAATATATTGAATTTTGCATTTGTATTTGTTATTTTATGAGAGAAACAGGCCAACACTAGTCAAAGTGTAGCGTTTATAATGACCTACATGACATTGGAGAGAAATAATCATACAGTTGATTCAAAATATATTTTACCATAAGAACATGGTTAAATATTAATAATGCAAATCCCACAAAACATGTTTTTATTTTCCCAAATTTCTTACTTGACGCTTCATTAAAAAAAAAGGGGAGACTCTTCTGAATAAATCTTTCAACCAAACTTTATACAAACAATGTAACATAGTGCTTTTCAGTTCATTAAAAACAATCCTATATGCCTGCACCCCTGTTGTTTTTTGTATTTTAAATTAATATTTGTGTGGGTGTGAGCATAGTTAGCTACCACCCCCTCACCCCCTGTAAACGTCCTAATCAGGCACTAGGATGTTGTTAGTGCCTTAGTTGGGGAGAGCTTAGGATGCTCCAGTCGAGCTAAAATGGCGGTCTAAGCTCCACTCTCCTTTGTCGTCACTGTCCTCGGAGCGGGGGAACTCTGAGTCTGCTTCTTCTCCCTCAAAGTTCCACAAATTTATTACCTTGCGGAAATGTCTCTAACTGGTGGTGTTGCTGCATTGGCTTGTGATGATGTTAGTTCAGCTGCCTGCCTTTCTTTTTCAAGTTTCTCCTTTCTTGCATCCCACACTGAAGGCGTGAATGAACGTTCGCTTGTACAGGAGCTGGCCTGGTCTCGTTTGTTGTCTTCTTCTGCTTTGTCTACGTCACTGACACTGGCATTAGGGTTTTCTTTCCTATTCACGTTTCTTTTTTGACATTTGAAATTTTGCAGCGTACTTTTATAAACTGATTCTTCATTGTTTGTTTTCACTGCATCTTTAACAGGTCTAGCTGCACCTGTCCTAATTTCGTATTTACTTTTAACGGGACCTGTCTGATACCTTGCATTTTCTCTCTGATTTGTGTTTCTGCTTCCATTCACTAATTTGTGGAAAATCTTTAGAAATGTCTATACCTGGTCCAGCTACATGTTCTTGTTCCAGTGTTGTCTTTCTCGTGGCCCAAACATTAGCTGTGGAAATGGGTGTAGTTGTAGGGTTAGTTCTAGGTTCCTGCCTAAACTTTATTGAATCCCAAAGAGTTGCTGGTGCAGGAGCTGACTTAAAGTCAGTCTTGTTCACCTTTCTAATCTGTTCGTCAGCAGCCTGTTCTTCTTTCCTTTAATGGCACCTGTGTGATTTCTAGCAATTTTTCTCCAAATTGTGTTTCTGCTTTCTTTAGGCTGAGGTTTCCATTCACTAATCTGTGGAAAATCTTCAGAAATAATGTTCTTGGTCTTGCTGCATGTTCAAATATCACCTTTCTCTTGTCCCAAACATTGACTGTTGGTGCAGGAGCTGGTGTGATTGCAGTCTTCGTTACTGGCTCTTGTACAATCTTGTCCTTTAGCGAATCACGAATTCTTGGTGGTTCAGGACCTGGCCTTTTCCTCTCTGATTTGTTCGTCAACAGCCTGTTCTTCTTTACTTTTAATGGGACCTGTCTGCTTCCTTGCATTTGCCCTGTTGAAAACAGTTCTTTGTTCTTTGGGCTGAGTGTGCCTGTCTTGAAGTTGAGAAAATCTTTCAAACGGGATTCCTCTAAGCTGACGTTTTGGTTGGTGTTGATGTTCATGGCTGTAACAGGTCTAGCTGCGAGTTTTTTCTCTAATGCCTGCTTTCTTATGTAACAAACATTGACTGTTGGTGTTGGAGCTGGTCATTGCCCCCTGTACAATCTTGTCTTTCAGTGAATCCAAAATTCTTGGTGGTGCAGGAGCTGCCTTAAAATCAAGCTCTTCTTTTTCGTTTACTTTTCTGATTTGTTCATCAGCAGCCTGTTCTTCTGTTTTAATGGGATCTCTCTGCTTCCTTGCATTTGCTCTGTTAATAACAGTTCTTTGTTATAGGCGAAGTGTGCCAGTCTTGAAGCTGTGGAACATCTTTAGAAACGGATTCCTCTAAGCTGACGTTTTGGTTGGTGTTGTTGTCTGTGTCTGTATGCTCCTTCTGTCTCCCCTCCATAGCTGTAAAACTAGAATCTGGTACAAGCGTCTTTGCCATTGTGCTTTATGCATTTGAACCTTCTCTTAATAAATCAAATCAATCAAATTAATGAAACTATAGAATAAATATATGAATAAGCAGCTTTGACAAAAGATTTAGCCGAATAAAAATAAATACATTATCATCAAACCATACAAAAAATGTCATAGAAAATGATCATTATGCAAAAGTGTTCAAAAGTGTGATACTTAAAGAGTCACATTGTCTTAAAAAAAATAAATAATAATAATAATCAAAATTTGCATTTGGTAAGCCTTTCCATTTTTTTTGGCAACTTATTCAAAATTTGAAAGTGATATGTATTTTGTTTTAATGATTCAGTTCTAAGCAATAAATACCTCAATTTATAAACCAGCTGTTTGGGATGGTTTTCATTTAGAAAGCATCAGCCATAGGTGAAGTAATGTGAGAAAGATATGGCTGTTTTAATAAGACTTCAAGCACGTTTCCCCATGGGCAAAAGGAAATCTTTTCTCTACATACGTAATATTTTGGTCTAGCCGTCTGTTCTCCCCTCACATAGCTAAATGTTTAACCTCCACAGTGACTTGTGTGTCAGGAAATGGTGCTGGGGCAAACTGCAGGCCGGATCAGTGGCTGTCTCATGCACTCACACATCATTCAACAGTCGGCCCTGTCACTGTCACTCTGTGATGGCAGCCAGGCTCTGGGGGACACAAAGCACATTGACACGTAGTCAGATTCTCCTTTTGCTTCTGCCTTTCAATCTTCACAATCAAATGCATACATTTTAAATACAGTGCCAAAATGCACTTCTTTTTTTTTTTAGCTTAACCCTGTATCTACAAGATTTTAAGTCCGATTTTTAGTCTCTCTACAACTTCAGTGAGGCATGACTTCAGTTAAGTGAATGTTAACATGGAATCTTAATAAAGAACTTTAATTCAACAACATGGGGTTTTACTGCTTAATGATGGTCTGCTTAATGATGGTCTTCTGTCCTGTCACTTGGAGACAACTCATGTCTGTGTTCTGCACTTTTTTACATTAAGTTATCTTTTGTTATATTTTGGTACATCAGACTTTACTTATATTTTTGGTCATTGAAAAAAAAAAAAATAACATTTGTCCATTTTCACCAGGTAAAATGCAATTTGTCGATGGACCTAAATGAATTCACTTGTTTCAAGATGCTTCTGTTTCGTCTCAAATACTAAGTTTATTGCACAGAAACTTCAAAAATCAGTGACACTTTTCGCTGTGTTCGTGTAAGACCAAAAGCATCGACTGGTTAAAGCAAAAAAGTCCCCGCCTACCGTGGAGCGAACGAACCCCAAAAGGTGTGAGGTCTGAAGGTTTCCACAAAGTAAAATGAAACTGGCTGATGTATCAGTTTTTGCCCTTTCTGATTAAACTGTGAAGTTCTTTGAATTAGTCTGCCTTGCCTTAGACAAGCTCAATGTTTTGACACAGCAAAAGAGCCTCCGCGACCATGACAAACCTCAGTAAGCCTGGGTGACTAAATGATGTCTTGTTATTAATAGAACATACCACAATAGTGTTCATTTGGCCATGCCTGAGATTGTGCCTCGATGTGAGAGATACTCTTGTTTTTTGTCTGCAGGAGAAAGGCTACTATCCTAATGAAGCATAGATAAAGGCAGCTGGAAGTGATGTTTAATTAAATGCTACAAGAACAGCCATGACAATGTTTTGGATGCTTGAGAAGATGCCGCCTTATCATCGTTGACCAAATGCCAGAAACACGAAGAAAAACATGGTAGACACATGGCAGCAATGCAATCTGCTGTTAGAAGGTGGAAAAAGCGTGTCTAGCGTCTACACATAAGGGGCCGGTGCAGTGGGAGATAAGGTGCAGCAGTGGATAGAGCGAGTGTTTGAAGTCCAGATAACTGCTGATGACTTCATTCGGCTGCTCTGTCTCAGCCACGCTCGCCTTGACCTTTCCGTCTTTTCCTCCACCACCACCACGACCCCGGTATTTGTCAAAGACCACGAATAGTGTGACTGTGTCGATAAGATGTAACCAATTTTCTTCAATGCAATCTGGATGGCATGCTAATTAAATTCTGTGTACATAGTAATGTAATATTGGGAGAAAGTTCATTTTGTCATGCATAAAAGGTTTTGTCTATACAAATTCATTTAGATTGTTCTTGTTTCCAATAGACTCACAATGGAGTTAGTTTAGCTTTAGGCTAAATTTCACCATTTTATTTAAGTTCTTGAGGTGTAAAGTGCTTCATGCATATTTGAGTAATTCTCCAGATGATCAGTGATGGTTCTGTCAAGTCAGGTGTCACTGATGACCAAATTCTTTAGCGATACACACTAACTGTTGGCTTAATTTGGTCTGCACATCTATAGCATTCAGCACTGTTAGTGACATTTTGAAAAAAGTAAAAATAACCACTGACAATAATGTAAACGGACCACATCAAAGTATTTGGCGGTTTTGAACCTCAAATTGGCTTTTCAAAGAACCTTGTAACTTTATTTAGCTCAAGAGTTCAATTTTAGATGACCTACTATTGACACAGATTATAACTTGTTTGGAAGAAAAAGGTCTTAAGTCTGTAACCTGTGTACAATGGGACTTAATACTTGTGATAAACAGCATGATTCTAGTTATTACACGCTATAGTGGAAAAGACATAAGTACTGTCATGGATTGTTAGTCATGTTTTTGATTGTTTTTTTTTTTTTTAAATAATAATTGTATTAATGTATTAGTTTATGATACATAAAAAGTATGATTTTAAAATAAAATTAGATTATCATTCTATAAAAAAATTAGAAAATTACACGTTTTGGACATTAAAATAAAATAGAAAAGCAAAGTTTACATTTCCTGGTCAGTTTTGTTCACATTACTTACAAAGTCCGTGCAATCTCTCATTTGTCCAGGAGTGATCCATTGTACAAAAAGCCCCAAAGTGTGAAATTATAAGAAAAAAAAAAAGAGACACAGCTATTGCTAAACAGAAATAGGGTTTAAGATACAGCTTACCAGGAGTTTATGGTCTAAAGAAAATCAAATGTAAGAATTTTAGCACAAATGATGGGACTGATTTCTGTTATCAGATCAGTTGTTTACAATATAAACTAGTTCCGAGGTCATTAGGGCAATTAGCATGTGAATGTGTCGAGCACTCAACACAGTTTAAGCAGTTTCAGTCAGAAAAACAGGGCTCAGACAAACTACTTTACTTTTGGATGAGAGTGAAAACGTCTCGATCTTCAAAACCACTGTCCAGATGACAACTTTGAAGCTATTAGTTACCATGCATTTACAGGTAAATTTTGTTATCTGATTTCATATTGAAACTATAAAATTTTAAATTTGAACTGACTTCTTCCAAGGGAGACAACTCTGATTATTATTTATTTTCTGGGTAAAAATAATGGCACTGTTAATGCAATGTGATTGTAATGAAATGATTCTCTAAAAATGTGCATATTGAATAACATGCCTCCTTGTTTACAAAAGAAAGTTGGATGAAGTTTAGAAATGTGTGTATGCAGAAAGTTAGTGAAAAGCTGCTTCAACCAAAAATGATGCATGTGTTTGTGAATGTGCCTGTGCCATACAATGGGACGATCCCAAGTCCCCCGGGTGTTTGCACAAGCTTCATTCTGCTCATACAAGTCAAGGAAGAAAACATGTGCTTCTGTGTGTGTTGCTGCTGGGTAATGAATGTCGTATTATTTATTGGTTCTCATCCTTGTCAATGCGTTGTGCTCATTTACCTATGACATTTCACAAGCTGACAAAACAGCAACCAAAGCATGTAATGCAGAGAGGGATCCTTGGAACAGCACAATAGAGCAGAAAGAAGCATGACTGATGAAGCGAACGGCGTGATTACTGTTCACAATTCCCTCCCGCGCTCTATCAGTGCAGCGCAGTGTCAAATACGGTCAATTTAATAGCATTCAACCATACCGAAATGAAGGTTTAGCAAGACTGACATGACACCATGGTAAACAGTAAAAAAAATATCTTTAGTGTGTAAGTTATGACTGACTGTAAACTGTTGATTTTTAACAAACACCGTGCATTCACATCACAACATAGCATGCTAACATCATAGTTCCTAATTGATGGGAATATTTTGTTGACTGGCATTGTTGATCTAAAACAATGTATTAAAATAGAGTTTACTTTCAGGTTTAGTTGGCTTTTTTTTTGCACATATAAAACCTAATTTTGAAATCTACTCATAAAAAGCACAGCATGCCACGAATAAGCCCTGGAACATAGTAAATTTTTGTTGATGCAGAATAGCTTATGTTATGGGCGACAAGGCTCAGTTTCCGCGGTGACAATCTAGCTACTTCCTTCAAGCAGAAGACCATGGAGGGAAAAAAAAATTTGAAGATGAATACAAATATTTTTATACATGAAACACTAAGAATAAAAAAAATGTATGCTTGTGATTTTTAAATGTGTTTTCTTCTCAGATGGATAACAACTTATTTTATCTAGTAAACGTTAAAAAGCTTCTGAAGATGACAAAAATCTCTCAAAATTTCTCTACTCCAAAACCGCGGTTATCATAAGTCACTTAAAAGCTTTTTTTTTTTTTTTTTTTTTTAATACATCAAGCGTCCATCTCATTCTGCTTTCAGTGGCCACGCTCTCATCTGTCAAGTGTAATGAACAGATGTTGCTCAGTCTGCATGATGGAGCGAGTGGTTGGCAGGCTCGTTGGAGAGGTCATCCGGACAACAAGAACAGTGCCGGGTAACCTCCACTTCAGCCTGCTCCTATGGCTTCATACTTCCACACACCTGAGCTCTTGTGCCTGACATTCAACAGCCTTTTCGGCCCCCCCTCACCCCTCTTTATAACACTCGACCACCCACGGACCTGTCCATCTCAGCACTTGTCAGCCATCCTGTTGCACTGATCACTTACCTGGAATGTGCCCTTGTCCATGACTGGGCAAGCCAGATGCTGAAAAGGTCAAAATATTTATAATAAGGTCAACAAGGCCTCAGAGAAATGAGGCAGAGGCGAAGGAAGGAGTGTGTGCAATGGCAATGAAGGTTAGGAAAAGTCACTGCATTTGTTTAAAAAAGAGTTCTATAGAAAGCAAAGAAGACAGAAAAGGCACATTTTCTCAACTAAATGTGCTAATGTTGATTGCACTGCATTATTCCAATACAGAACTCTCATCATTGCTTGACAAAAAGAGGTCTCTAGGCAGTGCAGCAGAGGTTTTATAGATGTTTTTTGGACTCTTGATTGAAAATGCAGATTTGTGATGCTTATAACCACAGCATAAGTCATGTCAAGTATGATTCCATCTGCACATCAAAGTCTAGCACCATTCGATTAATGCAAGTGCCTCTGTCTGAACTGGTGCTGCACTTGAAGAGAGATCATCCCACAGGCAAACTTCATGTAAAGCAGAGCATCTGTTTCCATGTTCCTTGAGCTGAATCGAACACTGCCCAATGGAGTACCAAAAGTTGCAACAGTGTAGCTTTTTCTGAACTGGCTCAGTTGACGTTCACAGTACACTTATACCGATCACACCAGAGGTCTCATGTATGAAACTTTGCGTGGAAGTCTTACAGAAATGTCTCATCTCTGAAACTTCACAGTCACAAAGGTGACGTGGGCAACATTGTTGTAACACATGCTTTACAAATGAGACCTCTGTATAGTAGAAACCTATCTGACTCTCACCTATAGAGGTGCTGTGAACCAGAACTACAGGAAAACAGAGGAAAAAAGAAGACAAAGAAGAAATGACATGTCTGCACAGTTGGACTTAATATTTATGCTTGTATGGATCTACCTGCTTGTCAAAGCCTGATCCCGTCAGATCTCAGAAGCTAAGCAAGAAAGGCCTGGTTAGTACTTGGATGGGAGACTGTTAGAACACCAGGTGCCACAGGCCCAGTGTGAGTGACAGCCGAAGTACAGACATGTGTGAACATCTTGAGGAGATGAGATCAGATGAAATGCCCTGAAATACCAATGATGTCTAGAGTAAATGTAAACTTGTAATCTTTTTGAGCAAACAGGTTCTGAAAGGTTGCCATCTGCGTATTTAGCTGTATAACTAAATACTGCAGGAACACAGACATTTTTTCCTGGATTTACATGATCTATAGAGTATTTATGTGCTTCCATTTAAGCTTCATAGCTGTTATTTTTTTATTAATAATCAAAGCTAATGGTGATATATTTGAGTGATCACAAATACAGTATCTGTTCAGCCGCTGGCCTTCTCCTGTTACTTTTACATGTTCTTGTGCATCAGTTTCACCAGTATTCATCTCGCATGTGTTGTATATTTTGATTCTGAGTCTCACATTAGTCTCAGTGTGGCTCAAGTCACTGTTCACTTCCTGCTTTAGCTCCTCTCTTGGTCTCTTGGTTCACTATTGGTAGATATATTTGGTCTCCATTCAACCAGATGAACTTCTCCAACCAAGTCAAGTTTTGAAATTTGGCCCAGATCAGAGTTGGTTTACATGTACAATTCCTCAATCAAACTGACTGGTTTAGTCCCGGTTCAGATCTGTTCAGTCCTGGTTCAGACCTGGTTTAGTCCCGGTTCATATCTGTTCAGTCCTGGTTCAGACCTGGTTTAGTCCCGGTTCAGATCTGTTCAGTCTGGTTCAGACCTGGTTTAGTCCCGGATCAGATCTGTTCAGTCCTGGTTCTGAGGGTGGTCAGCGTCCCGCACATGCACCCTCCGCTGGGTGCATGTGCCACTACCGCAACTTAGAGTTCCGAACAGCTGATCACGAGACTGTAACAGGCCGCAATGGTTACAGCGCATTTGTACAGACACGAGCATAGGCAGGATGAATTACTGTAAGCCACGGGCCGTAACGGGCAGATAACCATCGGGAAGCTGTTGCTCAATACGCTTCCACTTCAACCTAATCTGTTTATTTTTACGCCGCCAGAGACGCTTGCTTAAAATTTGTTCTAGAGTGCGCTGCTTACGTTTGTTCTATGTGAATGACAGTAAAAGCAGCATTTCATTAGCCTAGTTGTAAAGCCGTCTTTAAACTTCTAATTAAACGTCATTGTGTAGTAGTGTTATAACGGTGTTTCCTGCTTATATAAGCCTCCACACCAAAACTCGAAATTCTGAGTTTAAAACTCGAAACTCTGAGTTTTAAAACTCAAAATTCTGAGTTTAAAACTCGAATATTGACTTTTTGTGGGTCTTTTTTTTTTTTTCACTGGCGGAAACGGGCTTCCATAGGTAACAGATATATATTGTTTCATGGAAATTGCCACCGCATCAGTGATTTAAGATTGAATAGTAAAAGCAAAGTGACATTAAACGTTTTAACACTGAAGCATAGCAAATGTCCGCACAGTTTTTGACCAGTTTAATCTACAGTCTCCTTTCCCATTAGTGTCTTTAATGTCTATCTCCTATAGATGAACTTGATGAGCCTTTAACTGTTCCTGTTATTTGAGTGAAACAACTTAAATAGCTTGGCACCTTGACCACTGATTTCTTTGTAAGCACTAGTGATTCCTATGTTCTGAATAGGTCATTGACTGCACAGATGAGTCATTGGAGAAAGTGACCCAATGAACTAAGCATGTACAGATCATTTATCCTCATGTCTGCATTGCAGTATTTTGTTTTGTTTTGTAGCTTTGACTTTGAACTTTGAAGTGGTAAAAATTGTGACAAAGAATTACTTTACACGCTGAATAATCCCTGGTCAATGAACAAATACCTGAACACTGAGAATAAAGAAAATCTAGCAACATTTTAGCACACTACATCTATTGACTACAATTACTCACATCAAAAATGGGAATTAGGTATAGGAAAAAAGTAAATGAAACAGCTAAACAAATACCTTGGGTGTGTTTCATGTATTCCCATAATGATGTGGTTGATTGGCAGCCTCACAACACCAGCAATTTGGCACATAAAAGGTCATCAGACTTGAGTCTTGGCAGAAAGAGACAGCTTTAAGGTTGGGAAGGCGGGAGTTAGACCATTCTGTCCCTTATTCCCTATTCAATATGAAAGGCAATTGCTTTGTCTCACATTTTAGTCCCAATCTGCCACACTCCAGCACTTTACTCATCTAATCTCATTCCTAAGCCAAGCACTCCCCTGATATGGCAACTGGGGGACTCAAAAGAGAAGAGATGTACTGCTGAGGGGAGCGAATAAATAAGAAGACACTTGAGCACTAAAACTAATACATGCTTTATCTAATCCAATCAACCAAGAGGATTCAAGTTACCTCTAATAGAATACATTAACAAGGCCGCAAGTCATTTTCCACAAGTACTGAACAACATAAAATGAATTAGGTAACATGGTCAATTTACCACTTCACATAGGCCTATATGAATGAAAAGGGATTTGCCTGGGAATCCTTGCCCAAACAGGAACGGCTTGGATCACCATCCAAGCACTCCCATGGAGCACACATAGCAACCATTTAAAGACAGCATAGTGACTGCATTGCGCTGTCCTAGAAACTGTCCAAATTATGGTAGCCTCATGGAGTTTTCGAGTCCTTTCATCCTCATTAAAGGTGTCAAAATAGATTCTATGGTATTGCCATATTTTGTAATGTTTTTGTTTTATATTTTTAATTGTGCTTGCTCAGATGGGGGAAAAGCTAAAGCTGCTACACTTGTGACTAGCCAAATGCAAGCACATGTCTTTTCTCAAACCTCGTGAGTATCTGCATTTAACATGCAAATGACAGGGAGACCTTCAGGGGTATCATTTTCTATTAGAATATATGAGAGTGTAATTATAGATAAATGCCACATTAGGTTGAAGAGATAGAAAGACCTGCAGTGAAGTCGGTCTGCAGGCACTGATGAGGTCAAATAAGTTGTCCTCTGTCCAAAATCAAGGCAAAACCCACACCATTAGTATTTATTGTATCAAAATGTGTTTTTGTGTTATGATAATCCCCGGCACAATAGTTAAAAACAAAACTTGAAAAAAAAAAAAAAAAATATTGTATTTACCAGGCATGAGGGTTTGTGAGGGAGTATGTAGAAAATTGTATTTATTACATTTTGTCTATTTTACTATTTACATATTTTTTGCAAAAAACATTCAGTAAAGGTACAAAAGCACTGCATTATGAATAATCTTAGCAAGCAAAGCATCTTTCCCAATCATTTAAGAAGCAAACACAATGAAGATGAGCCATTACAAGGGCCTACCTAAACAGGGAGAAGTCACGCAACTGTACGGTTGCTTCACCTCACAAATAACCGTGGCCTACAAGCACTGCCCCAGTCCATTGCACACTGGAATCACGCTTCTACCTCTTACCCTAGGTGTGGAACTGTGATCTGAAAGCTTTGTGTTACATCGGACCAGACTACACATGTGCCTGGACAGAATTGGGCTAAAACGGCCGGCCAGGACAGAACTCCAGGGTTCTAATGTGAATTGATCTTTGAGCAAATTTGCATTACAGCTGTTAATGCTGCAGTTTCCTGGACTTGCATCTCTGGTCAGGCTGATGCACACAAGGCTTGTCCAAGTAGATGCCTGCTTTTGTATTATGCTTTTCTACTAGTATGGCCGCTTATTAATTTAACAACCATGTGTGGTACCCTTGAATTTTTATGTAATTGACGTCATTTGACATGTTACAGGGTTATTTATTAAATCCCCATTAGCTGCTGCTATTCTTCATCAGGTTTGCTTTTAATTTACACACTCACTTTGCACTCTTATTGTTTGAATTCCCCTGTTTTGACTTATTTTTCCTGTACAATCTATTCATTATTAAAAATATGTTGATTTTACATACGATTAAGCTGCTTGGATGATCCCCTGCGAAAAAACGGTTGGGCACCACTGGCCTACTTTGTATCATTGCCATTTGCACCATCGACATATACAGTATATTCAAGTGCTTTGTTCAAGAAGAAGGCACTGAACTACAAATCCTGTGTGCTTTGATTGTATAAATGTCCTTTTCCTTGCACTGGTTACAAGACTACAGGATATGTGTTTTGATGGCTTTATTGTAAGACTCTGTTTTGCAAAATAGAACCAGATACCTAAAAGTACTAGTAAACTCTTAATTGCATTATATAGAATTATATTAGAACTTTTCCACTGCACTATACATGTCACATTAGGTTCAAGCACTCCTGCTTTGAAATGATTTCCGTTGTATGTCGCATAAATTAGCATATCATATCAGACTTGATTGCTCATGTCCTTCCTGTCCAATTCTAACAGCATGTACTCAAAATGGCCACTCACTTTGATTGATAGGGTGCTAAATGTGAAATTACACTTTTTCTGCATTTTTATTTAGGAAACTGTTAAACTTTTAATGAACAAACTCATTAAAATAGGGGGTTATTTTCAGAAACATCCCCCTAACGACATCTATACACCAGATTGAAACCTCTTTTTAATTACCATGCAGCTCCAAAGAGACGGGCAGCTTTCAAGACACTTTGTGAGTCCACATCATTAAAATGTAATGAGACGCTGCCCCGTATAACGACTGTAATGTTCTAGGACATACAACCATTATACGTGATATACTACTGGAGCTGAAGGCTGCACCTCTCACATGTAATTAGCCTAATACAATGTGACAATGGGCAAATGGCTACTAATTATGATGATTGTTTTCATGCATCTCCCTCGCTCTTTCTCACACAAGTACAAAACAATATATAAAAATAGATACACTGAATGTGAGCAGGTTCCACTACTTGAAATATTTAACAAATCTTATCACCCTATACTGAGTTGTTACAGAACCATAATGTAAAGTATTTATTTTGTTTAAGAATTTAGCTCATGTAATAAAAATGGAACAAGTAAGTATTTCATCAAATTATGTTACAATCATTAGCATGTCAGTGTCCTAAAACAGCCCCAAAGAGGGTGAAGTTACCCTTGGGTTCCATCCCAGCTTTCCACAAAGAGCAAAGCTTAGACATATTTTTGGTTGACGTGTCCGCTCTGGTTTCATGGACAGATGAGTGAAAATGACCCCAGCTAAAAAGGGTTAAGGACACGCTGTGCAGACCACTTACCATGGCCCAGTTAGACTCCCACTTTAAAGACTTCTAAAATACTCAAACTTCCATCACTGAGTTGATTTTTGGATCAGTTTAAATAATATTAAACGTATTATAATTGAATATGAATGTCAATTGGCACAAAAGCAATTGTAACTCTTACTATTACAAAAAAAGCATATAAAACTCACTGGAGTATTGTGGCCTTTGAAAAAAAAAAAAAAATACTAATAACTAATAATAATAAAAAGTTCTTGGTCAGTTTCTTAGGACCTTCACACTGCAATTGATTAATTGTGAAATTAACAAGAAATAAAGCAGTCAAATACTTAGAAACCAGACAACCTGACCTCACCGAAACAGTGTCTCATGTCAATGCATGTCTGTAACACGCATTTACAGTGGATATAAAGCCTGTTATTATTTACAATGTCTAACAAAACCCTATTTTGAACCCCATTAAAAAACCCTCTCTTGTGTGAAAGTGTGTTGATATGACATACTTTTAATTTGTGTGGCATAAACACCCATTTCCATCAGAATACTACTCAGCACAACTAAACTCCTAAGTGTCGTAGCCGTCTGTTATTAGGACCTATAATGAGTTTTTCATATTGAATGACTCAAATAACAACAAAAACTAGAAGAAAAGGCTGTTGTTAAAGAAACAGCATTTGCAATTAGCCACACCAAAATATCACCACAAATTGAACATGGCAAATGGAGCATAAATAGCAACGGAAAAGTAGTTTACAAGGATGGCTGTGGTCTGCCAGCTAGGGCACAAACAACAGTGTCTGTCAACTGGAACGGCTCCTAACTTGGAAAGACAACAGGGGTCGAGATTTGGCCGCTGAGGGTACAAGCTGTCTCTGTCCTCCCCCGTCCCGCCATGCTCTTCCCTTCACTAAATCCCACAGTTTGACATCAAGGCCATTGTGATCCCATTTCATCCTGTTTATCTAGTTCACAACACACATTTATTCGGATGTGGCTTCTGCAGGGGTGGGAAGCGCAGCCTCTTATAACAACTCATTATGGTGAAAGTCAAGCAAAGTAGTTCGAGAAAATAGAAAGAGTAAATGTGCATCGTGATCAGCCATGAGATTGTCCTGTTTAAAAGTCACAGGTTAAAGTATTTAGTAATAAACCATGATAGAGATCAGTTATTTACATTTTGTTCATTGCAAACACAAAATGTAGCTTAAAACAGATTCATTAAAAAGTCCCAGCTCTTTAATGAAAAATGTATCTGTATTAATTTGTAGATCTTAACATACTTGTTTATTATTGTTGTTGGAAAGTGGCTAATCAGAATCTCGAACATCAGCTGCAATACAAGATAACTCAAACATGCAATAAACTATCCAATTATGTCCCTTAATCAATACCAATGGGTAAGTTTAGGCTTTAGGTACATTTAGGACTGGGGCTTGTGGTATGTTGACATCTACCCATTAAAGGAATGTTGCCACGTGCCTTTCACCAAAATGTGTGTCTATTTTTGTAGCATATTGACTACAAAACGTGTAAAAACGTGCTTATTGTAAATTTTTGACATTTCATATCTCTGCTTTCTCCGGAGACTGAGCTGTCTTCAACATATTTAAAACGATCTGCCTAATTAAAATGTATCAGTCGCCAACATGTTGTAGGTATATAAAATGTAAGATCCAAAATCTTAGTTCTTTTTATATTGTTTAGAAATAATAAACTCACAATTCTTGCAACTTACAGAAAAAGTGGTCTATTGCTCATCACCACTGACACAGATGGGGTGAAATCTTGGCTTAGCCAGTGCTTGAAGTAAGCGCTACAGCTTCAATCTGGCATCAACGTCAGTTTGTAGCTGAAAAGAGAAAGAATCACCACAGTTGCACTTCAAAAGAATGTGTTCTTTAGACTGTAGTTTCTTTTATAGATACAGAAGTTGTTTTTGTTTATTACATACCTGAAAATTAAAGAAAAAAGCAAGAGATCACAAAAGTCACTTGGGTTTCAAAGTATTTTGATGATGTTACAGGAAGAATGACTGTAGAAATTAAATTTATAATTTCACTTTGTTGTATGACATTTAATTGTGTATGGTATGCCCTTCTCAACACAATTTTACAGTATGTTGTGTCATTTTAATGCCAACTGTTCTAGACTAACTGACCTTGTCCATGTTCCACGCTGGCATCTTTGACATCTCTGTGACAATGGTGTGAAAGCAGAGCAGCAGGAATGTTTTTAGTGTAAGGTCGCTCAATAATCCTCCATCATGCTGCTTCTCCAAAACTCAAAAAGCTGTATTTTTCAAGAACTTTATCAACTTTATTGCATTGTGTTTCTACGGCCATGTGTCTCTTAGTCCATATTGTTGCTTTAGTGTAGATAAAGTCATCATTTCACTCCATTCAATATAAAAAAAAAGAAAGGTATAGCCCACTTAACAGAGTTTGCTGTGTAGTCCTCTTGTGTCAGACTCAAACCCACACTCTACTTGTGAACACCTTAGTATAGTCAGGAGGTTGCAATGATACTCTGGGGGTGGTTTTGCAATAATGGTTCAGTAGTTTGGTGTCTAGGCAATCATAAAGCTATCAGTTTGTCAAATCCTGGTCTGACAATGACATGTGGTGTGCACACAATAAATTAGCCATTTAAGTCATCTTGTTCTGTCAGAAGTTCTAGACCTAATTGGATTCTTTGTCGATGAGAATCAAACTATGACCTCCAGTGAAATGACCCTTTAGATTCTGCGGTTGTTCAGTAGAAATACCCTTTAAAAATAGAGACTTAACCCGATTTGAGTCTGCAAATTTCCAAGCAACACCTGTTTTTCTAATTTTTCACATCAAACTTATTTCTTATACTGCTTATCTCCTTTGATCAACTTTATATCAGTGCTTTTCACAAAGACAAAACCAAAACACAAATATGTTATGTTATCTCATCATCTTTAGCTTGTCTGGGATACATGAACATTCAAACTATTCTATGACGACAGGTAATTCCAGGTGATGCATTTCTGTGTAGCAGTTTGTCAATGACTTTAGATTCTTGATCCTTGCTTGCTTTTTTAAAGTTTAATAGAACAACCTCCACCACTATCGCAATTTGCCTTAACTTGCTCTCTACGCACAAACAGACAATACTAATACAGTATGTTAGACTGCATTTAATCCAATCACAACACAGTTTTACAATGCTCAAACCCACAATATCTTTTCTGAAAATATGACTATAGCAGGCTGCTCCTATTACTTTTTTTCTTTTTTTGATATTGCTTACTCTACTGTGTTTGTAACCAAGTTGCAAAATTTCTCACAGTTAACTTTTTTAGTGTGGGAAGTGGTTTTATATCTCGGGGTTACAGACAGAATATGTACAGGTTTATTTTATTTCATTTTTTTTACGTAATCTCCTGTCAAGTCATGAGGTAGGTAATGTGACACGCCTGATTTGGCTGAGGAATCCTGCCTACTTGTCACCCTGCTGTTTTCCATCTCGTACTTAAGAGCAATCACTTGAAGGCATAATGTTCTAAATCCTAGTGCCAACTCAGCTCAAAAATGAGGCTGTGAGCTTTTGCCTTTGATGTTTTTACATACTGAGACAAACTCAGTCAAACTCAATAAATTCTCACATCAGCTTCCGTGTTATAATGATTGTCTAGCACCTTCTTTAGTGTTGTATCTATACGGAGCAGACTGAGGCGCCCCACTCACCAGACTAACTGCCCTTAAAGCTGACACACGGTAAAGCTTATCTGTAGTATTACTCAAGACCAAGGTTTCTAGACTACTTTTTAAGGTCTTGGTTTCGCCTCAGACTCAAACATATTTGGACTTGGCTTGGTTTCGGGCTTGTCTTGGACCCGGTCTTATCTTAGACACTAAGACCACATTTCATTACCACCACAAAGCTAAACTTGCACCTGTTTGTGATAAGCTCTGCACAATAAGATAACGTAGACACTGATATTGCATAAAATTGCAAACATGGTCTCGATTTAGTATCGATGGACTGCGGACTTGGTTTGTCTATAGGTCTTAACCTATATAACTCTCGATCTTATCTCGTTGTTAACTCTCACTGGTCCTGCTCTTGCCACGGTCTTGGAATTCTGTAATTTCGGAAAGGTCTTAGGGTGCACTCACACTGGCACAACCGAACCATGAGGTCTTGACTACTACACTACTTAGATCTCCGAATTGTGCTACAAATTCTATATAAAACGGATTTTTTTTTTTTTTTGCCCTGTTAGCATGTTGCATGAATATACTGAAAGAGCAAAATGACCAAAATGAAAAGTTCTATATCTAAGTGAGTAAGATTGGTTATTGGTGGTGACAGTCTGAGGTAAAGGCTTATTATGTTCATTGCAGTTCAGAAGTTTCAGCTTCCAGTTATACGTCCCAGATTTATTTCAAAACTTGTACAGAATTGGAAATTGCAAAAAGTTCCAACTTCTCATAGTGAAAATAGTTGATAGCAGAAGAGCAATGAGTGTGGGCGAGTTGTTACAATTATTATTGTTAAGAAAGTTCTTTAATTACATCTTACTAAAAGTTATCCACAAATTAAATTGCCATAAAACAGAGACTTTTCTTTTTTATATATAGACACTGTATATACCAATGTTAGCAGCATGTTGCCACACTGGTATGGATATTGATTCAAACGGTTGTATGGACATACATGTAGACATTTCTACCCCCTTCCCTCACCGCTCAAGGCCGCGTTGTAAAGCTGGTCTAACCCGTAAAGCCAGGCTTATCTCCTCTCTATGGGCTCCCTGGCTGTGCAGTTTCCCCTATCGTCTCAGGGCACCACAGATAATCAGCCATTTCTATTTGGCCTCCAGACCGGGCGCGTATCCCTAAGTCTGCAGATAGGAGATCTAAGCCAAACTTCAAGGTCTAAGCGTGCAAATACAGTGAATCAATGACAAGAGAGAAAGAGTCGACTGTAAAACTACAAATAGAAAATAACAGCGGTATGTCAGAGAAATGTGAAGTTTTACAGAGCATTTGCCGTACATCTCATCATTGTTAATGTAGAAATGTTGTACTACACAAGGCAAAGTGTAACGGTAAAAAGATAGCTAGAACTTCAGTGTACACAGAATCTGTCATTTAGCATTGTATAACTGCAGTGTGTAAGAAAAGGTATCTACAAACATACAAGCATACAATAAGTTGACAAGCAAGGTGCACAGGTTGATTGTACAGTATGTTTTTATTTGCAGCATAACTGATCATTATCTAATCGTTAACTAATTGTTATCTTCTAAAATACTAATTACACTCCATAAGTGTATCTTATTTTTCATCATAGCAATCAATATACACTCCTAAAACTCTATTCCTTCATGGAACATTAAGTTTTAGCAATACTATTATGTCATAAGCATGCTTTTGTAAAAGAGATGGCTAATGCATTACAAAGACAGTGTAATGCCATGCCTCAGAAAGAAATCAAATTAACTAATTGGGAATAATGATAGTTTAACCAGACATTCGGCTAACTCTAAGTGGTTCATCTGTGTGTCTCGTACTGGTTAAGCCACATGCCTTCGGGACCTCCTGACACCACAGATATCCCATAATTACACACATTTTGGTAATAGCCGCTTAAATTTACACCTTTGCCACACGCATAACCTTTTCATTAAGCTTTGTAAGATACAGTGGCCTGGGTAGCCCACAGTGAGGAAGGTGGTAATGAGGATTTAATGGTTATTTAGTAAGGCATACAATACACATTTAATGAATACCTGCATGGCATTTAATAAGTTCAAATGCAAAATCTTGTGTTAGAAATATACTATGAGGCTGAATGTAGTTCTGAGTAGAATTAAGAAAAGAACAAGTAATGGATAGGCTGAAGTTAAAATAATTTATTGTCTAGGAGAATAGGAGAATTTTTCCTCTAAAATGGACCCATCCTACCTTGACAAAAAGCAAACTGTCAGGAGCAGTGGTTGCTGGTTACTCGTTTCCATCCACTGTTTGGCTATAAGACTGATGTTTCTAATCGTGAATGTTTTGATTGATGGGGGAAACTGGAGTGCCCAGAGGAAAACCACCCAGACACAGGGAGAAACATACAAATTCTGCACAGACAGGCTAAGGTGTGAACCTAGTACCTTCTTGCTGCGAGGCGAAGCTGCGTAGTTGTGCAAGGACTGATTAAAGTTGGAAGGGCACACAAAACTTTTCAAAAACATTGCTTAGTTCAGCAAAGTGCAAGTTAAGACAATTCACATTTATTTTATTTGTTAGATTCTGTATGAATCTTATACTAAGTGACAGTCATATAGGATCTCTTTAGGGCCCAACAGGACTGCTCTCTATCAGCCAACTGTCAGCGCATTATGTTAAGGCCATCTGTGTTAGAGGCTGTAAGAAACCCTAGTGATTGGCCATGATAGTTACAACCCTGAACACGCCTAATGTAATGTATGCTAATGGATTCCTTCTCCTCCTCTCCTGTTGCCACGGCACACTTGACTGTCTGTGCCCACTGCACCTTGCTTCATTAAAATAAAGGTCTCAAAGTCAGATGAAATGAATTAAAAACCTCTAAAACCTTTTCCAATGCAATAAAGAATCCTTGAAAGTAGGATTAAGTGTACATGGTAGAACTTTGGTAAGACTGACCTTTAGAGTCAAAAAATAATCATTAAGTATCATATTTCATTTGTTCAATTGTATTAAATAGTGGTACACAAAATAATGGAGTTATTTTTGGTTACTACTTACAAATATAGATATTTTTTCTAATGTATTTGTTTTGTTTGTTTTTCTCTTGTCTTATACTATTTCACTGTTTGTATGTAGCACTTTTGTCATCATTGCTGTTTTTAAAAATCTCTATTTGCTAAGTTTGATGAGATATTTGAGCATGTGTTAGTAAGACTTGTGTATTAAATTCTGTAGCGCTAGAAAACTGTGCTGGACTGAAGCTCACTCTAGTGTAATTAGTGTGACCCTCTGCTCCTCTGCCCTGCTGCCTTGGAGACTAAGCTGCTCCACTAAACCCACTGGAATATTGTTTTTACTGTCCTAAATGTTAATATTATGAGAAATGACTGTCTCCTTAGCCCACAGTTCAAGGAAAAACACTATATTAGATGCATTTTCTTTTGTTAATCTAAGGAACATACATGTATTTTCATTCTCTTTTAATTCTGTACTCCCCTGAAAGTTTGGCCATCTAGGTCAAGGGTATTGGAAGGGAGGTAAATTGCTGTGACTGTTCTATTAAGCTTGCCTTAAAGTATAGATGCTCGCACAAAGACACCATGACTTTCTCATTTGTTAATATGATGAATTGTTAGGGAATGTAGAAATGACAACATATTACCTAACTATACCTTTAGGGGCTGGCTTAGGTTTTCATATAATTCCAAGCTAAATTAGTGGCTCATAGAGTACTGCTTATACAGTATTGACTAACTGATTACACTGTTTTTATTTTGTTTTACAAGGCATGTATATAATAATCATTTGGGTTTGCTGTCATTCACTGATCCTCAACCACAATTGATCAAAGACATGCAACATATTTTGGAGCAATAAAGTACACCATCTAATTTGATTTGCCAAAATTACAAACTACTGTATTTGTGGCCCATTAGCTCAGTGATAGACAGAGCGCTACTAAACCACTTTTACACTATAGGGCTTTGAACCAAGGACGCACTCAAGCAGCACCTATACTGTTTGACTGGCCATATAAATGACACTAACGGCCTCTGATCAGTCTATAATGGTTTCATAGTTGCCATGGGTCCTTTCACCGCCGTTATTATTAAGATCATTTTTATTCATGATATCACCAAATTGTCCTTGGTCGAAACAGGCGATTATTGGATGCTGGTGATCTGTGCCTTGTGAATAAACATGACAAACAATCAGCTTTCCATTTAAAAGGCAGAATGGCATTCAGAGCTTGCCCTCAGGAGTAAGAGTAGCGGAAAAGCAGGCTTTTCACACAAAGAATGAAGCCATTAGAAATAAATGGAAGTGTGAGTGATGCATAAGTATGTATGCTCAATGGAAATTATGTTGAAATTATAGCACACTGTAATGTATGTGTTCTGACAATTAAGTGAGGGAAATACATATTTGTTTTTGTATTTGACCTCTAAGCAAGACATCATTTTAGTTATTTCTTGGCCAGTTTGATCAGGCCTTCTTGCTGATTCTGTCTAAATTGTAGATGTTGCAAGGTTGTCTTCTGGAAATGAGGATCTTCACTTTTCTGCACAAATTTTCAATGGATGTGTGCTTCTTGCTGAACGTCCCCTTTCTTGCTTTAGCTGTGTGCTTTAGATGGCCTCACTGATGACATAATGTTTTCGCCCAAAATGTCAGCAGACCGAGAGACCCCTGCAGATCTAAGCTGCTGATCGTAACCGCAGATAGAAATTGTTCTTCGTTGCAGCTGTTTTCTTTTTTTAAGATAAAGTTATCTGCTGTTGAGAGAATGTAATAACTGAGGAAAAACACTTAAATATAGTGCATTATCTTGTTGAAAATAAAATACATTTTACTGCAATTACTTTAATAACTTTTCCCACAATGCGTGGATGATTTTCTAACCAAAACAAGGACAGAATCTTCACTTTTTCCTCGTAAAGTCAAGCTAATGTTAATGCTGTGGTAGGTTGTTTCCAGAGATTGGACCAATACTGTCACCCAACCAGAGGATCACTCAGTAGGATGCTTTTACACAGATGTCCCGTTTGGATGTCCTGGCCCCCTTCACGACACCCTCGCTTCTCTAATAAGCTCTGCCCAATTAGGGGGCATGTGTGTAAGATGCCCATGGAATACTTTATGTACAATCCTCTGCCTGGGCAGCCAACTGCCTCTGTGCTTGTAGCCAGACATGCCGTGGGACATATTTTGCTCAGGGGTGCTGAACATTGAGTTACAGATTGTCCTAGGGTGCATCATTAGCCTATATATGTGTATTACAAACATAATTAGTTATAGTTACTATTTACTTTTCCAAAAGTTACTGAGTTAGTACTGCGTTACTGGTAATGAAAGTAACTAGTTACCAGGAAAGTACTTTTCCTAGTACTACTGTAGTTACGTAACTATAATTAACACCAATCCAATAAGCTTAAACAATAATAATTAAAAGTCTGACTTCCGATTGTCCAAATTTATGCAACAACCAACTCAACCACCAGCGTTATTTTACGCTCTTCACCTCCAGCACAGTCACAACAACACAGGCCAACCTCTGGACCAAACAGCACAAGAACCAAACACCCGTGGACAACAGAAGATAATAAACATCTGCACGCTTAAACAGAGGAGAACCCCAGACAAATAGACAATAAAAATGCGGTATTATGAGAGAAAAGAGACGACGACTGCTGTAGAATCACTTACTGTGGCTGTGATCTGTAGCTCCAAACACAAGACGTAAACTCCGAACACACGAGCCGATATGTAACTCCAAACGCACGTGGCATTCACGCGTCGTCTGTTTTAACTTCCAAGTAATAAAACGGCAAAATAACGGTATAATACCGTAAAATGAACTGAGAAGATTTCCTTGACGTGTTTTGGAAAGGAGCACGGAAGACTTGCGTCAAGCTCAAACCAATCGACGATGTCGGGAAAGTCACTGCACCCGCCCAGCTCTGCTTCTGATTGGTTACTACTGCAGTGTTAAGCCAATGGTGCCTATAAAAAAAAAGGAAAATTTAGATTTTATTAAAAATGTAACGTTTTTAAAACAAATGTAATATATACTTCCTATATTATGGTAAATTTTTATTTTTTTTAATCAATCCAGCAGGGGTGCTGACGCACCCTGCGCACCCCCCTTCCCACGGCCTTGAGCCAAGTCTATAAAGGAAGATAGGCTGAATGTCCAAGTAAGTCTCCACAAACACACATGTGGGAGCGATCCATGAAGCATCCCAGGCCTCTGGATTTGTTTGAGGCTATGACCAGCAGCAACCCGGTATCTGTGAGCCACAGCAATGCGCCGTGCCAGGATCATTGTGCTCGAGCTATAGCTCCAATGTTGTTGAAGTAAAGCTAGAAAGTCGAGTCCAGGACAATGATTAAGTTTAGGAGAAAAGGTAAGTTTAGAAAAATGGTCTGGGTAAAGGTTAAGTTAATACAACACAAAATTACTTTGTTGCTGTTGTTGTTGTTTAAGATGAAATATTTATTACAATTTTTTCTTCACACAGCAATCCCCCTCCCCACTCAGTGTTAGCAAGCAGCCCATTGGGCAGGTCAGCAGAAGCGAGGCACATATACAGTTGGCACCACAACCTCTGATCCTCACCCTAACCTGCAAGTCATTAGTTGGAGTGGGAAACCGCAGTGCCACTAGGAAGCCACAGACAAAGGGAAGAACATGCAAACTCCAAACAAAAGGCCTATGCAAAGTCAAACATGCAACCTTCTTTCTGTGAGGTCAGAGCGCTATCCCTGTATGAAAAACATAACTCTGGAAATACATATTGAGACACAGTTCCATGATAGGGAAGACATAACAAACAAACATAAGCATAACATTAACCTTTTTTACGCTCTTTTTTTCATCTTCACTGTTATTTCACTGGTGTACATTAAGTCAAATTAAAAATTTGACAACTCAAAGAAAGAAACATGATGGTACAGTATAAGTCAGATGCCAAAGACTATGTGACGGGCCATTCACAATACAGAAGGAAAGAAAAAATATACGTTTGGTCTTAGGTCATGAAAATAGCACAGTCTAAATTCTCTTCAGCCCTGTTACAAGAACAGCCCTTTTGTCTCAGAGGTTTTGACAGTCAGGTTAGAAGAAGGCAGAGGTTACAGAGCTGGCTGTAAGCTGTCAGCTTGTTATGTCTGCCATAACACTGGAGAAAAGGAAGGCCTCAGCGTCTAAAGGTATGATGATAGGAAATTTACGTTTTGTTTCATAAATGGGTACACATTTTCTTTCAATGTTAACAATATTTAGTTAGTTAGTTTGAAATATAATAATAATAATAATAATAATAATAATAATAATAATAATAATAATAATAATAATAATTATTATTATTATTATTATTATTATTATTATTATTATTATTGTTGTTGTTATTATTATTATTATTATTATTAGTAGTAGTAGTAGTAGTAGTAGTAGTAGTAGTAGTAGTAGTAATACTCTGGGTAGACAAGCTACTGAATTTTCTGTAAATTGTAGCTCTCTAGAATATAGAAGCAAAGGTGATGCAAGTCTTTAGTGCCTTTGTTGCATGGCTCAGTGATATGGGTCATTAAGAAAGAAAGAAAGCTCAGATTGGAGGCATTCCAAAACCGTATGCTTAAAAGAATAACTGGTGTTACTATAAATGCTCATGCAACATCTGAAGAGATAGAAAAAAGTGCTAATACCCAAGAGAATGAATATTGGGAAAGAGTGTAGACATAATGGGAAGAATCAGGAATGTGTGCGATGCAGGCAACGGCTAAAACAAATAGAAGAAGATGTGAAAGTTTTTGGGTTTTTTTTTTTTGGGAAGGTGAGACCGCTTTAAGATCTGTGGGGCAAGTCTTGCAGTACTCAGTCCCGCTCCTCAGCCGCGTCGATCCCCTTATAGACCACTATCCTAAAAACAGGGAAGCAAAATAAGATTCTCTGGCAAACAACACCAAGCTGGAGTCAGTCATGTGGCCAAACTTTTTTTTCTCACTGGGTAACTCATGGGCTAGGATACAAAATAAGTAGTAGAAATAGTAATAACAGAAGTAGTAAGGCTGCCATTTTGCTTCATTGTCCCGTTCGCCCACCACCAAAATTCAATGCACACATCAAATTCAGAGGCAATGTGGGTGAAAAGTCTTGCCTAAAAATACAACAAGATTTTTTCCCACTAGCCCTCCCACTGTGGTACCTGGTCTCCCCTGCTCAACCTGCTTAACTTCTGAACTCTAAGATCAGGTTTTAGCCTTATTTGTGATGTACATGGTTACATTTTAGATTTGACTTTATTTTCACTATAGAACTCATTACCAATTCTGAGATATTTTCTGTAGCAGCATATCAGGAAGTTCTACAGAAATTACTGTTCTACACTTTGTAATTATTATTGTATTTATCTTGTGCAAAACCAGGAGACAAATAAATTACGGACAAACGTTATGAGAAACCTGCTCAGAGTAAGTTTATAGCTTTTTTCTTCGAAGTCATATGGCACATAAAGTGACTGGTAGACCTGTGAGGCGTAAAAGTACATGCATTTGGGGCGGTGCAGGAGATGAGGTGACGACAGCTTGGAGCCCTGATGAAGCTGACCTCGGTGTTAATGAGCTGCTCACTCACAGACAGTGAAGCACATATACACCCACCTGTGTCAGTCTCCGAGCCACTCTTCAACCTGAAACAGTCAGACGCACCCACCCCCCATGCAGTCAGACTTTTACAGCAGCTCACATACACTTCATTCTACATGTAACTTTAATTCATTAAAACTTCAGATACATTATTAATGAATACGGAAATACTTTATGTGCAATGGCCTACTTGTTAGAGACTTTTCTAGATCCAAGTACCTTTAAGTTCAGACTGTTTTCTGAAGCTTGCAATGTTGATGTAAGTGGAATTCAAATGTTTAACTTATAGTTAAACATTTGTGCTGTAATGAAATATTCACTTTTCGCTTACTGTCACTTACGCTTCTCGAACACCGACTGCAAGGTGGGTTCAGTTGGAGATACATGCAGGTTTCTTGCATAGTGCCTTGTACTCCAGCTCCAGTCCACGTCAGTCAGTATTTGATTCCAGCAAGAATGATAATATTGTTATGACTTGCGCAATCTCAACCTGCACCAATCTCGCACCAAGTGTTACTCAGAGTTAGTCACTTTGTACCTTTTATAAGTTTTGAGATTTTGATTAAACAAAGACAATTAACTAAATCAAGATAAGATATAGATCCTTTATTTGTCCAACAATGGGGAAATTTCAATCAATCAATCGATCAATCAAATAAGATAATTTGAAAATAGATTTAAAATGTATATAAGCTATACAAACTGTATATAACTCTATGTACAAACTATTAACTATAGTTAATAGTTTTTTAACTACTATAACTATATAAAGTTATAATAGTTAAAAAAAAACCTTATTTACAATAAGAGTCTGTTATGGCACAGTGCAGGATAAGACATGATAAAAAGATAAATTGGCATCAGTATATAGTATTATACAATATATGACTATGATTATGAACAGAATAAATAAATAACCGGTGAATAAATATGAGGTAAAAGTATGACTATGTTTATGTACAGAGCAGCATTCAAGAAGGTGTAAATAGAGGAAAATAACAAATAAAGTGACATGAGTGAGTTGTACCAGAGATGATCCCCATGGTAACACAGTATTGCACAAGATTAAATGTGATGATGTCCAGAGTTAAAAGTGTTTGTTGTAGTCTGACAGCGGCAGGAAGGAAGGACCTGCGGAACCTTTCCTTCACACAGCGAGGGTGAATCAGCAAAATTTCATTGTACAACTACAATGAAATTATATCTACATGTTATAAGAAAACATAGTGTAAGGGTTTTACAATGCATCAGCTTTGAATTGATTAGGACGCTTTAGCCACCCCTTAGGGAGTTTACAAAATCAGGAAAATCAGACTGTGCTAAAACTAACCAAAAAATGAAAACAGACTGAATTAGTCTTTGATGGATTAACCTGGAGAGATGGTTCTGCTATGACAAGTCTGTGGACTTGCATGATGCTGCATGAATTATGTAAATATTGTTCAAATATAGTTATTGTGATGTAAATATTTGAAATAAATGGAAAAAAAGTGAAATCAATCTTTTCTTCCCTATCTAGAATCTAACCAATAATAAAAGAGACAGTGGTTGTCATGTATTGTTATTGTCTTGTACTGTATGCATATTTCTAACTAGTATGACTTTTTAAAGTCTACTTTACGACTGCCGATGACTCCTTGACACTATTTATCACTGAGCGGAAAAACTATGGAGCATGAAACAGCCATCCATCTCGCTCTCTTAGTGACAGCTCATATATGACATTTGGTGCTCTTCCCTGGAGCATTGCAGGCCTAATGAAAGATGGGATGTTTTAGAGTGACGTGATAACCTCTAATCCCAAATATATGAAGGCTGCTTATTAATATTAAGACATTTACCCCAACCAACCTTTGAGAGATGGTGGAGGGCAAACTTTTTGTTCAGGATTTATAAGTTAATACATTCACTGAGCGAGTGTGAGAGAGTCGGGGGAGAGGAGGGTTTGACAGCTAAAAACAACTCACCTACCTAACTATGCTGAAGACACTTTGTCTTATTATTCTGTACTTATGTATTCTGTCCACATCCTGTAGATGTTTTATAATCATAGTAACATATTGTACATAATATGGCTGCCACTTCTTTAGTCGGTCATATACCGCTCTGTGCTTGTGCATGCATATAAGAACATTTGATCTTGAAATAAATTTGAAACTTGTTTTATTGCATGTTTCTATTTTCTTGCCGTTCTTAAACTTTGTGTTATAACACTGGAATTTCTCAGTTGAGGGATAAAGAAAAAATATCTTATTGTATCTTAACACTTTGAGCAAGGATGACTTTTTATTGTTACTGCTATACCTTGTGGATTAGACCTCAGGATAATAAAATTATCACAATTCATTTCTTTTTATACTATTGTGTCCTTTCAGCCCAGACATTTAACTTATGTGCAGCACTTGTTGGGACACAACAACTTAGCATCTTGAGATTTAATCCAAGCCTGCCAATTTGCTGAATTTTGTTTTCCACAGTATGCAGACAAAATCATTTGATTTCTTGAGTTGTAACTTGTCAGATAAATAGGATAGAATGCAGTTAACTTTTTTTTGCTTGTTTATGATTATTTTCTCGCAAACAAGGAAATATAGCAATCACAAGTTATGTATATGATAAATCACAACAATCAAATAAACAGATGCGATGCAAACATTTGCACATCTGCTTTCTCTATCACAAACCCTCCTATATTACATCTCAGTCTTATCTTTCCCGCATCGTCCTCTCTTCTGTAGACTATTGCTGTCAGCGAGCCCTCTCCTCCTCTCTGTGTGACTTTGATAGTGCCTGAACATGTCCTATGCTGGAGCAGTGAGGGCCGTGGAGGGGAGGCAGTGACTGATGTGGGGCGCACCCCTTCTCCCTCAGTGTCACCGTCTGATTGATGTTCAAAGAATGGTCCAAAAAATCCTGGACCAACTCACTGCACAGCCCAGAGGCACCCCATCCACACCCCCGCCCCAAATGAAAGTGATATTTGAAGAGATATGAAATAATTATTATGTGCCGCTATGTTCCTGCCTCTCAGATGTGAAATGAAAGTCTCTTAAGATTTGAATAAAATTAATAAATCGCACCTTTGGGAAATATTAAAGTCCACCTATGCATTCTAATCTGGAATAAAAGTAGTGAGCCGTAGCATTGCACATTGCTCAGAGGTAGGTTCATTATGTAATCTCCAAACATAACATCCCATTTTTATAAGACTACTGGTGAGAAAATATAGAGGAATGTCTGGAACGGCTCACTAATTAAGACATGGTTCGCTGAAGAGATGGCCCTATAAAACATGTGATTATTGTGAACATTGGTCTGACTCATATGCCTAGCTGTCAGCCCAGAACAATGTGCTCTGCATTTTAATTTAAATGTATGTGGTTTGCGTAACACTCACCAGATTAAAATGTGATTATATCTGCTTTGCTTTTGTTTGCTGTGCCATTGTTAGATTTTCTGATTGCTTCAGATGGTTAAATCAACCATATTGTGAAGGCCTGAGTAAAATCTTGTTTTCTTAAGATTTGATATTGGGCTTATTTCAATGTTGTGATAAGACAAAAGTGGGGAGGGAAAAATGCAAGAAGCAGTGCCTGATTTTAGAAATGTAAGCAGAACTTAAAAGTGTAACTTTCTGGAGGTAAAGAGTCATTAACACAATTTAGTGGAAACAGAAAGTTAAAACTGCATTTCTGTGATATTTTAATGGTGGACAATGTGTTTTATGCCATAATGTTAAAACATACAACTAAGCTAACCACTTTCAAATTTTTTTAAAACCAACAAGTGTAGTGTTTTGATTACTCTTTTTTTTTAAATAGTGGCACATTTTCAGGCAAGTAATGCATAAACATTACATAAACATAAAAATCAGTGAGTGTGGTTGTGGTGCCAGTAAAGTGAAGGCCAATAGAAAAAAAAAACGCTGCTTCATTTTCTGCTCACTTGTCAATCAAATTCAATATGTTTCTGAGTAACTCATTGGATCAGTAAACACAATGCACGTCATTTGAAACACAGCAAACAGTTTTTTTTGTTGTTGTAATAGTCAGTGCTTGTCTAAACGTATATCAATTAATTTTGTATGATATATTGTTTACAGCATTCTGTAGATCAATACTCTTAATGGATACCAGCTAAATCAAATAATATTTAAATGTATGTATTTGTGTGATTTGATTGTTTGTTTAGTTATTTAGCTGACTATGGGGGTATTCCATGAAGCGAGATAAAGCCAAAGCCTGGCTTATCTGGCCAATCTAGGCTTGTGAAATCTCCATTTCCGTTCCATTAACGCGGCTAACCAGAGGTGACGCTGAGTTGCCGCAGTAACAAGTGCGCAGACAAACAGTCAAGATTATTTTAGCTTTGTCTCAAAAAACGTCTAAAAACACTTAAATCACATGTTTATCCTCACACAACTGTGTGAAATCTCTCTGTCTGTCCCAACACAACTTATAAAGTCACTTTTTATTCACTTTTATTTACTTGGCATTGGCACCAAAGAGCCGCTTGCGCTGTTACTTTTCTACTTTTTTTTTTTTTTTTTGAGCCGCTCTTGCTGTGGAAAGACGCGTTTGTAAGAGCAAACGTCACATTGGCAGCACAAAGAGCCACGTATTTACCGGAAAATTAACGTGCATCTAAACTACAAAAGATTTAGCACAGACATGCAGCTATTTCTCTAAAGAATGATGCAATGAAAGCAGGACTGAAGTATGAGAGCAAGTCGTGGAGTTGTGCTGCTGCTTTTGCGCACAGAAGCGCTTCATCGCACCTCTTTCCCTCGTCTCTCCTCACACACCTCCTTTGCTCCGATTGGTCAGTTCTGGTTGTGAAGAGTTACGCTACAACTTTGTGACAACTTTACGCAGCGGGACTAGTTCCACATGCAGAGTGGAAAACCACTAAGCCTACTACTCACAAATACAATGATAAATCCTCTGGATCTCCGCAGTAAACTGCCTCGTCTTTCTCCAGCAGTGAACAAGAGGGGAGGGGCTGCCTCTCTCTCCCTGCATCAGAATAAACCACTATAAACTGAAAATGTTTGCGTTGCAAATCAAACTAGAATCCGTGTGCACTTTGGCTCCTCCTCCTACTTTCGTTAGATCGTGAGGAAAAACACTTTTCTCTCTCATTCTCAGTGATGTCTTTGCTCCATTGATCTGGCCTCGTCACATTCAGCGTGAGTGCGCTCATAGCCCAGATTAATCTTCAAGCTTGAATTATCGTTGTTCAGACCCAGGTTTATTTCTTTCATGGAACGACTTGAGGCTTAAGTTGGAGATGAAGCTAGTTTCAGCTCAGGATTTTAGGATAAACCTAGACTTGTTAAGCCACTTTCATGGAATACCCCCATAGAAGCATGAGGACATTTGTGCACCAATGTAAAAAAAAAAAAAAAAAAAAAAGTTGTCTTTTTATCCAATCACCATATCAAACATTGATTGGATATACACTAGATGTGTTTATCTACACACACCTATCTGTCAAGGCAGGTTTTGATCACCTTTTCCACTGACCTTCATGCACAACAAAAACATCTCTTCCATTGTCATAAAGCTGGGGTCTGGCATGCACGGTGGATAAATGAAACGCATCTGTTTTTACATGGTCGCCTGTGTGGATTAAAATGTCATTGCCTCTCTTCATTTTCCTTGATGTTTCTGTTGAACTTTTCACACTTGACTTGTTTTGTCCATAAAATATGAATTATCCACAGAGCCCTTTATGTATGTACATGCTCACACAAGTGCACAGCTATACACACAGAGTAATCAGGAAGCCATCTGTGTTTACAGGGCATGAAAATGAGAAATTTTATCATGGCAGGGTGGAAATGCAGACATGTGTGCCAAGGGATCGCAGGAAAAGGTTCAGTGCTGATCACATTCTTTCATTTCACTCATAACAAAACCTAATATGTAACTTTGTATGTCTGGTGTGAGCATGAATATATTTAAATTTTTGACCTTGAAGGGTATCAGTGATGATCACAGTTGTATTGTTTATAGTGAAAGGCAGATTGTTGCATTTTCAAGGTAACATAAAGTGCTGTATATAGTCGTCATCTTTGTTGCCCTTATACCTCTTCTTTGCCTTTTCCCATTCTCATTTCTGAATGTCATGGGTCCTCCGCTGACTTCTCTACGGATTCTATTGCCAAAGCTGTACACTTCGTAATAGATGTTTTGGTCTAGTCTTATTGCCATAGAAGAGAAAATTAGGAAATAAGTCAATGTTATTTCTAGTCTGTTTCAAATTCATAATATATGTAAGATTGATTTATGTGAGTTCTCGGCCATTTTAGAATGCTGTTACTTTACCAAAAACAAAACAAAAAAGTTGTGTTTATTGTGAATCATACATGTTCATTTAATCAGGGATTGTTAGACGGTCTTTCTCCAAGGCTAAAATGCTGATCCAACTTGTGATGTCATGGAGTGATGATTTTATTAACTGCTATTTTAGCCTTAATTGAACTATTTTATTCAATAATATAAGATGACATGATTTCAATGATCATCATCATGGAATAATGATATATTTATGAGGAATTAATGCATGAAGTCATGATGAATTCATGATGCATTCATGCAATAGTTCAACGAACAATCATAAATTCACTATGTATTTTCATGATTTCCCCTGAATGAATTCATTCATGAATTCCATCATGTAAATTTCTGGTCAATAAATCTTCATAAACCACAACCTATTTTGGTAAAGTGCATAATTAATTTTCAAAATGGAGTCAATGGAAATGTGAAAAGATCGTACAACCTTCAGATTAGACTAGTTAATTATTTAAACAATAAGTTGTTATTTAAAAGGGTTGGTATTTTAATCAATTATTTCTCTTGGTGAGTGTTGCCCCAAACAATTAATTAATTTATCAAATCCTGAAGCTTTATCTGTACTCACTGTTCTGTGTTCCATCTTACAGACGTCAGATAAATCTGTAATAAAACCCAATTTATTATATTAGGACATATTTGGTTGTGAGGTTTACATAAAATATGTTTTAATTAATAAAAATCACAACACATTACTCACAGGATTTGCATTTTTTTCACAGTGTTTTGCCTCGACAAACAGGAAACAGCTGATGCTAATGCACTAGTTTTGATTTGTTAAGTCTATCAGAGCAACAAATAAGTTTTCGTCACTGGAAAAGCTGCGGTTTGTCACAGGCTCAAGTTGGCATTTGATGAGGAACTTTATTTCTATCTGCTCTTTTCTGTCTGTTTTTTTTTGCCTGTGTTTTCTCTTATCCAGTCATCATGCTTTCATGCTAGCCCATGGTCAGCTCCATGGCTAGCATGAAAGCAGGGTCAAAACCGGCTCACTGTGGATAGGTCGTTTTGTGCAGCGGAAACAGCAAAGGACCGTTTCGTACCGCCTGACTGGAGCCTGTGGAAACCGGGCATAAGGTGATACAGAACAGAGCCCAGGTCGTCTCAAGTGAACAACAAATAACCAGCATTAAGTCTACCAACCTTGGATGTCACTGATTAATATGAAAGCAACAACCAGCTGTCCTTCAAGGCACTGAAGACAAATGAAAATACACATTGTTGAAGACATTTACTATCCACAGATGGACAAGTCTAGATGTGTCCAGAATGATGTGCATCGATTTGTATAGCTAAACTTCAATAAATAGGTCACAGTTTATCTCCACCTGTTATTTTGGTCCTTGTGCGTGTTTCAGCACATATTCTAACACAGCTTTTGTGAGTGATTACTCAAGTGTCACTCTTGCAACAAAACTGTGTGATGAGCCACAGTAGTGAATCAATAGACAGGGTGTATTGAGAGGTTGTAACAGTCACTCTTGTAGCCATTTATATAAAACACCTAGTGAATCATCTCTTTGATGCAATAAAAAGCCGTGGCAGTAACACCTCAAATCAAGTCACATGAGAAATCTGCAAATTAATTGTAGGCTTTTTCATTCACCCAAATATAACTGATTCAACACTGAGAAAACGTAGATCTAACAAAATCTATACAATAAATATGTTTTCTCAGCTTTTTTTTTTTTTTTGTTTTTTTTTGTTTTTACATTACATAAAGTCAAAATGTAAAATATTCACGAATTTTTTGTTGAAGCCATGTGGCAACATTTTCTTTCAGTTTGACAGGTATGTTTTTGGCTAGTGGGTAAGTTTAGGGTTGGGGCTTAGGTTAGATTTACATGTTAAACCCAAAGAAAAAGTGTGGTTATTAAATTTTGGCTTTAGTAACAAAAGGCGAAAAATGTGCTAAACAGGGGCGCTACCTTTGCAAATAGTAAGCAGCTTTACAGGACTCATAACAAAATGCTCAATGTCAATATTACTAAACATAAACTTAACCAAGGCTAACAGCAAACCACTAAATCTGCATCTAAATGCGCAATATACGTGATAGGCTGTTTATATTGAGTTCCTGCTAATGAAAAAATCGCCAGATGAGCGTTATATTGATTTCCAGCAAAGTTCTACAGAGCTTTTGCAAAATAAATACAAAAAACAATACAGTGATTAAGACTTAGCGCTGGAGAATGCAACCAGTGCCACTCACATTATGAGCCTGTCCAGCCCGATCTCACAAGAAAGCGTACATATACCACGACATAACGCAACATGTAAATGATGATTAGCACGTGTTTACGGCTCTTTTGCGTAATTATAGTACGCGTCACAGTCCCCGTTCATTTCAATGGTGGTTGTTAGATGTGTTCTTATTTATGAAAATTAACAAAATCCTACATCTAATCTTAACCTACCCCAAGCCCCAACCCTAATGTTAACCATTTTAGTAACTTTTTGCCTGAACTTACCCGTTTCACCTGAAGAAAACGTCTCCACGTGGCTTCAACCAAAACTCGTGGCATTTTTACGCTGTGAAAACTGTGTCATTTTTACGCTTTTTCATATCGTGCTATATGTACGGCGTAACATAAGTACGCAAAACAGGACTGATATCGTGCTAAAAATACGCTATTTTTGTGTCGTGCTAAATGTACGCCTTCTTGTGAGACTGTGTTGGCCTGTCTGCGCTTACAAAGGCAATCTTAGTAATTATTGAGCATTTTAACTTACGCAATGCACCTTTAATGTATTTTTGTAATTTTGTTTATCTGCGTTTTCTCCGGAGACTGGGCTGAGCTGTATCATTTTGTTTTGTATGTTTGTTTGTTTTTTATCACAGATTGTTGTCTTAAATTCTTATGTCACACTTTTGATGTCACACACTACAACGTCATTGTCTCCTTCCAAACACTCCATGACATATATTTTATTATTATTATTTATTAATGGCTAACATTAAAGACAGGAATAGCAGTGGGCAAATCTAATAAAGATATTATAATTCCTGTCCTATGTTTTAGATCAACAGCTGAAAGATGAACTAGTCAATGCAATGTTTCCTGCATTTATGGCAAAATGAAAGCATTAGTCTGCTGCTTAGTCCATTGCAAAGAGTGTGACTGCTGCAACACCTCAAAAATATGTATACATGCAGCATATTTTACCCTTACCATGTCACAAGTTCTAAACCAAAAGTTTGAACTGAACTAATGCAACTTACTTTTCCATATAATATCTGCTTTTTTTCTTCTGGCGATGCAAACTGTTCTTTCAGCTGGACAGTGTGATTCCTATGACACATCTCACAGTGTTTGCACACCAAGATTGTCACTTCATAAAATTCCATATCCTTCATTGTTTGTTTTGACCATCCCTGTCTTTCTCTTCACTTGTATTTGTATAGGTTGGAGGAGCATTTGTCGTCGGGTGAGAGGGGTAGTGATTGAAAAGCTGTCCCATAAGTCCTGGTTTGTGGGGCCTGTCCGTGCTTTAATCCATCCTGCCGGCCCTGTCACACATGTGGAATATCAAGCAGGCAATCCCCCCGGAAAGGAGCAAAGAAAGATGTAGGGGGCCGGTATGGCAACGTCGGAAGAAAGGAAGACAGATAGAAGATGTTAGCGCAGGAAGGAGATCTGAGGAGCATGAAGAAGTGCAGGGATGCTGGGGGGTATTTGGGGTGGCTGTCAGGTTGTGGTGCAGTGGAGGGAAAAGCCAATTCCTGGAGTCTCACTTCACTACTTTTCTTCATTTGACTCTTATTAGCTCTGATAATGTATCTCTGCCATTAACTGGCTAATAAAAGGGAGGTGGGGGGCACAGAGTGAACAGGGGTAATGGGGTCCTGATCTAGCTTCTAACATAAACTGAGCAGTGACAGGCTGCTATAAAACACATGAAAGAGTGTGCCCTGGGCTGGCTGGCTGGCCAAACAGCAGATCCTTTTTGGGCACAGAGTCACAACATGTAACAGTTATTTTCTTGCGTGTGCTCACCTGTAAAAATCTATACAAGTCAGCCTCAAGCTGGGTGTCCACTGCGTGTTTTTTCTTATATGGTTTGTAGATGTCACACTGCGAGTTCTGAGGAATGTAAAGACTTTACATGGCAGACTGCACAGTCAAACCATGCAATGATCCACTCACTCACGACAAAATTTGCTTTTTTTCTGTGTGTTGCTAAGACTCTGGTTGGATGCTAAACTACTGGGAATATCAGGTACTGGAGAAGAGCAGCAGTATTATTATTGTGTCATTTCATCAACTTTGTCTTATTTGATCATGTGCATTTTTTATGAATGAGAGTTTATGAGATCATTATCATGGCTATTTTGTGGGTTCATTTATTCATTCATTCTAAACTAAAAGAGAAGTATTAAAACTGTAAGTAAATAAAAAACAGGAATATAATTATACTTGTTTGTTGTTAGAAATAGAAATTAACATCTTAGTTGTCTCTTGTGATGAGGCGTGTTTATGATTCTGCCAACAATCTTTCCCGTCGAGATGAAGGTTTATGACCTGAAATAATAATTCAATAACATAATGCATCATTGATCAATCTGTCTCCCTACCATCTAATCAGATCCATTTACCAGTTCATTTGCATTCATCTTTCATTCCTCGAGGCTCTTAATGAGCATGGGCTTTTCAAATATACCAACATAGTCATGAGGACCCTTCTGAGGGAAAACCACATATTAAAATGCCCTCTCTATATAACATGCAATTCTTGACCTTTCCATAGCACCCTTCACATTTCTATGTAGCATCCATATCTTATAGAAGTCTTATAGAATCGCTCTCCAAGCCCTCAGCTCACATCACTGCAGTATTGGTTATTCACTCTTCACTCAACCTCTTCTGGAGCCTCCACTGCTTTACCGAAGGGCACAGTAAATATATATATAGACCAGGATGTGTCTTCATGTTTTCAAACCAGGCTACAGTTTGCTTTGTGTCGATGGCACGAAGCGGCCCAGAACTTAAAATAACAGTGGTAATGAAAGTCAGGCGGAGGTTGCAGGGTGTACTGACAGCTTTATAAATGGCTTTCCAATGTGATGTATGTTCAGTGAACTTTAGGGCAGCTTACAGCCTACTGCTTGCTACCAATATGTGATTTTGATTCTTTCTTGCTCCGTTAGATAGTCTCATCCCAGCGTGTGATGTAAAGGCAATATAAAGACACTTGAGACACTGCAGTGCCTCTGCACATGGCTTGACAGACTGTGGTGACTCTTGGTACATTTAAAACAAGACATCCTGTGTTTGGATGTGACTCTGCAAAAGGAAATGTTTCTCACTATGGCTTTTGGGGCATTTGACTATTCTTTCACAGGGTAGTCTGAGTCTTCCCAATAATTATGGTACTCCTGTTGTATGAATTATTTTGATATAGAATGTCATAATCTTGAACTGAACAATCTATTTTAACAATCATTAAGAAGCAGTATTGTATTACTTTTTATTATTTTAGTTTCAAACCAAGCAGTGTCCTAAAGAGTGGCCACAGTTGTCAATAACTAATTTGTGCAAGCTTCAGTTTGAGCAGATTGGGCATATTTGCTAAAGCTTTCAGCAGCTGCTGGGTGAAGCAGACAAGGATAATACCATCCTGCTATCTTGATGAACCGCGAGATGACATGCCAGTTGACATTGCACTATTGTGTTCTTTTCTTTTTAGTGACAAACTGCCACTAACTAGCCTCTATTTAGAGTGTACAATAAAAACAAGTTATCCCTCACTACAAAAACTTTTATAGTTAAAGGTGCACTGCGTAAGTTAAAATGCTCAATATTACGATATGTCAAATTACGGTCCATTGGCACATGCCTGGATGTGCGTCATGACGTTTAGTAAACTTACCGAGGTTGCCTCTGTAAGCACTCATAAATGTGAGTGGCGCGGGTCGCATTCTCCCGTGCTAGTCCTCCTTCACTGGTTTATTGTCATTATTTCTATTTATTTTGCAAAAGCTCTCGGTTTTATACAATGGACGACTGATGTAAAGACTGTTTAATAAAAAAATTAACTAAATAATCAGTGGTAAATACTGCCATCTAGCTTCCGAACCCTCACAACACAAAAACTATGAAAACAACTAGCCTATCGCACCGAGACAGGCTGACATAGAGGCTAGCAGCACTCACCACTCGGACTCGGACATGTTTTTGAGAAAGAAGAACTGTGCAGGAGATCAATAGGAAGCTCATCTGTGATTTTTTTTCATTCGAAGATAAGACTTTTCAAGACTTATGAGAAATTAGTCCTGTAAAGAGCTTGTTTACAATTTTCTCTCACGCTAAAACAAAGCTTTTCCTCAAACTTTCCTTGTGTAACTTTTGGAGTTTGAAAACTGATTAGGCTGTCAAAAAGAACAAATAAAATAGCCAGCATCTACTTTTCATAGAAAAAACGTTGTCTTCTTAACTCAGAAAACATTTAGCAAAAAACAACGTGTCAAAATAATCTTTTAAGCCGTAAAAATACTTCTTCAGCTGAAGATAGTAGGGAGGGTGCAGTGCCACAAAACGCCAAAGATGGCGCCTTTGTTCAAAACTTTTGGCAATTACGCAGTGCACCTTTAAATGAGCACTGCTAACGAAATAATGCAAACCACAACCATACTACCAAAATGGCAAGTAGAATAGTCAAACCATTACTCAAATACAAATATAAAAACTTTGTTCCCATCAGTGTTAATACTGTTGACGAACACTATGACAAACATTTTCATCAACAAAGGTTTTTTAGACGAAAACTAAACAAAAATTGTTTCAAAATGACAAAAACGTCTGACATTTTTGTCAATGAAGAACATGTGATGAAAGAGAAGCAAGGCCCACTTGAAAAATCAAAACAAACGTGTTGAGACAAATGACACTCCAATAAATTATAAACTACCAGATGAATGACAAAAGTTGGATTTGTTTATAACTAAACATCACATGGACATTTAAAATGTCTATTATCTGGCCTACGTACATTAATGACAGTTATAAGACTTAATGGAACTAAAGAAATAGAATAGTTTGGGAGGATCTGACAAGCATTGTTACCAGACAGTGCACTGCTCACACACAATACATGACCATTCCCGATTCAGAGTGGGTCATGAGAATCAATCGTACAGAAGAAAACATGGTGAACTGTTGTCCTCTTGTCATTGATTATGGTTGACAGGCACTGGTCTTACAAGTTAAGCCATGGTATTACAAGATGTTCAATGAATACTTATGGGCCCTATATATAGTAATGACAGCGGTAGTGGGCAACCGGTTAAAGAATCAATTCTGTTACCTGATATGACTCCTGGGATAATAGAGCTTTGAGCTAAAAATCCCTGTCCATTTTGTCTGTCAATCATGAAATTCTGCTGAATGGACAGAACTGGGGGCACTTTTTAAATGGTATCCAGTGAAAAATTGCCCAAGCTATAAAGAGACCATATTTAGTGTCATCTCATGCAGTGGGTTTTCACCAAAGCATGCTTTTGTATATCTTGCCATGAAGCTAAACACAAACTCAACTTTTTACTACTGAATGGTGTTATATGGTGTTAAACAGCATTGTGTATCATCATTTATAGTATTTTGTTTATTTATTTATTGCTTTTTTAGGGGGTCCGCCTGTTCTGCCACAGCCCTTTCTGTCGATATGCCGTAATTCTGAAAGCCCTTATTTTCGAAATCCCACAGTTACGACATCCCTGTCCTCCGAACTTACTGGTACCGCACCTTTGACACACGCTCAGACAGCGAACGTCATAATGACCAATAGGCCTATGTGTAGTTGGCAACTTTGTTGTCGCATTAACCAATAACATGCATGTTAGGGTAATATCCTCCAGCAATGGTAGTCCTGACCAAGCCTAGCAAGAACCTCTGGAGATGGGTCCCCGAGCGCTGCACTGCGGCGATCACTGCTCCTGAGGAGATGCCCCAGAGGCATTGAAGGATGGGTCAAATGCAGAGGACAAATTTCCCTACGGGGACAATAAAGTGTACCTTAACCTTAACCTTAAATTAAACATAATTTCACCACAGTAAATGTCCAGACCACATTCACAACATTCTCTTACAAACTTTTGTTTTAAAATATAGGCCTGCATAAAGACAGTGTTTAAGACTCTCGTGATTTAGACGTCACAGCGCCTAAATATGTACATTTGTAAAAAAGGGCCTGAACAGCAGCGTGAGGCTGGGCGAGGCCGCAGTGAAGCAGAGAAGGCTGCTCTCAAAGCGGACTAGGACACACTGTGTGCGAGGTTAATAAGCAGTCAGAAAGAGGGATAGAAGGGAGTTTTTTTATTTTAACATTTTGTTGTAGGGAACTTTAAGATTGTTTCCTCTGCAACGTGAAAGGTGCACATAAACGTGCTGTTGGATGTAAAAAAAAAGCGCAGCCAGACTGCGGCTCTAAAAGAAAGATATTTTAAGATTTTGTATGAATAATTCAAACGTCATCCTTTCAATCTATCTATTTACTTATTTATCTAGTTATCGATCGATCTCCAGCGTTCAATTTCAGCACCATGGACAGAAGCCGGGATAAGGGCCATACGCGAAGCTATAGAAGGAGAGTTTGACAAAATGGAAATGTAAAAAGAATAAACAGAATGAAGAAACACGCTGTTTTTTATACTTAGCGTCATGTTTGGATCAGGAAACACGTGAAAAACGCTATGTATTTTTTTAAAATAATGATTTAATAGAAACACCCACAAAAGTGTGTCGAAGAAGCGGCATTTTTGAAAAAAATACAAAATACCACTACATCGACAAAAAAATTGTTAGGTGTCGGAGTACAGGGATCTGTGAAAAAATGTGCTAATGCCGACAATTAGATGTCAATGTCGACATTCCGGGATGTCGGTAGAAAGGGGTGTAGCCCTGTTTTAGTGCAAATCGTCAAAATTTAAATCAAAACACAAACTGACCATTTTCATTTCTAGTGTAGTTGAGATTAATGTGGATCACAAACACCAGCTGTCAAACCAATCACTGCTCCTCTCTCTTCCTATAGCACTGAGTCTAGAGAGAAATAAAGCATTGCAAACATTAATAATAAACAATTTATGAGTCCTGAACAATACTTTCAATTTGCACTGGCAGACTCTCATTGATTCAGGGACATAATTGAATATGTTGCTTTCTTGACTACATTTATAATAATCCTGATAATAAATGATTTTACAGTGACCATAGATTACACAACAGCGCACTGCAAATAGTGACTTGTTGACTTTTTGCTTCTCATCTTTCCATATAAATCTAATTCATTGTACAACAGATTGAAAAAAAAGTAATATGTATGCAAAGCTGTATGATATTAGCCACTTTCATGACCTTTGCTTTACACTTTGATATCTTTAGTCATTCACTGCTGTGTTAACTTGCAGTATGTGGTAGAGTGCCTGCTGTATTGACATGCATTGTAATATCAATTTTATATCGACCAAATGGTCCATTCACCTGAGACAAGCTAATAGATAAGCTTTAGTCACTTCTATGAGCCAACCAAATGAAAGGATATCACAATTAAGTAAAATCTATTTGTTTTTTTCTTTTCTAATGGGTAGGTTTTTCTGCTGTCTTTATGACTTTATGACTGAAGAATAAAGAGTCTGTCCAAAATACAGGATTAGTTTATAGGGTATTGTTTACTAAGAACCAAGTACAATTACACTGTTAAGATAATCATCATGAGGACTTTGTGTGATTTAGATGTCACCCCAACACACACAAAAATCTCTGGAAAACACAAACACCTCTGGAAAATGAAAAATCAACTAAAATAATATTTTTCATTGAAACACGCCAAATGACAGTTCATTTTGGAGTCATGTAAGCCCACTCAAAATATAAATGCAGAATTTATTTAATGCAACAAAAACATCTAAATAACAAAAACTTGCTTTTATTACTTTTAGTCCAAAAGTTGTAGTTTAATGGTGTGTTGTCTGCATGTTTGTTCTGGTCATAATCCTCCTTAAAATGGACAACAATGGCAGTATGTCAGTCATTTGTGTTGAAGAAGATACTGTGTCTAACTGTGCTCAACACTTTATATCTTATTCACCCCTATTCTGAATGGGTAGAGCAAATTGTCATTCATTCATTTCCACCACTTGTTCCTATCAGAAGTAGCTAGTGACAGGAGCCTATCTCAGTGACTTTGGACCATAGGTGGGGGAAACAGCCTGGACAGTGGCCAACCTGTAAAATTACAGATTTGATTTTGAAAGCTGTGACATGTGAGGAAGTGGTGCATCTCAAGAGTATTAGTTAAGGTTCATGATTTAGCCATCAGAGTCACAGCTAACCCTCACACAATCCTTCAATGGGCCGTTCTGACATGACAAATGGTTGTGAAGAAGTAGTATCCTTCAGATCAATAAAGTGCATTCTAGAAGATATTTGAAAATGCTCAGTTAACATGTCAATCCATCTGTAGCGTGTGAACTGTGCAGTTCATTCCAAACTAACGGCATGATCTCTATCTCAGCAAGCATCTCAAGTGCTGATGAGCAATTCATAATAATGTTGCCAAAGTTGCTGTGTGCAGCTGGATGCACCGATTCAATTTCTGACAATTCGTAAGCCAAAAATTGTTTTTAAAATCACTTTAAAATAATTTTTTCCCCTTTGGTCACACTTGGTTCTCAGAGCAACACATGGATCAAGTTCCTTGTGTTGATCTCTTTAAGTTACTAAGTCAGTACTTGTACTTGTTGCTGTGACCTGTATATGGACTGTTGCACACATGGTCTATGTTGAGGATCCACAGATCAGTAAAGAAGCTAACTATAATACTTTTAGCAACATAAATAGGATGGCTGAATTAAAAAGATAATACAATGGCATAAATCATTACAAAATCCACTTACGAAAGCCTGAGCATCAGGCTAAAAAAGCGCGATATGGCAAACAGCAAACAAGGCTATAAAAGCAGGATTGAAATCAATGAGAGCTTGCTGAAATTAGTCCGTCTGCCTGGGCCGGCCCGTGTCTTCTGGGATGGAGTTAGGGCCATTAGTAAGGAGCAGAACTAGCGCTGTGTCACTCCCTATTTGGGCCTTTTACAGTGACAGAGTAGCTCAGCCTCTGTATTTTTGTTTTCTTGGTGACCATGCAAGTGCTGTTTATCCTCAGGGGATTTCAGCCTAATGAACCTCATCGATCGCTTTATTGATTTGTGTAGAGTGTGAGCAACAGGATTGAATGAGGTGTTTTGACACTGGAAAAATGTGTATTATTGCAAAATAGAGGGTCAGCTCACATTCAAGCAAAGTAGATGAGCGCAGTGAGGACAAAGTGATTTTGACCAAGTGTCTAGAATGTTATAGATTGTTTTTATTTATTTATATCTCTTTTTTTTCAATACCAATGAAAGCAAAATAATTTCTACCGCCCAGTACTGACATAGGTGAGAAGTATCAGTAGTAAAAGTTAGAAAATAATCATGGCAATTACTCCAAACAAATAACAGAAGTACATATATGATTTGCGCGCAGACTACATCTAACAGATATAATGTGACTATGCATGCGACATACTGACATATAGGAAAAACAATCTCCCACTCTAAGGAAATTAATGGGCTCAGATGGAAGCACAGGTAGAGCAAAATAGGTGGAGGTTAATGTTTTATTGAGACAATGTACAACTGCATTAAGCACAATGGCAGAGATGCTTGTTCTGTAAATAATATTTGAGGTATGCAATTTCCTGCATGTAGTCCGTAGCATAGTACTGCTTATTCATAAGGTATATTTCAGCTTATTTTCCTCAAAATGTGAAGTGAATTCAAGTACCCGGAGGAAACATATGCAGACACAGTGAGAACATGCAGACTCCACATAGAAAGGCCCTGGGCGGCCGGGAGTCGAACCCTGGACCCTATGATGCCAGAGTTCTAACCGCTGCACCACCATGTCGCCCAAGCACACTCAATTGGCTGGACTCTTTTTGAAATAGAGGCTTAGTAGTTTTTGGCTTTAATAGCTAAAGCTTGTTTCATACTTGACGCATCCGCGAGGACCGCATGGGTCCGCGCGGCGGAAATACGTAATTTTTGGAGACACGCCTCCTCAAGCGCTGTCCGCTTGGACCAGGTTTTCCGCGTCGGCGTCAGGGAAAATCTGTGACTACGCGGACGGTCCGCGCGGCAATCAACAGGCTTTCAATGGCAGCTCCCTACTGCCCTCTACAAGCAGCCGCTTGAAACACACAGAAACTATAAACACTGTCAGCGTCTGCTCCGCTCTAGTCCATGCGTCTGATTTCCGCGCGGACTTCACGTGCGGGAACCATAAACCAAGCTTTAGTGACTCAGCTCTGCTTATGTTGTAGTTTTCTTTTTGTCTGCATGTATTTGCTGCAAATGTTCTTGTCATTTGTGAGTATAATGTATTCATTCTGTCCAGGATTGTTTAATTTTTTGTGTATTTACAGTAATCATGTGTATATGATCACATGACTGGAACCACCAGTTCTTTGGTGTTTTCCTTTACACGACCTGACGAAGATAAAAAGATTTTTAAGAGTGTGCTTCAGACATCTTTAAGATTGCAATTTTGCACAGAAATATCGTTTTACTTGTTTTTAATATGCCAGTGGCACATTCTTCCATTATCCAATGTTCCCCTAAGATTTCTTTGTCAAACATACATCTGGTTAATCTGAATGACACTAACATGGGCATATTTTGCATTTTGACAATTTAAAAACTATTTAAAAGCTTAAGAAAAACACAATACATTTGGAGACCTGTAATTTAAAAATATCTAGGTGGAATCAATTTAAAAGTGGAAGGGCAATCGGAAAGCTAACAGGTTTTGTAAATAAAATTTGCATTAAAAAAAATAAATAAATAAATAAAATCTGCTTGCTAACAAAAAAATGTATAATAACAGTCTCTCAGTTGGGTTGCACAAACACAGAGAACCAAGAGAGTAACTTGCTGGTTTGTCGTGTTTGTCGTGCCCCTTTACACATTGCAGTCAATAATGTACCAATACTAAATCTTTCATACATGACATGCCTTGTGGGAAACTTTAGCCTGCAACAAACTTATGGCCTGTACTCTCAACAACAATAAACATGCTTTACAGAACAAACAACCCAAAGCCCACACTGTTTGTTGGAAAAGAGCTGAGTCTATACGGTTTGTGTGCTTTGTTTCACTTGACTTTTTTTCTTGGATGGTGTTGCTTCTGCTGCTGCAGAGAGAGAACACTGTTTGTGCCAAAGGAGAACTAAAAGTGTCTGCAAAGATAAAGTGAAAGCACAAGCCAGACGGCCAGTGCAATAGAGAGCTGGTGCCTCCAAATGAAACTGAGATAGTGAAATGAATACATTTGGCAGGTGCTGTGCTTACTAATCTAATTAGATAAGCTAATTTGTGGTGAATCAGTTTTTGGGTAAGATGCATTTGAAGGTTATAGTGTACTGATCAGTGTCTGTTTTATGTGGGTTTCAGTAAAGCCGATCTTTATAGTGCATTCCAGACATTTTCAGAGATCAGAACTTGGACCTCGGAGTAATGTTCTCTCCAAATGTTGTGTGTTTCAGTGGTCAAGTTGGAGTACTTTACAGTGGTGACACTCAGATGAGAGTTGGACTCAGGTTGGAGTTTCTGGGCTTGATCACAGCTCTGTTGTGTTGAAAAATTATAAGATTCAGAAAGCATTTGATAATTCAAATATAAAAGGAGAGAATAAATGTTAGCATAGTTAGTAATATGAAGACGGCACTGCATAATTCTTACAATTCCAAAATGTAAATACTCCTGCTCCATCACTCCCTGGTTTTATCTATGCACACAGGTATTTGTAGTTCAGTTTACAGGTTAAATCTATATTGAATTTTAGTTGAATGTTAAATGTTAACTTTGCTTAGTATTTAATTGATGAATTAATTATTGTATTCATTTTTGTTTTATATATACTGGCAGCATGTACAACATTTCTCTTAGTTATGTTGAACTGTATTTGTGTGTGTGTGTGTGTGGGGAGGGGTGGGGGGGCTGTTTATAGAAATGTGTTCTATAACATATATTGGAAAAGATACACTATCACAATTGATGGCATCAGTGGCTTTTTGTCAATGTCAATAGTTCATTTTTTGATAACATCTTTTACAATATGAGTTGTATGCGCCATATTGTGGATTTGTTTGTTTTGATGATCAAAGATAAAGTTCCTTGTCAAGTCTCTTTTGTCTGATGCTGCTGCTGTAAATCCCCTGTGTTTGGGGTTAGAGAGAAAATGCAGCAGGTATTGTGAATCCCCAGGCATTTTATGTCCAGGATATGAGCCTCGCATGAATGAAGAAAACCATAAAACGTGCATGCAATCTCCTGCCTATCCACTACCCTTAGCACTGGTAAATAGCCTCTTTACTCACACAGCAGTAAATGTGTGGAGGAGTACAACTCTAGACGATATATATATATATATATTATATATATAATATTATATATAATAATATATAGATTATATATATATATATATATATATAATATATATATATAATGCATCAAAAGTTAATGCATTAATCATGTGATTAATCCTAAAAAATTAACGCATTGCTGCTACTAACTTAAATCAACACCAAGCCAGCCCAGCAATGTTAACAGAAGCATCACAGATAACTTAAGCAATGCTTTTGCTAAATGGAGCCACAGAATGTAGACCCATTAACATTGTTAAAGACCAAGGGATGCAAATATCATGCATACGGCCACAGGTGTTCCAAATACAAGTTATCTTCCAGAGAAACAATCACAACCAGAATAAACCAACTGTACAGCGCAAATATTATTAGCTGACATATTCAAGTAACAAACATTTGAATGTTATGAAATTCTAACAGACATTTTCAAAATGTTTGAAAGTTTGCCATCAAGCAATTAACTGTGATTAATCATATATATATATATATATATATATATATATATTATATATATATATATATATATATATTATATATATACTGTATATATGCTGTCCTTTTGCTGAACACTGCACTGTTGAGAATGATATCAGGCACAGACAGATAAAGAAATCCCATCCATAGCTCCGATCTTCAAGATGGAATCAGTCAGCAGGAACAGTGGGCATGAGCAGAGAGTCAGTGCGCCATGCGGTCTGGCTGCTGCCCCGAAAATTGGCAAGTGACCCTTGGGACAGGTCAGCCCCAATTCACAGACAGCAAATTGTGTGGAAGGCATTGATTAATGGGGACGCCACAAGTCGTTATGGCCCCGCAGTGTCATTCTCCTCTCCAGACGTCACAAGCACCTCTCACCGCTCGATGCTGAGGAGAAGGTAAAAGAAGTTTCTGATAACTGATCGTTGGCCCATAATTAATTACACCCACTTGGGTTTAATTTGTGAACAAGTATTGGTTTAGGAGGCTCATGGCAGGAAGGAGGATGAGGTAGGGAGTAGGTGGCAAGAAACAGATCAACAACGGACAAAGCGCAGATATAAAATATGGTAATAATATTGTAATTTAGGATGAATATGTTTTAAATTATCAGCAAGGGCAAGGCATTTGAATAGATTTGGTTTCCTAGTTCAAAAAGCATGCATATTTAAAGCTAATTTAATGAATCAAAAGTATGGTTTTTAACCTAAAGATATATTTTTTGTGTCTGCGTGAAATTAAGAAATAACATATTAAAAATAGAAAAAGATTACATATTAGAAACTATGTTTTTCTTTACCTTAACCTTGCAGTTGTATTTATATTCATTAAGATAATACTTCTGGGGGAAATCAGTTTCATTTCTTTATTTTTTTTCTTAGGATTGGTACAAATGTGATGTGAAATGACTGAATATTCTTCAAAACCAAGAGCATTACTTGTATTTGCTTAAGTGTTTTGAGAACATCAGTCCAAGGAGCCATACAGTATGCATGTGAGTTCTATGTGACTGCGCTCTGTCTTTAGTGTAGGGTTACATTCGTCATGCTTTTCCATATGCTGTTCTTTGACTCTTTCACCCATCTTGATCATAAAAACAGACTATTCAGTAGATACATCTTGAGCAGACATGATGATCGATCCACGCAGTGATGGCGGCCACAGCTAAGTGCATTTTAATCACTAAGGTGACATTTGATGGCGGGCGTCACTTTGGAGGTAGATGTCTGCGTCACGACCGAGGTACAGAGCAGGACAAAGGGGGTGACAGGGGATGACAGATGGAGATTCAGTACATCATTTGGGGTGACTTCATAAGTGGCTGCCCCTTGGGAGAGTTAATGTTCCCAGAAACAAGAGCAGAAGGGGTCCTTATGACTCTGACATGGGACATTTAAGAGCACACTTTCTTATAACAGCAAAGGACTTCTTTTCAAGATGTCAAGTGAACTGCAAGTTTTCATCTCTTTAATATTTCACTGAAAGAACACCATAATGTATGTACAGTATTTACTCAAGATAGTATTTTTTGCATGCAGTTTGTGACATTAAAATGTGGTTTTGTTTTTGTTAAAAATGCACTAATCCAAGTTTAAGTGGACATATTATGTACACTTTACTTTTCATGACTTGTCACCATGTTATAACTGTTTTCTCTTATCATTAGTTCAACTTGTATTTAGATTGATTCATGCATCTTCGAGTAACCTTGCCTTGTCGTGTAGCCTGCTTAAGTGCTTAAATAAACAATCCTGTTTTCACACACCACCCATAGTCTGTATTTACTTGCCATTACTCAGAAAAATAAAAAACAAGTCAGTGGAAACAAGTCGAAAAGCTCAGTTGTCAGCTAACTACAAGAGTTTATCACTGAACGAAAAACAAAAGTTATGCTGCTAAGTCAACATTTGTGAATGAAATTCAATCCTTAAAAGTTACATTCAGGTGAGTGAAAAAACAGCGAGAAAAACACAGTCTCAAGCTTCAGGAGACAGACGTCTGTCAGACCAGTTCATACCTGATTAAAACAGCTAGCTGTCGTCCCGTTTCGTTGTTTTATTCAAAAAAGTTTCCCTAGCTAAGCAGATGAGGACGGTCTTTCTGCATAACACACGTGCAGTAGGGCGGAAAGTGACGTCGATTAAAAATCCCTCTATAGTTTTAAATGACTCTTTCAGTTAAAAGTTAATAGCAGAGCATGACCAGCATATAGATTTCTTTGTGCAATTGGTAGAATGTACCCAAAAGCCTTTTTCATTCACATTTTGTCTGATATTGTTTTGGATACATGATAAAAACTAGTTCCATTAAGCAAACTTCCTTTAAAAAGCACATTCTCAGAAATGCTGAAGTTTTTTTCAAATCTTTATTTCAGCTGCCCTCTTGGATTCCATATTACACAACATACATTATTTCGATTGATGTGACTTGTGATGAGTCATGTTGCAAACAAAAAGTCATAATAATCATAATTAAGGCAAAAAAAAAAAAAAATCATGGTTCCTTTTATTTTCTGGAGTGACAGTTGAAATGATTCTGCCACACAGCGGAGATGCTCTGCGACTATGATTTATAATGTCTATCATGTGACAAAGAAAGAGGAATTCACCCTGAAAGGACATGTTTATGGCTGAGAAAGTGTAGGAGAATGCATTATCACAGTGTTACAATATTCTGCAAAACTTTGGAACAGTATACGGAGCAGTGTGTTTACAAAATTTGCATTGTGCAGTCGCTGAATATTTTGACGCATTACTTTTTAATAGCGACAATTCCGTTCACTTTGATCCCAAATCAGCATGGCGTCTGTCTGAGGCGTACATATTTTATCAATGGATTGAAGCAACACTTTCAAAACAGCCATGTCGCCTTCTATTAGCAACTGAGCTGTTTTTGTGTAAACATTTTTTGAAATTTTAAATTGCGTTGCAAATTGTTGATTATCTATTTTCAAAGAAGTGTTTTTGTTTTTTTCAAATTATTCTACCAAGACTTATTTTATCAAGTCAGAAGTATGTGTTTTTGGGTCAACCTAGATCTATCTACTGTGGTGACAAGTTTGATCAGCCTCTCTCTTATCCACCAGTGCTGTGGGCTGGAGAGAAAGTCTTTTATAGTTGGTCCACAATGGCAGCAGTGACTTGAAGACTCCTCTCTCTTCTTTATTATGTTATTTTATCAGGCCCAGCACACAGCAGTGACAGCTACGACCATGATCGAGTTTGGCTTGTTTTCGCTGCATTGCTGCAAACTTTGACACCTGATTTCATTGACGGAGATGAGATTTGAAAGGTGGAGGACACGGGTCGCTGGGCTCTTTTCTCTACGTAGTGTATTATACTGTAGTGGAGCAGCTGCTAGTGTCTCAAGTCTCTTCCTCTTTATATTGGGGATTTGTTTTAAAGTCATTTAAACTGACAGACATATCCCATTCTGTACTATACTGAAGCTTTAGTGAGCTTTTGATGCCTGACACAGTGGTAATGTATTTCATCCAGTTTTACCAAAAAAACCAAGAGTAATTTGTAATAATTATGAATGACTGAGTTTCTTATCCCATGCAAATCTGCCGTGATTGTAAAATGTCAGTTTCAATATCTGTAAAGTTGCCTTCGAATTTTGGCACAGTAATTCACCAAACTCAGGTCTTCACAGGTTATTGTATTTATTTATAGAGCCTTTTGAATGAATGAATGATTCTCTTCATGTTTCCTCATGTCTGTTTATTACCATTGCTCTTTTCCAATAAAATAAGTAAATAAATAAAATAAGATACTGTCATTTCTGGACTATAAGCCACTACTTTTTTCACAAGCTTTGAACCCTGCGACTTATACAACAATGCAGCAAAAATATAGATTCTCATAGCCTTGCTATTAACATGCAAGTGTGGTTTATATATGTACTTTATAATTTTTTCTTATTTAAATCTAGTTGATGCTGCTTATCAATCAACAATTCTAACAATGTGAAAATCTGCAAAACTTAGACTACCGCACAGATAGTTATATAAAAACAAATATAATTTTACTGTCATGAATGACACCAAATATTGTTGTCATATTTCAATGTGTAGCTGTCTGCTCTTTCTAGAATAAAGTCTGTAAGACAAGTTATTTACTGACTTAGTAGAATCAGTTCCATGTTGCAGACTTCTTCAATGTGAACAGTGCTACAGATATTGAGAGTGATTCACTCTCACATGTTTCCCATTACATTGTGTAAAAATGTACGTTTAAAAATATTCATCCTAAGTTTGAGCGTATTCATTTAGGAATTAATATTCATGACAAATTTGCTTTAGGACTAAATCTTTGATGATGGTTTAAGATTGCATATAGACCAACAACACATGAGTGTTGTAGCCCAGTATTATGTGGTGTGTTTTCCAGGGCTCAAACAAGTTTAGTTAACTAGTCAACTTTACCCAGCACTTCTCTCAAGTTATATTTTTGGCGAAGGTAGGGATTTGCATTTATTTCATCATGTTATTCGGACATCATTTCATCTGAATATTTTCCATAAAATTACCAACATTAATTTCTACAAATCAGACTTATATTTTTATATGACTAAGCCATGCAGAGGTCAGTATGACTTATGTCAAGACATGACAGAACCTTTAAACCCAATCAAACCAACCACTTCCACTGTACGATCTTAGAAGGAGTCAGGATTAATTTCTCACACTGAAACTGTTCCTGCTGTCCGTTGCACTGCTGCCTGCTGAAGGTGTGGTTAACCTGTCGTTGATTCCCCACAAGGAGATGTGCAGACAAAGCCCTAGGATCCATTCTCAGTACTTTAGACACTAAAGCCTGAATCGCAGTGTGGAATGGTCATCCGCCGCTGTCTCCTCCTGGGAGCATGTGACAAAGTGAAAAATGGCTCTTTAAAGGGTAACTATAGTGGTTTTGGTTTGACATTGCTGTAAAACCACTCAGGCACTGGATCTCATTCAAGTGGAATTCCCACTGAACTGCTACAAAATTATTAAAAGGTGCAAAAATAAAATCTGCAAAGTGACTTATGTCTTATAAATTCAATATTCAATGTGCCTGTCTCAAATTTACCCTTAGCCTATAGACAAAGCAGCTGAAAACATAATTACAGCCAATATAAGTGAGTTTCATGTATTAATATTTGTTTGACTCAAGCCAAAGTTGACGTCCACGAAATGAACCAATTCATGTGTTCAGTACAGTTTTGAATAGACTGTGCTGACATGACATTTTGTATGATGTATTGTGTATTTTTGCAATTTCCCATAATACTAATTGATTGGTGGTCTCATAAAATAACAAATCACCATAAGAATAAAGTTATGATAATATGCAATATGCTGTGGCTTCCAGCAACGCATTGTTCAGTTCATTTCCCTCCACATTACTTAACCTTGGACTTTGAGGGCAGCTCCACATAAAGTAAAATTGTAAAGTCAGCTCATCTTCCAAGTTCCTTTGCATCAAATCCATTTCATTAGCAAGTCTAAACTTGGGCCCCTTCCAACCCATGGGAATGATAAAGGATACTGCTGGCATCTGAAAAACGCATGACAAATATTACCATTGATCAGAATTATAAAAGTGAAGCATTGGTTGAATGCAGAATAAACAACAGGACATCGACTCCGGCAATAGTACACAACTGTATGTGACCTGGGCTCGAATGAGAGCCTGTTTAGAAGTCAGTTGTAATTGTATTACTTAAATGCAATACCATCTGGGAAAAGGGCAAACTATGATCTGGAATGTCAGATTTTTGTAAACTTGAATCTTAAACAGGTTTTATCAACATAGACAGTCAAGAATTTAAATGTGCAGGGAATTTCTCATAAATATTATAAAGCCACAGCGTGTACTTTTGTTATGATTACTCTGCTCCTGATGGCCATGAATAATTACCAGTAGCACATGAGTACTCTAATGTGTTGTTTGACAAAGTAGCTCAGTAATATGTAGTGTTTCCAAGGCTAAAGTAAAGTAACTTAACTACGTAGTTACTTTATGTAGTAAACTTGGAAGATGAGCTGATTTTAACTTAAGTAACTTAACTAGTTACTTTACCCAACACTGCTCACAAGTTATACTTTTGACTGAAGTATGGCTTTTTTATTAGCTGCAACTAACTAACGCAACTTACTTCACACACTTGAGTGTTAGTTCACCACGGTCTCACAAGAAAGCACATACTCCGGCACATAAATAGCGTACGATGAGCACGATTTCATGTCTTTTTTGCGTATATCTGTTATGCCGTGTGCATGGTATAGTTGCCCAAAAAAGTGTGAACTGTGCTTTGCATACATTGTTGACATGTCCTTTCTGTCATGGTATACATACGCTTTCTTGTGGGATAGGGTTGGTTAGTTACACCTACAACAAAAACAGAGAAAGCAAAAGTAACTTCTGAATTTATAATCATTTTCAAATAAAAGACAATAAACCAATCCCACAATCAGACACCTGGTAGCTAACACTTGTAGCCTAGAGATTTGATTGTGACATCTATAAATATTGATTAGTAATTACAATTGACAGCAGAGGTGTAAAGAAACACAAGAAGTCACTTTTTTTTTTAAATCAAATGTATTAATAGAAGAACAAATCAGTAATATGGCACAATCAGTGTGAGTATAGTGAAGGTTTTCATAGTGAGGGTTTTCCAACTCTCTTTTTCTCCTTTATTTTTTATGCATTGTTTATTTCAACTCTAGAGTACCCTGCTGTGTCAGCTTCTTCTGGAACTAAAAGTTACCTGCCAAAGTCATTAATATATGATATTGTAGTCTCCAGTTTACATTAGCAAGTTGTTTATTTTAACTACATAAGATGGAAACTAGCTATGGATGCTGGTATCTATAAGCATCTCTGCTATTGTGCTAAGAGACCATTTTTTTACAATAAAAAAACTTAAAATCAACTTCCCCTTGGCACAGAGATATCTTGTTAATGTATTCAGGTGGGAATGAGTGTGCAAAATCCCGACTATATAATTTCCTGTTTGTTCATTTGTTGTTGTTGTTGTTAGCATTGTGGCAAGCTGCTGTTTAGCATGCCGGCACATCGAGCTTAAAAACAATTCTGAGGCTCAGGATGCATTGGGTGATGTAAATAGATCTAGGAAGCTTAAAATTAATTATTTTTTGTTTACATTTTTAAGGAAGCAAAAAATTAGGTATAGAACCTTTGTGTAATTGTTCGTTAATTGTACATAAACACAACATACCTTAACATAATGTATTATGCATGCATTACTTTCTCACTGAACTCAATTAAAGCCATGTCAAATCACAGGTACAATCTAGTCTTGCGTATACTGTTTATTGTATGTGTGATTCTACTTGCACCAGAGGCCTCTTTAGGTTTGTTGTGGTCTCAGATTGGCTTGACTTTTTATGTTTTCAGAGCTGCTCACCATGGAGCTATTAACGTCCACTCTGTTGTGCATAAGAAACTCTCTACATGCAGGGCGTAATCAGGCACAAGGTTAATGAGAGTTTGATGGAAGCATATGCCTCACTCTCCACAATGCACTTAAAGCTGTAATCATAGAGACAATGAGTTAATGACGCAGGTCTGAAGACACATACAAACAAACGCAATCATGACAGTGATAATTTAGTTGTTCCACATGGCAATACTACAAACCATGCTCCAACAGTGTCGTCTTTCTCAAAGCCTCTCTCTCTGGAATTTACACAAAGGTTTTCACGGGTAATGAGTGTAGGTGCATGACATGAGGGAAACTGTCATTGTCATGTGCAGAAAAGTGTTCAAATCCAATGCGCCCTTGTACAAAGATTCTAGGTCAGTGCAGGCGTGGATTTTTAGAAAGAATCTACAAATTTTTTTTTTTTTTCTCAGAGACCACAAAAGTCTGCTGTGAACGTGCATGACTTTTATACTATTGCAAAATGAAATGAAGCACACTTCAGAGTCAATGTAAATGTAGCGTTACAGTGTATATGTGGAAAAAGCAAAATACTCTCAACTATGTCAGACATCATAGCATGTTTTTTATTCCTCCACCGACAGCTAAATGCATTTGAGAGTCACACTGTGCATACCAATCACAGGATTTAAAAAAGCACTTTGATGACATGTTTCTTTGCCAGACTTGATTGGTTCCTTCATGTCTAATACACATTTAAATTTGCGAGAATCAGTGGCATTACCTGTCCATACGACAGATGACGGTGACAGGCCCTTCAGTGCAACGTGATGAGTCACTTCACTTCGCTGCCTCCAGCTTCCCATCATTTGGTGGTCTGCAGACTACCTAAAGCCCAGCTGCGAGGATGGTCTGCCCGTCCAAGCAGAAATTTAACAACATAATGACCAAACACTCCAGATGGATTCCATTCAACTGTGTGCAACATACGGAGCAACACATATCTGCATCACAGCGCTAGCATTTAAATTATTTTTGCCAGGTAACTATTTGACCTAATGAGCGACAAAGATGACCCAACAAAGTCAGAAGATCACTTGTATATAAAAAATGACCTCATCACACTCACTGGTGGACTTAACAATCAAAGTAAAAAAGAACTGCAAAGTCACAATTGACTTTCCACTAACTACATACTGTATTTCTGCCATTGACTACCTGAATATAGCCGCACCACTAATAAGTAAAAAATGATCAATACATATAGCCGCACTTGATAATATAGTCTATGGATCTATAATTTGCTGCATTGCCGATAGCCGCAGTGTTCAAGCCATGAAAAGTCGCTATAGCCAGAAAACAGTACACATACTTTACCTCATACCATAATTTACCCACCCTAACCTAACCATCCAACTAGCCCTAATCTTAACCTTAACCCAATGCTAACCCTAATCTTAAAACCACATCTTAACCCCTTAATCAGGCCCTTCGCCAAGTGAGGACCGGCCAAAATGTGTCACATCTCAAAAATGTCCTCCCTCTGTTTGTTAAAAACTCAAAACTCACAAAGTTCTCACAAAGTTGCAAAAACAAGAACATACATACATTATCTCACAGATAGTTTTTAATTATTTAGGTATATCTTACATCATGGCTGTATTTTCAGACTATGTTCAGACAAATGCATTGTCAGTTCTGTTTACACCATTGATCTATTGATTTTAAAAGAGATTTATGAGCCTGGGGCTGGTTATGAGAAAAAGACTCATACCCCAGGAACCATTTTACGACTTAACTTTAAACCAGTGTCAATAGTCATTACAGACTGGGCTTATCGGTGGATGTTGCTATGTTGTCCTCATGCACATGGCGTTCGCTTTTCTCCACATTGGGCTTCATTTTGAAATAGTATTGTCTATGACATCCAACATTCTTTAGCTGCTTCAGTTAATTCTCACTCATGTAGAAACTTCAAGTTTATTTTAGGGCAAAAAGATATCATTATCTTATCGTCAACATTTTTAAAACCCTACAGGTTTTCTATCGGGTCTGATTTCTATATGCACAAAGCGATTACTAAAAGTTTATTGTTTTTTTGTTCTATAAAAAATCATATAGGTTTTTGTGATATATCAATATGATGGGGTAAAATGTGATTTTATGTATTTTTGAATAACACCCACCTTATTTTGTGTGTAAAGTTGCAAAGGTTATCATTATTTGTGTCCTAATGTCATGTAAAGGCTTAAGATCTGAAACAATGGCAATATCCATTGTTGTCCATATATTGCCTAATAGTGAAAAGTGGAAGATGGCTTCAAATCTAAAATGGAGTTTAAAATAATATAGTGTGCAGTTTACTACTTCCTTAGACTTGAAATAGTAAAAGCCACCCTGACTTACTATTGTTATCCTGAAACACAGTTCTGTCTGCTCAGGCTGCACTTCTCTGGAGATGGAATGACCTCCTTCTCTTCTGACACCAAGGTTACAGTCTGTGGTGGCAACGTCAAAGTCTATTCATGGAAAAACCTTTGAAAAGCATTAATTCCATTTATTTCACTCGTGTCAACCTTTGGTGTAAAAACTAAACCTGGAGAAGTCACGTCAGGCCAGTTGGTGTTCTCTGGCACTGGTTGTATGTTGATAGATGTTATGAGTTTTGAATAAAATAAAGGAATTGTGCAAGTGTGACCTGTATTAGGCATGTTTCTAATCTGTTGTACAGTTTCTTCATTTAATACATCTGCAGTTGTATTTTGTTTCACACCTGGCATTTTTTTCTTGTGCTGAAAAGATATCATTCCACCTTGTGATGTCATCAAATTGTAATATAAGTTTTAATTCTCTAACAAAAAAGACCAACAATGACCTGCCTTTAGACTAAACCTGTAGAGCACATGTGTCAAACACAAGGCTCGAGGGCCAGATGCGGCCTTCCAAATAATTTTATGTGACCCTCAAGGTCTTATAAGGTTTACTTAAATCTTGTATGGCCAGGAGTAATCTGGGTGTTTTAATCTAATGAAATTATTTGTCTCAAACTTAAAAAGCAAGTCATTTTTAGTTATAATTAGTTAGTCTATTTGAGCATCAGTAGAAATAATTTTTTTCAAATTTCAGACAATTTTTCAGACTAAAGTAGATGTATATCCAGTAATTGTCACTTGTACATACACAGAAATCAAATACAGAGACTAATATTTGTAGTATGTCAAAGATTAGTTAGGTTCATTTTAGTTCCAACCAGCCCGTCGAGGACAACCATGATGCCAATGTGGCTGATGAATGATGACATCTGTCATACTGGTTCATACTTGATTGAAACAGTGTGCACTTGCCCCATTTTGTTGTTTTTCACCTGGGATTGTAAATTTTAAGTGTGTCTTGCATGCAAATAAAGACATGCAATTTGTACAGTGGTTCGTTATTAATAATGTGTGGTAATTTCCATAATATTATATAATGTGGTATACTTTTTCCCACTGAGAATCCAAACAGTATTAAACCAAGCATGTCAGCAAGTTTCATGATGGTCGTTCCATGTAAATGTATAATTACAGAAACACTATTTGACTGCCATCAACTCCTTTGGGGCAAGCATTAATCCTGGAGATCAATGTTTCCAGGCCCAGATATGCAGAGCACAGCAATCCGTCTGTCAGCATGGCCACCTTATCAGTCTGCAGGGAGAATACCCATCGATAATTAACTCTCTCTCACTAAACATAACAGACATTTTCATGAGAATTTCATAATGGTTGGTGCTGATCAAACACCACAATTAGGGCTGATAGCCTTCGGTACTCAATGAATCAATTGATGATGTCTTAGCCAACGAAAAAAAAAAAGTATTAATTATTATATTTATGTTATAAGAACAACAACAAAAAAGGAGTTAAGCATTCCATATCTGATTATTATTATTTTAATATAATAAAAATCAATACAATAAAAACAATACAATATAGTGACATAAAGCACAGATTTAAGTGAATATGTCACAAATTTGTCTATTCACTGTTAGGTCGTTCATATTGTCTTGTGTATTCACCAAAATCCATGAAGTTCATCTGTTATTATTTGCATTGTGGCTAACTGCTGTTAGAAAACCACACACCACACTCACAAAAGCTGTGAAAAAGCTTAAAACACATTGGAGTGAACAATTACAGTATAACAATATCACAGGACATATCTCTAGTCGAATCAGAATTTCTTTGCTTGACTACAGCCGTGGTTTCAGATGTTGACATTCTATCAGTTGTAAAATGTCTCTATGCACTCATGAAGGAACATTTAAAAGGCATCTAACAAATGATTATTCTGATCCTTATTGATTTTAGAGTGACTAAACATCTCTCTCTCTCTAGTATATAGGTAATCTAACATATAAAATAAAATATGCCAAGTATGAAATAGATAAATAAAATCTTACCTTTGTTTTGCTTATTCAGACACATGCTGAAGACACATGGACACATTGTTATTTGACAACTCTTTGATTACACACATTAACACTTCAATGATGTTTAATGTCCCAAAAAGTCCAGCTGTCTTGATAATATAATATGCCCTTTAGTACCATCTTCTGGTACAAGACTAAACCCAAATATGTGAAAATGTGTCTACTCTAACCATTGTCCCCAGTGTATCTCGTGTTTGTTCTCCTCATACTTGTATGTTGGATATTTTGGACAACAGCTGTCAATGGATTCAAATTATTCTTGCATAGAGAGATTTTCAAAGCCCCAAAACGTTGCTAGGGACTTGTTAGGCAGAGGCAGACAATCATGGTTAACTGTGTGCGAGGATGTACCAAAGCGTGAAGAGCTTCCATTTGGCACTGATTGGCCTCTGACAAACCAACTCCCTTCATATCCAGCGCCATTGTGAAACTGATGAGCTATGTCTGTAATCGGCACCAGTGATTGGCAAAAATGTGCGTGGAGAGGGGGGTAGAGTGGCCTTGATTTGGATAGGCACTGACATCTGGAGGGAGTTGAGTATTTCTATTGTTGTGGAGCTAGCTTGGAAAAAGGTGGTCTACTTATGTTCCTTTTTGGCTTGGGCAAAACCTCTTTTTTCTTCTTCTTTGCACGGCATCTGAGATTACAAGGCTGGAACAGGAGGAAAGACTGGAGAGAGGAGCATAAATGACCAAGTTGGAAGGACACCGAAATTCATTACTGCAGGAATTGAAAGCCAAAAAATGTTGTTCAAATGCTTCCTAAGGGACTGAGATAAGTTCTCTCCAAATACAACTGTCAAGCACACGAGAGTCTGAAATAGAAATAGAATGAAGCTAGATGTTTTTTATCCAACAACAAAACCGAAAGAGCTGTGAGGGAGGTTTATAGCATAATTAGTAGGTAAAAAGGTATTTGCATATTGATTATGTTGTCCCACTTAAAAAGATGAGAGAGATCTGTAATCATGATAAGCAGTTTTCAACTATGAGACAGAATCAGAAAATCAGATTGTATACTTTGAAAACAAGTATCCGTTAGTATTATATTTTGTATATTTGTGTTTCTTAATGGGAATTGCAGCCCTCTGCACTCCGAAATGCTCTCGGCCACTGCTCTCATTCCATCCACTGCACAGCCACCGTTAAGCAGCACTGGAACGCTAGACTTTCTGAGCTGAAATACCCGAGTCTGATGAAGTAAGTTATTATGTAACAATGTTATTTTAATATTATTTGTAAAATGTGCAATTATGCAGATATGTGCTTCAAATGCTCAGAACGCTTTGATAGATAGTACACTGTATTTGTAGCAGCTTCACTGCTGTTTGTATTGGCTAACTTGTAAACAAGAAATACTTCTTCTAATTTTTTTAAAGAACATTTCAAACTGTTTTATCAGTGAACAGAATAAGTACATGTTTCTTGTGTCCTTGATGCTGTACTGACTGTAGAGAAGTTGTTCCCAAACAGGGGGACGTCTTGGGGGTCGCAGAGCAAAACTTGGGAGTCGTTAGATGATTTCAAAATGTACTTTTACAATTTTGACTTAAAAACAGCATGTTTGAGTGAATTTTGCTCACATAAAGCAATAGACTAAGCATTTAATCCACTTTGCATAGCTTTCCAACTTGAAAATATATAAAATGACTATTTAATTTTGCTTTGGGGGTCATGAGTTGATTATATAACTTTTAAGGGAGTCCCTTTCTGAAAACTTTGAGAACCATTGTAGTTAGAGAGATGTTTTATGATCATAGATCTGGTGCAATGGAAATGCTCTCCGGCCTGACTGGGGCCAGGTTGGGTAGACGTGTGTAGAATTGAGTAGAGTAGAATAGGTAGTGGAGAAGGGGCATAGGTTTAACCTCACAGTGCAGTCCTTTATTTACCGCAGTGTAGGTTTGTGTACTCTTGCATATGTGTTTACATGTGTGTTTTGAAGGTTGCCACAGTGCACCACGCCGGAGGGTCCCTGTCAATGACCTGCTAACCCCCCCAAGAGTGCGCTGGCCCAGTCTCGTCCTGCTGTCCTCTGGAACAATAGGAAGGGTAATGGCTTCCCCAAGGCCTCCTCATTCAACCTGATTGTGCTGCAAGGATCGGGCCAGCCATGCCATAAAACAATTAGCTCCATTTATCAACCTTACATCCGCTAACTGAGGGAGGCGGCTAGAATGAGAAAGAAAAGAAAACAGAGGATGCTGGGGAGAGATCAAGGAGAAAATTGATTCCTGTTTGTTGATTATCTGGCTGAAATAATTGTATATTTCTTTCATTGTAGAGTAAATACAACGGAAGAAACATTCCAATGCGAATGTGTGGGGAAGTATGGTAATATGTTTATTAATGAGCTTCGTAAGTGATTTGTCATTTCAAAGACAGATGGTTAGGCTGCAGTTAAACAAATTTGCTCAATACAAATTAATACGGCAAAATTGTACATTTATTTATACATACATTACATTTTATTAAAGGGTAACATCAATACAAAACACATCAAATCACTTTTTAAAATATTATTATTTTTTTGCACATAGATTTTCAAACCTTTTTGCATGTTCCATTGATTCAAAACCAAAGACCTGAATTAACAACCAACCAATGCTTTCAAAGGTAAATTTTATGATGATTGTAAAACATGACACATGGATGACAAACTGAAACATGACTGTGGCCTTGAAATGTTTGCAAAAGGTGCTAAAGCGACTTGCCCAAAAGCATCACAGCGGGATTTAACAGCAGGGTATTATTCATTCGCCTTCTACAAACTCTTTCATATTTTCTCATGTCTAGCACTATGTATTATTAATGCAACACTGCTGTGCAATGTATTAGCGTGACAGAAATCTGCTTCCCGACCGGTAAAAGAAAAAACTAAATACAGCTAGACACAGGAGAATTAGGTAAATATGTCATCAGAATGAATGAGTCGAGTTTTATAAGTTGATTAAACTACATTAGCGTACTTTAAAGTGGAACTAAACTTTATTTGGCTGTATATAGGGTGTTATTTTATTTTTTATTTAACCTTTATTTAACCAGGAAAGTCCCATTGAGATTTGAAGATCTCATTTACAAGGGAGTCCTGGCCAAGAGGCTTCCACAACACAACACAAAACATTTTAAAACAAACAAAAAGACATAATTAAAAATCGTTAAAGACAGTTACAGGTTAATGACTGCATTTCCAGGTCTTTCAGAAGAGAGTCAAAACTAGCCATAGAGACAAGAGTTTGGAGTTTAAAAACTCTCTGCAGAAAATTCCAATCTGTGGGAGCACAGTACTGAAAAGACATTTTGCCTTTTTCTGTCCTAACATTGGGAACAATCAATGTGTAGACATCCTGAGAACGCAACTGATGAGGTCCATCAGGCCTACGCTGAAGATACACACTCAGGTATGAAGGAAGTAGACCAACAAGTCTTTGTATATAAACCTGTACCAATGTGTGAGCCGCCACGTGGCTAAAGCAGGCCATCCAACACGAGAGTACATGTCACAATGATGGGTCCGTGCACCACAGTTTATATGTTATAAAGCGCAAAGAGGCATGAAACACTGAATCCAGTGAACGCAAAGCTTGGGCTGGAGCATGCCTATACAAAAGGTCTCCATAGTCCAACACAGGAAGGAATGTTGCAGCAACAAGTCTCTTTCTGGAATTGAAAGAAAATGACAGCTTGTTTGTGAAATAAAAACCTAATTTCAAACGCAGCTTTTTGACAAGAGATTCAATATGTGGTTTAAAAGACAATCCATCATCAATTATGACACCCAAGTATTTAGAAGTATTCACAACTTCAATAACTGACCCGTCAGGTGTACAAACTGAAGGGACATTCTGTGTAGCTCTACTTATACTTAACAGCATCAACTTTGTTTTGTTGGCATTAAGAGAGAGTTTTAATTCAGAAAAACTGTGGCAAACAACGTTAAATGCATTTTGCAAATTGACAATGGCATCAGTGAGTGAAGATGCAAAAGAAAAAATGATCATGTCATCAGCATAAAAATGACAATTTGCATCATTTACATTCTGTCCCACATCGTTTATATAAAGAGTAAACAAAAGTGGGCCTAAAATAGACCCGTGTGGAACACCTCGAATAACTGGATACTCATCTGAACACTGGTCATCACATTTAACTCTTTGAGATCGGTCACAAAGATAATTCGAAATCCAACTAACTGCTTGTTCTGAAAGTCCAATAGTCACAAGTCTTTGCTTTAATATTTGGTGATCTACTGAATCAAACGCTTTTGATAAATCAATAAAGATAGAAGCACAATTTTGTTTTCTATCAAGCGAAGAACAAATGTCATTTACAACCTTCAATGTTGCTGTTATAGTGCTATGCTTTTTCCGGTACCCTGACTGAAATCTAGATACAATTTCATGATTTTCCAAGTACAATTTTAGTTGGCTATTTATTAGACTTTACTTCTGTTACTTCTATATTATGAGTTTATTTTTGAAATCTTAGTGCAAATTAACAAATTTCTGGTCAAAATAGTCACAAACTGGGTCTCATTTCAAAGGGCAATGTCGCTTGTTGACGTCAAAGCTGACAAACCAATGACACTGCTGCGTTCCACTCTAACCTCTGGCTCACACCAACTCCGTACCGGACTGTGGTCCGAACTCCGGAGGCTTTCCAATTCTTGAAAAGTAATGAGAGTGGTCCGGAGATCCACGCGGATGTGCTCCGTACGTCCGGAGCGTTTCCGTTGGAAGGAACTTTTTCCGGACTGCCGGAGCCATCCGCAGCCCTTTTTGGTGAAGTTGTGAAAACAAGACACGACAAACAGGAAACCAAGCGAGCGCAGGTGAAGAAAATCCGGTGGTCTTCAAAATAATATCATTACGTTTCTACTACTATAAAAAATACGTCAAAATGTCCCGTACTCAGTCACTGTGGGGCAAAAAATCCAACAGAAAATGAAGTGACGTGAAACAATCCCAAAACACGGCGCAAGTGTCCTTGTTTACATACGCATGTGCCAGCGATCGCGTAGCTAAACTCCCAAGTTGAGCGTGAATCCCTGTGAACTCGTGGTCTCGCGAGGACAGCAGAGTCCGTACATATGCATGCATATTCTGGTTGCAATGTGAGTGACAACCGGACCCAGATGGATCTGGAGGCAGTGTGAGCCCGGGGTAAGCCCCTTTGTGTTCTTTCTCATCTGCTTTTAAATCAGTTTACTGTGTTTATATATTTGTGGGTGGGGTTTAGAAGGTTAGCTTCACATCAATGCGTCTCTGCGCTACATCACAGTGTTACTTTAGTGTTGATTAGTGATGTGACGTTCGCGAACGATCCGATTCTTTTGAACGACTCCTCACTGTGAACGATGAGAGTCGACTCACGGAGGTGAACGATTAATTCCCTCATTGGGGAGAAAAAAAACAACAAATACAGGGACAAAAAGACAGCTTTTTCACTCAAATCTGCTTGTACAGTGATCACAGAGCACCGGTGTTCTTCCGGTGTCACCTCAGGCACAGTCCTCTTCGTATTGCTATGGTTACACAAGTGCGCTAGGCGTTAACAAGTACGCGCACGTCACATACTGCTGCCGTCTTTTTTGGGCTCATGGGTCGGGATCGCAGATTTTATTTCAAAGCGGCAGGTTGTGGGAGTGATGATAAAAGTCTGACCGTGTTCTCATATGCCCGCAGTAACTTTACATTTAGACATGTATAAGTTTGTGTCCTTATTCGGCTCATTTCTCCATGAATATAAGTCGTAATATAATAAAACACGTGTTATTTTAATCCTTAAAAATCAATGAAGACATCTCTGCGGTCATTCGTGTTTCTTCTGTCCTCAGTTTTTCTGGTTTAGCCGTGTTTGTCTCAGTTCTCCTCGTCTACTTGAGTAGGATCGGACTGCAGCTAGGGCGTTCCTGTGTGCTTCATAAGACTCGAAAGCGTCATATTTTTAAAATAACCTTTACCCAAACCCTTTCCCTAAACTTAACCATTCTCCTTACCCCTTTCCTAAAATTACCCGTTCGACTAAACTTAATCACGGTCCCTCCGAATCCGGCTGTCTAGGGCTAACTTCAATGGAGGCGTTCCCTTTTTGCACTGGAACACCCCTTTGTGGCTGCAGCTGGATGATATTGGTCTACTTTGCCTCCCTGCACCATGCCCCGCACTTGTGTGTGTGAGAGAGAGAGCGAAAAGAGCAAAAGAAAAACCCCAAATCCCACTTCATTTAAAACCTTTGCAGTCTAACATATTTGTTAAAATGAGTTTTTTATTTGGTGTGTTTCGATTAATAAATACAGGGTGGACTGAGGTGGGTTGAAAAAGGAAAAAACAAAAGAGTCGAACTCTTGAAAGAGTCGGATTTTTGAACGACTCTTTGAGATGAACGATTCATGATGATTCGAATCCTTTCAAAGAGTCAAAAGTCCCATCACTAGTGTTGATTGATGTATTTTGTGTACAAGTCAATCATATGTCTATCATATTAAATATTCTAACCCCGGGCTCACACTGCATCCAGTCCAACTCTGGTGCAGTCACCGGACCGGTCTTGCTACAGTGGGTAACTCACATTAGCTACGGAGGTCTGCAGTCTTGCTGCAGCCACAGGCTCTGCTGCCGACCTCGCAAGACCCCGAACTCATGGAGGTTCACCCTCAACTTGGTAGATTACGCGATCGCTGACAACATGTATATGTAAACAAAGAACACATGTGCCGAGTTCAAGTTAAGTAAAGACTCCAGTGGCTGCACCGAAATTGGACTGGATGAAGTGTGTGTCCGAGGTAAGAAGACACGAGAAACATCCTTATCCTTTCTGTTCAACAGGGTCTCACAGAAATGTGTATCTACGCTACGACATGTTATTAGCGGGGTCAGCCCTCTCTGTCGACAGCCCTTTCTATCGACATGCCGTTACCCCGAAAGCCTTTATTTTTAAATCCCACTGTTCCGACAACCCTGTCCTCCGAATTTAATGGTGCCGCACCTCCGACACACACTCAGACAGCAAACGTCATAATGACCAATAGGCCTATGTGTAGTTGCCAACTTTATTGTTGCATTAAGTAGGCTAAAAATTATACTTTTGTTTCTCCGTTACAACAAGTCCTTCATCCACGTTGCTTTTCAGACAGGCTGCTCCCGGTAAGACAGAGAAGTATTTTTGGACAGACGTAATACTTTTAAAACTTTATCCTCTGCTTTAACACTCTCCAAACGGCCAGAGCAATGCGATTGTTCGTGCAGACCTGGTCTCAGACGTACTGAATCTCAGGTCTGGACTTGGACTCGCTCGCTTACAAGCCAAAGTCTGTCAGAATTTCAGCATTAACATTATTTTCAAAGCTCTTCCACGTATTGACGGCATCTTTTTTCTTATATCTACTGGCAGCACTTTTTCTAAACATTTTCGCCTTTCCAACTTGAATAAAGGGCCGCAGTTTCCCGCTTTAGCTTTCCCCCTTTCCTCTAGCTTTTTGGACATTGAAGTGTAAGAAAAAGCGATTTAAAGGATGACAAGTGGCAAACTGTGCGTAAGAACACTTGTGCGCACTCGCTATTGGACACAGCTTTACGCACTGGCACAGCGTATTTGGGGACCTCATCACCACACTATGACGCGTAAGACTGATGAAAGACAAAAGATACAATTCTTTATGTAGGCTACTAGACTATTTGCACACGCAGGAGTAAAAGTAGGCCATCAGTGAGCGTCTATTACATTTTCTCTCTCTCCCTTCCTCTCCGTTTTTATTTCTTCCACCTCACACAGACGCATCGTGGACAGGGGAACTGTGGCAAGTGTACAGTAATGCTCTCTGTGTTTTAAGCAACAGAATACTGTGTCTTTTGTTACAATCTGATGTAAAATCACTGAGAAATGAGCAAAACAAGAACCTAGATTTCTAAGCGCTAAACTTCAAAGAAGCACGCGGCGAAACGCGAAAGTACGCGGCGCTCTTCAGCTTTTCTTATTTTCTCCACAAACTGCATTAAAGGATCATTTCAGCCTGTTCCAGCCTGGCCCAGCACAGCCTTATATATTAGGTTATATTACTGTATGTGCTGTGGCACGCCTGATCTAAAAGCCTGACGCGTCCAGGCACGTGACGCGCGGCCTTCGTCAACACGGCCAACTTTTTTTCTTTTATTTTTGTGGTTTCTAGGTTGAATTCGTTCAAATTTTTTGTATTTCGTTAGAACAATTTATAAAGTTTTTAATTGTATATTGTAGGTTTAGTTTGTCTCTTCTATTTTCTGGTAAATAAATATTTTATTAATGGTCTTATTTTCTTTAATTTAGTTTTTAACTTTAAATAGGCACAGAGGGCTATTTGTAGTTAATTTTAAATAGAATTTGGACACCCTTTGTATCCGTTTTAATTTACTATTATTTTTTTAATGATAGCCTCACCTCAGAACCAAACAGGCTGTTCACGTGGGACACACGTCACACTCGACTCTATAGCTTTTATAAATTATGTGACCAAGCAGACGAAGACACACGGAGCTTGTAAGTTCGACTGTTTTGAGAATAAGCAGGAGAACGTGAACGCACGAGGACGCGCTGTGGAGATCCGTGAGGAATCTGTTCCAAACGCACAGCCAGAAAGCGGAATCTTTATGACTGAAAACTATTGGAACACAGGGTCAGACTGGAGCAGGACGAACAGCCAACACAGGGACGTCAGGTAAGCCCTCCGCTGTCTCTGCGGTTCAAAAAGCGCATAGTTACCACTGAGTGAAATGCTTAAATCATAAACACGTATTATGAACAAATTCCTCTACAATTCGTTCTAAGGGCTACGTTTTTAGGACGAAACCGCATTAGTTTGGGCATGATTGTGGTACAAAGGCTCCCTGGCCAGTGTGCGTCATTCTTTGAGCGTAATGAACACAGTTGCCTGTATCTCCCTTGTGTGCCATTAATGTTGCGTAGAGATTCTCTTTACACAATGACGGGGAACATTCAAACATGACACTTAGCGTATGAGAAAACGCTTTGTATTTTTTTAAAGAATTATTTAATAGAAACACCCACAAAAGAGTGTCGGAGAAGTAGCATTTCTGAGAAAACTACAAAACACCACTACATCGACAAAAAAATGTTAGGTGTCGGAGTACCGGGATGTGAGAGAAAATAAGCTAATGCCGCAACATCGACAATTACACTTTAATGTCGACATTCCGGGTTGTCGGTAGAGAGGGGTGTAGCCGTTATTAGCTTATCATGAGCAGTTTCTACACCTTTTGCATGTCTAATATACACCGTTTCTATTTCATGCTATTTCTCGCTGTGAAAATTATTGAGAGGTAGTATGGTTGAAGCCACGTGGACATTTTCTTTGGGTTTAACATCTAATTTAGGTCTGATTGTAAAATTGTAAAGTTTAGTTCTCTGACTTTTTGAAGATTAGGATTTTGTTAATATTCATAAATGGCCACTTGTTGCTCTTATAAAGGCAATCTTGTCATCAAGGCTATTGCCAATAACGTAACATAATATATCGCAACTTTGAGCATTTTAACTTATGCAATGCACCTTTAAGCTTGCTACACACTGAAAGATTTTTAAATGTTCTGTCACTCTTGAATCTGAGTAATGATACTTACAAGAATTCTTATTCAAGCCAGCCCTCCCCAAACTTGTTGAGGGGCATATTAGACTTACTATACATAGATGCCTGCCTGATATTTTGTAAAACAGTAAAAACAAGAAACTTTTCAATGTCATTAACAAATGACATTGAAAACTAACGAAACACCATTGCACTCACATGTTGCAGAGTAAAATTACACACATATTGAGGGACAAAATGTGTAAATAAAAATAAACATGTCAACTAAGATGAATCGCGGAGCATGGCACCTTTTCACCGTGCCCTGAGAGAGATGTATGATGGTGCTCTTAAAGGCTGAGAGACTTTTTATGCCCCTTTTTTCTTCATTTCTCCTGAGTAATAGCACCTGCATTTTATTTTTTTTTTCCCTGCCGATCCTACTGCTCACCCTTGTATCTTTCATTTCGTCTTTGTGCTGCCAAACAAACTAGCATCTCCCACACAATTAAACAGCAGTGCCCTTTCTGTTAAGGTTTGAACAATGGCAGTGTGCACGAGGTGAACCTCAGCTCATTTGTGTGATATTAGAAGGCTTGGTGTTAACACAGAGGCTAATAATTATCCTGTAGCAGAAATAGCAGCTCATTATGAAAGCCATGAGAGGGCAGGAGGGTGACCAAACATAAGCCACTGCTGTGATCTCAAAAACATCAGCATTTTTTTTTTTGTTCTCAAAGTGACACAGCTTTTGACCGTATCGGCTATTTTGCTTTTGCCATAAGCAGGGGCTGGCCATTACTGTTTTATAAGACACAAATGGCTGGGGGTTCTGGGAAGCTGGGGCTTTGTAGTTTCGGCCTCTATTCTCTAATTAACTCTAATTTTAAAGGAGAACTATACCTGTATAAAAGAAAATCAATCTTTCTATCAATCAGTCAATCTTTGATTTATATAAGCAAGAGCAAGCTGTTTGTATAACACGTTTGAGGAAATGTGGCTATTTTGGCTATTATTCTTCAAAAATGAAGGCAAATTAAAACAAAACAAAAAAATAATAATAATATTAGGGACTTAAAATAAGTTTAAAATGTAGGTGGACCAATGAAAAGTCCTACTCAATTTTGACATTTCTTTTGAACAAACAGTGAGTCACCCTACAATGGTTGATTTATACAACTATAATAAAGAGGGTTACGTTTACTTTCTAAATATCCAGAAGTTACATAGTTTATTATTTTCATAAGGTAAGTGACAAAATTGAAAAATGGAGCTCAGCTTGGTTGTATGCCCATAGATGGTCACAAGGTCAGTGTAACATCAGGTATTGTAATAAAAAGAGAAACAGGTTAGAGTTACCTGTACAATGTGACTTCATTAGTGTAAGACTTACTTCTACTTTGTTCTGTGCACAAGCTTCTAAAACATTCTAAAACTTGTATAATGTAAAACTGAGCTGCAGGTCAAAATGCAATGGTCAGTTTTTCTGCTTAATTGTGAGACTGCTTGATTTGGTTTATGGCTCTGTATTTATTGAACCTTTCCACATGAAACAAAACTGGCTCAAAATTTAGGTTTGTCTGTTTAACTAAACAGAAGCGCATTTATTACATTCCAAATTGCCTCAGAAAGTCGTCCTATTTTTCAACCACAAAGACACAATTGTTGCCAGTTGAAAGGATGTTAAGTCATGAGATAAATTTTGCTGCTTTGTGGTGCCAACCTGTTTTGAGCATTGATTTCAAAAACACCAAATTCTCCATTGAGTTAGTTTATTTCCCACCAGATTATGGCACAAATGATTTCTAGATTGTTGTTCCAAAGTATGTTATGGATCTTCACTACCAGGCCACCATGCAAGTCAGACAATGTGGTAAGAAGGTTTGTTGTTTAATGTCTTAGTGTATTTTTTTTTTTTTACAAGATGAATACATAACATAGATTACAGCAAAATAAAAAAGTTACTTGTTGTAAAATTCTGAAAACATTATGTTGCACTTTTCCTATCAAAGTCTTTAATTAAGCTGCGATGGTGCTGTCATTTGCTGCCAGTGTTAGTGTGTTTAATTTCCTGCCGTCGTATCCCCGTTCCCTTCTGATATATTATTCATCAAGCCTCACCATTCCTCTCTCTGTTTCTAGGGGCACAGGATGACTGCTGACTTCAATCCATCACAGCTCAACATTAAGGACAGCTTAAGACATAATTCCCTATGATATTACTCACAAGTTCAAATGTCAACATTTAGATAAGATGTGGTTGGAAATAGGTGTCTCTGTGGAGAGGGATAAAGCCCTGAATGTCTAATGCCACGTGTTTGTGTTTTTATTAGGGCCAACTAAAAAGGTGGAAATAAAAGAAGATTTATCTTGGCACAGCCAGGCACTATGACAGGACTTTAATTATAATGTGTTACGCCGGCATATATCACAATTAATAAAAATCAAAACCTCACTTAACTACAACTTTTAACAGCCAAGTATATTGTGCACACTTCTATCCTATCCAATCAAATGCGTACAGATACTGATTATTTATTAGGATTTTAGATAGGGGAACACCTGCGTTGACTCTGGGCTGTTTATCTGTGAATTTTACAAGACGGCTGCAATCAACCCAGGGACTGTCTGCGGACTTAAAAGAGCACTTCTGGGATGTGAATGACTGACCGACTAAAGGATTACATCAGAAAGTGGCACAAAATAGACTAGTTTACATCTGGTTCAGTCTTGATTAACTGTTTTTAGTCACAGGATTGATTATGTTGGACAGTTTGTTGTGTTACTCATGAAATGGATGTGTGGACCTAACGCTGAGATTCCAGGACTCATTGACTGTGATCAAAGTTAAATTAACTAAAAGATTATCCTAAATATGGATTATAAATTTTATTCCACCCCACTCCCTTTCCATCGTCCAGAAGGAACTTTTTTGGGAATAGTCTGTCTCTTATCGCAGTGCATTCGACTGTCCTTCATGATCATGCCACAGTAACCATAAACATCCAGGTTGTTTTGGCTCTTACTTCCAAACACTCGTCAAACTCACACACTCATACACTCCCAGAGGTCACTGGCATAGATTGTTTTATAAACATCTTGGACTGTCCTGTCAACATCTCTGCCGTGGACCCTCCCCTGTCCATAAGTCTGGCCTCTTTCTTGTTTCTTTCCCCGACCCACTCCTCACAAAAAATCCCATCATGTGACCACGTGTACTATGTTTTGTTATGTGTTATATGTTTTTTTTTTTTTTTGTATGCACATTTTTCCTTTCATATTCAAAAGAGCGAGTAGCGGCGCGCAAAAAGTGCAGCGGCCCGGAGGCTCAATCGTATTTTCGCTGTACTCTATGACAGTGATAATAAATCTTTCTGTTCTGTCTGTTCTGAAAACTGTACGTTTCAAAGGTGAGCTACAAAATATAAATACCCAGGAGCTGTTACAAATGTCATACCTAGATTTCTTTTTATTACCACATTGTAAAGATAATTATTTGAACATGTATATTTAATCCCCATTGTGTGTGAAATGTGCCATTTCATCTAGAAAATTTTTTTTTGCTGGTAAAACTGGTGACGCCACCTAGTGCTATTGAGCACATGGGTACCAAAATGGCACAAAACACATGGCTATTTTTATTAAAAAAGTATAATATTTTGGCTTGGTTTTTTTTGGTTCATTTAAATTTTTAGCGCTGATTTACTTTTACTCAGTATAATTTACGGATTGGACTTTACATCAGAAGGACAGCCCAAGTCCAGTTTTCATTTTTACATACCCATGTAGCCTTGTACATGTACAGCTGAGAAAACACACACTTTATATGTACTTTTCTTTTCTGGGAATTTCACTAAAAAATGGGACTAAGGAGCCCAGTCTGAGAAAGACTATCAATTTGAGCGTTTGAAAACCTCACATTTGTCGTGATCAGCCTGTCTACAGAGTATTCATGTGGTTATTATCACCATAGACTTGTTACACATGAAAGGTTGACAATATTATTTTGTTTGTATTGATAAGTTATTACTTAGAGCCATTTACCCCAAAATGCTATTTACACTTGCCTTGTGTATTTAGGTAAGTTTGCATGCCGAATTCTAGAAATTTCAAATTTGAGATATTTTATGGTATTCAGAAATGGCTCAAAACTTTTTCACTACTTTTCGTACACTGACCCACAATCCTCACTTTACCTCTGGGCTGTGTGACAGTAAAGGAAAATAGAGCATCTTTCTCTGCAGGCACATCCCCACGCACTGAATCTTAACATCGCTCCTCTTTTTTTTCATTTTTCATTTTTCTTTGGACAACATCGGAGCATCTCAACGAGTATCTCTGTCCTCTCACATGCCCAATGGAGTGTAGCAACGGGCCACCAGCTGCAGTGACAAGCAGCGAGTGAAAAACACTTTGGAGCATGACACATAGAGTTAGGTGGCGCACGTAAACAGGTTGTCTTATCGTTGCAGAGCCTGCGGACCGTTGAGTGAGATGGCCAGAAAGGGTCTCTTGCTCTCCGCTGTGAGATGAGTGGAGGAGACGTTGTTGCCTCAGATCTGGTTGACTGGTTGAATACCGAGTAGGCTGAGACCGAAGGAAAGAGGGAAGTGCAGGGGGTCAGCATGCCCACCCAATTTACATTTGAGGTGAGTTTGTCAGCTTCGATGGTGGTACATGCAGCGGGACAAAAAGGGCCATTAAGGGCATTTAGATTTAATAAACAAGGAGTTTAAAAACATGCACGTGTATTCGTGTTTTTGTCCTGTTGTACAGACCAATCTCTTGTTGTTAGCACCCTGACATTTGTTCAGGCGTCAAGGCAACATGACTTGACACTAGAATTGCATTGTAATGTTTCAAAGTGACAGCAATGAAAAAAGAGAGAAGAAAAGAAAAAAGGTGAGAAACAAGAACCATTAACCTTAAAAGTACGAATATCATGAGAACCTTTACTCTCGGATCTTATTTAGAACTTAAAAAGGGTAGCAACACACAGAACAACCAAGTCTTAACCAACAATGCTGCAGAAGAGCTCAAAACAAGTCTGGGAAATTTATAAACTAAAAAAAACACTGAAGATCTAAATCTACTTGTGAATCACAAATCAGAGAAATTCTGAGAAGAAAGAATAGGAACTCACTGATAAAGATTTTGTCATTTTTGTCGATGAAGCAATGTTAAACATGGTTAAAAACTCAATTTTGCATAATAGTGTGCAAGTGTATATTAACTCTTTCCCTGCCAATGTCATAACGAACCCAGCCGTAGCCTGCCAATGACGGTAATTTTCGTCATAAGCTTTTTTTACTGCGGCGATAGAGCCCTCTCTGATGCACGTGTTCAATTCATCAGCATTAAAATAGCATGATGCAGTTTCATATATTCACCACCAGAAGGCAGTATCGCATAAGCACAAGAGCGCAGCGGAAGTCACAGGACCGGAAACTCACGTGTTCTATTTATATTATGGAGCGGCGTGTGTTTACGTGATCATCCGCCTCTAAAGGATCGGCTTTCTTTTCAAACGGATTACAGACAACACATCTTGGACTAAAAACATTGTTGAGTGAGTTTAGAGCAGATATTTGATCTTTAAAATGAAGAAAAACGATCCTACTGGACTAGGACTCTGAGGAGAACGACATATGCAGCGAGTCTCAAGAGAAAAACAAACTTCTTCTTCCGTGAGCGAGCTCAAAGTGGTCAGAGAAACTACTGTATTTTTCATGTTTGAAGGGTTAAATATAATCTTTGCCCTGTGAAAGAGGCTGAATCTATAGAATCTGCATCGGAAAGAAGAAAAGTACTGTGATACCTCCTCGTCTGTAACACAGCTTTTGTTGGTTTAAAGATAAAAAAGACACAAAGTCCTCATTGTTTTAATCATGTGAAGCTTGTATTTTTATCCTCAAAATGTTATTAATTGTGGTAGTTCATTTTCTTTCACCAAAAAAGTAGTACAGACAAAAATAACACTGACATGAAGTTTGATTTAGAAAAAGACGTATCTCAGAAGTTTCTCGTCAAACGCTGAAATCTAATGAAAACAAGGAATTTCAAATGCCTATAAAAAGAGAACGGATTAATGTAGAATAACAATTATTTTTTTAAATGAAAGTAGACACTTGTAGGTCTCATTTGGTGTATTCTAGTTGCACAAGGTTTTTTGTGGAGCTGTGAATATTGCTAAAAATGAGCAAAAAGGCCTGGCAGGGAAGGGGGTCAAAGTCAGAATAGGGCTGGCAGTGAAAGAGTTAATGCTCTTCTAGCGTGATTATTTGTTTCATTTATTTATACATTTTTGACTGGTCTTATTTTGTCTAGATTCTATTCTCCTGACATTGAGTTTGTCAAGAAAAGATTCGTAAGAAAGAAGTTTACAGACATATGATTTTCTGCCTAATCTATGATATTTAAATTGTGTGTCTGTGTTTTTCTAAAAACTAAAAACATGTCCATTAATGCCTCCCCTGACCGTCCCCCAGGGCTCCCCTGCAAAAGAGATTCTGAATCTCAGTGGGACTTCCCTGGTTAAATAAAGGTAAATTAAATTAAATTCTTCTGTGTTGCCAAAAACCTTTAAAAATTAGCCTAACTCTAGGAAAATCATTCAATCATGCCAGTCAAAGACAATACATAATTTTAGGGTTTGGTTACTACAAAAGTGCTTAGTACCTTTTTTTTTTTTTTTCATGTTTCTAACCTTTTCTGCTTTGCTACTGCCAGCTCCTTCAGACCAATGCTCCGGTTATCTGGTTATATCCTTTTTCCTCTCACCATCAGTCAAATGACACGGCACAGTGCCAGTCTGAGCCAAAGCACCATCTACAGTACTCTGTTCTGTAGCAACACGTTAGCCTCCACCTCCACATCTTTAGCACCCATGGGTCAGCTTTTCCTTTGTTCCAAGACTATACCACCCAAAGAGACTGCTGCTCCCACAGAGGAAACCTGGTGACACCAGCTGGCATTTCTGCCCTCCCTGCGGCGCTCCCAGGTCACTCGGCAATTCTTCACCTTCTCTGAGGTTTGACACCTTTTTATATAAAGGCAATACATCAACCAAAGAAATATTGGTTTGGCCAAAATTGGACAGAGTGGCAAAGTACAAAGTGATGTAGAGGTGGGAGGGAGAAAGAAAGGAATTGTAAACGGAATATGCCAAGGAAAAAGGGATCAAGATTATATATATGGGAATACAGTACATTAGACATGCATGATGTTTGAATGATGTGTTGTATTTATGGTTGGTTTTCAACCATTGTTACACTGCTGTTGCATTGTTACACATTTTCCTAAGGTGTCAAGTATGATACAAACATTGAGTTGTATTGTATATACTATTTGTGTGTAGACAATGATTTCATAAAATAATCTTACAATGTAGAAAAAGTCTCAGTACATCTACTTTTTTTGTTAGGGTTAACCAAAACTCTTCACTGATTTATTATTTAGCTGATAATTGTGCATATTTCCTAATTGGACTGGGATAGGCTCCAGTCACCCGCAACTAGAGCTGTGCAATATATCGAATTTAGATAATATCGTGAATGTGGTTTCAAGATATCCAAAATGGAATATCGAGTATATCGTTTATAGTTAAAATGGCCACAAAAAAAAACTCTGTAAGAATAGAAAATAGAGAAAATGATGCTAATACCTTTGAACTTAGGATATAAATGTAATATGTCTCACCTCTGTGATTCATTGCAACATTTCACATTGTTCATGTGACATCCTGCATTTTCCAGACCAATATTACTTCACACAGATGTTTGCAGCTCAAAAATCTGGTCAAAGTTGTAATACAAAGTGATTGGTCTAGTCACTAAAGAAATCACCAGACTGAACAGTTTGAGATTATCTTTAGATATTTCATGACAAACTACAAAAATTAGAAATCTTGTCTAGATCAGACCTGGCAAACTGCGGCCGGGGGCCAGTGGCAGTCCTTGGACTGTTTAAATTTCCCCAGCACTCTTTTGTTTCCTAATATTTATCACCAATAGTGGATTAAAAAGTCTGTTTTACAAAATGTGACATTATAATATAATTTGTACCCAATGACCACGCCCTCCATCATTTTCTGGGTTTGAATCTGGCCCTCGGTGAAAATAATTGCCCACCCTGGTCTAGATTTATGACAATGTTGTATTCTTCAACTTGAACGCAGCCTATTGACTAATAATCGTCTGAATATCGTTATCGAGATGAGCCCAAAAATATCGAGATATTCATTTTGTCAATATCGCCCAGCCTACCGCAACCCATAACAACAACAAACTGAATGAATGTAAACAGGGACACAATATGTCTGTGAATGTATGTTTAAATCAGAATGGACTAAAGGTGTCTGCACACTCTAGGAATTTAGTCTTGATTTTCAGTCTAATGAGCCTCTCCAAAACAGGGAGGTCGATCCAAGTAACATGTCATGTCAGTGCAACTAATTGTCAGATCAGCAGCCAAACAGCTGTTTTGATCGACTCTGCGCAAAATAACGGCTTTACAAATGTTGGGAAATGTGTACAAAAACAGACTATGAGACAAACTGTTGAAAAAATTTAGATATGTCTTAACTTGAGTATGTGCTAATTAACTATACAGTCAGCAGTCAGCTTACCTTCTTGTTTCAAAGTTGCTCTGCTCTGTATATGGTAAATTACTGCAGGCATAGGTCAAAACACCCTCCTCATAAATGCCCACATAAAATGACTTAGCCTGCATAAAACATAAAAATAGTATGTGCATATTTAAAGAGGCAAGACTGAGGTACATACACTATCTTTGCACTATACAAAGCTGTAGGATAAGTCTGCGTCAGTGACACAAACACAAAAATGAACCAAAAATGAAAATTGGTTAAAAACTGGGAAAGGCTTGACAGTGATTGAGCGAGCTGAAATAAGCTTACACGGCACATTTGGTAATTTGCACACCTACCTGCTCTTCACAACCGCACAATTACAGAGAGTCTCGGGGGCCATGGGTACCCAGCAGCCTGCTTCTATCTCTCTGCTCACCCTAGCTGGTCACCGAGGTGCCAGCATGAAATCACACTTAATTCCCTTCTGCTATCTGTCATGCCCAGAGTGTGTTTTAAGCTTTACGAGCAGGCAGTCCTTCATATATTACATGTAAGAAAAAATCAGGAGGAGGGCAAGAGAAAAAAATGGCGGAAGTGTCTAGGAATGAAAACATCAAATGAGTTGAAAATGCAAAACAGCATGAACTCTGTATTTTCACCATCAATGAGATTTAATGAGTATTCCTCCTTCTGGCAGAGACGCAAATGGAATGAGGGGAAAACAATTTGGAAATAAGTGATAAAAGAGACTCACATCAGAGGGAGAGTTTTGCCAGTAGACAATCTTTCTGACTTATCGTGCTCTGCCAAAGCTGTTTTCGTCTCCAAATAAGCCTTCTTCACATGCACTTGTTTATTCTCGCGGCAGAAATGGACCACTTACACCAGTGTCAACAAAATAGCTGGTTCGATCTTGTCCCTGAAGAGATCTATTGTGGCGATTAGGCAAAAATGTGCTCTTTCATACGAATTGTGAAAATTGGCACATTGTTCGATGACACATTTTCTTTTGTAAATAATTTGCTCTTGGGTTTTCAGGGACAGAGTGGGGCTCTGAAATGTACAGGGAGAATTTGCATACAGAGGCCTGCAAGTCTGACAGGCCCTTAGTGGCTCATGGAAGTGGGGAGATTATATTAAAAAAAATTGTACTCTACTTTGACTCTTGCAAGGCTTGGTCAGGACTACTAGCTTGTATTTTCCCAGTATAAAACAACACTGTCAAACCAATAATTAAATGTTATCAATCTGTTTATACCATCTCGGCCAAAACATAACTTTTATGAGACAGGCAAGAGGCTCAAAACCTTTATACTGCAGCTTTAAAATAAGAGCATTTGTGTGAAAACATAAGTGTTGAAGTTTCAGAAAATTACAGCATGATTAATCCTTGTATTTCATTCACGAGTCAAAAGTGCACTGTGTAACTCTGCTGTACACTGAGTGCGATTTCGGTGTGTGGTGGGACTCTCGCAAGATTTAAAAAGTGCTTAAAACCAATGTGCCCTTGTACACAGACCTCGGTGCAGTGCGAGTGCACGTCTGAGAGTCGCTCAAGTGTGCGGAAAGAATCCGTAGAGAGTCTATTTTTGTCAAAGGTCGCAGCGGTCTGATGCGACTTTCAAGTCATAATACGAGCATTCTTGCATAATCCTCGTGAATCCATGTGGCTTTGGGCAATAATGGACCGCAGTGGACTGCTGCTGGTGTACAAGGCACTTTGCAAAAAAACTTAGACACGTCTCGGACTGAACTCACCTCCAGTCTGTTTTCAGGAGGCGTAACTTTCTCAGTAGGTGAAATATAAACTATATGATTCATGCCATTTGTGAAAAAATACAGCTAAAGGAACAGCTTTTCTATGAAAACTGTTCATTTTATGGCCCTAAAAGCCCACCTGGAAAAAAACAAAACACAGATTATTATTTAGTGCAACAAAGAAATTTGAATAACAAAAGCATGTTTTTATTCATGTCTAATTTTGGTTAAAAGTTCATTATTCTTATTAAAATAATCAAACTGTTTTAAGATGAGATAAAAAAAAATATTCCAAGAGCTAAAGATCTCCTCTGTGGGGTTGATTTCAGGCTGTGTGTTCCTGCACACAAGTTACAAACCAACAGTCCTCTCCTCTTCCTGCTCTGGTGCACTTATGCACATCCTTACACTCACAGATCTTCTGCTCTGGTTCTCTCACAAAGAGAGAAGGATTTGCAACTTCACTTAGACAAAGACCATGTGGTTGACGGTCAAAATAAAATGTAACTCTAAAAATGCATTTAGTGATTTGTTAAAAGAATGTGTGTATTTTCAAAATAAACACTAGTGAATGATAAAAACAGCTGGCAATCAAATCACAATGTTGGCTGATTTTATGTTTGTTATTTATGGTGTTGTTTGTTTTTTTATTAAAATGCATTACATGTTTGCTCTAATGCAGACTATGTCTTGGAAAAAAGCACAAAACCAGTCAGTTAGCAGGCTAGCCATTGCTTTCAATCGCACACATAGAGCTTGGTTAAACATACACTTAATTTATTCTCATGTCTTTACTCTCTCTCTCTTTTGTGCAAAAAAAAACTTCAAAAACAACAGTAGAATAAAAAGAAACCTTAAGAAAACCACAGTCATGAAGAGATTCAGTCAGGATTAATCCAGGTATTGTCAGAAAGTCTACAGAGCAAATGTGGAATCTTTGTAAATTAAAGAGTATCTGACATTTGAATTTTCACACAACCATGGAATTTTGAATTTGTTCACTCAAAACAGAAGAATGGGAGTCTTACAGGCAAGCTAGATAAATTGTGTTTTTTTCACTGCATGAATCAATTCAAATACCACTTTGAGGAAATGTATGATGAGAAAACCAACCATGTAGAGTATTTTATGTTCCCCGTGTCTGCGTAAGTTTCCTCCAGTTGGTGTGGTTTCTCTTATCACTAAAAACATGTCCAGTGGTGCCTCTCACCTCCGCAGGACTAGAAGTAAAGCAAGCATCACTATCTTTGTGCCCCTCTTTATTGTCATTGTCCTGAAAAAACTTAATCTTTATAACGTGGCTATAAGTTATATGCAAAGTATATATAACACAGCTTAGATCACATGATGCACATTAGATTTGAGCACTAAGTATTTCCCATTAACAACTGATAAAAGAGTTTCCAGTTCTATGTCCTCCTTCAGTGTAGTGGGTCATCTGGGTCAAACTCTTTTACTATAGTTCTTGTCCGGGGTGGAATTGGAGATGTACTTTTACAGATGAGAAAGTGTGTTAAAGTATATGGATTTAGATGGAGTATGACTAAATCTGCTCCACTTCTTTTTAGAATATGTTTTTACTTTGCTCCCTCGCTCCTCGGTGCGTCAACCTAATTGCTATTATTGTCACTCGCTGCTCAGCTGGAAATGAATAAAAACAAGGCATCAAAATGAGCTAAGTAAAAATAGCCATTCCCCAGATGATGCTCTGGAAAAAGATGATTAGCGACTTGATTATATGAATAATGTATTTGGATGATGTGTAGTCTGCACTTAAAAGTTAACACCAGACAAGCAGCTTATCTCTCCTGGTTGCACAAATCAGGGCCAGGACACTTCTTACAATATGTTCTTGACAAGTAGATTACTGAGAATATTGCCTATTGAATGAAAGAATGTGTAACACTGATAAAATTGGTTGAGTATGGAGCAGATAGCTGAAATGAATTGGTTCTTTTTCTATTGTAAGTGCAGAATGAGTTCTTTCAATGTAAGCTGATCATCTCTGCTTCTGTGGTAATGTGCTCATGAATAAATCATTCCTTCACTTTGCATCAAGCGCTATACTGGCCTACATGAATACAGTATCACAACTGTTGGCTATCAAGAGCTCCACTCAGTGTACAAGTAAAAGTGAGTCTGCTCCGTGCAGGTCTGCAGGGCTACAGCCTACCACAGCAGTCTGCCGAAGCTGTCCACCAAGTAGATTTTCTGTGAGGACCACCAAACTGAAACGAAAAAGTGAAAAACATCCTGATTAGCAAACTTCATAAATTGGTGTAGACAGCACCAACGTTTAATCTGCTCCCAACAGGCTCAGGGAGCCTTCCTCAGGGGCTCAGTTAAGTATAAGTACAACCAGTTTCAGACTACTTCCATCAGTTTGAAAATAATGTCCGATGTTGGTCAAAACACCTTGGAAACACTGTCCAGATGACAACTTTAAAGCCTTTAGGATTTTTTGCTCCAATTAATCTTTTCACAGAATATATCTCATTTATGGTTTGTTACACATTTGATATTTACACTCAAAAGGATGCTAACTTGAAACAACCATTGTGTAACTTTGTAAACACAAAATTGCATTTGCAAAAAACATTGAAAGGCTGCTTTGAGAGAATGAAAAGAAGATGATAAATGTACTTTGCATTAAATACATGAATGAAAGCTCATTAAAGCATATTCAAACACTGCAAAAACTGAGAACTCAAGGACTACATGAATGACATTTTAGTTTACTTATGAATCCTCAAACATGGATTTAGTTACTGTCACAACAAGATAAAAAAAAGTTCAGTTTCAGAAAAAGATTTCCTACATATTCTTAAACACAGGTGTGAAAAAGGCCTTGGAATATTATACAGGCATAAAAAACCATCCTGCTGTAGCTTTGGATAATAGCCCTCTATTTCCCTCTACTGGCCATCAGACAAACTACCATCTGCAGTACATGGCCAAGCATTCAGTTAACACAGTGGAAAGAAACATCATCTGAGAGAGAAGGTGACTGAGAGGCAAACGTATTTTGAGTTTTCTTTGAAAGTATACCTATGTGTGTTTAATGCACTATGGTTATGCAAGACAGATTCATTCAAAAGGTTTTTCAAGTATATGTGTATGTATGTATGTATGTATGTATGAATGTATGTATGTAATTTTACTTCTGTCATCATAACTAATTACTATGTAGCTTTTGTGTAGGTATTGCCATATTTCAATAAACAGTAATAACATTGGGTAACAACAACCTTAATAAGCAAGTGATTGAGGATATTTCTTAGAAAATGTCATTTTATTATTGTTGGTATTTGTATGTAATTTATTGGAAACAGGACTGCAAAATGCACTTCTGTCTGTTTTCATTACTAGTATTTATCACAATTTATTATTTGTTTGTTTTTTTTTTTTGTTTGTTTTTTAATCAGACTTTTTTTTTTTTTTTTTTTTTTGTCATTCAAGCGAGTCATGTGACCCGCGGTCAGCTGAAAGTAGTGTGCTTTGTGTCTGAAAAACCAAATGAGTGAATGCATTATCTTGTCCACTGAGCAGTGCAGGGCTGTATAGTGTTTGAGTAGTTACAGAACGAGTGTTGACGTTAGGACACAGCCATGGATTTCTTCTTCTTCTGCTAAACAGAAAATCTAAAAGCGTTACACACAAAAATAGTCTAAATCGCAAAACCTGTGGAGAAACAAAACAAGAATATTTGGATGTCTGTATGGAAGAAATACAAGTATAAACAATCTATCAAGGTGACTTGGATGGGCTTTAGCCTACTTCCTGTTTAGCACAAGATGAGAAAAGTCAGGCTGTCTTGATATTTGTATTTTGACATTTAGTAACACCATAGCACTTGAAACCTAGAGCCTAGCTTCAATGTTTGTAAGTCGCCTAAAGTTAGATTTTTTTTCTCTGCCAGTTATGCCACACTGCCATCGCTTTGCATTGGCATAATTTTTATTAAAAAAACAACTGTGTGTTTACGGGTTGCCTGCCCTAATTCTAGTTTATTATTACTACATTTTAAACAGCACGTGATTCTAACATACTAGAAAAAACTCTTGCAGCCTTTTACTGAAATAAGCATGCTTTCCCCACACTCAAATGGTATAAAAACATGCCATGACATTTCTCCCTCTTGCACCAACCATAATTGCTCCCAAACAGTGTCATGTGATCAGTGTCAAAAGCCGACAATCTCAGAGACAGGTTAAGTGGTAAAAATCGTCCGTTTTTTTTAGAGCAAGGCCCACTGTGGGAGTGTTTTGTCAAGGTAAGACTGCAGCAAACGCTTTGAAGGCTCTTTCTTAGCACACTCCTGCAGGGCTGTCAGCCTTCGTGGGCTGCTTTTTGATGTTAATTGATAGGTTGATCGAGACAGAGCCTAAAAGAAAGAATACACTACCCGCTGCGTACTCCGAGGTTGCTGTTCCCTGCTCGCCTGCATCTCTTTACCTCTTACAATGACTTCTTTCTTCCCAGGAAGGATGTCAGTCTGCGTGTGTGCAGTGAGCCAAGCTTCCTTTATAATTTTCAGATCTTCTTTTCTCTTTCTTTGACTTGTTGCCAGAGAGTTCACGCAGGTCACAGTCAATAGGCTGTCCGAGATGTAAAGCCTGCCCTTGAAAGAAGTGTTTGTCTGTGAACTTTGGGTATTTTTTTACCCTCCACACAGATCACAGCATCCTCAACATACACATTCTGACAAGCACATGTGTGATTTTTTTTTTTTTTCTCATTTTTCTCATGAGTGGATATGTTGAGGCCAAGGTCATATAGTCTTGAGCCTTTATTCCCATAATCCCTTATGTTGGCTGGGTGAGAAGGCTGCTAATAGCTAACCCTCTCCAAAAGGCAAATGACTGCGTTAGCATAGGCCCTACAGACTAGCACAGCTCAACACTCAGCGTAAAGAGCATAGCACAGTCCATACAATCCATCAATATGGCTAATTAGGCTCTCACCAAATCCCTGAGAGAAGCATTATTGGTGGAACCTGTGGCAAGAGTGACAGAGTTATGAAAACAATTATAAGCTGGATTGTTTGGAGATTTTAAGTTAAAAACACACAGAACACAATTAAAAGAAAATATAATTGTCAATGTTGGTCTAGAAAAGTATTCAGAATTATTGTAACGTCCAATATCCATTTTTTAGTTTCCAATTTTAACAGCAAAAGAATGTAACTTTTTATATAGACAGTCTGGCTCACATCTTGATTCATGAGAAAACATTTACTTTCCCTAGAACTAACTCAATATACCTATTCATCACTCCCTGTTTTTTCAGACAGACTCTCGATCAGTCGTTCGATATGTGTAAGTTGATGTGAAAGGCTGTCAAAGAGGATTTTCTCTCTGTTCGTGTTTCCAATCCCTCAGATCAACGGTCCGTCCTGCAGGTAGGCGTGAGCAGGCAGGCAGCCCAGAAAATGGCTTCGAGATGAAAACGAGGTAATGGCACGTTTGCTAGGCCCTTTGTGTGAATGGTGCATGCAATTTAAGAAGCTGCCATATCGTAAGAGTTAATATTTCATTTGCACGTCTGGAAATGAGAGAGGAAGAAAAAAAATGCATATGTGTCATTTTGCAATCTGATTCGTCTCAGCAAGTCAATGTCATTCCATAATAAAGTCTCCAGAGCCCTGTTAAGTGTCCCGCGCCTGTCTTCTACTTGTCTGTCTGTCTATCTTTGCTATTTTTAGGTCAAACTCAATTGTGTTTTTTTTTTTTTTTTTGGGGCAAGTATATTTTAAGCAAGGATTACACAACTGGGAGTGTTTTATACTGTTTTAGTGCTTAATAAACATTAGCGTTGACGTGTCTCGAAGAGTTGTTTTGTGCTTTGGCCAATATGAGCTTCAGAAGGCAGTGCCCAGCATGTAACAGACCCAAACTGTCACTCCCAGTTACTTTAGTGAACCTTTACCTGTGCAGATGAGCAGTACATGAAGTCACAAGAAATGTAAATCTACATGTTTACACCTTAAAAAGTATTAACTTAACAAAAAGCCATGCAAAATACAGACTGAAGTGGACACAACGTTGTCTGTACCAGGGACTACAGTGTGCGCACGCACACAGGACCCTCTGCACACAACACAGTTGTTGTCTAATCAAAGAAGGACACGCTCCAGCTTTTGAGCTTTGCTTTTCACGCACAGATCAAGATTCTCATGTGACACACATCGGATAATTTTAATTTTAAGCCGACTTGACAGAATGTTGTTACATAAAATTGAGGTGAAGACTGACCAAAGACAGAATCTTTTTTTTTTTTTTTGACAAATATATTAATGCAGTGGTCCCTCGTTTATCGCCGGGTTAGGTTCCAAAGGTAACCCGTGATAGGCGAAACCCGCAAATTAGTGATCTTCATTTTTTACCAGTAATTTCAGTTGATAACCTGCCTGGTTCTGATGTTTAGTGTCATTTGTACAGGTAATAATCGCTGAACACATGATTCACCGCAAGATACAATAGCGCGAGTCGTTTTTGTGACTGCTTAAAGAAGGACAGTGCTGTGCACGTTGCCCATCCCGCTGCGCTCAACAGCCAACCACAGAGCCACGGATCACACAGACTCCAGAGCCGAGAGCCACGAAACACATTCAGACTCTAGCGAAGTCACAACACGCTCCTCAAACACATCTCTGAACTACACAAATGACGTTCCAGCGAGAACAAACTTATCATGTAACTACGAGCTCAAATAGTCAAATCCTCACCTGGAGAAACGTCCAAGCGTCAGGTCAGCTTCCCCTGCATGATCCAAACTGTCTAAAGTTTTCTAAAAGAACTTCTGTGCTGTTGCCTGTGAATGCTGCGATGTGATACGGTCCTCAAACAGTGAGTTTGAGACAAAAGCACTTATATCGCATGTCTATAGGACCGCACACTGTAAAAAAAAAAAGCAAAATTGCACTAAAAACATCTGCTAAACAGCGACGCCGGGAAAGTGAACCGCGATAGAGCGAGGGACCACTGTATAATTCAATAAATGCATTAAGCATGGCCTTTTTAACAACATGTAATATTTTCCCTCTAAACTTCATGCACTGCTCCACAGTCATGTCCTGCAGATGTGTAGCTCACTAAATTAACTGGGATCAAAGAAAACAGCACGTCGATGCCACGTGCTGAGCACTGTGGTCTGGAGCTCATAGCGGCCAGCAAAAAAATCTCTCCTCGCTAACACCAAGACATAGACCAGGGGCAAGATAAGACCCAGTGTGTTAAAACTTTGACACACTACTTGCAACATTTTCTCTCAAACATGTACAATCTGCTGTAAAGTTAATCAGATATTCGTGTTTAAGTAGTAGTTTTTCTTGACAGTATCTTGTCTTCTTACTCGTTGTGATAGTAAAGGTCACTCCATAAAAACGGATTCATGTAATCTAGATAAATGTAGTGGGCGAGTTGTTCCTGCTCAGTATCAGAAACAACATAGCTCACCCACCACACCAAACCCTGCTCTCTTATGGGAGCAGCTTCAGCAAAAGGTACAGTCTGCCTCAGAGCAGGACAGAGAGACAGAGACATTTCTGCCTGTGGCAATTCAACTCCTCATCTTTCTGTGGGGATTAGTCATGTTGTAGTGTTACGCTGATGTAATTTGGAATGCATTTAAAGTGTATTTATTTATGTTTTATATAAAGTATTGTTAAGATGTGATGTCTATGGGCTTCTCTGGCACAAGAATTTCCTTCAGAATTAATAAAATGTTATCTTATCTTAACTCTTTCACCGCCAGCAATATTCTGGCTTTGACCCGTCTTCCCTGCCAGGCTTTTTGCTGATTTTATGCAATATTCATAGCTCCACAAAAAACTTTGTGCAGTTGGAATCATGAAATGTTGTACTTCAAATGAGACCTGAAAGTGTCTACTTTCAATAAAAAAATAATTGTTATTCTACATTAATCCGTTTCCTTTTTATAGGCATTTAAAATTCTTTGTTTTCATTAAATTTCAGCGTTTTACGGCAAACTTCTGAAATAATGGCCTTTTTCTAAATCAGACTTCATGTCAGTGTTATTTTCATCTGTTCTACTTTTTGGTGGAAAGACATTATTTCATTGTAGAGTCACTACAATGAAATAATGTCTTTAGGATAAAAATACAAGATTAACATGATTAAAACCAATGAAAACGAGTGTCTTTTTCATCTTTAAACAAACCAAAGCTGTGTTACAGACAAGGAGTTAGCACAGTACTTTTTCTTTTTTCTGATGCTGATTGCATAGATTCATAGAACATAACCCTCCAAACATGACGAAATACAGTAGTTTTACTTACTCTGACCACTTTTGAATCGCTCAGGAAAGAGGAAGTTTAGTATTTCTTCTCGAGACTAGCTGCATGTGCCATTCTCCTCAGAGTCCTAGTCCAGTAGGATATTTTCGTCATTGCAAGGAAAGAGTCAATTGTTGTCCAAATCAAACTTTTTTTAGTGCTTTTCATATGTACAACACAACAAAAAGTGCATTGAAAATTATCCCACATGACCCCCTCCCTCAGACAGCCCCATATGACATGCACATATACCCCCACCTTACCCCCATCTCCCGCACACACACACACGCCCACAAACACTACATACATACACTCGCTAGGCTTGCATGCATACATTGGCTGGGTAGACTGAAGATCCTAACTCTAACACTGAAGACCCTAACTCTAACAATGGACATCCTAACCCTAAGGGTCTTTTCACACCAACACAACTCCCAGTCGCTGTTGGTAGGTCTGTTCGGGTTTCTTTGAGGCGCATCGATGTAAAAAATCATTCACACAAACACAATCCAAGCAGCCAACAGTCGGCGAACAAATGCCGAGTGAGCATGCGCGTGATGTAACGCTTGATGAAAAAGACAACACATTAGTGGCGATAGATTTCTATCTTACCTCACGGATTAGGCTCAACTTCTATTTCCCGCTACATTCCAGCGTTCGTACTACAGCTGGTACTCCTCCATCTTTGTTTTCCTTGGACCAAATAGTAGCCTTTCTTCTCCGTACTTACGTCCCGTTTGAACCCGGCAAACAACAACAATCCATGCTCAACTAAATACTGTTTTTCCATAAAAAAAACGTTGCCTTCGCGACGTGCTCCGCGCTCCTCTGACCCCCGACAGCGCCCCCCACCAAATACACGTGAGCCGCCTGTCAGCAGATGTTGTCAAACCGGTTCAGACGGGCGACCCTCGGCTTGGTGTGAAAGACCCTTAACACTGAAGATCCTAGATTTGCTAAAAAAAAAAAAAAAAAGCCTAAGCCTAAATAAATAAATACTAATCAATTGTTGGCACTATCTGTGTGGTTAAAACCTTAAGTCAAAGCAGTTGTTCCTCTATCTAAAATCCAAACAGATTATTGTCTGCTCTGACTGAGTCACAAAGCACTCAACTCATCAACTCACCAGATCTTAAAAGTGTTGTAGAGAAATCAAACAACGTTCTCTAAACTTGACAAATAACAATGGGTTTTTCCCAGCAACATTATCAAACACATGTTTCTTCTGAAACCCTCTAATGCATTTTTACTTCCTTGTCAAGTTACTGCATACTTTTCCATTTGCCACTCCAAACCTGTTAGTCCAGACTATTTTTTTCTTTTTCCCACGTCACGCCTCCTCCCTACAGGGGTTAAAGATCGAACCAGGGGGAGGGAATAGCGAGGATTTGATTGACTAAGATGTTGAGATGTAATCTTGCACGAGCTCAAATGAGAATGTGCTTATGTGTTTGTGAGGAGTGAAAGTGGAAGGGCAATGTGAAATGCTGGGTTTATTGCTCTGCAAGCTCATTTGTTTGTATTTTATACCTCATTTCTGCAGCGTCCAGGCAGCGCCACACTCGAGTTGCAGATGACCCACTTTCACAATACAAAACTCACTTTTCTAATAATATTGCATTGGCTCTTTTAATACATTAGTAAATACTCACAGCTGTGTAGATGTGATTTAATGGAATAAAAAACCCAAACTAGTTTAAGGTGGAAAAAATACAAACTGTGCTGGTGCTTTGCCTCAAGCTGAAGCTATGTGGCGAATTAGCATGTTAGCACAGTGCGTGACTATGACAGCACTCAAACATGAGGAGGCTCGGAGGCTCATCATGGCAGTCAAGGGCATAAACGCCAACAGAGATTGCACATTTATGGCACATTAGGAACTTAGCAAATGGCCAAATGGGGGCGATTTCCATGTCAATTTCACGGGGACAATTGGAGCCTCTTTCTTGGTCAGATTTATTAACAGCCAACAGCATAATACTGAAAACAGGGCAGTTTAGTGGGGGTCATAAAACACCATGATGCAGGATCATTGCCTTGCGATCATGGCTAAACATCCTTCTGTGCACAAAAGCTTTGTGTGTTTTGTAGATGTTATTCTATTAGATGCTTAGCTTTGTTACTAGGTTCTTAGTTACAATATCAAAAAGGAAAAATACAGACAAAGAAACATGTGTGTGACACAGAGAGAATGACAATAGGCACATTTTCTTTGATTTCAGCAGTCCACATTGTTTGGTGTGTAACAGATTAAGATTTTTGGTGGTGGGTGTGTAATCACATTTAAGGTAAATATCTTCATAGAGACAATACTAGGTCAAATTTAAAATCAATTTTTAGATGTTTTGTTTCTAACATTCCTTCCTCATCAAAAAGATAGAGCCTCCAAAAACAGCATTCTGATTGTTCCTGATAGCTTTGAGCATTTGTGCAGCATTTATATATCAGACAAGATCGATTTGTTTTTCTTCTTCCAATTTCTTTGCAACCAGTAGATGGAGCTCTAACAAAGTTCCTGACATAAGAAACACATGACTGTATGCAGACGCTTTACCACCTGATTTATATGGTACTGATCAGAGATCAACATATTTGATGGATGGGAACAATGCAAACAATTTGTAATCTATTCTGTCTGTGGAAAGGTTTGGTCAATTACTGAAATAAAGTATGTTTTTCAAGATATTTTGGAGCAATAAATAACACATATTGGGCCAAATTCTACACCTTGTCTTCGAAGAAAATGTAGATATACAAAGGAACGTCAAAACATATGCTGAACACGCTTTCACGCCTTTTTACGTAAAGATGTTACGAAAAGCCAAAACGTAAAATAAACACAAATTTTGGTTGAAGTCACGTGGCAACATTTTCTCTGGATTAATGGTAATCATAAGCTACCCAAAACCCAGCCCTTAACCTACCCATTTTAGTAACTTGAAGCCTACATGACACCGAAAAAATGTTGCCATGGCTTTAACCAAAGTTCGTGGTTATTTTACGTTTTGGCTTGAAGTAACATATTTACATAAAAGGTGTGAAATGTGTAAAGGTATGTTTTTACATTTCACCAGAAATCTTAGTTTGACATTTCACCAGAAATCTTAACATAGAACACCTTTCATTTGAGATTTGAATTCCTGTGTCTGCAGGGAGGTTTGGCAAGGTCGGAAGTGCAAGGAAGGTTTGCTTAAATCATCGGATTATTTAAATCATTATTATATTATTAGATGGTGATTTGTAAATAAACACAACACATGCGGCTGCAATTTAACAATCATAGCTAGTATTTCTTTATGACTGCACCATAGAAATAAAGATGTTATGAAACTGTCTGGATAATTACATACATACAGTATAGTTCAACTCTTTTGCTTTATGATTAGTCTAGCACATTAGAGTAATTACAGGTGTCTGTGCAAAGACACTTCTCAAATAGTTCTGTCCCTGTCTTTATTCGCCTCTACAACTCTTGATTTTCACCACAGCGCTTTTTGCCACCTTCACTTTACCTGAAACCTTTTTCTCCCTGGACCCTTTCTGTGGCCTCTTTCAGTACTTTATCTTCACCCCCTACTCTTGAAACTCCACTTGCACCTAGCGTCCTTTTTCCAGCATGTCATGTCCTTGAACTTATCCGTCCTTGCCATTTACAGTCCATCCAATATCAGAGATGCATTCTTTGCTGTCTAAAAACACTCTTGCCACACCTCTGCATGGTAGCAACGCACCATTAGCGGTCTCCAGACAGCATGCATGTGCACTTTCGCAAGGCTGGCAGGCTTGTTCCTTGGGGAATTAGCGCTTCTCAAAGTGTGTCTGTCTTCTCTTTTTCTTTTTCATTACTGTCAAAATCCCAGGAGGAAAAAAAGCACTCTAAAAGAATACAACTTTGAGGGCTGGTCACACCTCATTAATCAAAGAATTCTTGTTTTTTGCCACTGCACACCTGTATCTGTTGTATTCTCATATCTATCAATGGAGCAAAACGAGACAAGCTTGATTTAACCATAGCTTTCTTGTCTCTGTCCTTGTTCTGTAGCGTCCAGGTCAGCCCAGATTTATAATTGGGTCCAGGGTGGCACTGAGAACATGGTTAATGGGACACCCCTCTGAAACACTCTACCCCACCTTCACCTATACTCTTACATGCTGCCGTTTTCAAGGCTGTGTCGCTGCCATGTGAACTTGTTAATGAGAGAAACTAATTTCCTATTATATGGCCTTTAACTCAATAAACATGATCAAATACATGTGTCCATGCTTTGGCAAACAAGAGTTCAAGGCAAATTCCCTTCTCAGGCAACCTTGTTCCTATTCGCAACACTTAATACCAGTATCGGACCAATGAACCGTGTTGTTCTATAGTGGCTTTTGTTGTCACTCTTGACCCTGTGTATTGAAGCGCATTTTGTCCCATTTAAATTAGTAAATGAAAAATGGTGCCAAAACCAAAATTAGACTTGAATAAATATAGGACTTAATATAATAAATCTCTATTATATAGAGAATTATTTGTCTATTTGTCAATAGAAACTGGATTCATTTCTAGAGCTTGGAAAGAGGCATATGTAATTCCTGTCTACAAAAATAAAGGAAGCCGATCTGATCTATAAAATTATCGACCTATTTCAATCACGACTAATGTTGGCAAACTTCTGGAGCAAATTATAAACAAAAGTTACTTGAGTTTCTTTGTGCAAATAATCTCTCAATTTGGATTTCTATCTCGTCATTCTACACTACTGATCAGCTGAGTTATCTGTATCACAAATGTCTACTACACTACTTGAGACGGGACACTCATGCTGCACTGTGTTTTTAGATCTTGCAGCGTCTTTTGATTCCGTGCCCCACTCTGTTGTAATTCAAAAGATTCCAGCCTATGGTATTTGGGGCAAACTGGATTGTCAATTAATTAAAAAAAAAAAAAAAAAAAAAAAAAAAAAAAAAAAAAAAAAAAAAAAAAAAAAAAAAAAAATTTAAGTGACTCAACAAGGCGTAGAAAATAAAAAAGAAAAAAAAGATCACAGTGTCCGAGAACGTAGAAAAAGTTATCAAGGGGCGTGTGATTATCCTAATTGGACACGTGCACTTCAGTCAGTTGATCAACAGGATGAGCTGTCAGGTCCGAGATGCACCAGTCATTATAGGTGCCTCAAGGAAGCATTCTGGCCCTCACCTTATTTTACTGTTCATGAACAATCTCTCCCAATTGATCCCAGGCTCTATAAATCATCAAAGAAACCAGGAGTTATCAATGACTGCATACTTTATGCTACATAAGAGCATCGTGAGCAAAGGCAGGTAGATTCAATGCTAGTCTGACTAGTCCAGAAGCATTTTTTAGGTTTTACACCTTCAGAATGTTGCAGTACACTTTTAACAAAAAATGAAAGAGGTTCAAAATTCTATTCACACAAACTTTCAAAATGCAACTTGGTCTGGTCTAGTCAGCTGTTTTACTTTTTGACTGAGTTCAATCTGTTTTCTCACCAATAGATTAATTAGAAAAGAAAGCTGAAGAGCAGGCTAAACTGGTTTCAACAAATTATACACGGCAGCACATGCATCTCCCTCCTTTTCTTTTGAATGGTATATGTGACCTTGGTACATGGAGGTCATGTGGAAAATTATCAAAAAGCAAGAGTAAATGAGAATAAATATACAAGCCCATTTTATTTATTTATTTTTACAATGCTGTATATCATTTATGACATCACATAATTAAATCTTTTCACATAGATTCATGATGTTGAATAGTATAATATACACTGACACTGCTTAATACATCCCAACCCAACATTGTCTTGGGACTTGGGATACGCTTTTTCTTTATTTGTAGTGTCTTACATTTACTGTCTGTGTAAAAGTGCTATATAAATAAATCATTCTTTCATTCATTCATAGTTGGGTAAATTCAACTTTTCTCTTTGCTGCCATGGCAACAGATACAACTAAAAGACTCAACTTCACAGTCGAGGACCCAAGTTATAAATAGGTTAGCCATAGGTTATAAATGAGCAAAGCATGCTGCAGGACACCTACAGAGAACATTAGCCCCCTTTGCTGCAAGATATGTTTTTCTTTGCTCCTTGTCAGCTCCATCTGTAAGTGCAGGGCCCAGTATAGGTCAGTGGAATGGTCAAGCGTTTATCTCGCAACAGGAGTTGGAGAGACATTGCCCAGGTAAACCAAACTCCTCATGCATAAGGCAATAAATGGGATGCTTGAAAAGGATTTTTATTTATATAGCTCTAAAACAATGAAACAATGGCTTAAATACAGTCATGTAACTGTTCAATCATATCTCAAAGCCATTATTTAATATGTATACATCTGCTTCAGTGAAGATACAATATTTGATTGCATAATATTTATTATTAACATTTTGTTCTATTGCTTGTTTGTTTGTTTGTTTTTCAAAGGATTGGTTGCTTGTGGCTCTCAAAATCTCTTAGCACTCAATCTCAAGGTTTTCCAAAATAAGGGTCACATATTTAACACTTGAGTCCCCGCAACAATATAGTTTTAGCAAGAATTCAAAATAAAACGGTACACTATAAAATTTGGGGTAAGCTTGGTCTAACATTAGATAAAAATGCTTACTTACAGTCTACAATAAAATGGCATTTTGACAACAATAAAACTTGAAACATCTGGCGGCTATTGTCTTTTCTTTTTCCTTCAGCTGGAGCTATGACATCACAGTGAAGTTGACTGTAAAAGAGTTTAAACATCAACAAACAAAAAAACGAGAGATCAGCATAGCTTCAAAAAAGCTAAACTATGTAAAAATTACTATGTAAGTAATTGTTTTGTTTATTTAGTATCGTAAGTTTGGTTTCTTTATGTACAGCTTTTTTGGGGGGTTATTTTAAAATTCTACGATGTGTTTTGTCACAAAGTGAATTTTCTAAGGGAATAAAGGAAAATAATTGTGCATTGCAAAGAAATACAACGACCAAGGAAAACATAGATCTAAAAGCTCTGTATATCTAGACCACCGACAGCAGCATGTAAGAGGAAATTGGTACATTTTCTTGGGCCTAAGAAGTAGATGGTGATGTGAATGCTTTGTGTGGGCTACATATAACATTTGTGTCCCTGTGAGTAGCAGCTTCACATTCTCCTGGTGTTGATCCTGCCCAACCACTGCACAGTAAATAACAGGGCCTGATGTCAGGACAAGAAAATGGAACAGTGTCAACGCCACCCTGAGTGCTCACCTTTCAGTTGGGTTAAAAAAAAGCCTGCAGAACTAAAGCAGCATCCAAATTCAAAGACACAAATTCAAAAACAGGCAAATTAAAAAAGGACTGTGTCATGTCCTAATTTGAGTAATTTGCCAAAATTGAATAAATGATGCTAGCTTTTAGAATGACTATATTTCCATTTTTATGCTGCCATAAATTGCAAAAGGTTGTATCTGTTAGTTGCAACCTTACATTACCAATCCTTTGAGTTAAATAATGTCAAATAAGCGTGTTTTATAACCCTCATTTTGATAGTAAATATAGCATAATTCCATATTGTTTGTCTTTGCCATATAAGCTTCTGGGCATAAGCACATCAATTTGGAGATTGGGCACTTTTAGACAATAAATTATAGACGCGCTATCAGCAGCTTTTCGGTGCAACGCCATATTCCTCTGATAGATGTGACAATGCACATCACACAATGGCAGAAGTTGCACTTTTATGGATAAAAAAGCTAAAACATGCGACTGCAGAGAAACCATGAACAAAACAGACTGATTTGTGAATCATAATGCCAACAACGACTATAGAAAAACAAACTGGAGAATGCTGTGGAGTTCTTCAAAACATACTGGATTAGCTCAGATGCTAAGTGCTCGATAGCATCAGAGTCTGTGTGTCTACTTTTTATGTCCATGTGGGCACTGATATAAATTGTGTATTATATTATTTGAATGAAAAGAATTTAGGTTTCACAAGAAATTTGTATACTTTTTTTTTTTTTTTTTGAGCATGAGTGAAAAAGTCAGGATCTACTGTGCCACTCTTTTTTACGAGCTTCAGCTTTAAAAAAAGATGTTCAGGGCTGTAACTGATGACATCTGTCTGCACGGAATGATATACAATGTAGGTGCATGCACGGTTTTGAATTTGGGTGGCGTTTTTTAAATTGCGTTTGTTTTGCTGTTTGTTTGTTTGTTTGTTGTTTGTTTGTTTGTTTGTTTTAATTTGCTTTTGTGTTATATTAAGTTTGTGTGCATGTTTTGCCCTACAGGGCCAACGTACGAACAAAGTGGAAAAAACACAGTCAAGACCCTTTATTATGTTGTGTGATTCCTGCTTGTGTTTGAATTATTGATACTTGACAAATGACGGCCATCTTGAAAGGGGACCCTCAAGTCGACATCAATTAAATATAAACAATGTGCATGTGTGAGCAAATGTGTTTCTTCGCCAAGCTGCAGGCGACTTCTCCGAGCTTTTAAGGGAGAGACAGAGATTGCACCTAATGGCAGAAGGGAGATTTATAGTAGGCAGGCAGACACTCACTATGCAAGAGAGAAGACAGCCGAGACAGTTTTCAAATAATTGTTCCTTCATAAGACTTGTTGTTTAGTGTGGATCAAAGAAGAAAAGTGACAAGCAAAAGGAATTACTAACAACACAAGGACAATCACTGTTTTCTAGAATATAAACAATAACAAATGTAAGACATGGTTCAAAAAGTCTTTATTATTAACAGTATGCAATGTACAATGTGTAAGAAAAAGTTAATAAATCATCTTAAAAGTAATTACTAGATGTGAATATCAGGCTTCCAGTTTTGCATAATACACATCTTTTAAGAGTACATTTTTAGCTGTTCCTATGGACAAATCTACTTTCAATTGTGTGCTAATGTAGATGTCTCCTATGCATCATTTTGTCATCCTCAGGTAGCTATACCACGCCTAAGTCCAGAGATTGATTGAATTGTTTAGATAATCAATGGTTTCAATAATGACATGATTAGAAAATATACTTTGTTGTAATTTTCTGTCGAAGAAAACTTATTTTTAGAATTTCAGGTTTATCATGTGTGTATTCATGAGTTCCAGCTGTCTGTACTCACCAAGGAAGAAGAGAGCTCAGGATAAGATCAAAAGAAAACAACTTTATTGGCGGTCTCCATAATTCAGCATATATACCAGGGGTCATAGTCTTTCCTTTGAGGTTGAGTTGCACAGATGAATCTTTAATGCCCTCCTGCCTAGGAATAATGGATGGCACGAGCTACCCACTACCACAGTCTGGCGACGAGGGCTCTCACACAGGGAAAAAATGAATAAGGAGCCAAGTCATGCTACAAAAGAACAAAACTGGGAGTCATTTGAGTTGAGTTGAATACAATTATTTCATGTACAGCAAAAAAAAAAAAAATACCTCAAGAAGCTCTTATGGCTTGTCTGAGAAGGAAAGTCTAGGTCTGTATTCATGCACTCTTCAAATATTACATGTGGAAACTGAAAATCAAAATATGTTGAAAATGACCACAGTTTCCTGGAAGAAATATCCAAAAGTATGATCTATTGCTGAGCCTTGCCATTACTTACTGTGAATTTACTTATAAACTTCATACATGCATACAATAGTGTGTCTAAACTCATTCACAGCTGACACAATGACTTGTCTGTGGTATTGGCACAATTTTTAAAGCAACTGAGGAAATATTATTTTCGCAAATGTGTGTCCTAGCTAAGCCTGGAGTTGCTTGCATACAGCGTCATCATCACTCCAACAAGTCCCACCTTACGTCAAACACAACACTGTTTTAGCAAAGGGGTTTGTTTCAAATACAAAAAATCTTGGGGTCATAGTGGACTTGAACTTATTTTGGCCAAAGTCACAATCGTTCAAACATTCCAAATAGTTAATTTGATCAACATGTCAAAGCAAATTATGAGAACAGCCAAAATATGTCAAATTGTTCAGACCCTTCTCAAAGGAAAAAGTCAAAAAACTAAAAACCCAAAGGGGAAAAAGAGGAACCTCGAGGAGAACCACAGTGAAGAAGAGATCCACTCCCATGGGCTTTAGATGTAACTAAGACTTGCATCTAATGGCAGATGTAGACTATAAATCAGAGCCAGTCTATTAGCTGAAGGAAAAGACTCATCTAGCAGGACCAGGACAGGCTTATACTGGAGAGGGAGGTGAGGCGGGTGTCCAGGAGGAAGGAGGGTCCAGGCCCTATAGCCACAAAGTCAAAAACATTAGCTTTTGTTGATGTTGTTGTTGTTGTTGTTGGATTATCACTTACAGTAGGTCTTCGCACTGACTTCCAGTGGTTCAGATAGTACTATTAAGAATGGAGAGTTTCAGTTTTAGCAGCTACAAAAGTCTTCTTGAAGATTTAAGACAATGACAATGACAATGTTTGATAATGTTCAAATCTAGCTTCAAAACATTACTTTTTGTCTGTGACTGAAAAAGTTTTCTTTTCTATGATTATTTATATTTTTAACAATGTATTTTTTTATTGTACTGTGTTTTAGAACTGCTTTGTAAATCACTGAATTACAAGTAAAATGTTAGAGATGCTTGCTTATCAGGTTCTTTGAAGAGTTTCAGTAACATTGACCACATTATTGTTTTCTCCTCTATCAGACTTGGTTTTATAATATAACAAAATATAGTAAATACATAGCAGGGTGCACGGTAGCCAAGTGTTAGAGCTCTGGCTTCCCATAAGGAGTCGTGGTCGATCCCGGTCGGACCATATCAACATCTCACGATCTCTCTGGGTGAGTTGCATGTTCTCCCGTGTCACCGTGGTTTTCACCGGGTACTCCGTTTCCTCCCACCTCCAAAACATGCATGTTTAGGTTATTGGCATACTGTAATTTCCTTAGTGATGAATGAGAGATGAATGTTGTCTGTCTAACCCTGCGGCAAGTTGGCCACTGTCCAGGTTTTCCCCGCCTAAGGCCAAAGTCACTGGATAGGCTCCATCACCCGCGACCCTAACGGATTAAGCGGTAGAAAATGAAGATGAATGAATGAAAAAAAAAACATAGCATTATTTAGCTTATTTCCACCTAATGTTAGCTTGTTCGATCATGTCTTTTGCGGAGGGGTCAATGTTAATAGAATCAGCTCATTACGCCTGCTTGCAAATGCCATTTTCACTCTCCTTGCATAAAGCATGTGCTGATCTGTGCATGGGTTTTCTGTATATAGGCTACATTTCCCAGATGACAGTCTTCTCACAGCTGTGTAGCTCGGAGGTGCCCGTGGGGTATGGAGATGATTGAGAGCCACCACCCTGCCCACTGTGACCCTCTAAGCCTCTCTGCCCCTTGTGCTCCCTTGTGCCATCCCCACACCTGAGCAAAAACACACTTCATACACACTGTCCACCTATAGAGAACAAAGAAAGCTGAGGAACATAAACAAAAAAACAGCACTAATCACTTTGTGCTTAATGTAGCTGCATTAGTGTGCATGTTTTGTAAGCTTTTATGTCATTTGAGCAGTGCGTCAGCTGAAGTAATATTATGTATCCTCTCCTATTTATTCTTCACTCACACGCTGCTCTGTACATTAAAGACATTTTACCTGAAACGTATTCGCTGACTGTTCTGTTCATACGCTGCAGTTGTTGATATTTTTAGTCACATGTTGTACAACGGTAATACTGCAAACATACTGATGATTTATTCTATCACTCACTGCACTGTGTTCAACCAACTCATTGTACATACAAGTTGTTAGTTTGTTCAAATTTTATTTTTTTGATTGACCTGAATGGTGTCCTAAATTTATGTCTATTTTCAAACAATTAACTGTTTTTAATGGATGTTTCTGTTACCCTGCCGTTCTAGAACGGTTTCGATGTTTGGCCAAGGTAAGCTAACTTACAGTAGTTTTTCTCCCATGGAGGGTTGCCCAAGGTCTCAAGTAAGATTTTTAGGCCTCTATTAGCAGGTACCTTAAGAGTTAAGACGGGCATTTTAATGTCTAAATTAGTTTTAATCAATTTAAGGTGGGGAATCCAGCTGCTGCCCTGCTTTCTTGGAAAATATGACAAGTTGTGACTGACTAGTGTAGTAGTCAAGACTGTACTAATTAAGGCCAAGACCTTTCTGAGGTCACAGAGGTCGAGACAAGCCTACTGGGGGTCAAGATCAAAATCACGGTCCATCAAGACCAAATCAAGACTGTCTTTGTCATTTTCTACATTTATCAGTGTCTACTTTATTTTCTTTTACAATCTTTTTTTGCAAACTGTGCCTGGGATCATGTTAAGTCAAACATGGTGCTTATGAAGTGTCTTGATGTCAGACCCCGAGTCAAAGACAAGACAAAGTCCAAGCAACCTCAAGACAACAACACAACTCTTAACTGTATTTATTCGCTTGTTTGTTTTTTGGCGGCTAAGATGAACATTGTGGCAAACAAGAATATTTTTTGGACAACTGTTACTTTAATTACAAAAACAAACTGAAAACAAGAATTATTAACTAAATTATTATGAATAATGTTAAATGTGTAACGTTTAAGTCATTTTACTTCATGTGCACCTGTGCACATGAAGTAATTTGTTCTAGTTCTCCTTGTGAAATTCCATGGATGGCGTTATTGCAGTGAACCTCATAAATATTCAAAAAATAACCCTCTCCATTTCTTATGTATTGTCTGAGTTTTCCAGGCAAGAAAGGTTTATTTACTTTTATCATGGTTAAAAAATTAGGCCCCCCTTAGCATCAGCACTCACCTTTTTGCACAGCAGAGTGACTTTTCAATTGAAATTAAACTTGCATGTCATTGTATTGTGACTGTGCCCATGCACACTTTTTCTGCTACAGCGCTGTTTTAGATAATGTGTATTTATTGTGGTATTCCAGGTGTAAAGACAGCAACAGGCAATCAATTACCTCATCCTCTTGCGCATAAAATATTACACCAGCGTCTTTTTCCATAACACGGACAAGAGACGAGGGGTATGAAATGACACACATGTCCCTATTCTTGATAACATAATAGGTAAATCATCTTTCTTGCACAGCCAATAGTAATATGCTGCTCCTTTATCTGGCAGCATTATAATATATCATGCGACCAAAACCATTCGCATCATGCCTGTAATACTGAAGGCGTTGAGACTATCCATGTGTGAAATAAAGGACAGCTTGAGCCATCCCGTATACGACCTGTGCACAATGGCTCGCATTACAACACAATGGAATTCTCTGAGAGGATAAAATGCAATACATCATGCAGTCTTCAAAGCCACAATAAGGACGAGGCAAAACTAATAAATCACTGACCCTTTTACGTAATATTGTGCAGTTGTCAAAGCTTCCAGTGGTGCACCTACCGGGCTTGCCAGGGATGTGTTTGAAAAGTCTAGTAGCAGAAGATTAATAATTGATTAAAAGTTCAAGGGATAAGCTTGCATGTTGTGTGAAGTACCTTTGTCAGAATGGTGCAGACAGGAGACAGAATCTATTAAGTGATGTCGAACAATTGTTCTTTACGGTATTTGCTACTAGTGTGAAAGAATAAAAAAAATAAGAAATAATTGATTGCTTTGTTTGTTTATATATTCTGATAATTTAAGTAAATTTATTCATTTGAGTTTTACTGTGTGATGATATAGTTTCTGATAATTGTCAGATAATTGTTATTGATAGATAGATAGATAGATAGCTAGATAGATAGATAGATAGATAGATAGATAGATAGATAGATAGATAGATAGATAGATAGATAGATAGATAGATAGATAGATAGATAGATAGATAGATTATTTGTTTATAAATGTTTAATTGGTTCTCTGCAGTATTTGTCCCACTTAATTTGCACCTGCTTATGTTCTCAGGCAGGTTTTCTGTAGCAGGTCCTTGCCTATGAACAGCTTAAGACAGACACAGTCACTGAATGTTTTTGTCTCTTTTAAAATTGGTTGGCTTATAAATATATATATTATTTTTTAGTTAATTTTATTATCATTATATTTCTAAGCTTTATTTTTGTCATAGGTTATAAAAAAGACAGACAGAACAACAACAACATACAGTATACAAACAAGCACCTAACCTATTATAGGTTAGTTTCAGATGACATCACAACATTTACAGGCCAATGCTATTTCAAGGTGAGTTTGTATACATTAATGAGACACCTCCATAAAATTTTTAATTTCAGTCAGTCATCAGTAAAAGCCTGGATTTGGAGCAGATTTTGAGGGAACTTATCTGAGCATGAATCAAAAGTTTTTTGCGTTTTTTAACTAATATTGAAAATCGCCTAGATTTGTTTATTTGTTTTAGCTATGCATACAGGGCACTGACTTTATTTTCTCCCACCCCTAACCCTATTGAAAGCAGGGAATTTCTCCGAGCTGCAATGAAAATCACAGTTGTTTGGCAAGTCATGTTTATCACACTCAATCAACTGGAATATTCAGAGCTCATGATTAGCATGACAGCACAAACAGAAAGCATGCTTGTTTTAATCATGTTACACTTGTCACAACACACCATCTCTTGCACAGGCCCCTCAGGGTTACCACTGGTGCTGTTAATTGCCTAGCAACTTATTTGAATTAGCCGTTTAACTAATTTAATTGAGGTCATGTCAAAGTACTTAAAGGTGCTGTTCCAGATTTGTATCCTGTTAAAACATAAAAGCAAATAATTCCCTTTGAGCTTTCAACAACATTTTACAGACTTGTTTAATGCATTCTTGGCATCAAGTTTTGCAGTTATAAACAATAAAACATGCATACATTTCCTGCTATTAGATAAAGACAGAAAAAACAATACCTGTGATGTTAATTCCTACAAAAAGAAATAATATTTAGGTATGTCATGAAACTGGTGAATTTACATTTTACCCCAGTGCATATACTTGACTTCTACTTGAAAGTGTCCAGAAGGTGAACCTATGCTATGTTCTCGTCAAGGTCATTTAGCCTGAAAAGGTTAATATTTCCCTTTGCTTCCACATTTCCCACACCAGTTAACACACAGCACCTCACATGTGTGCTTGGTTGCCACAAGGTCTTTTTTATGCATTTCTGAATACACATGCCGCTGTTTTTGTAGTCATGGCATTCAAAGGCAGTCTCCGTGAAGGGCTCATGCATGCATTTGTGCGTCCCAGTGATAGTTGTCAAGGCCTACTGGCGCTGTTCCTCCAGGGTGTCGTTTTATCTCACACCTGTTCTATCCTCTCGTACTTTTTGGGCTTTATTCAGACGCTTAATCTGCTGAGATGCCACTAAGCACACATATCTTATTTGGCTTTCTGCAGGGCAAAACTCCCCGATCGGCAGCTTTGATAGAGACATCTCTGATAAGAGGAGTGTTTTTGTACACACTGATGAGCAGAGTAAGCCAATCATCCGCAGAAAGCTGTGTATGCCTAATGGCTGTGACAATGAATGCAAAAAGACTCCTGTGCAAAGCAGTAGAGGAAGCATAGTCAACAGAGCTTCAATTCTTGAAAGCAAAGAATTGAAGTAAAAGAATACAGTGTCAATCACGGGTGAAAGAAAAAAAAAACACACACAAATCAATGTGCGTGTAATTTGGAGCTGTCTAGCTGTGGGGGAGCGGTATAAAAAGTGCTTTATCAATAAAGTTTGATTTGATTTATGCTGATTCTCCAGTAACAGCTGTGGAAACCAAAACAGATTTAAATACTGAACACCATGCAAAGTGACCTAAAAGTCTTTCTTTCTGTTGCTTGTTCCATTTTCACTGCAAAGTTTAATAATAATTGCTTCCAGTCCATTAAAACAAAAGATACAAGTAAACATTTGTCTTTGTGAAAAGAATGTAAAGCCATTAATGCTCTGGGATTTGTGGATTTGTTTTATGAGTTTCAAATCTTCTTCCAACAATATAACATTCTTTATTTGGTCCTGCAGCTTAGAAAAGACTGCCATTGTAAACATCGCTGCAATAGAGAGCTATGACAGTCGAGTTCATGCACAAATTTGTCCAACTGAATAAAATTAATACAAGAACTGGTTGTGTGCTGAAGAAAAGTTGCTGTATACAAAGATAAACATGGTGAACAGGTATGGATTTTATTTTACCAGAATCAATGAACAATGGTGCATTATTAGTGACAAGAGCAGAAGTGTTAGTGACAGAAGCAACAATGGCAAGACTTTTTTTTTTACAGTTACATAGCTGAGCAGCTTGTGATTAAAAGACTTCTGATGTCTATTACTTGTGGCTCTCATTACATTTTGAAGTACAGTGTTTACAGCAGTACCTTTCATGGACTTTTGGTTCTATTTTACTGTGCATTGTTGAAAATGTAATGTCTTGAATACTAGTGCAATTTACGGTCAATATGACTGTTGTTTGGAAGATAAATTATAACAATTATAACCACATCATAGTCTAACCTGATTTATAAGGCCCCCAGCCTGAAACATTAAGAATATAACTTTTATTCATTATGTTCCTGAATCCTGAAAAGCTTTATAGATTTAAATTGCCTATGACCTTATCTGATTTTGGGAAGACGTATGCAGTTAGTTGACTGTAAGCGACACAGAGCATACCTTGTACTTGCTGTTCGTTTATACTATGCTTTCTCTAGATAATTGGTGAGACATCCATCAGTTTAAAAGCTGAATTGAAGAACAGACCATGATTGCATCCTCGCCTATACTGCATGGCCGCATGACTCGTCTAAACACCAATCAATCTATTATTGTCCTGTCTGTTTATTGTCCAGCTGAATGCCTCTGCAGGTGTAATTGGAGAGTGCTGTGTACAGTACTCACAGCATTATCCAGTTGGAGTTCCAGGCAAAACAAACAGCTTTCACAGCTTCTATAATACAGCTGAACATTGCTTCTTAGTCAGAATGTGCATGGCGAGCATCATTGTGGCAAATAATGGAATATGAAATAAATTAAAAAAATCAGTGGAGATTATTTCATTAAAAAGTAAAAACAAAAATAGCAATCAACAAAAGGAGTGTTCATCATTTCACTTAAAAGACATGCATCATGTCTGTCCACTCTTTTTGGATTCTCCTTTACTACATATTTGTCAATTTTAAGTACATAAAAAGAACGGCAACCAGCTGATGCTCATAATGGACCTCTGAGCCTGTAGTGGAGAAAGAAATGTTATGCATGGCAACGCTAAGCTGACAGACCACAGAAACCAGAGCAAATGACTACTCAGAACTAGCCATCACATAATATAGCAAACTGCCAGGCTCTGCTTTGTACAGCACAGAGAAGTATCATTAAAGGTACTACACTCAGTAATGCATTTTAAACTTCTTATTTCAGTCCACATATTTAGCTCACTGACTTATCTAAGGCATTCTAAGCCTCTAAAATTGTTTTAAGCTTTTTTCATTTATTTATTTATTTTAAAGGGACGATGCACATTAATGAACAACAGTACATAAAATACATGTAAATGTGCCGAGGTTAGCGAACAGCTAGTTTACATTTGTAGTCCCTTTACATTTAGGACAAGACAAGACAAACGTTGCTGTTAGGAGTAAAACGTATCAGAATGCTAACTGCAGTTAGCTACAATGCTGACAACAACACATGAACCTAATGGATTTTGGTGAACAAACGGGGCATTATTAAATGTAGTAAAGACACTGCGGACAAATTTTCACCTGAATAGATCATTAACAAGATCTCTGTGCTGGGGGAAATTGATTTTAAGCTGTAAAAGAAAGCAGGCTGCTAAGCTACATTGTTGCACAAATTGGAATAGCCGATTTTGGGTGGCAACAGAACACCAAAAATGAAAATTATTGTGTCAAAGACAAAGGAAGAAATTTTGCTGGGGGCATTGTTACTGGTCACCACCACAACTAACCCATGTCACATCATGAGTTTGAGCAGGTTTTCCTTAACAACAGTAACAGAAATCTAGAAGTCCTCATTCCTTCATTTTAAGATCTTGTTGGAAGATTTTCTGTGTCCATACAAATGTAGTTAGTAGGGAAAAATCGCCTTCAAATATTTGCTAAATATACCAAAATAGGAAACTTCAGTACATTAACTTAAAATGCAAGTGCATAAAGTAAAAATGCTATGCTGCGTATACAGCAGCTCTGAAAGTAATAAGTGAGTAGCAGATTACCTGAGAGAGTGACTTTGAATACGGAAACCTTTTGACAAAGCACAAAGTCAGCACACAGGCTGAAAAGAAACATGGCTCCCTGCAGCAGAGCCAGAGCAAACAGGGACATGGTGGCGCTTCTGCTCAGGAAACACAAACAGCAGAGGAGATAATTCATACACAAATGTTTCCATCTGCACCTCAATTGAAGCATAATTCCCCAATTTCCTCATGTGCATTTACTCTGGCATTTAGACTGCATCAGCCACATACTATTTTGGAATACAAAATGCCTTTTAGATGGTGTCGTTAATCATCTGTGTGCTACAGAGCATGCTAAATATTCCTTAACTTTTTGTTGTTCATACCCACTGTATTTTTTAGTCCACAATATACCTACCAAAAATTTATTTTGGCCTACAATGTCCAACTCATTTTTTCATACCACAATTGGCTCTGTGCACAGTATTTATTTTAAAAAATGCTAACATCTTGCCGGCAGGTTAATTTCCTTTTTAGTTCATCATTTCTATGAGGTTTTCACTACCTCAGCCTAAAATGAAAAATGACTAAAGAGCAGGTAGTGAACAGTAAACAGTTGGTGATTTTTTCTGAAAACATGTTAAATACCTTACAAAAGAAGAGAATATTTCACTAAAGGGCCAAACTGGGTTTATAAAACAATGTGTTTCTCCGACAACGCTAACGCTAAAGTCTGACAATTTGAAAATAACAGCTTCTATGCACAGAGTCAATTACATTTAACCAGTAGCAGCAATAGACAGTCTTTCTTTCTTTCTTCTTTCTGTTTTTTTTAAAGAGGAAATAGTCACACAAATTGAAATGTAAAGTTGATTTAGTTATGCCCATGCAACCCTCGAGGCATTAGTGGCTTTAGCGGCTTTATTAGGGAACCATCACTTCACAAATGCAGGCAACATGTGTGTTGTGTTCTCTCATGAGCTCTTCTTTGCCTTGAGTATTCTGTCTTTCACATCTTTGTACAAATGTGTCTTCCAAAGATCTGAAAACATGCAATACATCTTAGCTTGATGCCGAAAAATCCTGATTACTTTTGTTGCTCTGCGGATTCGTCGCATGAGTTGTGGTCGACAAGTCGCCCCCCTTGAGGCACAGGAGGGGACATCAGAAAGCACGCCGCCTGTCATCTCACATCCATCCTACCTCATTTCAGTTTCCCTGTCATCTACTATCGAAAAAGGCATAATAACTCTCCCTGGGACTCTTTTAGAAGGACGGTCATTACGAAGATGGGGCAAAAGAGCATCACACGCTGCCATGCCCTGCACTAGTTAGCAATATTTCCATCTTACTCAAAAACCAGCTGGTAGATGCACAATGCATCGTGCAAAAACAAGGAGACTGGAATGAGAGAAACTACATCACTCATTCATCTTTTCTAGCTGTAGCCTACACATCTTGCTTGTTATATTGAGTCACTACACCCTTTGTGCCACTTGTGTTCATAAATCAACCTGTTCCCACTCCCGCACGCCTTACTCTCTTATTTATTATTTAGACAGCCACTCCAATGCTTCCATCTTGATCACGAAGGTCACGACATGAAACAACGTAATGAAAAAAACATGTCAACATATGCATAAAAGCAAACAGTGATGATATTGTGGGAACGGCTGATGTCACCTGGGGCTTTCTTCCTGCACTGAGATGTAATAAAGCCCAGGCTTAAGTTTAAAACGGTTCACCTCTTTCTCACTGTGAGCAAAACAAATATTATTGGCATTACTGCTGCAGCCAATGCGTAAAATGATGGAAAAATCAGCTTGGTGGTTTGAGACTCATGACATATATTCTTCGGTCTGGAAATCAATAAAGACTTCACATAGATTTGTAGGTGAAAGTAAACCGTTTAGAATGCCTCTGACTAATAGAGCAGATGGCAGGAAAAAAAGACTGCATACTTGCTCTGGAGACTAGACTGAAGGGAATGTTTACAGACATCTAACAAGGAATTCTTTTTGGCTTTGTGAATTCATTTGAAACACAGTCTTGTCAATGTGAAGACTTGATACTACTCTAAACTGATTTTTTTTTTTGTATTAATTTGTCAACTACTGATAGAGTTGAGTCGGACTTTAGCTATTTGGTACTTAAAATGGTCAAAACAATGTTATGTTTTTGACTGGGTAGTCTCCTGCTCAGTGTTCTTGTAATGGGGAATATCTCACATTGATCTATTACATTTCACTAGACCTTCCACTGTAAAAGTTACTTGATACTACTTTCTAACTGTTAATGGGTGGATGTTTCTTGCACTGACTAAGATGTTTAAAAGAAGAACCATGTGCGTCATTTGTGTGATTTTTTTTTTCTTTCTGTGTTATACTTAGCCGATCTTTAAAATGTGTATTTCTAAAAAAAAAACAATATCTGAGTTTGATAAATAACTTTGAAAGTGTTGTTAGATGCTATCCCCAGATTCTGCAAGGTGATGGTTCTCAGCTCTAGAGATAGACCCATTTATTGGATATTTTGGGGCCGATATTTATTCATTTTTCTTTATTTTTTTTTTTTTTTCCTGTGCATCGACTATATCGGCTGTCGGCCTCAATTTTGGCCGATATCTGATCAGGGGGTTGTTTGGACTTTTCCTTGTGGGAAAACTGCTCTCACATTGATCAACTGAGCTCTTAGTTGGTTTGAAAAGAAAATCAGCAGTTTTGCTTTTATCATTTATCATTAAGTTTGATTCTTGTTCTATGACTTTGGCTTGTTTGTTTGTCAATATGACTGTGTTTCATGACGCTATAAAATGATTGTTTGAGCATCATTACATTGTGTGAAAGAGACGCACCTGTACTGTGATGAATAATAGTTTAGGTTGAAGTTTTTTTTTGTTTTGGTTACACTATCTCACAGCTAAGTTCAAAACTAAAATAAGAAATTGACCTTGAAAGTTGGCCGTTGATATCGGCATCGGCTGACAAAAGAATATCAGTATAGCGCACCAAAGCGAAACCCATATTGGTCTATCTCTACTCAGCTCACGACAGGGGAACCAAGTGGATCAAATCTTGTTGAGGCAACACATGAAAGGTGAAAGCAGGTATCAAATATAACATAATATGTTATATGTAGTATACAACGAGGAGCCGCGCGTTAAGCAGTTTTAACGCGCGACGTGGAGTCTTAGAACACCACGACGCGAAGCGGAGTGGTGTTCTAATAAGACTATATTTGGAAGGATTGTGTGGAATCTTGAGCAAAAACATTCAGAAAATATAAGATAATTGTGCAGTATCCATCACAAAATATTGCTTCTGTTAAATCGCAGTCTTTCTCGACATAAAATTACATTTTAAGTCAACAGATTTTGCTCTTCCACAGGTGAACCACATTGACAATAAATAATGGAAATAATGTTGATTTATGTTCTTCATATCTTTTCATATCTTCCTCTTTCATCTCCATCATTGTTCAAAATGTAGCTTCAAAGTTTAACTGTGGCTGGAGGCAATCCTGTGCCACTTATGCTGAGGTTTATAGTCCTGGTTTTATTATGCACCTCCCCATAAGGCAGCCCTCAGAGACAATGACACCCCAGACACCTATTTAAAAGGGCTTGGTGTGAGCTGCAGATGACAAAGCCTGGCCAGTGGCAGCCTGTCACACTGTGAAGCTTGTCTAAGTTTATGGGCTGTTAGAGGCATTTGAACCAGAGGGACAGTCCTGCTGGGGAGACATCATAACACTCCATAGGCAGAGCACATGAAATGAACAAAAATAAATTGTTGTGAACCTTTTAGAGCCACGTGTCCATCCAGAGGCTACAGCAGTATGTGTGAAAGGATAATGCAAGGGAGCGGCAGGCCAGCGGGGACAATGAGAAGAGAAGAAACACTGTCAGAGCGAGCTTCTGATCAAGTGACACACACGAGATTAGATGTTTAAGTGATACTCACATACAGAAAATGTAATTAAAAAAATACATATACTAAATAAAACAAGTAAACAAACAAATAAATAAATAAGTAAATTGAGAATATTGAGATAAAATACTGATTAAGTGGTGAAATTATAGGTGCACTGTATAATTACAGTGATCACCTGCTTGTCTCCATGGAGATGTGGTACTGCCTTGCTTTGAATGTGCCGTAGTATGACATTAAACCTGTCTCCATGGAAACAAGCAGGTGGTTACTGTATTTAAAGGTCACATCTAAGGAGAAGTGATCCAATGAACAACAAAACACACCATTATTAAGTACTGTGTCCATATGTTGACTGACACTTACCTATCTTTACTTTATAGAAAAGTCGCATCGGTAACCATTTAAACAGGGTTTTTGAAGAATGGTACATTGTGACTTTCAGGTAAATGTCATTTTCGGTATTTTCAAGTCTTTCCTACCCTGGATCACTTCTGAATGAATGAAGGATTACACCTGCTACTTTTACTTTTTTTATTTTATTCGAGTTCTTTTTGTTGTTTGTATTTTCTATTCTTGGTGGATAAATCAAGTTAGTTAATAGATGGTTGCTGAGATACTCAAAAGCAGAAGCTAAAACATGAATAATACATTTTAAAAAATGGATTTGGAAGAATATGAAATTAACATCCTGTGAGAGCACTTTTTCTGCCAAGTCGTTCCACCCACAACAGTCGAAAACAGCTTGGCTATTCTCCTGACCCCTGGCATAAAAACAGTCAACAGAATTATAACACCTCTTACTGAATATTTTGTTTACTGACAATAGTTTGACATATATGTTGTATATCTAAGTAGTGTTAGAAGTGTGGTTTTGGACCTTTGCCTATAGGCTTATTAGAATTAAACAAAACTGAATTGAGAAAAGTTCACAACAACAGTATTACTTCCAGTATCCTCTCACATCTCTAACCCTTGAAACAGTACGAATCAAAGTAAGCATGGAAGATTGCTTTGAGTTGATGACTGATAAGTATTTTTTCCTCATAATTTCCCAGAATGATTAGAGAGAGTTTAGTTGCCTCTCTTTTTCATTTCCTTTCAGACAGCCTCTTGAACCCGTCTGCCAGCGTCAAACTTCAAAACTAGCAAACTTTTCCTCAATCTCAGCCTTTTGCGATCAGCTTTTAGACCTCGAGTTCAACCCTTTATCTGTTTTCTTCTGCTCCACTCTGCGTATTAATCTCCAAACATCATAAAGCCTCTTTTTGGAACGGGAAACACAGCAACAAACTTACAACCTTAAGGGAATGAGGAAGCACATCTGTGGGGAGCGAGAATAGTGAACCATTTTCTCAAAGTCAAAGATGCGACGGCTATTATTAAAAGGAATAGTGTATGTTCGACAACAACAAGAGGAAGCAATTAGCCACTACAACTTATTATTTGTATTTTTAGTGGCTTTCTGAGTTGTGACTGGAAACCAAGAGAATTTTCAAAATGAAAACAAAAAACAATTGTTACTTAGTGTTCCTTTGTTTTGTTTTGTCATTCCACTTTCCTTAACGGTGGGGTAGTTGATTTTAACACTGCAAACACGATTTAGGTTTCTCCCCTAAATCTGTCAACACATCTTTTTTCAAACAACAAAGTAAAACTTGAGAGGACCACCCAAGCTCAGCCAATCAGAGGTGTCGCTTTTGGGCTCCAGAGATAGAACTAAAAATATTCCAGAATCAGACAGTTTCAAATCAGACAGTACTGACTGGTCACACTTTTTCCGCAAAGTGCTGCATTTATCATATAGTGAAAAATACAAAGCTTACTAATTCACTGGAACTGCAATTTTCAGAGTATTTTAAATTAAAGATTGAACTTGCAAATATGTTTGAAGTTGTTTAAAGGTTGTATGGAGGATTTTTCAAATCCAACAGCTGCTTGCTGTTTTTCAAACGATGCATGTGTTTCTCCTTACGCCCCTCACTGCTAACTGGGCTAATGAGTTACTAGGAACACTGAGGGTTTGCTTGACAGGTTAACAGGCCAATAGGTAACGAGGTATCCGTTTTCTATTGGTCAACGTTTTATTGGCATCATATCATCATGTCCACAGTTTATACATTTTTATAATGATTTTTTTGTTTAGCATGAGTACAAGGCGTTACAAATCTATGCAACTGTTTTTGACCAAGACTGACAACAAACAATTGCAGATCTGATCATGATCTGATCTGCAGTCTTGAACAGGAAGTCATTAGAGCTGTTTCTGTTTTGTTATTTTAGATCAACTTTGTTTACAATGAAAAAAAGGTAAATTACTGAGGTAATTGTTCTAGTTTCTTGACTTGACTAATGATTCCTGTTCAAGACTGCAGATCTGATAATCTCCGCTTTTCATTTTATAATGTAAAGCAACAGATTTTAAATAACTATTTTTTATTGTTTAGGGTGAATAGGGGCAGTATTGAACCATATATGCATCACTCTGAGAATTACTCTTTGAATTATAACAAGTAAATACAGACAGGTTAAAAACTAAGAAAAGTGAATTTGACAAAATAGGTCCCTTTAACCAGGATGCTGACACACATATGTAAATTAATACGTGTTTTTTACCAGAACCAAGCAAAACAACTTCTAGATATCTAATTTTATCTAATTGTTGGCAAAGAAATTGTAATAAATCACCCTTCATGTACACTTCGCATTTGCATTTGTTTTGAAACACAGTCTTTTTAGCACAATCTCCTCGTGTCTATAGAGGCCACTACGAAGCTTTTGTGCTTATCGTCACAGGTTCTGTTGATGTTGTTAGAAAATGTTAGAATGATTTGCGTCTCCCACTGTATTTATGTCACTCCTATTTGCTGTAATTTTCAAGAGGAAAGAACCTAAACAAAAATATGAAGTATCATTGAGAGACAATTCACAAATATAAAACACAAAGATGTTACAGCACTTATTTCATATCGTGACTGAATAATTTACACCTCATGTTTGCCACAGTCTCCTTCCCCAGCCATCACCTCATTCTATACATTCATTCTCCACTGTTACAGACGAGGGCCAGGTTGAAAGAGGGCAACGCGAGCAGGCAGCCCAGCGCCAGGTAATTTCTGCAGTCTCACCTCAGCGCTTTTCCTCATTCGGTTCTGATTAACTCCAATAATGTATCGCAGACTGTTCAGCTGTTCAAAAGGGCGATGGATGGGGCGGCAGAGACACCACATTTGGGGGCAAACAGAAACAAAGCAACTAATTCTGAAGACGACCCCTCCAATGCTGATCTTGAATGACATCAATTTTAGATTCTCCATGGTATACATTTGCTGCCTATTTTACTTATGTTACAGAGTTTCATTGGACTTTCAGCGATGTACCAAGGTTTTTATGAACAGTTGCTCCACAAAATTGGAAGATACAATCAGTAAATTTGTTAGGAAATAGGATTTTTCTTGGGCATCTACCCAAACTTTATAGGCATGACATTTAAAGTGACTCACTTTTTTTTTTTTTAAGACAAAGCTCATCTCCACCACTTTTATGAAATCCGAGCCATTTGATAAGTCATAGTCTGAGCCCTGACACATTCACTGATAAGTAGTGGGAAGTGTAAGATCTATTATATTTTGTGAGCGATATAGAAAGCATTGCCTGTCAAGAGATTGATAACTGCAGAAGATTATTTCATCTGCAAATAGAGTCAGTAAGCAAAACATTTACTGTGAGTGATAGGTTGAACAATAGGCTATTTCCAGAGTCTAACTGTATTACTTTGATGCATATCCTGCTGTCTTTCAAATACGGACAGGTGGATTACAACTGTATAAACAAGTGACAATATTCTTCTATGATTTATTTGTATGCTTTATTATTATTTTGTTTTGAGTTTTAATAATCTATTTGAATACGTTTATCTGTTTCTGTATGTGGAGAGTGTGATGTTAGTGGATGACATCATAGAGAGATGCAAAATAATAGTTTCTGATAGGACTGGATGTGAAAGAGCATTTCTTTAAAAAGTTCTACTCAGAAACTGTAGTATTAATTGACATTTTTTGTTGCAATGTAATACAATGCTCCTGTAAAGATTGATGGGCCTTATACGTGAAAGTTCTCTTTAAAAATATGTGTAGTTTCCACTTAAAATGACGAGAGAAGTCTGCATCAGATTCAAGACATGTTCTTAAGCAGCCAATCTCCTTCTTAAACTGCCTTTATTCCACATTCTGTATTCAAACATCTCTGCAAAAGCAACAATCACTCTTCTGAAAAAAATGTTGCCCCTCAGTGCTTGCATATAGGAAAAAAGGCCTTACAAAAGCTCTGGCTATTAGTGCCACAAAAAACAACTATCTTCTGTGCATATTAACTGCATGCAAAAGGATGGGTCCACTGAAAGCACAAAGTGTTTCGTCCTCGAATATTAAATAAAAACTTTTTAAGTCTAAAACAGCACACAGTCACATTTGTCTGTGCTTTGTCATTGCAGCATTAACTGCCCCAGTTCATGGTAGAATGTATGTTATTTTTAATAAATGTAAACAAAAACCTAAAACTAATCTTAATCAACTTGAACTCACTCCTAAACATTTTGTAATTTCTGTAACTTTGAACTTGAACTTACCCGTCCACCCCCCAACAACCTCTCTGCATGACCTCAACCAAACCATGTGTCTATAGATACAACAAAATACAGAAAAATGTTTTTTCCAGGCTTTTCATGTCACTAGACCCCATGTCATAGATACACATTCCATGAGACCACGTTGGTCAGTGTCAAACTTCATGAAAGCAAAGCAGTACAGTTGTGTTGTGCATGCAAACACTGCAACCACTATTGATTAAAACAAGACAGCAGGGGCTTATTCAACAGTCCTGATTAACAATCCATTATATGGATTGGAAGTCCAAAAGTCTCTGTTGACTGGGACATAAATATTTATACTAATATTTACACTAAACATTTAATATTTAAAGTAATAGCAAAATAACAAAACACATATATTTCTATAGCATAATTTGGCATTTACTTTTTTCCAAAAGTGTATTTATTTATTCCAAGAAACCTCTGAGCTATTCCAATCATGGCCATCAAGGAAATGAATCTTAGTCCAAGATGACTTGTCTCTTGAATAGTTGGCAGTAATCAGATATTTTTAGCATGGTTGTGTGCCGTCTTGTGACTGGGTTTTCTCATTGAGAGCACCTGGGTCAGTATCAAAAACATGACTTCCTGGTTTACTTCCTTCTCTACCAGAATGCATCATGCAACTATACCTCCCAAGTTTTTATTATTATTATTATTTTATTATTATTATTATTATTTTTATTATTATTATTATTTATTATTATTATTATTATTATTATTATTATTATTATTGTTGTTGTTGTTGTTGTTATTTTAGGCTCATTTAGGCATTTAGAGGAGTAACATATACAACTGTTGTCAATAGAAACTTAATCAGAATTATGATGATTTCTTATGACCCACCAGGGTCAGAAGAGCTTATTATTACTCTTGCTTGTGTCCGCAGGATACTAAACCTCACACATCTGTTGGCCTCAGTTCTGACCAAAGCTGTTAACATGTTCATTAAGCAGCAGGGATCCCCGCACCACCATCCACAACCTTTACTAACGCCACTAACACACAGCTAATTAGTTTCACTTGTAGCCTCAGGATTTCAGATTTGTCCATACACTTATTTCATATCCAAATCTTTGTTGTTTTTTGGCTCATGCTCTCGGCAGGTGGCAAAGTGTGTGCCATTTTTAGACTGTCAAAGTTGCTCAGAAAGGCTTTCAAAATACAGTTTAAATTTCCCCTCTGAGAGCCTATTAACTTTCAAAAAGGAGAGCGAGATGACAACTGGGGTTTGGAATGACAGGTTTTAACCATACACATAATAATATCAGACAAACAGAACAAAGTAACCATGTTGGTAGCAATACCCATAATGAAAAAAAAAAAAAAAAAAAGAAAATGCAACTTATTCATGTTTGATCATTGTTTAAGGTTCAACACATATAATAATTTACACTATCAATTCGAACAAAGAACATTGGTTGGTCAAAACCAAACAGTAATATAGAAAAAATAAACATTGGTCAAGCACATCAAAGCAGATTATTTAACAGTAAACAGGCAAATGGATAATTGTCCTAGAGCCCCTTATGTCCTTAGACCCTCCTTCTCGGCAAGGAAAAACTCAAAGGAGAAATTTACTCCCATGGATGGACAAGCTAGAGATGTAACCAGAACTGACGTGCATCCAATTACAGATATAAGGTTTAAGTCTGTAGAGCCATTAGCAGAGGGAAACTCCTCTGTATGTATGACGAGGAGTGACTGTTTTCCTACAGTCTTCTTACGATAGACTTTCAGCTTTCACCAACAACTTGCGGCATTATTGGGGAAATTAAGCTGTACGGCATCCTTGCGTGTGCCCTAAAGCTTCCGTAATGAATCTTTACGGTAATCCTACATCTATTTTGTATCGCACAGAACCTGTGCGATCACCCTACGTGCAACTCAATCCTTTATTACATTGTTTTTAGCTAATAAACCTTTCATAAACCGTAGTGATAACCTGATTGTATACCAGTAAAACTGGAATATGCTCATATTCCGTGTAGGCTTTGTCTGAAAATGTGTTTATGTTCCGGCGTTTGTCTCTTTCATTCTCATAAAGTTGAGCCTAGGTAAAAAGGAGACATGAAAAGCAAATCTTCCAAAGCGTCTCCAGGGGCTGAAGATTCGGATAATCCATTGTCATTTGTGTGTTCAAAAAAATAAAGTTTGAAGCACTTCATAAAAATTGTATTCTATCGCTAGCAAACAGCATCTGTCCAAATGTCTGCACCTGTTATAGCGAGCTGTCCTCTTGTTTGTGTCCAGCTCCAGGCGATCTGCGTTTCCCCCACACGCTCCAGGTCCGGTCCTCCCCGTGTCTCAGGTGAACTGCGGTTTCCTCGCACTACAGGCCCTGTGGTCCTACACACAGATCCCTTGTACAAGCTACCGCCTCTAGTCTCGGTTGCATGGACCACAGAGCTGCGTCTCTCTCCACTTTCACTCTCCCGCACAAACAAAGTGCACAGGCTTTAAGCTGTATTCTACAGTTTAGTTTCTGCGGTCATAGACTGGTCGTAAATGATCTTTAACAAGTCCAAAACTCCAAAACAAGTCCAAAGAAAAGTCCAAAACAAGTCCAAAACTCCAAACTTACAAACAGGCTGCGAGCACTGTTTTTTCGTAACGCCTCAAAGAATGACGTAGGAAATTGACAAAAAAATAATTTTTCAGAGAGGTCGTAGCAGGTTGTATGGGTCATTACAACACAGTATCACTAGAGGGCGTACATTTACCATTTAGCATTATATGAAAAAGCGTAAAAATGACTTTTTACTGCATTAAAAAAAAACACGAGTTTTGGTTGCAGCCACGTGGGGATGATTTCTTTAGGTGTAACGGGTAAGTTTAGGCTTCAAGTTACTAAAATGGGTATGCTTAGGTCTGGGGCTTGGGGCAGGTTAAGATTAGAATTATGATTTCATTAATATTCATAAATAAGAACACGTCTTAACAACCACCATTGAAATGAACTGGCACTGCGAGGTGTACCATAATTATGCAAAACAGCCGTGAACACGTGCTAATCATACCTAATTTACATGTTGCATCATGTTGTGGTGAATGTACGCTTTCTTGTGAGATCAGAGTCATCATTGTGACTATAGCTTTACACAAACAGGAGACCCATTCCAACCACTGAAAAGAACCCTGAAGCTCCACACCAATATTTCTCAACTGTATTTATGATCTGAATGAATACAAACATGATCTACACCAACTATAAATTCATGCAAGATACATTTGGTTCCATCTTCCCTATTGGAAATTGTCTGACATTAGACCTCTTAAGTAAACCCCACGCTTGGATATGGAAAACATGTAAACAGCCACGCTTTCTGATGATGATTTATGGATCTGTCAGAGCGAACTGCAAATCTGAAAGGGAGATGTTCTATGTTTTATATAATTAAAAACTGACTTATGAATAGGTTGAAACAAATGTATTCTGCACATAGCCAAACAATCGATAAATAATCACAAGCACAAATAAAAGAGAGAAAAATTGCACTGTCTGCTCTCTCTCTTTGTAATAAAAAATGACAAAGTACTAATATTAAATTCATTAATGCCGCTGCCGTCTTCCTCTAACTTCCTGTTGTTTGTATTAATCGGCTCCAGACAGGAAATAATTGAAGTGAAAATATTACCTCAAGTCGTACAACAGGAGGCTTAGCTCAGCGGGGAGGAGTCAGAAGTGATTAATCCAGTCGTGCTCCTTGTGGCTTTACAGAAATGATCAGACTTGGTGAATCATACGTATGCACCGGGAGGTATGTCAGCATTCTGGAGACACTTGGACGGCCTGGAGACAGCACACAGTAGCTAATTTACAGTCAGTAGAAGCGGCTAGCCCTCCCGCTGACACAGGTGGTCAGCTCACACTGCCGTCTGGACCTTTTTGGAACCGCTGGAGGGCTTTTAGTTTCTCTCATCACTTTCTATTCTGCTGCTGATTGAGGACAACCTGTGGGAAAGAGAGAGAGAGTGTGTGTGAGAAGGAGCTTTTTCGTAAGAGCTATGTGTTTCCATGGCAACAGGCTAAACGATACTAATTACAAAATCAGACAGGCCCCGTACACCATGTCACTTTGACTTATGTCGTCTCTTCATCACAAATTTCCCCTGAAAGCTCCACTTGCTGTACTTTTCATTCAGCTTTGGGCTGCTCACTAAACATTGATTCTATTCATTCATTATTTAATCACTTAGTTTAGACAAAGTTGAGTTTCATCTGCAAATCCGAGATTTGTGTCTGTGTGAATGACAGACGGGCATTGAGCACATTGTGGGGACTGAAATGTGTATGAACAATGCAGGAATGTATAATTTAGTACTTCCTGTTAACTTGACTGTGATGGGGTTTTCACTAAGACAGATAAGTCAGGCTAGTGAGAGAGAGTTGTGGGGAAAGTAGATTAATTTTACTGTGATCTGAGTTGTCTCTCTACGTTATTCAGGTAAAGCTACACAACTTATTTTTAGACAAGCAGGAGTCGTTCTCTGGCGGCATGGTTGCAGAGTCGATAGTGCTCTCACCTCACAGCAAGAAGTTTGTGGGTTTGACTCCCATGACCCTGGCCTCTCTTTGTAGACTTTGCATGTTTCTCCTCGTTTCACTCTGTTTTCCTTCACCAACTAAAACATGCATGTTAGGGAATATCCTCCAGCCATGATAGCCTTGACAAGCCTAGCAATGGGGATCGATTGCACATATAGGAGTTTATTGAGTGTTTTTTTTTTTTTTTTCCAGATTTTTGTATTTTTCTGTATTGTTCTATAGAGGGTGTCTTAACCTTTTGGACCCCGAGGCCCAAATATTCATGAGCAATGTAACCTGGGGCTCAATCTCATATTTAATGTATTGTATTTTACTTTTTTTTTGTGTGTGTGATAATTTTTTATTGAATTTACATTTTCTATTTTTTAACACTTTATGCAATATTTTTCCCATTATTTTACTGACCCCCCACGGCCCACCCCACCCCATTTCCCACTTTTCAATGGGTCCATATGGTAGCATTAATCAGCAAAAATACAGTTTAAAAGAAAATACATGAAAAAAACAACAACTAAAAATAACATGTTACAGGCAAAGTTGATAATCCAGGCATTCTATAGAATGTACCCTGACGCCTGACCCAAGCACGCCTGGAAACCTGGGGACTTCTGACATGTTTCACCCGAACTCCCGACTATGGCGTCACCAACCGGCCTGCACCACATAATCTGCTGCGAGAGCCGCAACATGCGCCAGAGGAGCGCCCAACGGCGCTAAACAAACATACACAACACTCACTCACTAACATACAATAAATAAGAAATGTGCAAATAAGCAGCAAGTCTGTTTACCTGGCCCCTCGAGACGACGCGAGCAAAGACCCAAAATACGGAAGTGAGAGAGCGCAAGAAACGTCTGAGCAGCCTTATATAGTGGTGCGCACTCTCTGCCGGCCAAAAGCGCACATCCCTACATTTATATAAATTGTAAATGGTCTATTTATAAAGCACTTTTCTACCTTTCCAGGCACTCAAAGTGCTTTACAATCCATTCACTAAGTGTACGCCAACACTGAGGCAATGTGAGTTAAGTGTCTTGCCCAAGGACACAACGACTACTTCTGTCATCCCACTGTGGCACCTGATGTTCCAGCAGTACTAACCAGGTCCTAACTTGCTTAGCTTCTGAGATTTGATGGGATCAGGCTTTGACAAACAGGTATGATCTTTATATGAAGGTTTGCCAATTAGCCTTTTAAAGAAAGAGAGGAAAAAAAAGAGAACTAAAACCATGTCTACAACTGACCATAACAACAAACACAACAACCACTACAGCAACAAAATAAGGCTTTGCAGAGGTGTCCAATATTTCCTTAGATGGACAAACTTATTATATAACAAGAGCAAAATCTGCTTTTTGGCTGAATTTAAACAAATTAATAATAAAATATATTTTATTAGTCTTTTAGGAAAATAGACTTTATATGGCTTTCTTTCTAAGAAACGTGTAATCAAATAGATACTCAACATCAGCACTCCTTTGCAGGCAAAATTAGTCCTACTGGATGGCCAAGTAGTTTGGATGGTATTTAATTAAAATTGTATGTGTTTTTGTTTTGTATTCCAGTAAATGATGCTTTGTCAGAGATTATCTACTTTGCCTATAAGTTGTCAGGCATTCTATAGAATGCCTAGGCATTGTATAGAATGCCTAGGCAAAGTAGATAATAACACATCTATTTCCTACTTTGCCTGAAAACACCAGGCATTCTATAGAATGCCTGGATTATCAACTTTGCCTGTAACACATACATACATACATACACACATACATATGCATGTATAATATATAGTAAAATAAATAAATAAATAAATAAAATACCCCACCCCCACTGTCCAGGCATGTTTGTTACATTTATAAACATTCATATTGATGTTACAAGTGAAGAAAAAAAAAAAAGAAAAGACCTCATAAGAAATAGACCTCATTTTAGACCTCATAAGAAATAGCCGCTTATATGTAAACATACTATATTAATAGACATAATCTAATACATATTTACTATGTACATTAATTTCTTGGTAGTGTTACAGTATCAGGTTATCAATTACATTTAACAGATTGAGCCAGCAATTATTATTTTGATGTTTTGCACCGTGTAGCCGAGCTCCTGAGATCTAACTGCACAATATCTATGAATGAAGAGAGCCATTGTCCAACACACAGAGGCTGTCTTACTTTCCAAATGACATGCAATATTTTTTTGCCTGCTGTAAGGCCAGCTAGAAATTGGCGCGGTTCATTTATAGTTAATTTTATGCTTGTTGTTTCATTCAGTAATAGCTGCCTTGGTGTGAGGGATGTGTTTCTCTTCAATGATCTAGACCAGGGGTCCCCAACTACCGGCCCGGGGCCCAAAACCGGTCCGCGGGCCATCGGCTACTGGGCCCCAGAGGATTCTTCAATATTTATTTTTTTATAGTATATCATTACTTCCTTGTGCTTTACTATGACAAAATAGTGCCACTTAATCCTATAAACAGCAAATTCAAGCAATAAGAGATCTAAAAGTATACACAATAAGTGGGTGTTTCGATTTTAAAATGCTGTTATCGGCGCTACAAAACCTCGACCATCCCTAGAAAAGAAATTTGTGACTTTACCGGTTCTTACAAGAAAAAAGGGTGGGGACCGCTGATCTAGACAGAGCCCTAGCCACACTTTCCAAGAGGCTATAAACCTCTGGGCACTGCCACACCATATGAAGGAAAGTGCCAATTGATGGTATTGTCTGCACAAAAGTCACAGTATGGGTTGTCTTTGAGTTTCATCAAATGTAATATCCTCGGACAGAAGTAAGATCTGTGGATAAATTTACAGTGGATCATTTTATGATTTAGATTTCTTGATGACAAAATGAACACTGGACCAAATGTGGGTCCAGTCCCACTCAGAATGGTCTTTAAGTTCAGTTTTCCAGAGTTGCTCAATAGGCAAGTGCTTATATGAAGCCTTAACAATGTTTTGGTAAAGATCAGAGACAATCCCATTGTTTTTCTCTCTGTTCAAAATGGAGTGGAAAGGGTGATTATCTAAAAGAATTCCCCAGGGCACGCCATAGGCCCTCATTGCTGTTCTAAGCTGTAAAGAGAAGAAGAAAGAAGTAGCTGGTAAATCATAACTTTTTTGTAAATCTTGAAATTGTCTTAATCCACTCTTCCCAATAATATTATGTAATGTATAAACCAAAGAAATTGGCTTTTTATCAATAAATTTGGAAAAATTGATGACTGCAAAAAATACTTATTACTTATCTTCATAAACTGATTGACTTTATGCCAGAGTATGTACTGACTGTACTGTTTCCATTGCTTATGGTGTTACGCTGTTAGTTTATTCAATTGATTGTCAGTGTCATTTCAAATCCATCATCAAACCATTTTGAAAAGTATTACATTAAACCTTGTTCACTTGTGGCCTAAAACAATAATTATTACATATATTTAAGCAACACTTTTCTATATAAACAATGGGAAAGAAAGTGATTCAAGCTCATCCCTTCCCAGTTGTAACTCTTGCTGATCTCTGAGCCGTCTCATTGTGCCCTTGATGTTCTTATTATCATACATTTGAGTGCCAGCCCTGTCTCCTTGATCCATTTCTGCTCCCTCTTCTTCCCAGCTTTCCTCCAGAGCGTGCGCCTGTTCTCACTCCCTGTAACAGCTTTGAGGCGCGCAGTGATAATGTAGGTTACTGTAGCCCATATGACTACACCCAGCCTTTGTCAATAACTGTCAGGCAGCATGTTACATCGCCTACGCTTTCTCACATCCCTCAACATATTACCTCGCATAGAGTTCTGGCTTGGTAAGTGAGGCAATAGTGACACCTAAAGGCTCACTTATTGTCTGCATAAAATAAAATATATCTACCTATATTGGACTAAATGTTTATACAGTGCGACGCAACAAAATATTAATTTAAAAAGAGGAAATCTGATCTACCTTTGTATTTGCTCTGTGGTTGCAAAATTATGGGTGTAGAGTGACCAGACGTCCCTATTTACTCGAGACAGTCCCAATTTTGAGCCCTGTGTCCTATGTCCCTGCAAATGTGTCCAAAACCATTGATTTGTCCCAGTTTAACACAAGACATGTCCCAGTTTAGACCACTTTGATACCCCGCATTAGTTAATACAGAAATATATAGTTGTTGTTTTTTTTCAATCAAATATAAGAAAAACACTTGCAGAAGTTTCTCAGATTTTACAGTAACTAACAAGTTAGTCATGAAAGAGATTTAAATGAGCCATGAATTGACCAAATATACAGTCTTTCCACAATTCATTTTTGTTTCCAACCCCCATTTAGGTGTGTCCCAGTTTGTAATTTTGAAAATCTGGTCACCCTATGTATACAGTATAGAAAAGTTTTTTTTTGTTTTGTTTTTTGTTTCCGTTCTTTTTTTTTTTATGGGGGCAAAAAATAGAATCTGTCAAATTTTTTAACAAAATAAATAAATAAATTCTATGCGTGCTTGGATTTAAACACTATTTAAACATATAGTCAAACCAGATTATTGCAAAGTCATTGTTGTTGGCCAGGGCAGAATTGTCATGGTGCATTTTAGTCAGTTAATTAAAGGCAGATACATATCTTTATTTGTGTGGGGTGTGATAGCTTTTGTGTGTACATGTTGTGTGAATGTTGACGGTTGATGTGGGGGTGGTGGGACTGGTAAGTCTAGCAGGTTTCAGGACATGTGATACAAAGCACATTTATATTATAATCCTTGGATCAAAAATGACATCCGAAAACACAGTAAATATTGTAGGTAAAGCAGTCAATATATGACATCGAACCCTCCGACCACCACCAACTCCCATGAACACAGTCAAGATGAATGAAGGGTCCTGCCTGAAGATACAGTGACAGTTTCTAGCAGGTATTCTCTTTTGTCTCCAAGTATTAACCAAGCCAAGCGTTTTCCAGATCAGACAAGATTGGACATTGACATGATGATGATATGGCCACACATGTCAAAAGAGTTTGTTTTCATCTCACAGTGGTTTATTACACATGTTTTGCGTGGAGCTGCTCACTGACAGAGAGAAGAAGTCTGATTACATTTTAGGTGCTAGAGAAAATGTCATTTGTAGCCATAATTGATGCTGATTCATTTTTTCCTTCCCTGAGATCATAACTTGAAGTATTAAAGATGACACAAAGGGCGTGATAAGCGCTAATGAAAGAGGGGCTTCATGTGGGACAGCGTAGACATACTCTAGCTAATAAGTTTCTGTTCATCAGAGCGTGCCCCTCCTACTCCCTCCTCCTGTCTAGACCGCTTCTCCAGACTGACAGCTCCGAGACAACCGCCTCCTGTCACATGGCAAACTTTTGACCACATCCTCAAATGAAGCACAACCAAAGCAAGTCGTCAGGCCTCTTTATAAATGGATCAGCAGCCCACTATTATTGGGCGGGTGACATAAGCCTCCACTCGACTGTCTGTTTAAAATAGATGGCACTATCTATAATGCCAGTATTTTGATGACATTTTGGGCACGTCTGGAAGGATGTCTCTGCCGTGTCGGTTAGGCTGACTCACACAGGGTGCACTTGATATGACAGACTTTGATCTCGTCCCATTCGCTGGCTTCACTCTTTGCTATTCCCTCAGTGGACTTGTGCATATGTCGACCCACATCCACCCTGAAAAGGCAGAACGAAGATCCATGAAATGAGATGCCAAATACGGGGCTCTCGGCTTGTGACATGGTGATGTGGAAGAAAATAATATACATTTAAAAAAATTGCAAAGGAGAAAAAAGAAGGATAAGGAGTGGTATGAAAGATCCATGTGAGTCACTCTGTGTTCGATGAAACAGCAAAAATATTGATGCGAAAATAGGGTTCTATAATGAATATTGTATACCTTATGTGTTTGAGAAAGATTTCTGGAGTCAAATGCCACTGTTTTGCCTATTTTTGTTTGTTGCCTTTTCACATCTTAACACTGTACAGCAAGAACAGCAATGAGGCAATGTTCAGTGTCAGCTGTATGTGTAACAGATCTGCCACGTTCAGTTATTTCAACAAACAGGTGACACTTTTTTGCCCAAACCCTAATTGGCTTAAGCAAAAAATAGGCCTCCTTTGTCCTTTCTTGTCTTTACTGTGTGACATAAAGCTACATAAACCTAATGATTGCACTTGGGGAATGCATTTAACATTGCTCTCATACCTCAAGCCATTCTTTGCTCATAAATAGCACACAAGGAAGTATTTATTCTGTGCTCTTACGTTTATGGAAATTTGGAGCCTTTTTTTAGATAATACCAAGGCAGTTATACTGGAAGTTAGACTGAACATAATTTATTTTATGTACAGGGCACATATTAAGGCTTTTGATGTCCCTGTAGGCAAATACATTTTGAGATGGGTAAAAAAAATATATACAATAAATACATTTAATCTGTATCAAGTATTTTAACACACTGCTTAGCTTGATGGTATGCAAGCTGTTCAAAGGCAGATCAGTAATACCTCCAAAGAGTGATCAATATTGGAGGCCAGTGCCACCTCTGAACGACATCTACAGAACTCGGTGCCTCTGCAGAGCTAACACCATCCTGGACGACCAGACCCATTGGTGTCATAAAATCATCTCTCTGCTGCAGTCTGGACGCAGATTTAGTTGCAATAAAGTGTGATGTCCAGACTAAAATACAGCTTTGAACCTAGCTTTTACCACAGATGCAGAAACAAATTTCATTGTACCTGTGACAATGCTATAAAGGTGAAATCGTATGTATGGATTGGGTGAACTTCTGTTTCGTGATAAGGGCTTTTTCAAGTATTTGCTTTGGAAGATCCTCAGTTAAACATCTGTAGCATGTCAAAGTTGCAGATGTGCAGAGTTTGCTTAGCTGTAGTATGTTTTCAGTGGTGCTCTAAGTTCTGATCTTCCAAGTCCCAATCACACCCCTCCAAAACCGCGTAAATGCTCTTACCTCATATCAGCAGGTGACATCAGGGAAGTTGTTTTTTTCTGACGTGTTAGTGTTTATGTGCCTATAGCTTAATATCGTTGCCAGTTGTACTAATAGCCAGTTGATACTTTTTCTGTTTTTTTTTCTTTTGTTTGTTTGTTTTTCTTTCTTTTCTACATGGAGCACAACGTAAACATATTTTTTCTCATGCTTGTCTCACAGAGTAACTTCAAAAAAGTTACATTTTTGTTCTTATTCTGCCTAGTTTCAACAAACATGGCTGCTTATGAGAAAAAAAAATATAAAAAAAAAAGTGAGTGATGTTTGATTTTGCTCTTAATTAAATGACAAAGGAGCTACACTGCAAAAACTATGTCTAGACTTGCTTAAAGTGACTTGGATTGAGAATTCTATTTGAGTCCTTTTAGCTGGATTAGATTTAATTGCTTGTGTAATGGTAGAATAGTACACTTCTTACACGGTATTTTTGACTATTATAGAGACTTTGGCTAAAATAAGTACAAGAAATGCCAATGGGATTCTTAACCAAGTGGCAAATAATTTTGCTCGATATAGGAAGTAATAAGTAATGTATTGAAATCAGTTCAAACTGTTAGTTTGAAATAAGTTCAAAAACAATAAAAATGATCTAGGTCTCAACAATAAATAAAGCATAAATGTGTCAAAATGCTTTAAATTACTTTTCAAATCCTAGAATCAAGCAATTTACCTTGACTTGAAATTCACCTTTTTGCAGTGTTTAAGCTTCTCTGTTTCATGTGAGTCACTCAAATGAACTAACTTGATTGTGCATTGCAATATGGAGTTGAGTTGAAACATGGTGGGGAAAGTGGTGACCCACTCTTAAAAAAGTTGGCTCTGATTCCGAGCTCCAGCTAAACTAAAGAATAGTTGAAGCATATATTTTTTTAACATTTTTTTTTTGCAAATTATATATGAACTAGAGACAATACACCTAAAGAAAAATTGGAAAACTAACACAATGTTATGACTCAAACCGTCTGTTGATGTGGACCCTGTCCCCACGTCATTTATAGGCACAGAAGCATTCCTATTCCTTCTGTCACAACCGAAACCACGGTGGTCACCTTCACTTTTCCCTGCTCATTCAGTATGTGGTGTTCCCGGTTACGTCTTCCGCCCAAGAGCTGTTTCCTGTGTTACGTACCGTGCCTTGGGGATCCGACGTTTCCATTTCTTTTATTTCGCAGTTCAATCTTGCAGCTGAGCGTTTTGACAACAATTCACACCAACGACAATCGCCTCTTGCAAGTTCACAGACCCACAACTTTCGACGAGCACAATCATCGTATCGAACCACCCCAAAATCCCGTTCGTTGTTTTCTCACAAGCAACAACAGAACATTCGCCATTCAAATCATCAATATGTTCCTCTTCACAAACAGAACGGCAATCTCTACAGCTTTCAATCTGCGCTTTCTTCACAGTTTCTCACTATAAATAGATATTTCAATTTCTCTCAAAGTTTCTATCTGTCAGATGAGTGCGTTTTCCCCACAGCTTTTTTGTACTACCCCTTTTTTTTTGTTTGCAGAATCGGGGCAGCGATTCAATAGAAAAAACAGATGATTCAACTTAATTAGCAAAATCCCAAACACACAGATTGCAAGCAAAAAAGTCAGTTCAGACATTTGTCACAACACCCATTTCCANATGAACAGACCAGGGCTGCTTGGACATCCCTGAATTATTCCTTTATTTAAGTTAAACTGACTTGTGGTACCAAAAGGCAATGACACTGAACTAGTTCTGTTATTATAAAATGTATGTATTGAATTAATAAATTTGGATCCAAATCCAAAAAGCTGTAAAGTTTGTGTCAGGAAGGGGTGTTCTAAATTATCAAAGGCTTTTTTAAAATCTAAAAAAAGCATGAAGCTGTCTTCAATTATGAACTCTTCATAGTCTAACAAATCCAATACTAAACGTATATTATCATGTATTGATCTATTTTCTAAGAAACCTGTTTGAGTCATACTAATAATTTCAGGGAGTACAGTTTTTAATCTTAGTGCATAAATATGGGACAACATTTTATAATCATTATTGAGGAGTGTTATGGGTCTGAGATTGTCAAGAAGTTTTTTGTTCTTACCAGGTTTTGGTATAAGAACTATCACTCCTTGTCTCATTGTTGTTGTGAGAGTTTGTTTTTCAATTGATTCTATAAATACTTGGAGTAAAAATTCTCGTAAATCATTCCAAAAATGTTTATAAAAATTTGACGTTAGGCCATCGGAGCCAGGGGATTTATTTAGTTTTAATTTACTTACAGCTTTATCTAATTCATGAATTGATATGTCAGAGTCACACATTTTAGTAGATTCCTCTTGAAGCTTAGGAATGTCATATTTTGTTATTTCTTTAATGAAATTTTCACAATTAATTTTGAAAAGCAAGATTTGTATAATCTGTAAAATATGAGGATATTTCATTTGCTATTTCAACTGAGTCATCGCATTCGCTTTCTTTTATTATAAGTGAACTAATTTCATTTTTTTCTTGCCTGCTCTTTTCTAGTTTGTAAAGTAGAAGAGTTTTTTCAGCCTCTTCTATCCATTTTGCCTGGATCTGATGAATGCACCCTTTGCTTTGGCTTGGAAAAGATCATCCAGTTGATTTTGCAAATTTAAAATTTGTTGTTTTTCTTCTATTGAAGGATTCAAAATATTACATAAATTATTAATTTCAATGACTAGTTCTTTTTCTTTCTTATTTTTATTTCTAGCAATGGTTTTACTAAAGCCTATAGAATAATCTCTTATTTTGTATTTTAAAAAACTCCCATTGTTGCAGTATGTTGATAGGTTGTTGTCATTTATAATTTTTCTAATCAATGCCCTTACTGTTTGACAAAATTCATCATACAACAGCAAAAGAGAGTTAAATTTCCAAAAACCTTGTTTCTTTTCAAAGGTATTGGAGGTTTTATTTCCAATGTGATGAGGGCATGATCTGTTAAGGGAGCTGTGTCAATTGAAACATTGATATAAAATTACATAGATTGTTGCTAATCAACCAAAAATCTATTCTAGATTTAGACTCACCACCATTGGGTTTAAACCATGAGAATTGTTGTTTATCTCTGTAGGTTTCTCTCCAAATATCAGTTAAATTCAAGTCATTACATAAAGTTTGAACATAAGGATTATAGTGATTTTGATGAATTTACTTGGCCACCTATCTACCATTCATCAGGCACACAATTAAAATCACCTCCTATTATACCACTTCAGAGGGAGTATTTCCTTTTTTCTTCTGAAATTATTTCAGTTAAATTAGAAAGTAGTTGTTTATTTTGAGAAGGCGTATTGTACCCATAAATGTTTACAATAATTATGAATGAATTGTCATTGTTCAAAACCATAACAATCCAGTGTCCATTTTCATCTTTTTGACTGATGTAACTGAACCTGGGCAATTATTTAGTAATATCGCTACTCCTGCTGATTTTGTGCTACCATGGCTATAATAAACTTTGTCCCCCATTGATTATTCCAGAATTTCTCATCATCTAGCGTTGAATGAGTTTCCTGTAGAAAGTTAATCTGAGCTTTCTGACCATTTACAAAACAAAAAAATGGCTTTTCTTTTGACCTTGTCTTGTAAACCTCTAGTGTTTAAAGAAGAAATAAAATGTAACTTTTAAAAAATAACATAAAAAATAAAAAAACATAAAACAATAATAAAATAAACACCTCTGGATGTGACATGCTTGGTAAGTGTTTGTGTAGCTAACGTGGGCATTGTGTTCAGATATCAGAAACAGCATTCATGTATTTTTAAGGCACAGTAAATGATTTAAGTGATAGTACATAAAGATGGTCAGAAAATAAAACAAAAACATGTTATTGGCACAACTATGGTGTTAGCATTTCGGCTAGAGAAAATCTCAATGCAATAATGAAAAACTTAGGACCACAAATCATAAATAAATGTCGATAAATTATGCAAAATTACTTGTTTCTGAATAGACATTTTATATTCATTATGACAATGACTTGTGCAACCTAACATTTTAGGCAAAACATTATTTGTGTACTAGACCACATGGACACAACTGTTGATTGAGTTATTTTACTAAAAATAGTTTAAAATTAGTATTTTGTTACTAGTTTCAGTAGTATATTTTTATGTTTGTATTTTGATTCTTTTGACAACCCCATCTTAGTAAAAAAAAAAGTCCAGACATGGTCCTGTTGAAATCTAAACCAACTGATTATTCTAAACAATAAAAAAGTATAATAAAAACAACAATCTGTTGCAGCTCTAATTCATTGTGATTGTAACTTCTTTGCTTTTGTTTATGTTTTCAGCCTCACTATTGAAGAGGAAGGATGGCCGGCGGATGGAAGAGAAGAAACTGGCTCTTGGCAGGTCGAGGGTGAAACATCACAGGTCATCATCATGGGTAAACCACAACAGTTGGTTTGTGGTGCCCATATCGAGCACCTGCAGAGCACCTGGACGTCAATAAAGACTCTCTAGAGACTTGGAGCAAATGAAATGGCAGTTATTACAAAAATGTATGGCATTGATTTGGTTGATTAAGACATTTAGACTAGTAAATGTCTTAATCAATCATTCTTTAAGTAATCATTCTCTCTGTTGTGAAAAAACAAACAAACCTTTTTCAGTCATGTTAAGCAGTCATTTGTGTACATTCATATTTTATACCGTAAGTGCAGGTTATCTTTTTAAATTGTTTATACCATTTTTATGTTGTAATACGTACCGTTCACATTCTAAAATGTTGTGATGAGTTTGTTCTCATAACATTGTTTTTAAATACTATTAAAATGTATTGTCATTTCACATTTTCAGACTAGTGAGTAGGTCCCCTTACTTTTGTTATTATTATAAAAAATTGGATTTAAATAATATTTCCTTTAGCTTCACACTATCTGGAGAATATTTTGATGTTTTGTGAATGAAACTTATTGTTACAACATAAAACAAACCAAAAAAAAAAAACATTTTAGATTTATTGAAGATTGACTTTGTCTGAGAAAATACAACATGTTAATCCTGAACTGCGTCAATCACAGCCTCGACATTCATAAAGACTTTTGACACAACTTTACCATTAAAAGATGTTCATGTTATTCTGTATTTATTTTATGGGAAAGTAATGTGAAAATGTGGTTATTTTGATGTATTTCGGTGTGTAAACGTTCATACTGTGATGTTTGAATAATAAAATCTCATTTGTGCACTGGTGTTTGCTATACTTTAATAATGTGTTATAAGGCAAATAAGACTACACTTTAGATAAGCTCACTCTAGTTACTTTATTAACAATTAATAGATGCTTTATAAATACCAGTTTTACTCAACAAAGGTTTTATAAAGCATCTATTAACTGCTAACAAAAATTTAGATAGTGTGTTGGTGTTTGGTAATAAACAGTTAAATTTTAAAGTAATTAAGTGTCTACAAATGTTTGTTAAGGCTTAATAGATATTAGTTATTACATATTAATAAACTGTTTATTAAAGGCACAGCGTTTTTAAGCATTTACTAATGCAGTCTTTATAAATGATTTATAAGGCTTTATAAAGCATTTATTAATGTTTACTCATTTTTTATAAACGCTTTTTTAATCATTAACTGATGCTTTATTAATGCTTAACAGTGTGCAGTTAATATAAAGTGTTACCAGATTTTACAGTAACTAACAAGTTAGTCATGAAAGAGATTTAAATGAGCCATGAATTGACCAAATATACAGTCTTCCACAATTTCATTTTTGTTTCCAACCCCCATTTAGGTGTGTCCCAGTTTGTAATTTTGAAAATCTGGTCACCCTATGTATGCAGTATAGAAAAGTTTTTTTTTTTGTTTTTTTTTTTTGTTTGTTTGTTTCCGTTCTTTTTTTTTTTTTTTTTTTTTTATGGGGGCAAAAAATAGAATCTGTCAAATTTTTTAACAAAATAAATAAATAAATTCTATGCGTGCTTGGATTTTAAACACTATTTAAACATATAGTCAAACCAGATTATTGCAAAGTCATTGTTGTTGGCCAGGGCAGAATTGTCATGGTGCATTTTAGTCAGTTAATTAAAGGCAGATACATATCTTTATTTGTGTGGGGGTGTGAGAGCTTTTGTGTGTACATGCTGTGTGAATGTTGACGGTTGATGTGGGGGTGGTGGGGACTGGTAAGTCTAGCAGGTTTCAGGGACATGTGATACAAAGCACATTTATATTATAATCCTGGATCAAAATGACATCCGAAAACACAGTAAATATTGTAGGTAAAGCAGTCAATATATGACATCGAACCCTCCGACCACCACCAACTCCCATGAACACAGTCAAGATGAATGAAGGGTCCTGCCTGAAGATACGGTGACAGTTCCTAGCTGGTATTCTCTTTTGTCTCCAAGTATTAACCAAGTCAAGCGTTTTCCAGATCAGACAAGATTGGACATTGACATGATTATGATATGGCCACACATGTCAAAAGAGTTTGTTTTCATCTCACAGTGGTTGTATTTACACATGTTTTGCGTGGAGCTACTCACTGACAGAGAGAAGAAGTCTGATTACATTTTAGGTGCTAGAGAAAATGTCATTTGTAGCCATAATTGATGCTGATTCATTTTTTTCCTTCCCTGAGATCATAACTTGAAGTATTAAAGATGACACAAAGGGCGTGATAAGCGCTAATGAAAGAGGGGCTTCATGTGGGACAGCGTAGACATACTCTAGCTAATAAGTTTCTGTTCATCAGAGCGTGCCCCTCCTACTCCCTCCTCCTGTCTAGACCGCTTCTCCAGACTGACAGCTCCGAGACAACCGCCTCCTGTCACATGGCAAACTTTTGACCACATCCTCAAATGAAGCACAACCAAAGCAAGTCGTCAGGCCTCTTTATAAATGGATCAGCAGCCCACTATTATTGGGCGGGTGACATAAGCCTCCACTCGACTGTCTGTTTAAAAATAGATGGCACTATCTATAATGCCAGTATTTTGATGACATTTTGGGCACGTCTGGAAGGATGTCTCTGCCGTGTCGGTAGGCTGACTCACACAGGGTGCACTTGATATGACAGACTTTGATCTCGTCCCATTCGCTGGCTTCACTCTTTTGCTATTCCCTCAGTGGACTTGTGCATATGTCGACCCACATCCACCCTGAAAAGGCAGAACGAAGATCCATGAAATGAGATGCCAAATACGGGGCTCTCGGCTTGTGACATGGTGATGTGGAAGAAAATAATATACATTTAAAAAAATTGCAAAGGGAAAAAAGAAGGATAAGGAGTGGTATGAGAGATCCATGTGAGTCACTCTGTGTTCGATGAAACAGCAAAAATATTGATGCGAAAATAGGGTTCTATAATGAATATTGTATACCTTATGTGTTTGAGAAAGATTTCTGGAGTCAAATGCCACTGTTTTGCCTATTTTTTGTTTGTTGCCTTTTCACATCTTAACACTGTACAGCAGAACAGCAATGAGGCAATGTGTCAGTGTCAGCTGTATGTGTAACAGATCTGCCACGTTCAGTTATTTCAACAAACAGGTGACACTTTTTTTGCCCAAACCCTAATTGGCTTAAGCAAAAAATAGGCCTCCTTTGTCCTTTTCTTGTCTTTACTGTGTGACATAAAGCTATATAAAGCTAATGATTGCACTTGGGGAATGCATTTAACATTGCTCTCATACCTTAAGCCATTCTTTGCTCATAAATAGCACACAAGGAAGTATTTATTCTGTGCTCTTACGTTTATGGAAATTTGGAGCCTTTTTTTTAGATAATACCAAGGCAGTTATACTGGAAGTTAGACTGAACATAATTTATTTTATGTACAGGGCACATATTAAGGCTTTTGATGTCCCTGTAGGCAAATACATTTTGAGATGGGTAAAAAAAATATATACAATAAATACATTTAATCTGTATCACTGCAGTGTTGAAAGTATTTTAACACACTGCTTAGCTTGATGGTATGCAAGCTGTTCAAAGGCAGATCAGTAATACCTCCAAAGAGTGATCAATATTGGAAGGCCAGTGCCACCTCTGAACGACATCTACAGAACTCGGTGCCTCTGCAGAGCTAACACCATCCTGGACGACCAGACCCATTGGTGTCATAAAATCATCTCTCTGCTGCAGTCTGGACGCAGATTTAGTTGCAATAAAGTGTGACGTCCAGACTAAAATACAGCTTTGAACCTAGCTTTTACCACAGATGCAGAAACAAATTTCATTGTACCTGTGACAATGCTATAAAGGTGAATCGAATGTATGGATTGGGTGAACTTCTGTTTCGTGATAAGGGCTTTTTCAAGTATTTGCTTTGAAAGATCCTCAGTTAAACATCTGTAGCATGTCAAAGTTGCAGATGTGCAGAGTTTGCTTAGCTGTAGTATGTTTCAGTGGTGCTCTAAGTCTGATCGGCACGGTGGCTGAGCGGTTAGCGCTCTTGCCTCACAGCAAGAAGGTCGCGGGTTCGATTCCCGCACGGGCCGGGCCTTTCTGTGTGGAGTTTGCATGTTCCTCCCCGTGTCTGGGTGGGTTCCTCCGGGCACTCCGGTTTCCCCACCACCAATAACATGCAATGTTATTGGTTGGTGCTGCACTGCGGCGATCACTGCTCCTGAGGAGATGCCCAGAGGCATTGAAGGATGGGTCAAATGCAGAGGACAAATTTCCCTACGGGGACAATAAAGTGTACCTTAACCTATCTTCCAAGTCCCAATTACACCCCTCCAAAACGCGTAAATGCTCTTACCTCATATCAGCAGGTGACATCAGGGAAGTTGTTTTTTTCTGACGTGTTAGTGTTTATGTGCCTATAGCTTAATATCGTTGCCAGTTGTACTGATAGCCAGTTGATACTTTTTCTGTTGTTTTTTTTTTCTTTGTTTGTTTGTTTTTCTTTTCTTTTCTACATGGAGCACAACGTAAACATATTTTTCTCATGCTTGTCTCACAGAGTAACTTCAAAAAAAGTTACATTTTTGTTCTTATTCTGCCTAGTTTCAACAAACATGGCTGCTTATGAGAAAAAAAATATAAAAAAAAAAGTGAGTGATGTTTGATTTTGCTCTTAATTAAATGACAAAGGAGCTACACTGCAAAAACTATGTCTAGACTTGCTTAAAGTGACTTGGATTGAGAATTCTATTTGAGTCCTTTTAGCTGGATTAGATTTAATTGCTTGTGTAATGTAGAATAGTACACTTCTTACACGGTATTTTTGACTAGTTATAAGAGACTTTGGCTAAAAATAAGAACAAGAAAATGCCAATGGGATTCTTAACCAAGTGGCAAATAATTTTGCTCGATATAGGAAGTAATAAGTAATGTATTGAAATCAGTTCAAACTGTTAGTTTGAAATAAGTTCAAAAAACAATAAAAATGATCTAGGTCTCAACAATAAATAAAGCATAAATGTGTCAAAATGCTTTAAATTACTTTTCAAATCCTAGAATCAAGCAATTTTACCTTGACTTGAAATTCACCTTTTTGCAGTGTTTAAGCTTCTCTGTTTCATGTGAGTCACTCAAATGAACTAACTTGATTGTGCATTGCAATATGGAGTTGAGTTGAAACATGGTGGGGAAAGTGGTGACCCACTCTTAAAAAAGTTGGGCTCTGATTCCGAGCTCCAGCTAAACTAAAGAATAGTTGAAGCATATATTTTTTTTAACATTTTTTTTTTGCAAATTATATATGAACTAGAGACAATACACCTAAAGAAAAATTGGAAAACTAACACAATGTTATGACTCAAACCGTCTGTTGATGTGGACCCTCATTTTATGCACAGAGCACTTCCTTATTTCCTTCTGTCACAACAAACACGTGCAGAGTCTTCTTATGTAAACTGTCATCACTATAGCAAATATTGCAAAATCTATTATAAGGAAGAATGTTGTTAATTGCACAATGACTTCATGGTATTTTCCTCTAAATAAACATGTGAGACTTGTCACTAACAGTCAGGTGTGCAACTGCTACGTGTGAGGACGAAATAAAAAAAGTTTGTGTGGGTGTGTTCTATGCAAAACATTACCATTGAAATATCTGGCAATTGGAGGAGGATAAGGAAGTTAGGAATAAAAAAGCTATTGTGAGTGGGGCAGCACCTACTTGTGTAGTCTGCATGTTGTTGTGGGCTGATTCAAACCATCAGGGAAGTCCAGAGGAGAGCTGTAAACACCTGTTCACGGCACGCTGTTTGGAAAAGTCTGTGCCAAGAGTTGAACTTGCTGGAGTCTCATTACAGCCCTGGTGGGATCCCATTCAACCGCTCTGGTAAGCTGCCATGCTGATTTGGTAAACATTAGACAAGCCAAATAGAGGTGAGAAAATGCATGATGCTAAAAAGAAAAGTTTGTTCAATATTTGATCGTGTTTTTTTCCCCCAGCCAATGGTTAAGATTCGATAGATTGATAATAGCATTACCTTTGAAAACAACAGGTATTTAGAGCCCAGAGTCAGGACAAGGTCATGTAGGTTCGATGTTTCAATCTTAATTCACATAAAACATTCTTCATGTTGTAAAATGTAGACCGAAAACTTTTTTTGATATGCGCAAGGTCATGTTTTCCCTTTTTCTTTGAGTATCCCCTTAGTTTCGTAATTTAGATCAATCGCCTTGTTTTCTTAAAATACATGCCCAACTCCTCCAAAAATAACGATAGAAAAGCAAAAAATAAAATAAAAAAATCCAACATTTGATTACATTGTAATTGCTTTTAAAATCTTAAAATAAGGTTCATTCCAACTCTGCTTTGGTAAGAGTTTCCCATACGCTTTATTGGAAAACAGTGAGTGGAGGGCAAGAGACTGTTTTTTCTTTCTTTTTTTTTTTCTTTTTTCTTTATTGTAAGTCTGTATTCTACGTAAAATCTTTGGTTGTGTCCTTCCATGAATAAGGAATAGTTTTGAACTGCAGTACAAAGCTAATCCTTTTATTGTACTGTGTTTTTGTTTAGCTACTAGTATTGTTATGTTTCAAGGTTGTTGGCTTGAAAACCCCCATTAAAACATTGAATTTTTTTGCTCATGTGTTGACCTTACGGCCTACTGGAAGTCTTAGGATTAGTTTTGTTCCCATGTGAATTACCAAACATTGATTGTAAGCCAGCATACGGCTTATTGATCCATTGGGCATATACATCAGTTTCTTCCCAGCTTCCTTGTCCCTCTTTCCTGTGTTGTAGCAGATGATACCTGCTTATGTCATGCTACCGCAGCAAGGGTTAGCGCACAGGCAACATCAAGAATGTGAGCACACTTGGCAGGTTGTCAAAGCAGGGACTACATCTTCCGTGGAATTATGGCATGTGGCACAAATCTCTAGGGAAATCTCATTGAAAGGTCTTGACTTAGGGTGTTTGAAAAGCCATTTGTAGGCTCTTTGGCTCAGATCCGTTGTCAATGTATGTCACCCAGATGTTTAAGCATAGATAACTCGCACAAATGTGTTAAAAGATTTGCATGAAGCTGATGTTTATGGTGCCTAATAAAGTAATTACCGGTAGCTTCCAATGAAATGGCAATGTGACAACTTCATTACACAAGAATTGTGAGCTTTTAGATTTGAAATGGTGACCTATTTAATGGACTATATTATTATTATTATTATATTATTATTATTATTATTATTATTATTATTATTATATTATTATTATTATTATTATTATTATTATTTATTATTATTATTTATTATTATATGTATTTATTTATTTTTATTGTGGTACTAATTCAGTGTTCCCCATGACTGTACGTGTTGAATTAAATTGCAGTTGTGGTCAATGTGAGCTTTATTTACCTGCCTGTTCTGCAAAGTGGCGTCATGGTGGTGATATAACAGATGAAAACACAAAGATTAAACGCGACAACTGTTAAAAGCCAGTTCATGGTGTCTGTTTGTGTCATCACTGTTGAATCCTCAGTTTAGTGCAGACTTAGGGCCATACAGTTAATCTAAGAAGACTTGTTAATTCAGTTTTACAATAATTAGCTGTCAGAGGAACTGAAAAGGCTACTTGAATAAGTAATACATTGTGTTATCGTTTTTTAAGCTTTTGCCCAGAAGCAAAAACAATAGAAACATTGATTTTCAGTGACATGTTTTCCTCTTTTTCTTTCCTCTGGGCCATGCAAATTCAGCAAAAGAATGAGTATATTATCGAGCAGCCCTCTGGAGAGCCACCTGGCCTCCCCATGGGACTCATCCAGTCCTTATCCCGACAGTAAGTATATTATGAATTCAAATGCAATGTGTTTGTGTTTAAAGTTTTAAAAAAATGTAATCCTGTGTAATACATTTTGTTTTCACTAGTCATTAAAGTTATATTATCCATGTCTATGATGTAATCTTTTCGTTTTAGTGAAAAGATTGTTTCCTCTTATTACAGTCCATACAGTGATGTTTGGATATTCCGGTCGCCTGCTGCCACACGAGTCCCAACCTCAGTTCTGGAGTAAATACCAGGTTTGGGACTGGCTCCAGCAGATCATGGACATGCACCAGATCGACACCTCCAACATCTCCCTGCAGAACTTCGACATGGACGGCCATCAGCTGTGCAGCCTCAGCTACCAGGACTTTCTCTTGGCAGCTGGCAGTGTGGGGCCCATTCTCTTCCACAGCCTCTCAGAACTCAAGTGGAACAGTATGTTTTAAACGAATTATTTCAAGATTAACATATCAATCACCTTTAGTTTTACTATCAAAATGTGCCTGGATTTGATTTGGTTTCATTCACAAAATAATTTCTTTTTACATGACTCTTCAGTATGAGGAGATTAGGAAAATTAGACAGCATAAGTAAATATTTTATGAACCTGTGGACTGGGAAGAATATTTTTGAAAGACACACTGAAAGTTGTGCTATAGCTTTTAATTTAGACTTCGCAACGAGACGCATTCATTTACCTTCATTAAGACAGATTTATCTCCTGGTGAAAGTAATAAGTATTCAGTGTTTTTAAGTCATCAATCTCTGATGATTGATTAGTGATTATCAAAGGGTTCCTGTGACATTTGTCTTAACAAGACTCAAAGTAAATATCTATATAAATAAAAAAAAGAACTGTCTTCAAAAACAGCATTGGGTATAGCTTACCCTAAAACACAAAACACTGACCATAGTTAAAATCCTCCATCAATGTTAATTTTGATGAAGCCTAGCTTGAAGTGTGCTGAACAGAAATAATGAATGGGTCAGATGCAGAGGACAATTAGGTGTACCTTTACTTGAACCTTAACAGCTTTGTCTGTCAGCATGCAAGACAATAGAGACTGTGACGCAATGGCAGTGACTTTTTACTCTGGTGTTTGACAACAGGTGCAGTTTACAGACAAATGCTCAGGAAACAACTGATGACATAAACCTTTACCTAAGCGCCTTATCTTACTCTAACAACGACAGATGGGTTGTATACATGCTAGTCAATGAAGACTTTTTTAGGAGAACTTACAGACTTACTATGCTATTGTGTGTTTAACTAAAGCTAAATAAATAAAAACAAAGAAAAGAGCCTGAGATATGGCATTAGAGGTAGTGGAGGTGAAAAAAGTAGATTATTTGTTTTCCCAAAAGCAGTGTGATTCCAGTAGAATTGTCTCGATGAAGAGTTACTTATTGGCGAGTTGGTCAGGGGTCGCACTGCGTGCTGCTGTATAGGGCCAAAACACCACTGTAAGCAGCAGAAATGATGGATTTGTTGTTTGCACTTGGAAGAAACAACTCTTCTAACAAAGCACACAGGGAGTTGGAAGCTAAGTCACCAGCTTAGAATTGGCTCATCCACTGTTTGTAATTAAAGTTGATTGAAAAACTTGAGTTTTTATACAAGTAGATGTACAAAAACTTACAAGAAGAACAAGAAAACAGTTGTCTAACTTTAAAAGCAAACTACCCTTTCAATTAATAATTTGTAACATAGGGGCTAACATCTGGTAATGTAAATTTCAGCTTTGTTCCAAAGAATTAATTGTACTGCAGTTTGCATTTCTACATGCATAATGGCTTTGGAAAGTCTGGCATGGGCATAAATAATTCTGATTCCTTAGATTTAGTGTGTAAACATGCTCAAAGAGACTGTTTGTGCTGGAGCATACAACACCACGTGGTTCAAATAAAGCTAAAATCAATGGTAACTATCAGAAATGTTTGCACAGAGGAGGCATGCGTATATGAATGAAACAAATTCTAAATCCATTCATCATTTTGAAGGTATTCAGTGTACGAATGGTTTGCTTCTTGCACATTTTAGTATTCATGTCTGTTGTACTATGTTTTTTTGCACAGGCCAACACCAAATGGAAGCTGGATTACTAGATCACAAAGAAGGTAAGGTTCGTTTTACATGAGCATAATTTCTCTAAATTACAGGATATAACATTTTTGTGTTGTTTTTGAATATCTAATTAACAGTGGAGACATATTCATTCCCCAATTCCAGCTATTCTTCCACAGGTATTTCAAACACAACAGTAATTCTGTTGAAACTGACAATATATGTTGTGCTAAGTCCTTTTTATGTTTTTACAGAGCTCTATGAAGCTTCTCTGCACCCAGTTCTGCCTGTTGCCTCCCCCACGCCCTCCAGCCCTGGTAAGACGTGACTCAGACAATACTTTTATTAACCATCATCAACTGACATGAGGTGACACTTTCACTTTGCTTTCTCCAGAAATTAGAAGATGTAGTCGCCCATGCCAGGTCAAAAAACAAAGTGAGTATCAAAGGTGGCTATGTTTCCAGTATTCTGTATTGTGATGCACCATCTTTAAAAAAAACAAAAACAATTCTCCACCTCTCAACAGGCTCCAGAGGCACTCATCTATGGGAGTTTATCCGGGACATTCTCATCCACCCAGAGCGTAACCCCGGTCTTATCAAATGGGAGGACCGGACTGAGGGGGTTTTTAGGTTCCTCAAGTCTGAAGCAGTGGCTCAGCTCTGGGGCAAGAAGAAAAATAACAGCAGCATGACTTATGAGAAATTAAGTCGAGCAATGAGGTACTGATTGATGTGGAGAACACAGTTGGTTTATCTTCTGACACTTCACCCACAGAGGAAAAATGTGCGATATTTTAGAGGGTCAACTGTGTAACTTGTTGACCAAAATAGACTTGAATAAAAGTGTGTTTTTGTCAGTTAGATGTGGCAGTAAAATAAAAACTGTAAGTATATTTGTCTTAACTTTAAGCAGGCTTGCATGACACACAAAATGGACTACAGTACATCTATTCAAAATGTCCTAAAGAATGGTTTTAGCTTTCTATTTCTACTAAATTGAGTGGCTGAATTTTTCATCTCCAGAAAGTTAGACAGTGTTGCCTGGGATCGAGATCCACGCTTCAACATATTAAGAGTGGGTCTGGTCACCACTCTTAATATGAGCCATCAGATTAGTTTATTTACCTGACCCACAAGAAACAAAGGAGCTAATTTAGAAGCTGATTTCTTGTTTGTTTGTTTGTTTGTTTTGGCAAGCAACTATAATAGTTTTCATACGAGAGACGATGCGTGTTCATGATTGACAAATCAATCACGCCAACTGAAACTTGAAGTAGGGACAAGATGTATTTTTAGATAACGTCTAGATTTTCCAGGCAAACACAGTGCACAACTTTTGATAGGTCAATAATATTTAATACAGACAGGGAGAATGATTTTTAACTAAATACATTTCTTTTGATTAGGTCACAGGTTCTCGGTTTTTCATACCAAGTACCACTTACTGTAATAGCATTTGATTCGCCAAGTACCACCAGATCAAAGTTCAGGCCTAAATTGGAGCTACAAATGTTTAAATTGAGACTAAATCAGGTCCAACATAATAGTAAATGGCAAGTCTGTTAAATCTAATACTAATACGTCGTAAGCTTGATAAAATCTAAATAAGGTTTGCTTTATAAATATCATGTTGTCTTTTTTTAAACTTAAATTTGTTTTGTGTTTGTCTTTCAGATACTACTACAAAAGAGAAATCTTAGAACGAGTCGATGGGCGACGATTGGTTTACAAGTTTGGACGTAATGCAAGAGGATGGAAAGAAATGGAAAAGTGACTGTTGCATATGTGTAATTTATGTATTTCTTACATGTTTTAATGAGTTTTTTTATGCTTATTTTGATAACGCCAGCTCTGACTGTTTACACAAGTTTTCTTCGGTGTTCTTCTTGTGTTTTGTGTTGACGATACACTGAAAAATCCTTACAATGTGTAAACCTGTTTACAAGAGATGCCTTTGTCATTATCAAAACAGCGTACGTGTTTGAAGATGCTTCACAACGGAGATTATTAAGACTTGAATGTATGCTACATCTATGCTGTGAACTGCTGTTATATTTACTCTGAAATACAACTTAGCCAAGTTATAGTTCTTTATCCACATTCTCAACAAATAATAATGGCTTGGCACCCACTCCACCTCTGTCAGCCATTCTTATCTTTTAACTTTTTAACCTGATTCAATCAATTGCCAGCATGCTTGTGTTCTGTCAGTGAGTAGATAGTGAATTGCAAGTCACTGTAGAGAAAAAAACACACACACACACACACACACACACGTAGCATATTTGTTTTGATTTGTGCTTCCTCATAGCAAACTGTTAGATAATTCATCTTAACTTTCTTATGCTAAAGGGATGTGTGTCAATGAATGAATAAACACTGACTGTAAAACAGAAGGAAGCTACTGTATATCTGCCTCACCAATGTACATAGTTTTGATGCTTGAAATAAACTGTTTTTGTGAATAGCTGATCTCTAATTGGACAGAGTTGGGATTTGGGTAAGTGCAGCAGCATGGGACTTTCATAGTTAATTATTTTCCAGAGCATTCTATAATAAACCACATTTAATGTTGCAAGAAACATGAGTCATGATGGTTGGCAGTTACACATTACCAAACCAGTAAAACACAGTGGTGCAGTTACTGAAGTATTTGGAGAGGGATACATGCCAAGCCAAGATATATTTGATAAGCTATAGTTTTCTTCTTGTGTGTCCTCAAATTATATTCTTAGCAAAACTCTACAGTCAGGTGCAGATTGGGTTTGCTGCACATACCATTTCAAAATGTAAGTTATGCAGTGGAAAGTAATGAAGTACAAAACCAAGATAAAATATGAGTACTTTGAATAGGTACATTTAAGACTTTGAGACATTCTGAATGGATCTAATTACATGTTATGTCATATAGTGATTAAAAATCTAGTTACAGTAAACCTCTTTACTATAGAAACAAAGCTGTTCAAGCCCTCCTCCAGAGCAAATAGCAGTTTGTTTGTTTTTTGGCCATACAAGCCTACTCAAAGTAAAGATGCAGGTTTTTATTGTTTATTTTATGCAATAAAGAATTCTAAATGACAAAAACATGCTTTTATTCAAGTTTATTTTTGGCCAAATAGTTACACAATGCACTTAAGTTACAAAACTAAGTCTTACACCAAGATCATTACTGACAACTGACAATGTGGTTGGATTTTAATGTAGTTTATGTTAGGGGTGTCAAATTAGTGCATTAATTGAAATTAATTTATTACAGACAATTAATTGAGTTAATTTTTTAATCACATTAAACTATTTTTAAATCTTTAACTTCATTGTTTCCATATGTGAGTTGCAAAGTGGACATAAGGGTTGTTCAACTTGACAACTTAGCAGCAAAAGTCTTTATTTTTTTTTATTTATATAACAATATTTCCACTTTGCAACAATAATGTAATTAATTAAACTGGATCAAAACAAAACAAAAACACATGTGTTTTTCTCAGCATTTTTTTTTTAAATAGATGAATTAATTATAGATAAAAATTAATTAATCTAATCAATTTTGTAATCGCTTGACAACACTAGTTTATGTTTTTTTTTTTTGAACATGCAATGTGACCGTGCACATCCAAAAATGCTCTGTAAATAACCTCTTAAAGTGGCCTATTGTGTCAAATCCACTTTTCTAAGTTTTTTAACACTGTTATAATGGCCTTCTTTCATCATTAGTTTACTCAAAGTTATATTTGAATTGATTCATGCATGTTTGATTAATCTTGTATTGTTGTTCAGTTGCAGCTCAAGTGCTCAGAAATCCCCGTTCCCACCTACACCTATCCCCACTTGTCTGTAATTACTTGTTATATTTCAAAAGTTTAATACTAAAAGTGAAGAATATATGGTTCAATACTATCCAAATCCACTTTCCAACAAAAAAAAAATGTTTTTAAAAATCTGTGCTTTTTACAGTTACATTTTAAAGTGAAGAGGCAGGGCTTATCAGTTCTACAGTTTGAACAAGAAGTCAGTAGAGCTGTTTCTATTTCTAAGTTGTTTTAGATCAATTTGTGTTTTACAATGAACCAAAGGTAAATTACTGATCTGCATATATTCTAGTTTCTTACTAAATAATTAAAAACAACAACAACAACACACACACAATAGGTCCCTTTAACCTACCAAAAATAAACCATAGCTGCCTTCTTGTTTGTTGTATATAATTAAAGTTTCATGACAAACAGGTTTACCCAGTGACAGCTTACCGTGAGCAAAACCAGCATTGTTTGAAAGAGTGCAAACAAGGATAGGGTATAAGCAGAGGTGAGCTCATGAACTATTGTGTTAGGGCATCTCTGCAGAAATTTGAATAAAAATATTTCACAAGTCATTTACATGTTTTGTTTTCTAGAAATAGGCAAGTTGGGACAGGATGCTTCATTACAGATTGTATTAATTAAAAGAATCAGAGAAAATTAGTAAATAAAAAAATTCATGGGTACAAATAGTTTTGATAACACTAAGTTGTGCAGCCAGTGTGCATAAAATGAAGCCAGAACCTCACTGGGCAAAGCTGTAACATGATTAAAAGAGGCCTTCAATTAGATTGTACTGATGATGAAAACAATAATCAAAATCCCTCTTTGCTCTTTGAATGTACATAACTAGGTATTGTCTCTGATTGCAGGAGAATAATAGACACTGATTGGTTTAATACTACATTATTCTATTTCATAAAACAAGTGGCCAGTGCAATTTTCTATCTTATAAGTGTCTCATTTTCATTCGCTCAGGAGCTGCACAATGTACAGTGGTTTCAGAAACTAAACCAGAACAACACTTTTAAATTCATCATTATTTATAATGAAATGTTGTATGTAATTGGCCACGCTTTACATAAAAGAGGAAAAATGTATTTTCTGAAATAATAGAAAAATGCAAGAAAAACTGGAATGTCCCATTTGTAACTGCAAAATGACTGATATAGTCTCAAGATGAGTTGCTGCTAAAAACAAATTTCCACGTCAAAGTGCGGTGAGTTTGTGGTTATCTTTAATGACATATTTCAGGGAATTAAAATGCCATCAGTTCCTCAACACAAATATCAACTCTGCACCTGTGACTGGCAAAATATGTTGTTGCAAAATGTCCAACCTTACGTATAGTGCAAATGCACTTGATACAAAGATGAAAGATTGTGGATATGTTTCAAGTTAGAAAGTAGATGTGCTAAAAATAAATAAATATAATATAAAAAATAAAAAAAAACATTGTACCTCAGTTTAAAACAACATTTTTAAAAATACCTTAACGATTACAGATTAGTTCTTTTTTCCCTCTACTTCCCTGTAAAGAAGATTTCATTACTAAGTTCATATTATTTGCTATTCACATGTTGCCTTTTGTCCCATTGCCCTTGGGGAGTGTAGGTTCAAATGCTGCTGCACCAGTCTCGAAGTCTACATCTTTTGATTGCCCCCTAATCTTGAGAACCTGGACTTCTCTTGCTTGCATTCCTCACCACTTCTCTCTCTTGGATTAGCTGTCCTTGTCCTGCTAGATGAATCGTTTCCCTCTGTCATTAGACTTTGGCTCCATTGACTTAAAGGACTAATAGCATCAGGATATGCGTCAGTCCTCGTCACATCTTGGATCTCACCTTCACTGTGGTTCTCAACAATTTTTTATTTTTTTTTAGTTTTAGTTTATCCTTGCTGAGATCTTGCAAAAGACTCTGAAATAACTCTTGTTGTGATTTTGGGCTATAAAAAAAAAATAAAAAAATTACAGAATGAACTGATTTTTCTCTAAACCCCTATTTCCTTTTGTAGTTGAATATACTGTGACATTAGTTGAATACCATTTGTAACATAAAAGAGAAAGAACCTAGTTAGATGTGTTTACCGTGGAACATAACAAGGCAAACTTCATTGTCACTTAGGTCTTGTCACAAAATCAGGCTGTGTTCAAGTATGATTAGAGGAGACAGCAGAGTCTGACACACGATGACCCATGAGATGGAAGCTAGCAGTTAGAAAAATCAACTCCACTAATCTGTACACAGACAAAGAACTGGCTTGATAATGCAAAATCACCCTTTGTGTGATTAATATTTAGCTATGCCCTAGCTGATTTGTATCAATGTCCAAAAAAAAAACCAAACAACCTATGATAAATATATATATATATATATATATATATATATATATATATATATATATATATATATATATATTATATATATATATATATATATATATATTTTTTTTTTTTTTTTTTTTTTTTTCTGTTTTCTCTTTTTCTATTTTTAATAGAAGGAATGTGCAAGAAAATCTGATAACGATATTTGGGAAGGCTCCGTTAAACCTGTACAACCAGTGCAGTGACACTTACTGTTAGTGGACAAAATGCTTGGCAGCAGCAGAACTATTTACTTGTCTGGGAAGAATTTATATGCACCAATTATGAGAAATGTACTTTCATTGCCAAAAACTTTTGAAAAACTTTTTGTTGGTCTACAGGTTGGCCCTTACACAATTGACAGTATTGTTCATGACGGCACTGAAGCTAGTTTGAATGAAAGTGTATATATATATATATATATATATATATATATATATATATATATATATATATATATATAATATATATATATATATATATATATATATAAAAGAAAAGGAAGCACAGCAAAAATGTTGGACAGTTAATTTCATCAGTACTTTCCCTGGGCAGAATTTCAATTCGAGTTTGCATTGTCATTGTTACACATACAAAGCAACTTGTTTAATGAAGGACATGTTGGCAGATAAAATGCATAAAAAATGCATAATTGTAATTAAACTGAGTAATTGAAGTCAATTATTGTTTATATAGGCCTATTTATATGTTTATTATAGCCAAACTACAACCAGTTATATCAAATGCACATATAACTGTTTCATGTAAGAACTGTTGTCTTAAAATGACAGCCAATTCAAAGAAATGCAGTTTGCATAAAATTATGAGAGGAATGGAAATTAGTATGTGTAGTTTTATTATCCATCCAAAAGAGGGCAGCAAAAAATCAGAGCCAAAGCTGCTTCTCCCTGCTACAACAGGACCCTGTGACTGTCTTTATTATAACTTTTTTATTTATTTATTTTTAAGTATACATATTCTGAGCAGTACGCCATGAAAATGCACAATAATAGTGTAAAACTATAAGATTTTCAAAATGTTGCAGCCATTACACACTTTATGTGAACAAAACGTAAACAATTCGCTTTTGCGTCAGGCATGTGCGTGGACACGTTACACCGCCGGAGGACGACAATATGGCGGCCTCCTTGCGCCTGGGTCGTCAGGGGATATTATTTGGACTAAAATTAAACCACTTTAATAAATGTGTCTGGGGTTTACAGTCATGTCAAGAACGTACAAGGCATTTGTTTCAGTCCGGCTTTTGTCTGGGTAAGTGTTGTCATTGCAAAGCGTAAAACAGATCTTATGTCTGTGCTCGCAGTCACTTTTCGTGATCTTGTCCTATTATTATGTTTGTGGGTTATTTTTTTTATTTATCTGATGACGATATATGTGAGATTTGTGCAAATAAAACACATGGTTTTTGACACTTTACACGTGCAGCTTTTTAAGCAGACATGTCCATCCAAAGAGGGTTTAGACCAGATTGTCCCCTAGACTGGGACATATCTGTTCATAATTTCTGAACATGAATCTCAGCTGTCCTTTGGCAAAATGTTAATGTTGGTGTCATCCTTCATTTGTGTTCTTAAGTGTAAGATGAACCACAAAACGGAGTCATACCCTGCAAACACACTACATTATTCAGTTTCACACAACTGTGTGTGTACATGTATGTATGTATAGATGTATGTATGCATGTATTTAACCTTAACAACCCTGATGCTGCACCCTTAATACAGTATGAATAATTTGCATTTGTATTCATTTGACATCATATGATCCAGCAGCAACAAACACCTTCTTTAAACTTTGACACATGACGCGTGCACAAAGAATCCTCACCTAAGGACCTCAACCTTAAATTCATACCTTAAACAATATATTTAAGAAACAAATGCAAATTTAAAAAGATTTCTTGTCCTAGACTTAAAGTACATCATATTTTCTTGTTAAAGGGGACCTATTATGTCAAATTCACTTTTCTAAGTTTTTAACCTTGTTATATTGGCCTTCCTTCATCATTAGTTTCCTCAAAGTTATATTTGAATTGATTCATGCATGTTTGAGTAATCTTGTATTGTTCTTCAGCTGGAGCTCAAGTGCTCAGAAATCCCTGTTCTCACCTACCACCTATACCCTCCCACTTGTCTGTATTTACTTGTTATATTTCAAAAAGTTAAAACTCAAAGTGAAGCTTATATGGTTCAATACTGTCCCATAGCCACTTTCCAACAATAAAAAATAGTTTAAAAAAATGTGTTGCTTCTTACAAAAACATTTTAAAATTAAGAGGCGGGCCTTATCAGTTCTGCAGTTTTTAACAGGAAGTTAAGCTGTTTTAGATCAACTGTGTGTTAAATTGCTGATCTGCAAATGTTCTAGTTTCTTAGCAAAAATTAAAAAAAAAAATAACACAATAGGACCCCTTTAAAGTTTTTTTTGATAAGTGAAATATGTGTTGTCCCGTATTAAATGAATTTGGGATTGAATGTTTTGGTAAATTGTCAGCATTTGTCTGTTTATTGCAGGTCATTGGTAATCTGGCTCATTGCAGATTCTTAGGGGCACTTAAAAAAACGGTGTGAGCTTAGTGTCATAACAGTGGGTGAAACTGAGAAAAGCACATACATTATTTCGGTCTACAAATGCATATTTCTGTGTAAAAGTCAACATTTTGCTAAAATAGGCTGAAATACGTTTGCCACCATGTTTGTTTTTGTTTTCGTTTTTTAGCTTTCTCCCAAACTGCAGTGGATGCTCAATAGTTTATCACATATTTGTCCTATGCTTATGCTCTGAGTAAGTGACAGATGGATTTAAATATTCGTAGTGAGGTGTGTTTTTCACAAGCATATAAGAGAAATTAATTGCCTTTGAATTGTGTCAAAAATTAAATTATGCTTTATAAAGGTGTATTGAAAATCAACACAGTATTTTTTTGCAAATATTTGATGGTGATAAAGGTAAATTACTGTGACCCTCTGTTTGCCTAACCTCTTACCTTAAATGAGATACTTTAAACCTAAATTAATTTGAAGCTGCTTACACTTGTATTTGTTTTTGTTACCTGCAGGGGTCGCCCCACTCAAGGTTCAGATGCCGGCACTTTCCCCGACCATGGAAGAGGGAAACATTGTCAAATGGCTCAAGAAAGAAGGTAAAATCAGAATGTATTAGTACATAACTTGTCTTTTAGTGTCTAAAAGACATTGATGTGTATTTCAAAAACTACACATCTATTAAGACTTTGTAATAATTAAATTTATTTATTAATACAATTGCTGTAACCGATTACAAAAACTCTGTAATGGAGTAATTGCAATTATTGACATTAGCTTGATTGATAAAGTTGTTCAGTGAATGTGTATTTACAGTTGACAATTTATATGATTTACAGGATAATATTACTTTCTTCATTTTGGTGTGCTTTCTCTCAGTACATATTTGAAAAACTGTTATTTCAGTTATAATGTCAATATTTGTGATTATTTTTTTTACCATCACCAAGCCCCCTTCTATGTTTATACCTCGCCACTGTGTTCAGTTGTAATGTTGTTAATTAGACATCATAGATCAATAGAAGGCAATGATTGACTTTTTAAATGTAAGAATGTTATCCTGGAAACTTGCAAAAAAAAAAAAAAAAAAAAAAAAAAAAATAAATAAATATATATAATATATATATTTTTTATATTATTATAATATATATATATAAATATATATATTCATATGTTGTTGTTTTTTTAAGAAAATTGTTTTTTCTTCAAATCATGGACTGAAGTATATTTGCAACTCGGCAACCACAATCAAATATAATATAAATATATAGCTATGTTTATGTGTTAAACAACAAACAGCAGCAGAATGGGGGGAACAGTAATGGCTCCCAGGATAACATCAGTTGGCTGTATAGGGCAGAGGGCTCGGAGCCGGGAGCACCCAAGGGCCCCTCGGTGCTAATTGGCTCAAAGAAACCGCCGCTGTCACTATTCATCACTGCTTAGCAACTCCGCTCAGCCAGGCATCGCAACCACACTCTCATTTATCATGAGGCAGCAAGTGGGATCCTGATTGGCCGCTGCACTGTGTTGCCATGTGCCGTAGTGTCAGTGAAAACACCACAGCTCAGATGAACTGTTGAATCAGTTGTAATACATGCCAATTAACTATTGCTCTGTATTTCTTTATGTTTATGTCCAGCACTTGGCTGCCTAAATAACCACAAAACAAGCTTCACAGCAGATTGTGGGAGCATCTATTTAATGTTCAGTCCACACATTGTGCTAACCCCTGGGGTCACTCAGTGTTAATGTCTCATACAAATCCAATCTGGACTCCACCACTCCATACTCTCAGGGGTCTCCAACATCAATACACTCCCCTCGCCCCTGCACATTCTGTTACAGCTTCTTATGACCTTTTCCACCCTTTTCATTTAAAGCAGTGTTCGTGTTCAGCCCAGGTACTTCTTCAATTGCTTACAGAATGAATTCAATCAAAAGTCTACCATTTGTGCTCTAGAATATGCAAAGGATAAAACAAAAAACTTAATTTACCTGTCAGACTTGAACAGGTTTTATTGATCCTAAAGGGAAATGATTTCAAGCATTTGAATTTGTTGCACTATTGATTTTTCTAACACCCATTTCCTTTACAAATGACCCTTGAGTCTGACATGACTACTCTTTTTTACGTCTTAGCAGATAATAACATTCTTTCATCTGTGCCATGCTGTACTCAACGGTTTCTCAAACTATCCAAGCTTAAAACTAAGAAAAGATGAGCAGAAATGAGGCAGCTCATGCTAATTGCCATCAAGTGAGAAAATGCTAATAAATTGTGTCTCTCATGTGGTGGACCATTGAGAATCTGTGGTTTAGAAGTAGATCCAAGCTGCTATCAGACACATTACATTTCCATATCGCACATTCTTTCCCATGAAACATTTGAACAAAATTTTGTGACATTAACCATTTCGTCTCTAAAAAGTGAGCAGTTTGATGTAAAAAAAGTTCAACAAATCCTCAGTGATTGACATATATTAAGTTGGTGTGGTTGTTGTTCTTTTTGCAGGTGAAACGGTTGCAGCAGGTGATGCCCTTTGTGAAATAGAAACAGATAAAGCTGTGGTAACCATGGAATCCAATGACGACGGTGTACTGGCCAAGATATTGGTGAGTTAGAAAGTAATCACCTTGTTTGTTTTTAATTTATGGCAAGTATTTTTCTTGTTTTATGACCCACTTGATTTACTTGGCCATTCAATTGCTTTATAGAGGTGCTATGACAAGACTTAGTGAAAACGTGCACACAAAAGAGGAGGGACACACTGTTTTTTTTTTTTATTTCAAATAAGGCATGATATTATGTTTTACTGGAATTGTGTTCTAAGTAAATATTTAATTGTGCCCCAGAGAATTGAGGAAAAAAGAAAGAAATAGATCTATGAACTGACAAATTAATAAGAGAAAGTTAGCACAGGCTTAGCAATTTGTATGCAGCAAACTGTACTTGGAGAAAATTACGGTACCTCAAAAACTACAAATTTTGCAATTAGATAATTATTTCCAATACAATTGCTGTTTTGATTTGATTGGGTTTAATATAGTTTTTCAAAATTGAAATCAGTACTGAGAATTTAGCTGTAAATATCACCCAGTAGCCAATATCTACCAATAAAGCTGATTTCTTTCTCCTCAAAAACGAAGATTATTTTCTAATATTTACATAAAATCATTAAATAAAATCATGTACATTTTCTATTGCCATGTTTTTAGCTTGTCTGTTCGGCATTTCCATAAGTTCTGTCAAAAAAACTGCATTCTCTGTTTGTGTAATGCATGCTTTCCATTCCTTGTACTAATTGGCTTAGACTGTTTCATCTCTTTGTCTGTAATCTGACAGCAGTGTCCAGCAACACTTTTTACCATCCATCCCCATTGTTCTGTTTGTAGTTTGAATTTTTAATGGGCTGTCAAAGATACCTCTACATGGCACCACACGTTCAGCCACTGAAAGCAAAGCAATAACATACTTTCATCATTGTTTATTGATCTCAGGGGTTTTCTCATTCAGTATGTAAAGCTTGAGAAATGGTGGACATTTCTTACTTGTATTTGTGCGACAGGTGGTATATTTTCTTGTCACCTGTGTAATAACATTTTGTACTTAAACCAAATACTGGAATTAGTTAAATAATATTAATAATATTAAAGAAAAATACATGGAAAATATCTTGATTCAGAGCATATCTAGTTCAACAAAATTATCTAAATCACATTTTAGATGAATGTGGGAATGTTGAATTCACTTAATATCATTAGGTTATCAAGATATGCCCTAAAAATATTGAGATATTCATTTTTGTCAATTTATTCCACATCACTACATCTGGGTCATACCTTCTAGATTACTTTGCTTGTACAGTTTTAGTTACTCTATTCGATTTCCACCCTATTTTACATTCCCTTACTCCATCCTGGTCTTGGCTACTGCGAGCACGAGGTAGTTTCCATGACAACCGCCCAAGAACTGGGGGTAGGGTCTTCTGCGGTTGGAGCTGGCAAGGAAAGATGGTCTGTATTAGATAAGCCCCCCTGAGCACTCTCCTCTTTTTATTCATAGAAAGCAGAGTTAATAAGAAAAACAACATTTAGCTTGTTGGAGGATGACTAATATTGCATCCACACTCTCTGGGTCAAGACTTCATTAGCTCATCAAAGGCTAGCGTAGCTCTTCAAACAGGTTTTTAATTTTGAGATAATTGCTTGCGGACAGCCCGCGGCAAAAGGCATACCCTGCACTCGGTGGACATTATTTATGGGGGTCAACAGCCACCCTGGCCCTTCACCAATTTGAAACCACCGCTCCCATGATGTTGGAAGATCGGTGTATGGATTGTATTGTATATTGAGATGTGGAGTTGGGGGGTTACAGCCCAAAAGAGCAGATTACTGTATCTCATCATGGCCTTACCGCTGCGCTCTGCCATGACCCTCTGAGCTCCAATCTGAAAATCTGCCCTGGATATAATCAATCAAACGCTACTGTAAAGTGCAAGCCAGGCATTCATAAACACATGTACTTCCCGTTGGTGGAAAATGTGCTGCAGACTGGACTATGTAAACTAAGCTGAACCAAAACTAAAACTGTCAAAATATTACTTTTAACTTGGCCAATTTTACAAATGCAAAGGGAAAAAAAATACCATTTCAAATATTAAAGACTTGCAGCTATAGTCTGGACATTTCTTGTAACATATTTTTACCCTTCTCTGTTTACTGCCTGTTCATGACCCTTTGCTCCAATACATACATGTGCACATAAATTAAAACGATACAAGTTTCATAAGGTCTATGTAACAAGTTTATCTACTACTTTGCATCCAGCAGCAAAAGAAAAACATATTTTCAATAGTTATCTTCAAAAGTACCATAACAGAGAGAAAATTTATTGTACACCATTGTGATGTCATTAGTTTGTGTCAGGCTCCCATAAGAGGAGTTTTTACCACATCAGTCAGTTTCCACTGATGCAATAAAACTATTAAATATGTGGGTCTGGCAGGCAGAGCTCATATCTATTTATATCAACAGAAAGTGTATGAATGTGGGGATATTCATCACAGTTCAGAGCACATGTTCATTCTTAAACGCTGGTTCATTCATGTAGAACAGCCTTCTCACCGCTGTTAGATCCTCAATCAGTGTAGGCTCTGTAATGTCTATGTAAAAACACTAACTTAGAGAACAGTGCACCCAAAATGTTGAACTGCTTGTAACACAGTTTTTTAAAATGTAATCTGTAGTGGAAAGAAAAGTTGTTAGTTGCATTCATAGTAGGCCATGTCTTATGTTGTGTCTTATGACCATTTGATGGCAGTGTTGAGCTCATCTCTCAGAGGCAGTTCTCTACTTAACTTCTCTGCAAATGTGTTAATTAAACATACTGTATGCTTTTAAAGGAATTTAAATGTCTCAGTTGAAAGATGACAAACAAAGTCTAACATCTAATATGTCCTTTTAGATGCCATTTAACTCCTGCCACACTATAAATTTCATCTCATGTTTTAAGCCTGCTGGAATCATAAATATCTGAGCCAATAATTGTTAATGATTAATAATAATTCAAAATTAATGTTGAGGTGGTACATGCCAGACCAGGACGCCTATTGTTCCAGAGTAAGTGTACAACACGTTGCATATTGCAGTGAGCTGCATTGCATAACAGCACATCACATTACATCATTGCGTTTTTCACTATGCTGCAGCACTTGTAATTAATCTATTATGTTTAGCATAAGGAAAAACCAAGTGAGAATTAGAAATTTCCATGAATACCCAACCCTCATTTATCACTTCTCAGTGCACAAGAAAGAGATAAACTGTAGGTTTGATGAGGCACATAAGAAAACCAAAGTAATCTTGTGGCTGTATGTTGTAATGTTTCTCCTAATTTAAATGGGCCTGATCATTATTTAAAACTGGAGAGCACAGGTGTTCTTGTCACAGTCTTTGCTTCCAATCCAGTGAATATCTGTGCGGTTTTTGAATGAAGGTATGGTAGTTGGGCATATACAGTATGTTTACCACAATGTTGTCATGGATGACAAAAATTACATGTGTTTTTTCTTTTTAAATGGGGTTGCCTCTATCATAAAAGGCAGCTGATAATTCAGTATTCTCAATGTGGTGGTGGGGGGGTTATTTCATTTAAAGGTTGTATGGAGGATTTTTAAAATCCAACAACTGTTTGCTGTTTTTCAAATGATGCACATGTGTTTCTCCTCCCAGGGCCACGCCCTTCCCTGCTAACTGGGCCAATGAGTTACTCAGGAACACTGAGGGTTTGCTTGACAGGTTAACAGGCCAATAGATAACGAGATACCTCGTTATCTATTGGTCAACGTTTTACTGGCCTCATCATGTCCACAGTTTATATATATTTATAATTCTTTTCTTATTTAGCATAAGTACAAGGCTGTTACAAATCTATGTAACTGTTTTTGACCAAGACTGAAAACAAACAATTTTTGAAAATCCTCCATACAACCTTTAAGCAGACAGGTGACTTTAAATTTCTTTTATTTATTTACTTATCCGTAAGTTGCTAATGCTAACCTCTTCTAGCTTGTGTGATTTATTTTCATTTTAAAATTTTCTCTTTTACCCAAGATCTTTCTAAAAAGTAGCTCTCAGTCAATTTCTTTTCATAAGAGATGAAGTTAAGCCAAGTGTCCCAATGCGCAGCGGCTGGCCTTTCATTTACACTGATCAATACTGAGTGAGGAACAACACCTTGCTCGGGGAGAACAGGGCGCGCTGGCAGTGGATTTGGCTTACCCACGTAACAAGATAGTGAATCAATGGCTGACAGCTATCAACAGCATGAAAATACATCCATCGCACTTCAGGAGCCTTCTGCCTTCTACACCGTTGTGCTCTGTGCTGTTTGTAATGGATTAGTGGAAATAATTAAGCTTTTCTTACTGTTGGAAATTTGTACTGCAATGTGGTGCAGCAGGTCGAGCAGTGTAAATCAAATTATTTAAGTTGTGAAGGTAAGAATACAAATAATAACAATAAATATTACATTTTAACAAAGATCATATTAAATACTCAGTCACCATGAAGACCAGTAGGTGACCAAACCAAGTCATGCTATGGCACAGATACAGAAAACCATAAACCACTTACATATTTTATTTAAAACTTTTATACAACAGTCTACAATGTACATGAAATGACAAATCCACTCATTTTGCCACCTCAAACACCTTTTACGGTTTTAAGTTTGCTTTATATCTGTCTTATTGTTTTTGTCAGATGGAGGAGGGCAGTCGGAGCGTGCGGCTGGGCACTCTGATCGCCCTGATGGTGGAGGAGGGTCAGGACTGGAAGCAGGTGGAGATACCCCCTCCTGAAGCTGCTGCTCCATCTGAGGCTCCCTCTGCCCCAGCAGCCCCTGCACCCACACCAGCACAACCTCTCACGCCAAAACACACGTCTGGACCGTAAGTTACAGTCAATATTAAAAATCTGAAACATTGTATGTTTATTAAAATTTAGGGATTTCCTTCTGAGGAGTATTTAGTGGAGTTTCCACCTAAATCTAAACATATTACCAGCAGATTGGCAGATGTCTGCTTTTTCTGTCTGCTGCATGAAAAAATTGGACCATGAAATGCATCATTGACCCAAAGAATAATGGCTGCCATATAGCAAAAATAATGTACCATAAAATATATCACCTTAGAATTCATCCATTCTAAGGCCTTTTTGTCAAAACCGTACAGTATGTAGGTTATACTTGTGTAGCCATTTACAATACATAGTTTGTGCCTCTTATTTTTATTTAAGAAGATATGCTTTTATTTCATTTTAAAATCACAATGGTAATCTAGTACAACTTCATAATAGAATTTTTTTGTGATCACTCACCTTTTCAAAAAGTAGTTAGACTTAATTTATACAATATTTATTTATACTAAGTATATTTAACATATTTAGTTTGTTTACTTTTATAACATAGCGCTGCTTTCTGTTCGCATGACAGCACAGGCCAATGTGATGTATTCCAGATAGAGAGATCAGAGAGAGTTTTATAGAATTTTTTGTTTATTTGTAATACAAAAAGACAAGGAGTCTACCAGCCACAAATAGAAATTACTCGATTAAAAATATGATATGTGAAAAGACATTTGAGATAGTTCAGGTCAAAATGCAATGTGAATGATTGGAAAAACTGTCTTTTGCACATCATCGCATGTGAACCAATCATATTGCAATATATTTGACATGTCAGTTGTATTTCTTATTTAGCCTGCATGCAAAGGTAAAGACGACTTCCTTCTAAACAAACGTGACCTGTTTGATATGCAAACATTTGTGCTGAGTCCAAACATCCTCAGGTTTCCACGGTGGCTTCATCATGGTGACACCTCAGAGGCAGAGGAACAGGCATGATTTATGGAAGATTACGCAGAGGGAATAGGCCTGAGCAGCCACGTCAATACCCCCCTCTCTGACATTTACATTGATCGTGTGCCCTGTGGTAAACACAACATGCATCACATCAGAAACAATTAAAGGTGACATCCATGAAATGTGCGTCATTATAGGTCAATCTCATTCAAACATTCTGTTCTGTTTAAATTACGGTAAATCATTTTTGGTTTAAAGATCTATTTAGGAGGAAACAAACTAACATTAAAAATACATTTAGAATGAGTTTGCATATTAAAATAATAAATAATATGCAAACCCCAAATCAAAGAACCCAAATTTTGATCCTTACAATTTTTGGTCTCACATAGGGTCGATAAAAGAAAGGAATTTATTTACTTATTTTTTGGCCTATATTGAAATTTAACATTTACTATTTCTAGCTATAAATCATTTGTGGTACATTATGGCAAACTGGCCTTTGTTTAGGAATTATAATTATAATAATAATTTCTACTCTTTTTTTTTTTTTTTTTTTCTAGCTTGCGTCTCAGTCCGGCCGCAAGACACATCCTGGACTCCCACGGACTGGACGCAAAGTTGGCCACTGCCACTGGACCAAGAGGACTCATTACTAAAGAGTAAGGCTCTCACACTCTCGCTAAAGACTTAGGGCAAGGGAAAAAAAAATCATGTTATTTGAGAGCAATTTATGCAAGCTTTAATATTGGAATATGTACATATTACATATTACACAAAAGAAATATGCACTACCTCAAATTCTTCATCTTTAGTGTCTGTGTGAAAGAAAATTGTCAGCTACGCCAAGTTTTTGCTCCCCCTAACCTGTTTGCATGGCATGGTATGGTATGATTTTATTTGTCCAGGGACAATGCACAATTGACATTAACCATGAGAGTTGCTTGTGCCAGGTTATAGCAGGAATGCTAATTTCCACCTGTAGTCCCTGGGCAGGTTGTTGTCACAATTTCAGAAGAAAACAGATCTAAATGTAGGTGGTTTCTTGACCTTAACATCATATTACAGTATATATAAAATTTACATTTAATTTAATTTAATTACAAACACATAATTCTAGCCTACTAAAACTATTTCATACTATAAGCCACATTCACACTTCATTCTTCTCAGCCACACTTTACACATACCTTACATTCATGAATGGGTGCAAACTTGTAGGGGTTAGGGTTAGGGGTTAGGGTTAGGGTTAACCCTTTTTAAGAGTCATATTTTGGCCAGACGTGCAAATGTTTTAAACTCAGTACACTTAATATTCTCTGTTGGCATTGTGTTCCATTGACTCATTGAGACAAAGGAAAAGGCAGATCTAGCAAAAGAGGTCTTATGTTTTGGGGGACTACATTCTCCTCTTGAGGTAGAGCGTGTGGCTCGAGTTATTTTATCCGAACACAAAGCCACAAATTTTTGCAATGGAGGTGCAGCTATTCCATGAACAATTTTAAAAATCAGGCAAACATTTGCATAATATATAAGATTTTCCAAGTTTAAGAATTCATATTTAGAGAATAGGGCAATGATGATACTGCCTTGTTTTTTGGCATGAATTTTTAAAGCTTGTTTGATTACTGAATCGAGCGGTTTTAAGGCTGTTTTAGAGCCCTATGACCAACTTGATATGCAGCACATAAAATGTGACAAAATCATTGAGTTTAAATATAGGTAGGATGCTTCATAAGTAAGAGATCCTCTTATGCATCTAAAATTTGCCAAATGAAACTTTAAGTTATTTCTTAATTTTTTGGCATGTTTTGTTAAGGTTAAAGTTTGACCTAATCTCCTAAATAAGTAAATTCATCAACATTCTTTATTGGCTTACCATGAATACAAATATTAGAGGAGTTTTATTTAGCGTAAGGTGGTTTTGACACAGCCAATCAGCAGTGTTTTGTAGTTTTCACTTTCATTTTTTGCCATGAATATACAACACTGTATCATCAGCGTACATGATGACATTGGCAGTGCAGACAGTAGGGAGGTCATTAATATAAATAGGCAAACTGAAAACAAAGGCCCCAAGATGGAGCCCTGTGGCATTCCCAAGTTGTTCTCTATCAGTGGGGAAAAGATGTTTTTAATTTTCACACACTGTTGTCTGCCACTGAGGTACAATCTGGTCCTCTGTATTGTCTGGTTAGAGATATTATAATTCATCAGCTTGGTCAACAATATATCATGACTGACTGTGTCAAGTCAAGGAAAACGCTCCTGCGACACCACCTTGATCTAATTTTTATTTTATTTCTTCAAAGAAGTAGCAGCAGGCAGTTTCAATTGAGTGTCCACACAAATTGTAAACATTTATCAATCAAATGCTTGATAAATCTGACCCATAGTCTTAAACTGTGATTAATCCAAAAACGAAGTAAATGCTTTAAGAGAAACCTGACTCACAATGCATACATCACATCACAGCGCTGTTATCTTCCCTAGCAGACCAGCATTGATTGTAGTTAACCCCTGGTGGGTTGAAATCCTTGTGGAGGTGATGTCAGTGATGTCTTTACTTGTATCATGCTGGGTGGTTTGCTCCTGGCTGTTATGATCCCTATCTGAAGTACACTGTGTGACTTCTAAATCAAACCACGTAATCTCTGCTTATACTACACTGAGAAAAATATTTTGGGCCTCTTTGTGAAATATGTAATTTTTGGGACAATGTGTTGTTACACTTTATTGGTTGCGTTGCCATTTTTCAGAGAATTTTCCTGCAAAGAGCTTTCCCACTTAGCCAATGCAATGTGCAGTTGTTTTTTTTAGCTTATTAGTTTTGCTTTCTTTCTTCTCTCTAATATTGCATCTATGCATCAATCATGCACAGTATACTATGCAGCGTATAGTATACGTTGAATTAGTGCTGCTGAATTACTTAAGAAAATGAAGGTAAAAAGTTTACTGAACTCATTAGCAACTAATTATTAATGATATACATTTATTTTACGCAAGTGACTTTTAGGGAACTACATTCTTGGTCAGAACAAAGTTTGATTATGTGCAAGAAATCCAAAATTATAAATGAAATGCTGTGTGGAACTAGAATGATATTTATCATTGATTGTCCTCCATAATTTGTTTACACAAACAGGACATTAGCCTATCTGCAGGAGGCACCTGTTAGCATCTGAGCACGCTCACACACAGACTGTCCCTGCAGTGTTTCTGAAGGGCAAAGCATCAGGCCTGTGGCTTTGTGATGATAGGCTCAGAAATGACAGAAGGGTTTGGGGAAGTGAAAGAGCATGTTAGTGTAGAGACACTTTAATCTTGTTATATCATGAGTTCACACTAAAGAAAGCTGTTAGCTGCTCACACACTCACTGCGCTACCTGCTGTCAGGAGGGAGCTGATTGAATGCTCTCGTTACTCAGCTCACACCCTGCTGGGGAATCTCATTAGGCAACTTCAGTCTCCATGGCAACCCAGTCTCCAGGACCCACTGGTGTCCATAGTAACAGACCCTGTGCCACAGGGAGTAGAGGAAGATATTCAATGTGGCTTTTAGTGTCCCCTTTTTACTTAAATCCTTAATTAAATTTTTGTTAAATAGTCACACTCTGTGATTTCACAAACTGGTCTTAATTACCGCATGAGCACTGAAACAAAAGACAGGCAGAATGAAAGTTGGATTCTTGTTCTAAGGCCATCGATTTTGTAGGATTTAAGAGTTGTGAAGATGTTGGACTCTTTTCTATTTTTCCTCACAACTAAAATTGTTGCTTTTTCCAATGTGAATTTGTGGTTATTTTATTCCTATTGTAGAGCATACTTGATTGTTTTTTGTTTCGATATTATCTTGATTCATGTGCTCATGTATTCTGTTTCCCTATTATCCTGAAGTACTTAAAAAAAATAATAATAATTATCTGCTTTTTTGGAAAATTTACTGTGATTGGTTAACTTGAATGTCACTCCCTCAGAACTTGACAGAGGCAGACCCATAAGAGAATTAGATTGGAAAAATTTCTTGTATTTGAACAAACAGCTGCATCAACTACAGAAATAGTAAATCACAATATGACGATTTCACCTAAATCATTTGTCAAAGAAATAAGCTCACAACTCAATGCATATTTTTCCACAATTTAACTTAAAAATTAAGTTTTTATTATGTTGTAGGCAGGGGTTCCCAAGGAGGGGACCAGGGCCCCCGAGGCAGCCTCAAAGGTACTGAAGAGAAAACATCTCAAAGATTGTCTATACAACAGTCATAAAAGATTGAGTTTGAAGGGTTGGGGTACATCTCTGATGCTGGTATATCCTATCCTGTGGAGTGACTTTACTTTGCACTGAAAACTAAAGCTCCTAAAAGGGTGTCACACAGGCTGAGCTTCTTGAGAAACAGCCAGATTAGACTTGGTTTCCTTCCTTTTGTTGTGGGCCACATTGGAGCAGCGGACACCTCCCTCTGCACTTTACGCTCTTTATTGGGCATGAATAACATGGGTCACACACAGCCTATGGATGAGATCATGTTGTGTTATGTAACCTACAGGAAGTGCTTAAAACAAGTTTATTGTCCAAAGCAAAAATTTTGACAGTTGGTGGCTATAATAAAAAATGGGAAAACTACTCAAAGTGTACAAATATGTACAATAATGTTTTATTGACAGATTAGCTGAACAAATTAAGTGAATATATTTCTCTTTAAAAGCTAATATTTATTCATCTTGAATTGCCACAGTTGGTCCTAGGTGGCAGCACAAGCCAGTTTATTAATGTGTCTCTTTGTAAATGTGCTTCTGGCTTAATTCACACTCAGGCACATGTGAAGGCTGCAGCTCCTGCCTTTTAAGATTCTAGTCAGGTCGAATGTAACCTACAAACTAAAAATACAAACTATTTATTTTCATGTATTTTCATTAAAATATTTGAATCAAGTAACAAATGCCATGGAAACTAACTGACCATATTTAACCTGTTTTGCTCTGGATTTGCAGTTTTTAAGATAATTTAATGTTGTTTTATTTTTTTGTAATTTTATTATTTTTTTATTATTATTATTATTTTTTGCATTTGAGTTAAATCGTTTCAGCTGCAGGACATTGCAACATTTATTATCTTACTGAAAGTTCAGACTGGCAGTAAAATGTATGATTGGAAAATTGTGTCTACAAACTACTGTAAAAATACAAAACACAAACTAATGTATAATTTGGAATGTATCAAACTGAAGTCCACAGACTGGCAGAGGCATAGTCTTTGTATTCAGCGACAGTTGTTGAGGAAGTGTCAGGTTTACTAATGGGGATTTCCCACTAGTCTGACCACAAATGTACATAATACTGAGAGGAAATGTGCACGCACCTGGACCGTTTCACACACCAGGGGCAGGGGCAGCTGGTCAGGGCACAAAAACTAAATTGAGTGCTGTCAACTATGACTATCAACTTTCACACGAGCACATCTGATACCTTCCCTTATCATTCCATTTACAGAAAAGTGAAGACTGACAACTAAAAACCTGCAATACATATTTTCAACATTTTTAATGGTTTTTTTTAATGCCTTGCCTGTTAATTTTTTCATGCTGGCTAAATGTGCTTTATGATGTCACCACTAACTCAATACCTGTTGCAACATATTGATTACCAAGCTGTTGTTTTTATCCCCCTTGTTGACACCTAATACCAGCCCTGGAGGGTTTGTTTGCTCCCAAGAAAGCTGCTGTTGAAAAAGTTTTAGAGAATGAATGACCCAAAATTACTCTCAAATCTTATCCTACCTGCTTGACTTGTTTTTAAATTTTAGTTTTCATTTAGCTTAGTATGCATTTTCTAAATAGCGCCTTTCATTCCAGTTAAGTAATTTCTTTCAACAAGCTTACAGTTTACTGGTTTAATCATTTTAGTAATTATCTGTTTTCAGAGATGCACTAAATCTCTTGAAGGCATCTCCTGGTGCCAAGCTTACTCCACCTGTGGCTGCTCCTCCGCCTTCAGCCCCGAGAGCGGCTGCACCCTCCCCCACTTCTGCTCCTGCTCCAGCAGCAGCACCAGCAGCTCCTGGCAGCAGACCCAACATCCCTCCTCTGTCTGTACCAGGAAAACCAGGAGCACCGGTGAGCCGACACGCCTTATCACATTTTACCAAATATTCTCTTTTCATGAGTAATGACGTATTTATTTTTTTTGTATTGAAGATCAACTCTGTTCTGTATTGAGAGTGTTTATTCATATGTTCTCATATTATGTTCTCATATATTTCAAACAAAGTAGACATCTCATTCATTGGTGTGATCAAAATAAGAAGAAAATAAAATAAAATTGTGCAAGCAATAAAATAAAATTGTGCCAGCACAAAAGGTTTGTGATCGATAAACTTGACTACAAAATTACACCGCGTGCTGCAGTAAATTATTTGCTTAACTGATTCAAGAATTATATTCACAAGATGTCTTCATTCAGGAAATCAAAATGATACCACAACTAAAATAAGCAGGAAACATAGAATCTCCACTGTCCTCAATGTTGTCACTGACAGCACACACATGATCCACTTGCTTGATCAAGGAGTTTATTTTTTCAACCTATTATTGGAATGCCCCATGAGATATGCTATCTAACCACATGTGCTAACCACAAACTTTCCAGTGCAATATTTTTTAATTATTTAATCTTCTCTTCCTCAGGGTACTTTCACAGAAATCCCAGCAACAAATGTGCGGCGTGTGATCGCTCAAAGGCTAACACAGTCCAAGACCACCATCCCCCACGCATACGCCACTGTAGACTGTGACATGGCGGCTGTCATGCAACTGCGCAAAGAATTAGCCAAAGGTACAAAGAACAATTTCAATTTCTCGCCGGAATAACATGTCCTTTATCTTTATGTGGAGAAATATGCATGGGGAAAATAGTTTGACGCAATAGTTTAGTTTTTTTTCCCCTCAATAATGTACATTAAATACTTTCGTCTTGAGTTATAAACATTATTATTTCCCCCATTTAGTACATACAATGTCATAATGTAGTCTAACCATTACAAGTTAAGCATAAAGCAAATGCATGATTTTTGCAGGACAATAAAGCTTTTGATTGTGGCAAATAGCAACATGCTGTAGGCTTTAGCTCCCACAACCACCAATGATCAGTGTCTTTTTAAAGACACTGATCATTGGTGTCAGTAATAACACTAAACTCAGAAATAGATCACAAAACTTGTTTGGTGTTTATATTTTTTAGCACTACATGTTAAGCCTTTTCTGTACCATATGTTGAGGAGACTGAACAGAATGTGCTGTTGTGGGCAATCGTTTTTTCATGGTTACCACTGTGTGAATTCTCTGATTCTTTGGTCTTGTCTTTAGATTAATGCACAATCTGTGATGGATATACTGTATAAATCATGTATACAGTAAATGCTTCTGTGAAACGTTTGTCTGCAAGTTGGACATCTGACTGCAAATGTGACAAGGCTGCATGTGCTCATTGTGTATCTACCTAAACAAACACAGATTGCTTCTTTACTTCCTTAGAAACGGTTTCTAACCACACTTCTCTCAACAGCCTATGGTGTGCGGTTGGATCGTATCAACCAAAAGCTCAGAAAAGGGAAGGTTACCTCAATGTCACAACTGTTATTTTTAAGGCATGGCCCGGCATTAGTTCAGATGTCAGTTGGCTCTCAGCTATAATACGCAATTGTACTGTTGTCTTTCTTTGTTTCAAAAAAATTATACATCCAGTTTAAGTAAATTAAGATTTAATTATTTTTTTATACAGCATATCCAATATTTGTTCTCCTGCTGTGGCCAAGAACCAATATTTGTCTTAAAGGAACCGTATGTAAGATGCACAACTAGTGGTTCTTAAAGGGCATTACAATCACAGATGAACTTGGGTTGCCAAATTGTGAAATGGCCCATAGATAAGAAGCTGTAGTCCGATCAGGAACCAGTTTTGATATGAATCATGGGTAGTAACAAGGTAGTCACTCTCTTTGTCATGGTTTGTTCCCAAGATTTACATTTTAACACAATGTGGATGGAGCCCGATGAGAACTGTATGAAAACAAGTGCATGAGGATAACACAAACAGTTGTGTCTGTGTCATGGTGCAACAAACATGTTCCTGATTCATGGCTCTAAGAAACCAAATTGGCAACCCAAAAAGAGAGAGTCATGTGAGGCTCATTCTGCTTTCTTATTGGATAATTCTCTTGAGAAGCAAAACACCAAATGGAAACATCAACAGATGGACATCATGTCCATTGCTTTTTAAATTAAGAATATCTCAGAAGTACAATGACTTTCTGTAAAAATAAGAGTAGATTTGAACATGTTGACCTTGTATCTGTGAACACACATAGGTATTGGTTCTGAAGTCTGAAATCAAAATCTTACATACGGTAACTTGCATCTTATCTTACATACCTTTAAAGGAACACCGTGTAACTTTCTGGATGTGAAACGTAAACTACACAATTCTGAAGTAATAGAAAGTTAAAACTATTTAGTAGGGCATTCTGAATGTTTTATCCCATTGTGTGAAAATATATTGCTAACAGAACATCTTTTCCATGTAATTAAACAAAAAGAGGCCCTCCTCCAGGATGAAAAATGGTCTGTTTTGTGACCATGCAGGGCTATTTAAGTGTGTGTCATTTATTGTACAACAAAGTTATCAAGCATTATTTTAAAGGTGCACAATGTCACTTTTTGCTTTAGGCTTCTGACGTGATAGATGTACTGAATGCATTGATTCAATTACAGGTGGTAATATATTGTTCAACAGAAAAAAACTAAGCGCTGGCTTGCCTCTACAGATCTGACCTGTGATTTGCCCTAGTGGTGCATGTGCTTGTTTCCATGGAGATTTGTTTAAAGATATACTGTGGAACATACATATTAGGTTAAGTAAACAAAAAAGATCTTAGATTCAAGCAGACTATCTGTCAGAAAACCTTTAAACATGTATACGAGTGGCTCAAATCCTAACCTTGAAAAATGTGGTTAATTGTCTAATTTAAGAAAACATTGTATAAAAGGGTCAAAAGGACAAGAAAGTCAATTAGATGTTGGCAGTGATCATCTCATACATGCTCATCTATAAAACAAACATTAAATGTCTGTGCCATGAGGAAATGGTCCGATCATTCCAGAGCTATTAGCCCTCATGTGTGTGTTCTGGGGGATTCTGCGCCGGTTGTTTTTGCCGAGTCTCTTTGTTCCGGGGCACAGAGATTTCACGGTTAGCTCATTAATCATCCTGCTCATGGCATTCATAACAGTCTGGTACAGCTCTGTGGACTCCAGTTGGCAGCCATGCCCGGTCCAGGCCGCCTATCCCACTGGTGTTGTACAGCAAACACTGGGAAATAAAGTGCCCACAGGGTGGTTTGGTAGACTGTTCTTGTCTTGTCTGCTTGTTTAAAAAAATCTGTTATGTGGGTCCAAAAAATTACACCAACAGATGTTCTCATTAATGCTTTTTGTCTTTCCAGAACAAATAAAAGTGTCCGTTAATGACTTCATTATCAAAGCAGCGGCTGTTACACTGAAAGTAAGTAGAATTTAATTAATTTTCACACAATCCTCCTTAATTTCTGCAGAGTTGGAAAATGTGACTGTGTTAGTGAACCTTATTAATTGGATTAAACCTGTTCATATTGTGGCTCAACAAATACAGGATTAGTCTTGAGCTGCACAGGTTTGACCACTGAAGAGCATGTCTTTACTTACGCTGTACGGTAGATCTGGGCACTATAGTGATAAAAATTGAATAATGAGATTATTACTGACCGTTAGTGCTGTTTTGGAAAAATTGTCATATTATTATTCACCATTTCTTTATTCCATGCAATCGTCTGTTCAAATGCCATCCATGCAAAGGGGTCTTATTTTCTGAAAATGCTGCCTGACAGATAATATTTTTATTTCAAACTTTTTTGTTGGTTAAATCAAGACAACTATGAAGGTCTTCAAGGTTATTGTTGTGATTTTGTGCTGTGTAAAATAAATTTAGTTGCTTTTAATTTAACTTTCAGACAGTCTACGAATCATCATAAAGTATTAATTGCTAAAATTATTTACCTGACTCCTAAGATTTTTATCAACCGTCACTGTATGATGTAGTGAGCCTTATACTGTATGTGGATTTGAGTGTAGAACATAGTATTATAAAGATCAGATAAGATGTTTTCTGCTTATGTTATAGTGATGGAAGTGCATTATATGAGGAATGCAGAGTGTAGGTACATGTGCTTTTAAGTTTTACAGTTCAGAGAAGCATTAATGTGTGTTGTCATATAAACATTGTCAAGTTCAATAAACACAAGGACAAGCACTGTTTTAATCTGCTTCATCCACAACTCTTAAACACATGAAGATGAAGTGAGCACTTAACTAAAGCACTCTTTTAATGTTGTTTTCTCTGTTAGGAAATGCCTGAAGTGAATGTGACATGGGTGGAGGACGGACCACACGCACTCGACACAATCCACATCTCTATCGCCGTGGCAACAGAGCGAGGCCTCATCACTCCTATCATTAAAGATGCTGCTAGCAAGGGTGTTCAGGAGATTTCCACTAATGCCAAGGTAAATAGTTTTAGACATGGTAAAGTTTGACTATATATATTCACTTTTTTATGGTCTTATGCTACAATTTAGTAGAGGCATATAGGATTTTCAATTTGAGTCAGTGAAAAAGTTAATAGTTGTCTCGAACCCTGCCACTGTCCAGGGGGTTCCCCTGCAAAGTCACAGGGATAAGCTCCAGTCACCTGCCATAGAAAATGAATGAATTTCAATTTAGAAATTCAAAATAATGGCAAACAATCAGGCCCCAGTGATCAACTATGGCGAGCGTTTTGTCTAGATGGATTTGCTCAATGGCTGCCATATTGGCCGTTAGCTTTAGCTCTACAGGCTATTGGACATGCGCGGTTGTGATTCCCTCGTGATACTTTGCGTGAGGACCGCAAGTCGACAATGCAGGCCTACCCATTCTTGCCCAAGCCAATGGATTTTCATAATGTGAGTAGCAGTAGCTGTAGCTAAAGCTTAAAAAGAGAGTACAATGTTAGACACTTTTATAACAGAAACAAGTCTATTATGTGAAAATAGGTCTGAATTGTCTCAAAATCTGACAATTTTTAAAGCTGCAGATACTCTTACTACTGAATACAGGCAGTTTATGTTTGCATTGCGCTCTAAGGAAAAGTGCTTTCTAGTCTGTAGAAGGGTTTTGCCACTGCAGTACCAATGGAGGGACCACTGTGGCTGATTTGCAAGAACTACAAGCTAAACCCTATCCACATTTTTTAATAGATCTATGGAAGCAGGAGAGGTGGGGCAGTGTTGCCACAATAATAGCAGGAGAATTGAAAAAAAAAAAAAAGAAGAAGAAGAAGGTTGTAATCTAAGTGATATGTCTGGGTAGTTTTTAATCAAGATGTTCTCTTGGCTGTAAAAGCATTTTTTGAAGTAGGGATGGACTGAGCCAATCTTTTGCCTCCTGTTGTAGCCAAAAAGTGATAATTGCAGATTATTTGAATTTAAAAATTCATAACTAGACTGACAAGATCAACAATTCCCCATTCGTTTAAGTTAAAAATAAAACTTAATATCATATTTGGAATAGAAAAACAAAGACATATATTGGCTTTCTCCAGTTTTGGAAAAAGTGTGAGGATGTATACTGAAAACAAATCATCAAAATAGTACAATGTTGTTATATTTATATGTATATGTATATGTATATATATTATATATATATATTATATATATTATATATATATTATATATATATATATATATATATATATATATATATATATATAATATATATATATATATATTATATATATATATTATATATATAATATATATATATATATAATATATATATATATATAATATATATATATATATATATATATATATATTATATATATATATATATATATATATATATATATATATATATATTATATATATATATATATATATATAATTTTTTTTTTTTTCCTCTTCAAATTTAATTTATTAAAAAACATATACAGTATATACCCTATTGCATAGACTAAGAAAGATCCTAGTGTAAACAGTGCACTGTAAAGTACCTTCTGTGTGGCTGTGTTCTGTAAACCTGCCGAACATACCACATTAGACACGTACTGGCTACTGTAGAGAACTGGTTGGATATGCCGGGTCTGGGGTTTTGGCTTTGTCGGTCTCAGCTGTTAGTGGCCACATATGGAGCACAAAGCAGCAATTGTCGTCTCTTTACCCTGCACACACAAACACAGCAGCTGAGGACAGACATTTATGACACACATGAGTTCTAATCATAATGACTTGTACATTGTAAAGCACATGGCCTATAGGGTACAGTAGATTGCATGATGGGTACACGTTCTTTATGTCTGGACAAGAAAAGGAGTATGATTAGCTGTATCATATGTTTAAAAAGTTGTATTTCTAACAAATTTGCTCATTTTGGTTTTACATTTTTGCAGATTCCATATTATTTCTTATTGCATTAAAAGCAAAAACTATGTATCTTCTAAAAATCAGCAATTGCTTTTACTTAAGAGGAAAGTAAAAAAGTAAGCGGAAATATTTGTATGTTTTTGTTCAGGGTGTAAAAGTGTGGAATAGGTTAGAAAAACAATTCAAGGAGCATTCAAATGTAAAAAAAAACATTTCAGTTTAAAAAGAAGAGTATGACCTTTGGTTAAATAATAACCTCTTCATTTATTTTGCTTTAAATCAGACATAAATGGTGAGAGATAATAGCTTTTTGAGCTACATTAAAATGTTGATCATTATAATCTTGCTCAAAATAGACTTAACTATTTAGATAGAAGGCAAATTGGGTAGAAAGAGACAACTTGCTCATAATTTTGGAGAGTTTTTTTTACTTAAATGTGTGACATTTATGATTAAAAAAGAAGACACTTGGAATAATTTAATTCTTTATGCAAATATGCTAGTTTTCATTGGTCTAGTTTTAACTGAAGATTCAATATGGATAAACTGGAAGGTTACTTGACTCTATTTGATAATAATAGTGCAGCAGCCTGCTTTCTTTTCCCCAAATCTGAGCACCATCTGACAGTATCACATCACATTGGTGTCTATACGCTGACTCACTCCTGCCCTCTCTGAGTTATAATTTTGGTAGTAACCTTGTGGACATATTTAGATTTGACTGACATCAAAATGTGATTATTTTACTTTTTGCTTATTCCATGTCTAAATGTAGGTTTTATTTGTTTTGCTCTTTCTCTGGTAACTATAGTAACTGCACATGTCTCTCTACCTTTAGACACTGTCATTACCAAACTGTCATGCTCTATTTGTTTATAGATTCACAAAAGCCGCCACTGATAACATGCCACTCTACTTCTCATTTGGGTGTTGTCTATTCCCTTTCCTCATTCTGACAGAGCACACTCGGATGACTTCCATTCATCTTTGCCTCCTGTTCTCATGGTTCCCAGTTAGGATTAGAGTAAAATGTCTGGTAGGAAGTTGGTTTAAAAAAAACAAAAAACTGTGTAAAATAATCTGCCCGTCAAGAACACCAAAAACAATCAAAAAATGTACATCAGTCTCCAACCCAATTCTCTAATCTGAGTATCTGAAATAACCGGTTAATGCTACATAAAAGTTAAAGGTTAAGATTAGCCTGGAAACTTTTAGAAATATTTTTTTAGCCTAATTTATTGTTGTTTTTCATACTTGCACTTGTTTTTACATTCCAGAGAGCTGTCAAGTGAGTAAAACTTTGATTTTGTACTTTCTTTCTTCTGTAGACCTTGGCTCAGAAGGCTCGAGATGGCAAACTTCTCCCAGAAGAATACCAAGGAGGTTCATTCAGGTACATTTTTTTGCTCCAGTTTTGCTTGATTATTACCAAAAAGATAATGATACTTTGAATATATATCCATTGGTTTCATTTCAATCTATTCTGCATTTTATTCTGAGACACAGACAGTTACTGTGCCATCAGTTGGAAAAAGTGACAAGCTGGCGTTTCAAGTCATTAGAATTAATGGCATCATTTGGACTTGAATGGGGTTTCTGTGTCAGGCAGAGGCGACGATTTCTTATGGAGATGCGCCTTTTTGTCCTCGAGAGAATATATGCACACTCCTGATCTATTCAGCCTTCAGTCCCTCGGGTTAGCATTCTCATTAAGGTGAATGGCAGACTATGGGCCTCTGGGTCCGACTTACTCACCTAATACACACCCATCTTCTACTCATCAGTGCAGTGTTTTCAGGGTACAAAAAACAGCATTATCTTCTACACATAGCCTGGCCAGACAGTTCTGTGAACAGCACTTATAACAGGAGAAATAAAGTGCAGTACATCATTTAGAATGATGTGCGATGTCTTGTGGTGTGTTGTACTTGCTCTAATACTAAAAATTTACTGACACTGTTTCTACATATTAATTAATCAGCTATAGATGTATTGTCAAAATTTCTATTCAGAAAAAATAGTTTGTAGGAAAAGGTCTACGTCTAATAATAGACCATTGGTTCCCTAAAATGTATGATGTGCACTTATTGTTTTTAGCATTCCACTAGCTTCTGTTAGCATACTGACATGGCTCAGCTGTTTGGAGGCTCTGAAAGTAAAGGAATGTTTATTAAGGACAATGTACAATTTTGCATTTGGCACAAAGGCGGACATGCTTGCACCAGATTCTAGCTTACAGCCACTTTACAGGAAACCAGAGCACCCGGAAGAAACCTGCGCAGACACGGGGAGAACATGCAAACTCCTTATTATATTGTTCCTTTTTTTACATTACAACACAGCAAAAATCAAGTATGTCACTATTAGTGTAAAAAAAAAAGAAAATACAATACTTTGAGTTCTATTAACATCATAACTGTGTTTACTGTCATAAAATGCTGTTTTAAAGTTTTCTAATCATATTTTGATTAGCTTTGTGGTAGGTGATTGTGTAGAGAAATGTCTGGTTTTATTACCAATGTATTTATGCATTGGTAATAAAACCAATGCATAAACTTGGGCATGGGCAATAACTTTACCCATGAATCCAGTACATTTTAGTCAACGTTTTTCTTTACTCATCCCTCTCTATTCTTCTGCAGCATATCTAACTTGGGCATGTTCGGCATCAGTGGCTTCAGCGCAGTCATCAACCCTCCTCAGGCTTGTATTCTCGCTGTGGGGACGTCTAGGAAGGAGCTTATTCTGAGTGACGACCTCCAGAGCCTCCAGACCAGGCAGCTCATGACCGTTACATTGTCCAGCGACGGGCGACTGGTGGATGATGAATTGGCCTCACGCTTTCTTGATAAGTTCAGAGCCAACCTAGAGCAACCTCAACGCATGGCAGTAGCGTAAACTGAGAAAAAAATCTTCACAAGCAATTGAAAATTTCCAAACATGGCCTATCTTTTGTGAGCTCTTGTAGAAAGTATGTCTGAAGTCATGCTTGCATTGGGGACCTGGCTACAAAACCTAGGTATTTTAGGCAAAAATTATGTTTGTGGTAAACACGTGCTAAAGGAGACCTATTGTGTTTTTTTCCAAGTATTTAGGTAGAAGCTGTGACACATGTAGATAACATTGTATATTATCTAAAACAGCGTAGAAACAGAAAAATATCCCATGACTTCCTGTTCAAAACTGCAGAACTGATAAGCCAAGTCGTTACATGACAGTTTAAAACCCTACATTGTTTTACTTTACTGAATTATTTGAGTAATTGCAAATAAATACAGACAAGTGGGTGAGGATAGGTGATTGGTGAAAACAGAAATGTTCTGAGCGTCAGCTACTGGACAATACAAGATTACTCAAAAGTGCATGAATCAATCCATATAAAACTTTGAGTAAACTATTGATGAGAGAACACTGTTATGGTTTTAAATTCATAAAATTTCACATAATAGGTCTCGTTTAAACCGAAAAGAAAAGATTGTGTTGACATTTCACTCAATTCTTTTAAATATTTGTGTTGAAAGTTTCACATATTTGTAGCAAGGTCCTCAAATGGCCCAGAATAGTTATTTATAAAAGTATTCCTTTGGTTATCTGTACAGCTGTCAGTTGTGGAGGTGGTGTTTTGGCCACAGTGCCAATAATGACTGATGTGTTATATAGCGTTCATGTATATATAGTCCCTTAAATGTTAAAGCATTCGCACTGAGTTTATGCTACCATATTTATTACTGAGGTCAGATTCTTGAAGTGCAGACTTTGTTAACTCACTCTGAAAAGTAATGTTTTTTTTTAATAGCAACGTAACATCAAAGTCATTTTCGTTACAAGAATTTAAATTACATGCCAATAAAACGCTGTCAAACCTTTATTATTGTCTTCATTCCCTTCATTCCACCTTACATCATCATTTCATAAAATCTTAACAGAATATTTTGCTAGACTGATTAAGCAGGTCATTCTCCGCTGGCAGATGTGTGACGTTGCTGTAAGCTCAGGCAGAACAGATGTTGATTCATGTAGGAGGAATGCTGGAACTTTAGCTAATACCTCAGCATTGTTCTTAAGAGAAGGCTGTACTGTAAAGGTCAACTATTGTATTGTAGACTCCACAACGTTTGTTTTAAATTGTTTTTACTTTTTAAATGGCGTATGAAATCCTCTAGTCTTTCCAAAACCCAGATACTGATCAATACACAGCTACAAGGCCTATAGTCATACAATACTGAGCTATATTACGTAAGCAGTTGACCTTTTCTGAATGGTTTTACAAAGTTTTTGTTCTACAAATTGTTATTTTCCAGCGTCAACTTTCATTTTGTGTAGACCTCATTTCTAGGGTTGGATATCGATGCCAATCCATGAAATTTTGCTGTAACTGATATTGGTTCTTTATCAGTTTAATCAGTATCCTGGTTACTACATAAAACAATTTCCTGGCTTATGTTAACCCAGAGTGTTTCATAATGTTTGAAATTGTTTTCATTAACTTAGTTATTAAGTTGATACTGGCACTAAAAAATGAACCCACTTTAGCCATATAAACCCTTTCGCTTAATCAAGGCTTTGGTTTTCTTTTGACCTTAAGTTCTTTTCATGCTTTTCATCTAATTGCTCACCTAGACCTTCAAAACTTTTAGCAGCACAAATATGTTTCTTCTCAGCTTTTCCCTTTTTTTTTTATTTTTATTTATTTTATTTTTTTTTCTGGGACATTTCATTCTGGTTGCTCTGGTATCAAATAAAGACATGTGTACTTTGAGCTAAGAAGGGGCCTATAATGAAAGTAGCAGGCACAGAAGGCAAGGCTGGATTACAGGCAGACCTCAGCTGTACTCACAAATGTACCGGTTTCCACAGAGACGCGAGGTACATTCACATAAAACTACGATGCCCTTTAACACGGCAGCCAGCTGAGCATGGATGGAAACTATTAATGTTGCTTTATCTGTGTGAAATCAATCAATTTGTAATGAAAAGTATGGCATCACATGATGTTTCCGTGGGTGTAACTATACATCTATTCAATATTAACATGACAGTGAAGTAATATACCCCATATGAGAATGCGCAATTGGAGAACAAAACTTGGGCTCAGTCAGTCAAAATACAGAGGTAGCTATTAACCAAGCATTCATGAATTACCAAAAAATGAAGTGTGTACAAACGCTGATATTGCAAAAATTAACAATGCACAAATGTTTTGCACTATTGTGGGGTCTGTCAGATACCACAGAGGTTAGATTTTCAGATTTTCCTACTTCCAAAGGCCCTTTCATTCAAATATATATATATATATATTTTTTTTTTTTTTTTTTTTTTTTTTCAGAAAACATAAGATAAAAAACTACCCTGGCCTTATTAGGTAAAATCAAAGCATCTTACAGCGTCATTGCTACTCCTAAAGAATAGAATAAACTTCATTGTCCTTAAAAGGTAATTTGTCTTGAGCAAAATGTTACTTTGCTGCAGACAAGATTTAAAAAAACCTGGAATAAAACCTATTATTGTTATTTTTCTCAATAGCCTATGCAATTGCATTCCTTGAACCTGGTTTTGAGCCGATGCAAATGATTGGTTAAGCTAATGTGGCTAACATCTAATGAAGCTAATATTACAAAACAAGACATTTCCCTTTAATTTAATTTGTGTATGCAAAAATAAAATATGGGTTAGTACAATTACTTAAATAGGTCTGCATTATTCGTTGATTTGAGTACTTTTTGTTTTCAGATGTTTTATTGTTTTCATTATGTGTTTGTTGTATCTTGTTTCAGCCATTATTGTAGGCCTACATAAATTGTAATAGCTCACGCTGTTCCTTGTTTTGCTGATTCACAACATGAACATGGACACTCATATAAAATTATATTCCGAGTTCCAACATCTGTGGATGACTAGAATGCAGCATTAGATTCTATCAACTGCCTTTCCGTATGCCATTTACATGTTCTCTTCATTTGTGGGTGATGTCCCATTGGATGCATTGGTTTTCCTCATCAACCTAAAAGATGCAGGCCAATAGAGGCTAATTTTTCATCTAATTCCAAGGTCCAGCTTTCAGATGGAATTGGGTTTGATCATTTTGGATTTTTATTCTGGTTATAATGTGGCTAATGAGGAAGAGTCATTTCCTATAGAAATAACAAGTTCTGCCAGTACAAATCCTTAGTCTTTCTGATTGTGCAGAAATTACACCTTGTTTAGTTTGTAGGTAAAAAGATGTGTTTTATGTGTGCAACGGTTTTTCTTTTCAAGAACAAGACTGTAACAGTTTGCAGCAAACAGGTTTGTGGCTTAGAATGGGCCCAGAGGTTAACTGTTTTTGCCTTAGCCAGAATACTGCTGTATCATCATAAATAATTCATGTTTGGAAAAAAAAAGTATTTTTCGAAAGCAACACAACAAAATCTTTCTAAAAATCACCTCGACCACTAGACCAAAACAAAATCCTGACATTTGCCTGGCTTCTGTGGATGTGGATTGACATTTACAACACTCTGACTCTGCCCAGCAATCTTGTTATATGAAGCTGTGGGATAAGGCTGCCACCAGACATCACAAATCCGATTTATTCCCATCGAGGTTTTGATGAACTGACTGGAGAGATATTGTCGGGACCAGGGTACGAGTAGAGGTCGGGCTCATCGGCACGCAGCGTGCAGCCGGTCGGGATGAGGGCAGTTGCTATAGCAACGGGAGTGGGCGCTTCAACATATTTGGATGTCCTTGAGATATGCTTTTTGATGTGTATGATGCCGGAAGCCCCAGTGGTTTCAATACCAGAATGTGTTAGTGCTGTGCCAGTGCATCCACATTTGACTGACAAAAGCAAAAGTAAAGACTCTAACATGATTGCTTTTTCAATTGTTTTCTATCTTGTTTTTGTTTGTTTGCTTGTTTTTAACTCCTCAAAAGACAATGAGGATTAGTGTAAATAATCCACTTTATGACTTTATGATTTACACTTTTCATACTGCAAACTTATTAAAACAATAAAATTCAAACAATGAGCAATTCCAAAAACTTTTATTTATTTTGCAAAATTGTAAATGAAGTTCAAAGCTACCTTCAACATAAGTCCTCTTGGTAGTGGACAGAGCAGGTACACTTCATCATAAGAACAAACAATAAGTTGGTTACAGTTGCTTTTTTCACCTATTAGAAGATAAGTGCATTATACAGTGTATAGACCAGAATACACGCCCGCTAACCCTAAGAATGTGTTTGTCATCATTCTGAGTAAGTCTTTAATGATGAATACAAATGTTGATTTGCTCAAACTGATGACGTGCCCTTGGACAAGACACATCATTCATACTGAATATGTGAATGGAATGGTGGTTACACAGGCCACTGGTGTTTGACAGCTCCAGGACAGCTGTGGCCACACAACTTGTTTTTTACACCACATGTTTGAAATAAATGAATCATGTCCTTTGTTCTCTTTGTGATTTTAAAAGTATGTCAAGCAACAGTCTCATTTCTGAGAAAAGTAATAAAACTCATGAGCATGACCACTACATATTCTCATTTATAGGGTGCATATACTTGTAGAACATGCATTACTAAAACAAGACATGTATTCTTCTTTCATGTGACTCTCAAATGTCCAATGCAAAATCTGAATGTTCACTTCTTGTTCACAGGATTTCCTCTGCTCTAAACTTCTGCTTTCTGTTGTCTAAGTGTGTATGCTGTCGTTGTGCACTGACAAGTTTCATACATACAATGTGTAGTCACCTTTCATGAATCTAATTTGACAAGTTAAATTGTTTGGACAAAACGTAACAATGAAGCTAAATGTATTTGCCTAATTATTATACTATAAATTAACATTTTATTATTGATAATTTTGTTAGTCTTTGCGGTGCTTCTTGACAGCATCGTCTTCACCTTAGAAATTACAAATGTGAATGTGATTATGGTACTATTCTGATTCATGCCACTTGGTATGATGATGTCTATAAACTGTGGATGAGTGAACATTCCAGAGGACTCTGCAGACCTGTGTCACTCTGTCTGAAACAACCCAGTGCTGTTCCAATGGGCAAACACAAACCCAGCTCTGGTTCTGTTGTTGGAGCATAAAGCCAGGCCTTTGAAGCTCTGCCCTCACACCCATCACAGACACATCAGTGAGACACTGCACAGAGATATCATAATTTAAATAGTTGTAACCAGAATAAGGGTGGGCAGTGTTGTAAAAAATTACATTTACCACATTGATCAATTCCCTTTTATTAAACTTAAATCTTCATTTCACATTTATTTATTCAGGTAGATACTAGATTCAGAACAGATTCACTAGCACAAGAAAGACAGGCATTAAATCTGTGTGTAAAACTAATATATTCTTTTCTGAACTTCACACATCCTCTACACTTTGTGCTTTTATGAACAAAGGATTGGTTTTACACCTCTCCATAAAAATACATTTTGATTCATCCAGAAAGGAAAAGAACATGGCAGAACATAAACCAGGAAGCACATTGTCTGTTTTTTCTGAACACATTTTTTGTCATGTTGTTTAACAAAGGTTTATCAACCATGTTGTTATCAAGCGTCATAGTACTCTAATGAGAGGCCCTCAAAATGTCAAGAGGTCGCATCATCATAAGATAAGATAAGATAAGATATCCTTTATTTGTCCCACAATGGGGAAATTCCAGTGTTGCAACGCACATTTTAAGAAAAGCAGGGAAAATAGAAACATGCAATCAAATAAGATAATAGAAATAAAATAGACTTAAAATATATATAAAGATACAATAATTAAAAGACTATTATTTACAATAAATGTTTGCTATGGCACAGTGCAGGATATGACAGGATAAATAGATAAAGTGGCATCAGTATATAGTATATAGTATTATGTACAATATGACTATGATTATGTACAACTGCAGCATATGAATCATCTAATTATTTACATTTTTTTTTATTATTAATATGATTGGGGATTTTTTTTTTTTTTTTTTTTTTTTTTTGATGATGTCATTTGCTGTAGGGGGTTTTAGGCAGTGAATGTCTGTTCAGTAGTAGGTTTTTAATGCAATAGGGAATTGTGAAACTGAAATTTTGTGCAGTTGTGTAGTTGTGCAAATATGAAATGTTCTTTTTTTTTGTCAGCCCCACTGTGACCCTAGCCCTTTGGGACAACTGTGTTAACATTCATGTTGTATCATGTCTGTCGTATTAACTTTATCTGTCCCATTCCATTTTCCATTTGTATTCACTTTATTTAGAGTCGAGTTGTGGAGGCAGCAATCTTAGCAGGGAAGCCCAGGCACATACACTTCCTCCAGCTCTTCCAGTATCAGGCATGTCCTGGGTGTTACACATTCTTCTCCAGGTGGGACATGCTTTAAATATTTCCTCAAAAAGGTTCCAGGAGGCATCCAACGCAGATGCTAAAGTCAATATACTTCAATAAAAATGTTTTCTTTATTATTTTTAATCCCATTTTATTAATTCACCACTTCCCAGTCTGAAAGAAGCACGTCGTGTAGGAATGTGGAGGTGGTTCTGTTGCTTGGCCATTACCACAAAGACTTCACCACATCTGCTCCTGTGTGTTCAGCCCTGGCTAACCATCATGGAAACAGTTTGATGTTGGACACGTCACAGCTGACTCAGCAGTCTGATGTTTAATCTGTGGATCACTCACACACTGGCTCTAACCGCTTTCTTCTTTATTTGCTCAATGATGTCAGTCTGTTCAAACTTTACCATTTGGAAGGACTTCACTGCCCAGTTTATATAGTCTTTTCAACTAACACATATTTTACAAATCCAATTCTTGCTTGTCTGTTATCAAGATAAAGTCTCTTGGTGCCAAATAAAGAAACATAAATGACAAGGAGTGGCAATTGCAATTCGAACAAAGTATTTAGCACTGAACAAGAAGATATTATGCCTTTATCGTTATCACAATCTTTACAGTTAAATGACAAGAGGTTGGATTGCGATGGAAAGATAAGATTGTTCACTTTTTGCTTGTAGTTTGTGTGATGTAAGTCCACCCATCAAATCTTAGTTCCTTTAATGTGAGCAACTTCCTTACCCATGGGCGGTGTTCCACTATATCCTCTTTTCACTAACTCTTCAAGATTATGTTCCCAACACATTAACACTTAGACTGGATCATGTTTACCCAAAATGTCAACGATAGCAAGCAATCCCTCAAGCACAAGTGTTGACCGAGTTGAAATTACATTCTTACATCATACCTTTCTGGTTACTCATTGACCCAGCAACCCATTAAAACAGGCCTCTTCAGTTTGTGTCAGACTTTCTCCAGAGACAGAAACTAGGCCAGGCTTTGTTCTCTGGAAAAGTCTAAACATCGTCTGTCTTTTTGCTGTCTACTTTGTTTGTCGTTCAGACCGTATTTTAGGTTAAGTCTCAGTTTGTCAGTTTTCTGTCCAAAGGTGTGCTTTTGCTTATAATGTTCTGCAAGATTAAATCTACCGTATCTAGACAAGCAGAAGCAGCAACCAATCCAAGCTGCCAGTCAGATCTGTGGAGAGAAGATCCGCTCACTAACAATGTTAGTGTAGCAGCAAAGCATTGTCAAAACTACAAACAGGATTGTAAGTGCTCTTCTGCCATTTAAAGACCAGTCCCATCAGTCAAATGGCCTTTTTTCAATATTATCATCAAAATAGGGTAAATAAGTAACAGGATCAATAACCTTCTTTGCAAAGCGCCCAATGCTCTGCTGTTTGTCTGTCCCTGGCGTACCACACAGTGATGGAAGAGGTGAGGAAAGACTCAGTGATGGGTAAGGTAAGGTATACTTTATTGTCCCCATAGGGAAATTTGTCCTCTGCATTTGACCCATCCTTCAATGCCTCTGGGGCATCTCCACAGGAGCAGTGATCGCCGCAGTGCAGCGCTCGGGGACCCATCTCCAGATGTTCTTGCTAGGCTTGGTCAGGACTACCGTAGCAGGATATTACCCTAACATGCATGTTATTGGTTGGTGGGGAAACCGTGGGAAAACCTACCCAGACACGGGGAGAAACATGCAAACTCCACACAGAAAGGTCCAGCCCGTGCGGGAATCGAACCCGCAACCTTCTTGCTGTGAGGCAAGAGCGCTAACCTGCATCATCATCTGGGCAGGCAGCTTGGATTTTTTTTCAGTTGCCACAGTTAGGTACATTCTCTGTTAGGCCTTCTTGAACGAGTGAAGACAGTGTGGAAGTGGAAAGAGGCCACAGTGCTGATGGGAGTGTGTGTCTGGTAAGGAAAACCACAATCATTTGTATTTTAGGCGTTGAGTTCCAGATTGTTGCATGAGGACATGAGAAATGTTTGAGCAAAATGATTTGTTTTATTCAATGGTTTATTTAGTTTTCTCCTCCATGTTTGGTTGATTTTCAGTCTCGCTCATACTGAAGCTTCTCCATGTGATTATACTTGCCCATGTCGCTGCTGCTGTAGCTACTGCAATGAAATAAACAAACACTACCATGACAACAGCAATGACAGGAAGCCATGACAAGACGCAAAACTGCGAACTGCAAATTACATCCTTTTCAAGAGGACCATGTCAAATCTGAAATCTACTGCTTTTGATTTAGCAAGATAAATGTCCTGTGGAAATGCGGCAGATGTGTTTGACTCTAATTTTGTTTTAGCAGAGGAGAGATGGCTCAGGGAAGTTAAAAGGCTCCTCCACTGGGTTACTATTGTTTTACTGTTCCTGCTTGGTTATTTATGAAACATGATGTGTTTGGCAAGAGGAGCACCTGGTTGTCACAGAGGCTTGGAAACACTTTTTGTATAATTTTATTATAGTAACATGTTTTATTGATGCAGAATGTGTTCATTTATTTCCAATGCCGCTTAGGTGTGAGAGTTTTTGTGGTGTGTCCTTGTCGTGTTGTAGACCTACTGTGCACACACTGCAGAATCTAAAGCAAAGTCATGTTCATTTTTTTCATATACCCTGACAAACTTTTCTTTTCTTCTTACTTTTTTGTGTACGTTCTACAATGGTTGCTTTGCTCCAAAAGAACAAACAGCCAAAAAATGTTGATTATTAACATCTTAGTTAGATTATTTGTAAAATGACCATGGACTTTCATCAATATCAGTATAAATCGCAATGTACTGAATGACTGAAATAATAACGCAATCCACGGTACTTGTTGGAAAAAAATAAAAAGAATTTGGTGCCATTTTTGGTCCACCTTCCTGAAGCTCCAATGAACATCAATTTCTGTTTTTCTTAATGAATAACCTGATTGATCAGATTTCAACTACTGTTTTTTACCGTTAAGGACGATTTTACATGCACCATGACAGTACAGTGTTTTCCTGAGTGAGGCCAGGTCATGTCAGTCGACTGGGATCCAGTTCCCATGACTACACACTTCGAGACCATTCTCAAGCCATTTGACATTCTTTATCGTGGGTAGGTAAGGAAGTCTTATCAGTGTTGTTGATATGGAACATTACATAACCGCATGTGACAAACATTAAGACAAGCGCTCTTTTATCCACGCTGGGACTCATGTGAGCGCTCGAGTCACCTGCTGAAGTCGAACGCACTGGAAGTCTGTCACGGTGGGACTCCAAAACAAGCATGGTTGTTAACATATTGCAGAAACCATTGCACAGACATGTGAGCGAAAGGCAAACATGGCCTTAGGTGATGTAACAGATGATTAGAATTAACTTTTGACATGAATAAAAAAGAATAATGATCTAACTGAGAATGTGTAAATCTAAAGTTAGTATCTCATCTGTATGCAGATTAATTAAAAATCAAAGAAACTCTCTGCATGCATCCAAAGAGCAACTTTTTTTTTTTTTAGAAATTACTAAATTAAGATGGAAGGAAAGAGGTGATTGATGTTTTTTCTTCTACAATTACTCAGATGTATTTTTTTTCCTCTGTACATTTCCAAAACTTTACATCATTCTCTATTGTTTCTTCCAACTTCAAAAAGCCGCACTCTTTCTTTTAGGCGCCGCATTATGTGGCTGGAGCTTGTATTTATACCACTTTCATGATGGTCATCACAAGAAAAGCCTTTTCACTCTTTTTATTATTGCATTCTCCGCCGACTCAAAGCCTTGTCGGCGTGAAATGGATGTGACCTCAGAGAATTGGTGCCGGTGGATCACGCTGACACACTTCTCAGACAAGCACTCTTCCAGACACAAGACAAGAGTACTGGAAAGGAGTAAGCAAAAAAAAAAAAATCTGATGAATTGAAAATCAAACAAAGGCACCAGATGGGCTCTTGGTAACTGCAGGGAATGTAAAAAGAGGAAGAGATGGAAGGGTGGAGGCAGAGATCACCTTCTTATCCGTGTTTCAAGTGTGCATAGGGAGAAAAGCACAGTTGTGAGGTGGGGCTATGGGTGGTGGGGGTGTGGCAATTCTGGATGAGTGTGTGTGTGAGTGTGTGTCCGCTTCTGTAAGCTGCCATGCGCTGTGCCATTGCAAGGCGAGACAAGCAGAGGATAGTAAAGTTAGCCCTTGAATAAAGAAAAAAAAAAGAAACAGAAAACTCAGTCAGTTTTAGAAGCGGCTGCCACGGTAACCTCACTTTAGTACCTACAGGTTGTTCCTTCTTCTACTCACTCTCCACAGCACACTTCCCTCCAGCCAGGCAAGAAGACTCAACACTTTGCAAGGATGTGGAATCTGATACTTGGGCTCACCTTTTTCGGATATCTAGGCTCATCTCAGGCGGTGATACAAGGTAAGATGAAATAAATGCAGAGTGAATGAAGGAGAAAAGCGGTGAGCGAATGCCGGTATACCATGCTCTCTGGCTCAGACGTCTGGCAGACAGCTCATATAGACACAAAGGAGTAGAGCCTCTCTTACACACACTGGCTGTCTCACGCTTTGGAGCACGCGGTAGACTTATTCATCCACATAAGCAGAGTAGGAAGCGCATTGTGTGGTCTGCCTTATCCAAAAGCAGGCAGATTTCTATTTTCTTTTGTTGTCTGGTGTAAATGCTCCAAGCTACCAGACTTGAATCAAACAGGTTCCCAAAAGAGTAAAGGAAAAAGAAGCTAAGATAAGGCTTTGTGTTAACAATTAGGATGTGTGGATTTGACCTTCATTTAAAGAAAGTGAGTACTGACAATAAAAGGCAGATCTACTGTGTCTATACCCCCCAGAGATTGAGCATGTGTTTCCCCCCGGAGGCGTCCTTGGCACAGAGGAGTTGGAGAGCTTTGTGCCACTGTCTTTTGGACGGGCTTGTTTATGACTTGGTGTAATTGGTGTCTGCTGTGGAGAAGGGTGCTATGTACTGGCTACTAAGACTATCTTAAGATCCAAAATATGTGAAGTTTTTGATGCGTTGCTGGGTGAATAGAGTTCAGCATTTGGAAAGTGAAGTTTTGATTTGGTTGGCTGACCTGTTTCATGGATTGGGAGTTGAATTGGTGAACAGAAGCACAGTTTTGTTCAATGAAATCTTTCCGATACAATATTTTGGTCATGCTAAGCTTTTGGATAGACATTTTAATATACAGTATAAATGTCTGCTGCATTGAAGTATACATGAGCAATGCTAATCATTTTGAATTTCTTCAATCCAAGGTTTTCACAGTGATGAGAAATTAGGACTGTTGCCATAGCGATTACAATTAAAAACTAAATATTACATCTTTTGAATGGAGAGAAAGTACTCAAAGTGCTGCACATAAAGTAAGCTGAACTAGAAGAATAAAATGATTGGATGAGTAATTTAGTCTGCATGCAAGGTCAGCTAGGGTTGTCCGTTGGGAGAAAATGACTGTGCCATAATGATTAGGCCCTATTCAGATGTTTTGTCTCAGAGTGCATTATTCATGATCTCTGTGTGGCCCAAAAAGCAGGACTAAAAAACAAATGACTCAAATGTGTCAAGTTTTAAACAACCACTTTAAAAAGCTTGCACTGTGGAGAGCTATTAAACATAAAAGACATTGCACAGATAGCAGACTAAAAGGTTTTATGAACCTTGTTAGTTGTTATAACTTCTCCCTTACAACAATAGAGTAAGAACATTCAAGTATTTTATTGTTCCTAGAAGTATTAACACATTAGTTTTATAGCTTTACAGGGTGTGAGTTTATGGGCATATGTAGAGGTATGTTTATTACCACTTTTTATTGTTTCTTACATAGAAAACAAGTGGGATTTTTCTCATGTATAAAAATATTATTTAACATCTACCATAGATAATAGATGATATTTTACTCTTCTTTTTTCATGTAGTATTTATTTATATTTAAAATAACGTATTTATGTCTGAAAATAGCAGAAATTTGTTTATTTTGTCGGCATGGTATATACTGATTAATGATTTGCAGGGAATTTGAATTGGATTGAGTAAACTTTGCAATCTTGTTCAGTCCAAGATTGTAAAGTTTGGTGTAGAAGCTAGTTTAAAGCGGCTATATTTCGCAGTATGACTTTAAACTAGATGTTTCTATGTTGACAAGCATGTGACACTACCAGGCAAAGTGAAATGTTAGATCTGCAAAGAGTCATGCTCACTGTAATCTTGCATTTTTTAGCAAAAAAAAATGATTTAAAACACCTATAATGAAATGATTTACAGATATAAGTATGTTCCATAGTAAGGTGTGATAGGGAACATTCTGGGTAAAGCATGAAACATCACCATGGAGTCAAGCAGGGGATGGAGTCTCTAGAATTTTTCAGACAAATTTTGTTGACTAGACTTTCCTTTAACTATAGGACTAGAGTCAGACAGACCTCGTTCACACTCATGGAGGTTGACCATTATTCACTTCCTGCCAGTCCTCTGACATTCGGCTCCTTGTTGCAGCCTACACCCCTCCTCCTGTGTGTCCTGGGAGTCCAGTTTCAAGGTAGGATCGGGCCCCTCTTGGATGTACACCGGGCCCTTACAAAGAGGACTTGTGCTAGCGTGGACCTGTGCCACCTGACATTCTACCAGGCACGTGTTCAAGTCTCTGCTCCTCCTGTAAAAACAGGCAATCTGTATACAAAGTGGAGAAATGTCTACATTTGTGGAATATATTTAACTGATCCAATTTTTGGGGTTAAGCAGCAATTAACCCTATAGCTGTAGTGATTGAAGCCCTGTGAAATAATGCTGGTCACTCTGTGTCTCATCATTCAACATCTGCTCACTTTAACTCACACTGTTTCTTTTTTTGGCTAAGCAATTAGATTAATTTCATTTTCAATTGCAATTATTGCTGTAATGGTTTACAAAAATTGTGTCATTCAACCATGATGTTAGAGGTACATGTATGTGGCTACAGTCCCTTTTAACCAGCTATAGTAATGTCAAGATGGGTGTTTCTTGTTTAATGATACAGTATGTAAAGATGAATGAACTTCAAACCTGCGTGTCAGTGCGGAAACATCTAACAACTGTGTTGCAGCTGCACATTATACATTAATAGAGGCTTAGTTATGAAGAGCTGTTGGTGTGAAAATATATGCAGAACTGTACAGTTGAATCTTACTCATATTATTGGGCATTTACTGAAATGAATCATCTTTCAAGTCAAATTTTAAACGGTTCATCTATTTTCTTTATCATCAACATCTGTGAAATTATAGTCATTGTCTAAAAAGTTACAGTAAGTCTTCAGGTTGCAGACAGACATGCTCTGATCGTGAAATGCACAATGAACTTCTCTTTAGTCAGATCATTTTACACATCTGCACATTAGTGCAACACAATGGTATTATTGACATTAATTATGACAAACAAACCAGTGGATTAGTCATTAGATTAAATCAATAGTCTGTTATCCTGTAATCCTAGGAAACTTAAGACCATATTAGCATGGTAATTGTGAGGTTTTATAACTGAAATGAAAGACAATGACTACAGGTGCCTGACTAAATATTGTTCTTAATGTACAAGGTACAAACAAACATATAAGTTCAAATATAATGTTATATTGCAATCTAGTCCGTTAAATTCAATCAAAACAATAATTTCCTGCATTCAAACCACAATTTATGCCTTCAAATAATTGTCGTTGTAGGTGGTGTTTGTTGCATGATTAATTTTTTTTTTTTGCCAACATGACAGTATCCATATTCTTTGTCCAATGATTTCTGTAAAGAGCCTTGCCAAATAATAACCTATTCGAGGGGGCAGTACAGTACTTTTCCTCTACATCACTTTAAAATGAGCAGTTAGATAAAAAAAAAAAAAAAAAGAAAAAAAAAAAACTCTTTTCACCTATCACCCTCACTATAAATATAACTTTCATTATATTGTATTCATTATATTGTCCAATGCTTCTTGCTATTTTGCCATCAGCTTGATTGAGTCCTGAAGATAGGGGCACCAATAGCAGCAGACAATAGCAGTCCTTCCTCTGACCTTCAGGTAATGTCGTGTGTGATGTGATCTCCAGTCCCACCTGTCCCTCCAGCCTGAGTCCGACCCACTATTGTTTTGGAGATACTGCTGACACTGCACCTATATGAAGGTATCATGGGGTGGATGTAAGTGCAGCTGATGTGTTTTGAGTAAAAGGATGTTACAGTCGTCAGAGCCCATGAGAACACTTACAATGGACACTCTGTCTGGTGGCGGACGCTGCATTCCTAATGTAGAAAAAAAGCATGAGAATATTTATAGTCATATGCATGGGAAAAACAAATAGTGTCCAGTTGTGGAGAATAATTTTGTCATATAACTTTATTTACCTGTTTATTTGAACAGGAAATGCATTATTATTATTATTATTATTATTATTATTATTATTATTATTATCATAAAAAGTGGCATTGCTAATAATTGAGTTGTCCAGACCACGTCTGTAGACAGAATGATCCAGGTAAAGAAGCCTCTAATGGGTCCTCCAAAATCTAAATCATAAAACTTAGTTGTAGACTCAGGGCAGAAATTCAACTCAAGTTGGTTCTAATGCCATGGATGTAAGAACTTGAAAAATATTTTTGGATGGAAATCAAAACGTCTTGAGCTTAAAACACTATCCAGCTTACTTTGAAAGCTTGTATTAAATAGATATACGAGTTATTATTATTATTTAATTTTCAATATTTTCATTTATTGTTTTCCTCTTTGCCTGTCTTTGTCTTGACGACAGGGTGGCGCAGCGGTTAGCGCTCTGGCCTCATAAGAAGGTCTGGGTTCAACTCCTGGGCCTTTCTATGTGGAGTTTGCCTGTTCTCCCCATGTCTGTGTAGATTTTCTCTGGGAACACTGGTTTCCTCCTACAACTAAAAGCATGTCCAATGTGCCTCCCGTCTCCCCAGGACTGCAGATAGAAATTAGCTGTAAGCTAGAATCTGGTGCAGCATCTCTGCCATTGTGCTTGATGTAATTGTACATTGTCCTTAAACAAATAAAAAACATTACTTTTAGAACCACAAATAAAAAGGCAAAACACCAGTCCTCACTAGATTGAACTTTTTTACCGACTGACATCAAAAACCAGCAGGTATTTTTCGTCCCATCGGACTTCACAAGCTGTTTTTAACGTACTTATGGTTACACTCGTGGCCATTTAGAGCACATGGTATGAAAAAAAAAGCTTGTTACAGATAAAAAATTAACAACCAAAGAATATTCCAACAATGTCGTAAAAATGAGGACAAAAAAAGAGATCTCGTTCAATGCCGTAAATAAAGGTTTTTTTTTCAGGCAACAGTGGGGACGTTTTCTTCAAGTGAAACGGTAAGTTTAGGCATAAAGCTACTAAAATAGTTAAGATTAGGTCTGGGGCTTGGGCAGGTTAAGATTAGAATCAGGATTTCATTAATATTCATAAATAAGAACACGTCTTAACAACCACCATTGAAATGAATGGGGACTGTGATGCGTACTATGATTATGCAAAACAGCTGTGAATCGTGCTAATCATACCTCATTTACATATTGTGTAATGTCTTGGTAAATGTACGCTTTCTTAGGTGGTTTAAAATAATTCATAAAGTCAGGCTTACCTCTCACATACAAACATGCCACAAACAGCTGGTTGTTGTTGTGGTGGTGGTGTTGTTGTTGTTGTTGTGGTGGGTGGTGGTTGTTGTTGTTGTTGTTGTTGTTGTTGTTGTGAGATATCTATGAGTATTGTAAGACAGGATGCAGTTGAAGGTCATCCTGATGTGCTGGAACGATGTAAAACATTGGCTTCTTCTGAGACTGATGTGTCACTTGACAAAGTGCTGTTTACATTGACCTGTATTGTGCCAGGCCATACATTGGAGATACACCAGCAATTATTTTGAGATCTGTGATAGAAAACCAACACAGGAAAACATTACTCACCCCAAATTCTTTTTAGCTTTCAAAGGAAATGCCTTTAAAAGTAACACCCATTTCTGTTGCACAGGTCACACTGAGAGTAGCTCAACCTATTTTTTTTAAACAAGCATGGAGATGTGGATAAAACTGAATGAACTTCAAAATTGCAAATTTTTCAAGCTCTCTAAGTTATGATATGGTGTCAGTCCGTTTTATCACACGGTTTGAAATACAGTTTCTGTTACTAATGGTGTAGTCCTTGAAGCATAAATAGTCCTCATTCTTTATATAGTTTTTCCTAAAATGGTGTCGGCCACTGGCATGTTTACATATGCTATTTTTTCCTCAACTTGCAGCGAACCAAAATAAGAAAAAAGCTTGTGTTAAATTAAGTAACTTATTTGGGCTTGTTTTGTTTTATAACCAATGTGAGTCACTTTAACAAAAAGTTTATCCTTCTTAATGTATTGTCTTGTGCAAATTATGCTTAGAAGACAACTTATTTCAAGATTAGTTCTCAGATAGAAAAGTTTGCTCATCATTACTCAACTGTTTGGACTTGTGAAGCAGGTGTAGTTTTTTTCCCTTGTATTGTGGACACCCAGGCTGTGCAGTCTCCTAGGTTTCATCTCCATTTAGGTGACAAAGGGGGCTTTTGTGGAGTCACTAGCCTGGCCGTATAAAGACATGGCGTTTCCTGTGCATACTAATGAAGAAGCCTCAGATTCATGTCAGCGCTCCATCGGGCTTGGTGATGCTGAGCTAGGCTGGCTTTGATCTTTCTGCCTTGGAACTACACCACTGCTGTTTTTCACCCACCCATCGTGTTGCATTCAGGGACAGGCCATGAAGCATTCAGGTGTCGCCCTAAAGGTGTGGGTATGTGTGGTTAGAAAGGAGAACATCTGAATAAGAACTGGCAACTGTCTGATTACCCAACAACCTTTCACTTCCTCCCACTGCAACCACAATGTTTACCAGAAAAGGCTGGTGCAAAATGTGAGCTATTAGCATACCTGCTGACTTTATGTAGATTTGCAAATGAGAAAGGATTTTTGTTTGTTTGTTTTTGCTAAGCTGTTAAGAAGCAACATATCATCAAATCTTTGCCTTGCTGTCTTGACTTCCTTTTTGCAAACATTGAGGCTGTGTTTATGTAAGAGGTGTACATGACTAACTGACCTGTCCAAAGTGACACAACAATCATAATGTGGCAAAAGCATTGTGTATTTGAGCAAAAAAGTCAGTTGGTACTTGTTGGTACCAGAGATGGATAGACACATTTATTTGAGTACTGGGGTTTGGGGTTTTGATTTTTTCCATTGATAGGTTCATTAACATTTCTCTGTCTGATCAGAGCAAGGAAAAATATGATGTTCTTTGTTTAATTGCACATTTTCTGAAATTCATTCATTCATTGTCTTGTTTCCGTTAAGGGTCACAGGTGACTGGAGCCTATCCCAGTGACTTTGGGTCTTAGGCAGGGCAACACCTTGGACAGTGGCCAACTTTGCAGGGTTAGACAGACAAAAATTTTTATCTCATTCATTCACAGGGGAAATTTACAGTGATTGATGCTCAGTTAACCTTAACACACGTGTTTTTGGAGGTGGGAGGAAAGCGGAGTATCTAGAGAAAACTAACGATGACACAGAGATAACATGCAAACTCCACCCAGAGAGATTGTGAGATATTGATATAGTCCAACGCAGATGTCAAACCCACAACCTCCTATTTGGGAAGTCAGAGCTCTAATCACTCTGATACCGTGCACCCCACATTTTCTAAAATTGGTTTGCACATTTTTTTCAGTGTAAACAAGAAAGGTGTCTACTTTTATTCCACTTCATTGGCAATAATGATTTGAATGAATAAGTTCTCATAAAAGTAACTTTTTGTTCTCAGAAAAAGTAGACTATAATTTGTGAACAATGTGGTAAATGCGTCTTTTACATAGAGGCGCCGCTGCTCTTCAACGGACATTTCAATCTCGGCATCTCTCCAATATTGGGACAACTTAAAATGCTTTTATTTTTCAAGATCGAGACGTTTCGGGTCATTTTAATAGGTCAAGCTGCCAACTTGCCACTTGCTGTTTTTCAGTGGACTCAAGTGTCTGTTCTCATGTGGATGCACAGTCTTTTGCATTCGTAGTCATATGTGGTGTGTAGTGCTTGGACCTTTACTTGTCGATTTGGCTCTGTCTCATAGCACACTTTGTCTGTGCTGGCTGTCCTTCTCTAAGTTCTCTAAGGTCTGCTGTGTTTCATCCTAATAGTTTGTAAAATAATTGAACATCATCTACTTGCGGTACATGTGTGATTTATCCACAAAGGAAAGTTTTAGGATTTAGTGTTGTCTGGGTTGATCCCATGGATCTATTAAATAATCTGTCTATGCAGGAAGCAGCCTTGAGCTGAGATCAGGGGCAGAGCACAGACAGGCAGCTAGAGGCAGGAGAGGACTGGGGTCTCAGGAACCATGAAGGTGTTAGGAAATTGATCAACAACAGCACAAGTACAACACGTGCATTTTGTACATACGTAAAACCTGGTATAAGAGAGAGATTTGGATTTATTCATCAGATACAGGAAATGTGTTTAAAAATGTTCTAGGGGAGGACCTAGACCTAGGTGAATGATTGAATCAAATGGGGCTGTGTCCCAGTATAGCTGAAGGTCTGTGAGGTATCTGCTCATTTAATACTAAATACAGTACTTAGTATTAGTCTATTTTTTTTTATATACGTATATATGTACATATTTCAGTTTGGTTACTTTTTTAAAACAGCCAAAAAATAAATAGAAGCAAAAAAAGACAAGTAGTGCCTTTAAAAGATAATCTAAGGCTTTGGTGTCCTCCCCTTTTTCACCAAAATATATTAGCTTTTTTTTTTTTTCTTCTTGTAAAAAGATGTGTAATTGCAGCCAAAATGAATGTGGGTATTGACCAAGTGCCAAAGGATTTCTGAGCTAGAAGGTATTGGACAGATTTACCTCCTTCCTGCATAAAAACTATGTACCCCTGCTTTGATTATTTTAGGTCTTTTGTATTTAAAACTAAGACAGAGTTTTAGAGTAGAGTGTTTGTACACAGAAACTCTATTACTTGTGGCATACAACTAATACAATATTTGCTTAGATTGTTTATGTCATGAACTGGCTCTGCGGTGCTGAGAACAAAAGATTAGATGCTTATCATTCAAAGATAAGAAACAATGCATGACAAACACCATGTGAGAAAAAAAAATACATAGGCACAACGCTTTATGCAAAACTAATGTAATGTAGCAGTTCTTCTGAGTGCAGTTATTATGAACTCTGGACAATGGGCTGACCCTAAAACCTGACCAGGATCAGATCATGCATACTGCAAATGAGCAAAACATGCTAAATGTTTTTAGCACATGTTTGCACAACTTCATCTGCATGACCTAATGTCCCATGGCAACCGCAGTAGTATTTGATGATTGTGGTGTGTGTGGTTAATGTGGGATGATGCCCGCTCATTGCATGAGGGTGTGTTTAACCATTGCAGGAATGAAAACAACCTCCAATGTTGAACATAGAGACATTTATGCATCCTGCTTATCAGGTGCACTGCAACTATCAGACCTGACTTGTATTGAAAACTTTCACTGAAGCGTGCCCTTTAAGTGCATAATGACAGGTTGCTTAAATTTTTTTTTTTTTTTATTTAACCTTTATTTAACCAGGAAAGTCCCATTGAGATTTGAAGATCTCTTTTGCAAGGGAGTCCTGGCCAAGAGGCTTCCACAACACAACACTACATAGACTAAAACAAACAAAAGACATAATTAAAAACAGTTAAAAACAGTTACAGGTTAATGACTGCATTTCCAGGTCTTTCAAAGAGAGTCAAAACTAGCCATAGAGACAAGAGTTTGGAGCTTAAAAACTCTCTGTAAAAAATTCCAATCTGTGGGAGCACAGTACTGAAAAGACATTTTCCCTTTTTCTGTTCTAACATTGGGCACAATCAATGTGTAGACATCCTGAGAACGCAACTGATGAGGTCCATCAGGCCTACGCTGAAGATACACACTCAGGTATGAAGGAAGTAGACCAACAAGTCCTTTGTATATAAACCTATACCAGTGTGTGAGCCGTCGCGTGGCTAAAGCAGGCCATCCAACACGAGAGTACAGGTCACAGTGATGGGTCCGTGCACCACAGTTTGTTATAAAGCGCAAAGAGGCGTGAAACACTGAATCCAGTGAACGCAAAGCTTGGGCTGGAGCATGTCTATACAAAAGGTCTCCATAGTCCAACACAGGAAGGAATGTTGCAGCAACAAGTCTCTTTCTGGAATTGAAAGAAAATGACAGCTTGTTTCTGAAATAAAAACCTAATTTCAAACGCAACTTTTTGACAAGAGATTCAATATGTGGTTTAAAAGACAATCCATCATCAATTATGACACCCAAGTATTTAAAAGTATTCACAACTTCAATAACTGAGCCGTCAGGTGTAAAAACTGAAGGGACATTCTGTGTAGCTCTACTTCTACTAAACAGCATCAACTTTGTTTTGTTAGCGTTAAGAGAGAGCTTTAATTCAGAAAACTATGGCAAACAACGTTAAATGCATTTTGCAAATTGACAATGGCTTCAGTGAGTGAAGATGCAAAAGAATAAATGATCATGTCATCAGCATAAAATGACAATTTGCATCATTTACATTCTGTCCCACATCATTTATATATAGAGTAAACAAAAGTGGGCCTAAAATAGACCCTTGTGGAACACCTCGAATAACTGGATACTCATCTGAACACTGGTCATCACATTTGACTCTTTGAGATCGGTCACAAGATAATTCGAAATCCAACTAACTGCTTGTTCTGAAAGTCCAATAGTCACACGTCTTTGCTTTAATATTTGGTGATCTACTGATCGAACGCTTTCGATAGATCATGAAGATAGAAGCACAATTTTGTTTTCTATCAACAAAAAATGTTATTTTTTTAATATAATCCCTTGAATATATTCGTAGATATGATAAATATTGATTTTGTTCCATAAAGTTGACAATAATTATAAAAACTTGATAAACCATGCACTTTCTTGTGCTGTTTATCCGTAGCTAGGGCGCCCCCTGGAGCTGTGAGGATGATGTAGACGGAGGGGAATGCGAGTCAGTTCATCTTTTTTTTTTATGAAATTCTGCACGTCGCCTGGATTTGTAAAGAGCTAATTGTTATTTATAGGTTAAATTAGATATCAGGGTGCCATTTTGTGTGTTCACCTTTAGTTTTTTTTTATATAGTTTATTGTTAAAATTGTTAATTATTGTAAGTGGACAGACTAATAAGAGTTTGCTGAGTGGACACATTGTGTATTGCTTTCCAGACCAGAAAAAAGGCTGTAGCTTTTTAAAATGAAGGAATAAAAAACCCAGCCTTGACACGTGATACAAAGCCAGACACAGCTTCATCTGTGAATCACATGTCAGAGGAGTGTTATAGTACGCCCCAGATATAGTGCGCTGGGAACGCGGCACAGCTCAAGCATTTGCACTGGGTCAGACGCCTTCTGCGCTCGGTCCCGCACGCCTTCATCTATGAGCTTCCCAGCACCTACCCTGTTTGTTTGTCTGTGAGCTCTTGATGGTCAACATGGCACGGCATTTACAAACAGCAACACACGCACATGATCTCCTCCTCCTTCACTTCTCATAAGAACAGCGCCTGGCATGATTACGCACGTGTAACGAGCCTTTCAGTCAAATAACTCTCGCAAACAACTTTTTACTCACCGTAGATGTTTGATGATGTATGACGATGTCGCTGATGTCCAGGTAAGCTTAAACACATCTGTCTGACGGGGACACAGTGGAAATCCAGCTGTTCGTATCCGCATCAGGGCCCTGCAGATCCGCGGTAAAGTCCGCTGTCCTGTTTCTTTTTGTGTTAATCCATTGGCCCCGACGCATTGTCTAGTCCACGAGTTTAATAAATCCAGTCTGCATTTCCAGCAAAGCATTTGCGTTGTTCTGAGAGTCAAAAACATGCTGACATAAACAGTGTGTGAGACGCTGGCTGCAGCTGGGAGGAGAGGAGAAGGAGGCGGAGCTGCTGTCTCCCGATAAAGTTCCTCTACTCATTTATTTAACACACATAAACACATTTCAAGCAATTCTGTTGATAAATTACAGTGTGGCCTAAATACTGAGGGAGGTGAAAATGTCCTGGCAGGAGCAGTAGACTAGGAAACACCGATGTTTATAACATAATATTACATTCAAGTCAATGGAGAATCACGGACGTTAGTCAAGTTTTCTCCTCCCGCTTACGTCACCGCCCCCAATTCCGTGTTCAAGGTGGAAGACATTTTACATTTCACCAATAAAATTGTATTTTTCTGCTAAACAATAAGACATTTTGAGAAACAAAGCTTAATATCATGGTAAGCATTACTATGGTTTCCTGAAAATGGTAGCTAATCTGTCATATGGGCTTTACTTTGTGTGACAGTTATTTTCAATAAGATTGGAAATAGCTGATGCTGTTTACAAAGACTATCACATTTTTTTTTTTATTATTAATATTATAATTTTTTTTTTTTTTTTTATGAAGGTTATCATACATTATTCAGAGTGCAGTCTGAGTTTTGCATGATCGTCTCTATAACCGTTATTCTTGGCGCAAACAAGCTTATTGTTGTTTTTGTGTTCATATGTGCTGGAATGTGTTGAGTGTTACCCAAAATGAATGCTTGTTTCAATTCTGGTTGTGTTTATGCTTAATGTAGAGAGCTCTTTACTCGTTTGTATCTGAAGTCCATTCACAGGACCCCCTTGAAAAGAGATGATGCATCTCAAGGGGCTATCCTTAAATAAATAAATAAATTCTGCACCACTTTGACTAGACTGATATAAAGAAAAGAAAGTATTGTGTGCATTAGTCAGCAGCGCTATGTTCAAGTTGTGAGTGTAATATTGAACAAGATCTTCGAACAAGATGTTCACATTTTATAAAGTACAAATAGGTTGCTAAGGACCATAGGGGAAAAAGTTGTAGTTGTTCTGCAGTATTGCTAAATATGAAGCTGAAATCAGTATTGAAAACAACACTTACTTTTCACATTTGGCTGCTATGCTCACTGGAGACTATGAACATTATATTTAAAGATGTATATGTATTACTTTTGTAGCTCTCATCAGTTACTGACATGACCAAAATGCATATGATTATACAATTAATTTGAAAAATTAAATCAATGAAAGCTAGTACATAAATAAGCACATACATTTTTATGGTTTCAAAACCACAAAATGTCTATGTTTAACCATGTATAAAGAAGAATAAAGATAGCTGGCTGTGTACTTATCACGAGGTTAGCTTTTGTTAATGAGAAAGTGTCATGAGACAGTGGTTCTCCCCAAGGCTCTGCCTTTTGGTTTCTGCACAAAAAGAAAAAAAAAACAACGTATTAACATCAGAGGCATTCTTTTTGTTGGTTTTCCTCCCAAATAGTATGGAATTATCTAGTTCATAATGATCCATATTTAAGGTTACATGCTGAAGGGACAATGTGTGTCAAGTTGTGTGTTGTGATTTGTTATTTTATGCAGAGATTGAAATTAAGCAAGTTTCGTTGCTACATACATTTTATCATTAGGTTTCTTCTGACAACCATTGATGAAGTGATGAGAATGTGAAACTGGAAACTGGAATTTCATAACAGCACTAGTAGCTCAAATACGTGAATTTATGTTTTGGATTTATAGAGTAACCCATGTGTTACAACAAATGATATATTCAGTCCATACTTGGTGATGAATTCCTTCTATAGCCACAGTTGACTTGGACTGGATTAACACAAACAAGACTTTGACTCATTGACCACTAATCACTCACAAACACTAAAGTAAAATACTTGAGTTGTTTGACCAATGACAAAAACAACTTCTAAAATGTGAAGAAAATGAATGCTTGTGTACTGTTCACATGTCTCTGTCCATAAATGTTGTACTTTGTGTGACTGATTGTTTTCCTTTCCCACAGTGAATGCTCGCAGTTGCAGTTTTGCTGGAGTTTTTCTGATCGAGGGAGAGCAACGCCACTCACTCAACTATAAGACTGCGACAGAGGCCTGTGAGCAGCTGGGTGCTGTCATGGCCAGTCCAGATCAGGTGCAGGAAGCCTACAGCAAAAACATGGAGACATGCAGGTAATAGGAACAATAAAATACAAAATTACACAAAAACTGACAAGACATTCGAAACAAGGAATCTAATGTACTTCTAGACACACTACCACACTATTGTGGTGTTGAAATAATCTGTGACTAGATGAACAACAACTGAACACTATTTTTATAGTGTTTTTTTTTTTTTCAATGTGGTACCACATTGAAATTTTTATAAATGTGGAGACTACATGCCATAAGTGGTGATCTGAAGGCATGGTTAAAATGTAAAACCAATAGAAGAGCAAAAACAATAATTCATTACCGTATAATTTAATAATATAAGGCAATGAAAATATATGCCCATGATGCTTATGATGGGTGAATCTATTAGCTAATTGCAGTAGGAGTGAACGTTAAAGGTATATGGTGTAAGAAGAGGGTCTAGTCTGCAGTCATGTTTTTGTTTTTTCCATGGAGATGACTTTGCCTATGAACTACATTGCATAGTTTTGCTACTTCTCCATAGACATGAACATGTGATGCTACCAGCCCAAGTCAGATCTGTGGAGAGGTGCAATAGTTCAGTCAGTGTAATAGCATGTTTTGAGAAAAATACATTAGACCTTTTTGATGATACAAAACAGTCAGAACAATTGCATTTTACATTTAAAATATGCTTGTTTGTGTAGAAATGGCTGGATGAACAATGAGACCACAGCCATCCTCAGACACACGTCTCATGGAAACTGTGCCAAGAACCTTACAGGGCTCATAATAAACTCTCATGTAACCACAGATGAACTGTTTGACGCCTACTGCTTCAATGAAACTGGTAACATATTTGCTGAATGTGTTACACTCAAAATGTCTATGCACTTATTAATATTCTGTTTTTCTGTGCAGCTCCTCCGGAAAAGGATTGCTCACAGGCCTTTACAGAATTTGAAACCCCCAGTGAACCAGGTAAGTCATCTGCAACTTTCAGTGTCTAAAAAGCCCTGAATATATAAAACAAATGATGTGGTAATAATATTGCAATACCAGATTTTTTTTTTCTTTTTTTTCATTCAAATTTTAAACTCACACATACTGCATTTTAGGCTGTGTTCTTATCTTGAACTGACTCATCACTCTGTTCCATTGTTTTGATCTTATTAAAGTGACTCTAAATTCCTAAAATTTACCCCATAAGTGAGAGAAAGAGAGTCTTGACCACTCCAGTGTCGATAGACGTTTTCAGGGACACACCAACCCCTTTTCTTTATGTGACAATTTCCCTTCAGAAACATTTGCCAGCCTGGATTAGCACTGCCCAAAAGGTGTGTGCACCCCCACAAGGAATTATTTTCTGAAAGGAAACTAGCGAGAAAGCCTACAAACTCCTCTGACATACATGTGCATCACAAGGAGGGACAAAGTGTCAAAAATAAACTCATCGCATCACAAAAAAGTTTTGGGTGAGAGAGAAGAGTATTTGCCCTAGAGCAGGAGCTACAATAGTCTACTCATCAGAATCCCTAGTTTATATTCTTCCTATGTGGGAAGACGGACTAAGAACAGAACCGTCTAGCAGCGCTGTGAGGATTTTATTTTTTGATTTCTCCAACACCTTCAACACAATCCAGCCTTTCCCCCTGTGAACAAGCTGGAGGCAGGTGGTGTGGTGTGACCTACTAGAGTGGGACTACCTCACAAACAAGCCTCAGACTATAAGAGGCTGGGACTGTGTGTCTGACTTCCTGACCTGAACCATCTTTGTGACCTTTCTCTTCACCCTCTACATGGCAGTCTTCAGACACTATATGGACAGCTGCGTCCTAACACAGGAATTTGTAGACTTGTGTCTGCAGAAACACATTGTGGCAGACTTTCGCAGATCCCACTCCATTGCCCCCAAACCAATGAACATCCAGTGAAGGGACATTTAGAGAGTGGACTGATACAAGTACCGGCCTAACTCACAACATTGATCCACTGTAGTGGAAGGGCCAGAGCAGGCTCTATTGAAGGGAGAGGAGAGGACTCTGTAGTAGGGGCATCAGCTAGCTAGTACTATATGTTCTACTGGAGCAGCATTCTCAGAGAGACCATCTTCTGCTGTCCTCTAGACTCAGTGTGGGAGGTGGGAGACAGTAGATTTTGGCTAGATTCACATCTACTTGTATACTAGACCATGAGTCTCATCCCTTGTAGCACGACTGGTCTGCTCTGGTGTCTGATTCACCCTTGCTGTGTGAAGGAATCATGTGAAATACTGTGTTCCCATATGAATCATCTGGGGTACAACTCAGTGAAGTCACTTACCTGATATCATTTATTCACAGCTATTTATCTCTTCTCACCTCTGCTGTACAGACACATAGTCATACCTAGTGAAGACATGATATGTAATATATCCCACAGCACATTATTCTGTCATTTACTGTGTTTTAGTTTGCTGTATTTTTGTTTCACTGGAACGAAAAAAAAGCAAAAAAAAAAATTACATTTTCAAATTATTATTTTGTTTTATTGCATGTTTCTATGTGTGCTGTTGTTATACTGTACATTGCAACACCGGAATGTCCTCAGTGTGGAATAGATTAAACGATAGCCTATGTTATTTCTAACTGAATGTGCAAATTTCCCCAGTTGAAACTAAAATGATGCACAACACTGATGACTATAAGCAGCAAGGGTGCAAACAGCAAAAGATAAAGTGGATGTTTGGTTGTTTACTGTTATCATTGAAGACTTTCTATGGATCCTATATGCAATGAAGTATATTTTGTATTGTGGAGTTATAGTAAAATTGTGTCAAAGTTGGAAAACAAGCTGTTGACTTTAAGACTTACACTTTATGAAATCACGGGAGCTGATATGTTTTGACAAGATAACAACGATTTGTCATTGCTAAAAGCTCACTGGAGTGTTCCTGATGTTAACACAGATCTTCCGACGTAGTGACTGGATGGCTTCTTGTCTGTTTGGGTTTTGCAGCCTCTCCCTGTGTCTATAATTGAGTGTGTGTTCTCTGGGGGTCTACAATTTGTTCTTTGACATATCAAATGAAATAATGGATGCAGTTACTAACTAGTGTTCTTTTCCTACATCCTACATAGGAGAACTATCAACTCCCCCAAACACAGACATGCCAATTGCAGAGGAAAGTGACTTAGAGAGCACAACCACAAACCAACTGAACCAAGTTACAGAGACTGAAGACCCAACTATGGTTTTAGGAGAGGCTCACACCTTCACAACTCTTCATCCAGAAGAATCTGCAGACTGGTTCCAATGGAGAACATCACCCTCAGCCCAGAAACAGGCTCTGGATTCATGCCCACTGTGTCCGAAGAGGAGGGAGAAACATTCACCACGGCCCATGTAGAGGACCGGGATGAGCAGCGGCCCGACATCGAGCTGGACAATCATGGCGAGAGCAAGTCACAAGCAGAGGCCAAAGGGGATACCGCTGAGTGTAAGATGTGCATTTAAATATATTCTTCAGAATAACACCAGCATCAAGGTCAAACTACATATACACGTGATTATTTTCCCATTTGAATGGTCCAGATTGCATTGTGTTTGCAATGTAATGTTTACTCAGAATGCCACCAGATCTATCACAGAACAGGGGCAGAACCAGGTGTCACTGAAATAATTAAAAACAAGGACTATTTCAATGTATGGCAAAAGAGCAAAACAACAAACAACATTAATTGAACAGAGAACCCCATGTACCACATTGTGAATAGTAAACAAGTAATAAAACAATCAACTTGATATGCATTTTCTAAATTTTTGAAACAAATTATGGAAAGAGTGGTAACCACTTCATAACTTATTCTGTTTTAATAAAACATGAAACAAAGGTAGTTAATTGGGAACGTTCAAGTTTACTAACAAAGGCCTCAGGGGTTAGGGGTTTAAGGTGTTAAACAGTTATGAAGTCTGCATCTGTTTCACCGTACAAATGAAGCCATTGTTCATGTTTTATTAAAATTGTCGAAAGTGTAGATGTTATTAAGTGTTGTCAGAGTTACCAGATTTTTTTATTTTTACAATTGTTGTGTGTGTTTGGAATGTACAGCTACAAAGCTTGTCAGTTTGCTTAGCTGTAACCAAAAGCTGTGCATAATTCCAACTCCTGACTTGTTGCAGCACTGAAAGAAGCAACAGGTTTTAGAGGACAGAAGACGCCCCCTTGTGTCAGTCTGGGTGGCACACATTTTACAACTGAAATCTGTTGTTAGTGCTACACAAGAACTTGAGAGATTGGGCTGATGCCTACAACGCAATATTAGGATTAAATAACAACTAAAATAGCAAAATGTCTTAAATAATGATATGAAGTTGTGTGGAAGTACTGAAAGAAGTTGCTTCTTTAATGTTTTTGTTGACTAAATATTCCCAAGAGATTTCTTTGCTTGCCTTGTAAAATGGACGATTTAACCTACCTATTTAATCTTTTTCAGTTATACCCACTGCTCCTGGTACTGGTCGTATGAACTCAGTGCAAGACAATGGACCCAAACATGGCTCGCAGGAGAGCGGAGGTCCCTCCAGTAAGATCTGTTTATGAGGATTTTCATAGCAAATAAAAAGTGCATCCTTCAGTGCTTTTCATACATTAATTATTTCCTTTTGTGCAGACTGGCTGGTCATAGTCGGTGTGATTGTGGCTGTGGCTGCCATTCTTGTGGTGTGCGCAGTGGTGGCCAAAAGAAACACGTAAGAACTAACTGTGCTGTCATGTTTCTCTGTTATGCACCATAAATACTACCCTAGAGAAGCATTGTGTTTTTATGTTCCTCCAGAGGCCAAATAAATCCAGGGCTTACATGACAAAATTGGTTGGCTGACATTTCATTGTAGGAAGGCGCAAAAGTGGCTTTTGCTGACATTTCACAAGGATGAATTAGTGTAGTTGTGGGATAACAGATATGTCTGGGTCAGTCTAGCTACAAGTCTTGCTAAGCCTAACTGATAAGAGGATGAATAATGCACCAGCAAATGTAGTTGTTTGTTTGTTATATGCAAATTTTACTTTTTTTTTATCAAGAACTTTGCCCTTGCTAGTATGTTTTTCCTCTGTACCTCAATGTCATGTATATTATATTTTGTATATTTCAAACCAGCACACCCTCACATAATAGTAAATATTACACTCATAAACACAAAGGCTTTGCTTGAAAAGCCGTTGATTGAAGCATAATAAATGTTTTTTGTTCTCTCCAACACTCACTTCTACATTAGCTTTTATTTCTACTTAAATCTAAAAAAAGCCTTGACTTTAGACCAATGGCGATCCAATACATCAAAGAGACTCTTTTCACTCCCACTTATCTTTATTTTGATTTATTTAATTATTTTTCAAATGGGATTCAATCTCACTGTTGTGATCTGTCATTATCCATTCACTTAAAACTCCCAAATGTTAATTATGGATCCACCAATGTCTTTATTCTTAACTATAAAACAGACAAAAGCAGTCTTCTCCAATACACCCAATACCATTTAAGGCATGTTGTATCATATAAATAAATCCATAAAAAAACAATGCATCATTAACACATTCCACCATTTGTTCTGTCGCTCAGCTTGTGCGGGAAACAGCAGACCCTCATGATTACCTCCAAAGATGGCGGCGAGGGCAACGGCACAGCCATGTCCGCCTCCAGCTCGCACGCTCAGGAGAGAGAGCAGGAGATGGTCACACTGATGAACAAGGAGAAGATCCAAGAGAACGGCAACACGGAGGAGTTCACCGTCATCACGCTAGAGGAATCTCCGGACAAGGACCAAACCGCCTGAAACAAATGTTCAACGCCAGGGTTGGGGTCCAATCTGTCATGAAAATGGTGGCATTTGGTGGTCAGCACTGAATGACTGAATGACAAGATGGAGCGTGTAAATTGTCCCAAAAGCCTTGCTATGGGACTGCCATTGTGTGGTCAAAAACGTCATGCATCGCTGAGTTATTTTGAATGCATCTGTAGAGGGATGTGCTATGAATGTCTAGTGTGTTTGTGTCATTTTTACCTTGGTGAGAAAAAAAAAGAATGGTCAGACTTGGTGTAAGATCTGTCACCTGTTTGCTTATGAAAATGCCTTTGTTTTGCCTGGATCGTTCTACATAATGATAACTTACTTTATGTCTGTCATTATCTCCATCACTTATTGGTGGATTCTCTCTTTTTTGTCATTTTATGGAACAATCAAGGAGAAACATAATTTTCACTGAAAAATAAAGATTTCCAACTCTCCACATGAACTTGTAAAATTGCCCCTTAAGATACTGTATGTGACCAAACATTGAGGGTTATCATTATCTTTTTTTGTAGCTTGACTTAACCTGTGGATTTTAACCCCCTTATTTCTTAATTTATGCTATTTCCTGATCCCCCTTTCCCATTTTTTGTATATAAAGTGAATTGTAAATGAGAAATGCCTTAGCAATAACCACCAGCTGTGCTTTTGTTTGGTAGAAAATCCATTTTAAACAAAGGAATGTGTCACTTTGGTAAACTTATTTAATTGGAAATAGCAGTGGAGGTTGGATTTTTGCAATAGTTCAAGTGAATAGCAATCATGTTTATATCACATTTGAAACTGTGCCACTGAAGCACCTTTTAAGTCCAGTTCATGGCATGACAAGGTTGAGATATTTAAGACAACAGATAGCTATGTTCCCGAAAATGATCCAAAGGTGATTAAGGTAGTACAATCTGTCTGTACAAAGTTGAAGAAAGCATGTTAGCGTTATTATATTGTTGCCTAATCAGTTTGTTTTATGTAAATGTTCTAGTCTTTTATTTTGAAGGCAATATAAGCATAATATGTAACTTATTCAATGGAGTGGTCAGTGGTCTTTGAGGTGCAAGGATAATGACACAACTGAATTGAATCTGTACATAGCGAGTTTTTCTTCAGAATTAGTCCAAATTCTGAATTTAAATCTAAGTACAATCATCTAAAACTGTTTTGCATTATAAATGGCTTGTTACCATGGAGATAGTTGACTTTAATGCCACACATTGTTGACAAAAGACCAACATTTCCATAGGTACAAGCTGAGAAGTTACTTATTGCATCCTTTATGTTGTGTTGTGTCATGTCTCCTTTCTGCTCCTCTTTTTTACTGACTTACTCTTTCTGCTGTAGTTTAGTTTCCCAAACACTGGATTTTCCCTTTAACATATTTCTAAAGCAGTGAGTGACTATGCTTTGTTTGGCTTTGAATACAAATAACTGGCCCCAATGATAATGAGGGGCCCCCGTGCTGTACATAGACCAATGTTCAGAACTGCTTCAAAAGAAAGACTGATCCTGTCCGTGTGTGAGCCCAGCCCACTCTCTCTCTCTCTCTCTCTCTCTCTCTCTCTCTCTCTTCTCTCTCTCTCTCTCCAATGAAAGACGCTTGTATACACGCACGCCCGACTATGTGCCAATCACTCTCACACATGCAAACCTCCCCACTGACTCTGCCATACATCGTGTTCTCTGACATATTCCATAGCCTTGTTTGTTAAGCTTTTGCATTTGAACCTAAGAGAAAGTAGCAAATGTTTTAGTCCGAGCAGCTTTTATAGGTAATAAAGAGTTGTCACTGAAAAAAAAAAAAAATTGTAAAGATTCAAATGAAATAAATGTGTAATGGACATTGTCGGGTCGTGGATCATTGTGGGACAAAAGGGTGGACTGTGGTGTGAATGCTGTGTGCTTTGGTGAGGGGAGCTTATGAATGGATGCACTGGATACACATCAGCGGAAGTGGGGTTACCATGGAGCTTGGGTGGTGATGCAAGAGTATGTCAAGCATGAAAACAAAGGCAGCCATTTTGAAAGATAAAAAATGGTGCTCTTCCATGCAATATTTAAATGAGGCTGATCTGTCTTCTTTGACTGAACTCCCATTACTACTGAGTCATTCAAATGCATTAGGCCTAGTCAAATAAAAAGCTTCTTCCTATTAATACGTAAATGTTAGGTATGAGAATCTTCATGTTGTGTGTGAATTCTAAAAGCTTTGGTTGATCCAGTCGGTGGAGAGAATTGTTACATGTTCCTGATGAAATAGTTGCTAAAGGATAGTTTGCTCATGTTTTTAGCCAAAGGGCAACATGTGCTGTGTTCCTCCGAAACATTGCAGGGCAGCAGCCCTTTACTCACTCTGGAGTCAGATCTTGGAAAACTTGACTGGTGTAATACTCTGCAAGTTTAGGGTGAAGGCAGAAGATCAATTGACTCTGTGCACAGAAGTTTTCTTGTTTATTTGTGAAAATGCTCACATTTACTGACATGTCCTGTTCATGTCAGTGAACAGGACATTCATTTCTCTGGGGTTTTCACTAGTTTCAAAAGTTTGCTATTTTAAATTTTAAAAAACTACTCTGGTGTTCTGGGCACTGAGTCAGCTAACTTCTGTACTTTTGAGCAGTTCTTGTTCAATTCATTTCTAGCGGGTTTTCATTAGCTCAGTCTAAAATAAATAAATGCTTAAAAATTCAGACAGAGAACAATGTGTTCTGATTGTTTTTCTGTAACATGTTAACAATAGTACAAATCAGGAGAATATTTCAACAGACTCATGTAGAGATATGTTACAGAGGTTAGCACAAGCCAAATGATGTTTCATGCAGAGCCTATTACTCTATGTCATTTCTGTTAAACTTTTTTTCCCGAGGGCCAGATCTTTTGGAGAGCCATGACCACTGAGCCGGGTGTTCCCCAGCATGTGACCAATGTTGTCAACATTTTGGGTTGTACAAAACAACCAGTAACATTAATGACTACTGCTGTAGCCTCTGTTTGATTCAAATTGCTCTACAAAATGTCTAAACCTGCACAGAACCAGAATTAATCCAGTACTGGACCAGAACTAGCCAAGTGTGTAACAAGAGTCACCAGCAATAGGCCAGAACCAGGTCAGGTCTGAAGCAGAATCACATCAAAACTAAAAAGGGACAACCTCAGGTCTTAGATACACAAATATTTACCTCTGCAGAGAATAACTACAAGTATATTTACAATATTTGAAAGATAAGTTGGAGGCCGGATCAGATCTTTGGAGCGCTAATTTTGCCCCCGGGCCTTAAGTTGAATAGGTCTGCTCTAAGTCCTGTACAGATTTATTCAAAACCATAGAAGAAAAAAAGTTGAACAATAAGCCAAGAATTAGTTATGAATTGACATTTATTAGTTTTATTTGTATATATGTACACCAAAGGTACAACACATTTTGATATGTAGAAACAGATTTATGTATAACATAGACAGAGGAAAGTATTCATGACTTTTTTTGTCTTTTTTCACCCGAAAACATACGCTTCACTTCAACATCAAAATGACAACTCCAGCTTTACAAAGAGGCTTAGAAGGACCACAGAGGGAGGCCTTCAGCCTGGTCTGAGGAGAGACTACCTCCCTTTGAAACTTCATTGAAGCGTTAGCATTTAGCTCCAGGCTGTGTGCATATTTCTACTGTGTCAAAGGCAAGAGGAGAAACCTGTTTGATATCATGGGACACGTGTCTGACAAAGCTTCAATGGTGTGAATGCACAATGCTGCCTGAGACTAAAGCCAGCGCTTATTGGTGAGGAGATGATCTGATGAATCACCTGAGGAATTCTAAATTGTGAATGAAATGGCTCTTTACAACCGGGTTACTTCCTGTGTTTTATACAAGGCCTTAAACCTATCTTTTCTAAAACTTCCTCTCATTCTCAACATGTTCAGACAACAGCATCATGCAAACATGGTTTGCTTCACTCCAGTATACTCTGCAACGCCACTGAACAGAACAATTATATATTTATGTATGTACAATGAAAATGAATGCACACTGATTATATCCTCGTGGAACAAACATTCAAAACGCTTACATTAGATACAAAAAGTATATATTTATATATTGATGTGTGACAGGTCAGTAAACTAGTTAACCGCTACCAAAGAATAAAAAAACAAGCATTTTATTACACACTTTCCTCTATACATTGCATCTAATCTAGCTTTACTCAGGACTTACTGGAGATGAATCTTTTCTAGAGGATTACATTAAAAAGTCACAGCAGTGAAACTAAAATTTGTCTACACCATTTCATCAGCTCCCAAAGTAACCAAAAATGCAAAAAGGAAAAAAGAAAGTTACCTACAATATATACACAAAGTGCAGGGAGGCACTTCAAAATATCATGCTTTTAAGATAGTGGTGCAAAAAATAACTTTTATTCATGCTTCAAGAACATGGTATTTCAACAAAATATTGGTCCAACACTCAAACCCCATTTGTGACACTGGGGCCAACCTTCTTCCTGATCTGTGTCCTCAAGTATGATTATTACATTTCTGTGCTCTGCAGCTGGTCGTACTGATCATCTGAGCAACTTTCAAATCAATGTGCTTCAAGATGTAGCAAAGCATTATGAAAAGGGATACAGAATACAGTGCTTTACTAACTGTTTATATCACTGGAGTTACTGAAATTAGTCATCTGAGCACACAGTCAACATATTCAAGGCAAGGTTGTCAATAGCTAAAAAAGAAAAACATGACCAGAGAGGACATCATGCATCATTCATTCACTCACATACACAGGTTTAAAAACAATAACAGCTGTAGTCCAGTGTGTTTGCAGATGTGTTCAAGCCATTTGTTGGTGAGTGATAAGAAGCATTGCCTGACAAACAGGCAACATTCTGACAAACTCTGTGCCCCAGATGGAGAGTTATAATGGGCACAAAACTGCAGCATCGAGGGTTGGTCAAACAGTCTTGAGCTCTAGGTCTGCTCTAAACCAAGGAGCTTGTGAGGTAACAGAGGATTAACACTGGGCTTTCGGTATCTTGAAGCTGGTTCACTTTTTATAGAGGTAGATCTAATTCAAACTTAAGATGTAATGCCCTGACCAATCAGTTTTAACACAAGCACGAATGTGAGATTGAATGGATCATTATGATAATGGTTACAATATTGTTCTTTTATATCAATAAAGCCATTTTTATTTCAATTGTGCACATACTGTTTGTGATTGGTCATTCACTGCATTTCCATTGGCGCAGGTAGGTAACCAGCTTCAGATAACTCTGATCTATGCTGCTAGATTCATAGCACTGGGCCCTGTGACAATGTGTTGCTTGTAATATGACTGAACACTTTTGCAATATTACCTGTGCTACTTGTTTGGGTGCTCTTTAGTAATTGTTCCTTGTGTGCTTTTGATCCAAAAATTGGTCATTAAAATGTACTGCCAGTGATTTGGCACTCATCACATATTCCCTGTAAACTATTGTAATCAAAGTCTCCGTTACTTGTGATCTTGTAGGCATTTTAGCTCATCTGAGCCAGTAAACACTAAAGGATTACACTGTTTTGGAGTAAACATGCAGAAGCCTGAGTCTTCCCTGCTGGGAATGTGAAGATTTATCATAGGAAGTGTGTTGTGCATGTGCTCTTTGTTGTGCTAATGTATCTACATAGACTTCCAATTTGATTGGCTTTTTTATTTATTTATTTTTCATTCATAGATTTCTGTGTCTATTTTATTCCTTTACTTTTTGGAAGTAATTCTCCTTGATGTTTGAGGCTTATTTTGATTCAGTCCAGTGTTGCAATTCTCAGTGGACAGGCTCAGCCTTATTTTTTGTAATGCAGGCAGTGCAAAAGCATTTGTAAGTTTACTTCTCCCTATGTTTGGTTCTTACAATCAAACAAGATCTAAAACAACATGCTAGTCTTTTTAGCATGTCCACAAAATATAATGTCCCTTTTAGAAAAATAAAAGAAATTATTAAACATATGGGGCTCCATACCACAGTTTGTGCTGTGCTTCTTAAAATAGTTTTCTTTATATTGTGCTTCGTTCTAATTATCAGTAGCAATCATTAGTGTAAACAACATTATTATGGCAGCTAATCATGCAATAAGAGTTAGAAGCTGGAAGCAGTGGCCCATTTTGACGAACAATCTGTAACAACTTGCTTTGATTAATCCCTTACCTCCCACATTTCATCTGCCATGAAAATGAATCATATCTTTAAAGTGTATGACAAGCTCATAGCCACTCTCTCTTCGTGCACATGCCGAAATGGAATGTGTTGCTAAGTGTATCTTAGCTTGTCCTGTCCACCAAACTTGGAAGTGTACTGTGCAAGTATCTGCTATACATAACATATTTGTGCTCTAACAGGTAACCTCTGGTATCAGTTAGTATCATCAGCCAGAAAGACAAAATCCTTTAAAGGGACTAATACAAAACAAAGTAAACATTGCTACGTAAAAAACAAAATTAGTAGTAATTCTGTTCATGTGACATGTTTCGTTCACTCAAATTTTTTATGAAAAGTCGTGGAGCCCAGCAGGAACAGGGGTTTTCTGTGCTGCCATTATTCTTGTTTCCATGGTTCCTCCTCGACGATCGTACACTCCGCAGCAGAGCCATTTGTGGCTGAGGTTACCTGCAAGAAGTTAGCATCCACAACTAAGCATTGCAGCCAAGGCAAAAAGGCGCCACACACTCCAATGTTAAGACAGACTCCTAGTCCAGCCACTGCAAGCTAAATATTCAATGGCATTCTAAGCTCAATAATAATGAATTAACCTTCGCAATACTATTTTATGTCTTATGAACTGAAGCTTGATTCAAATCAGTTTAACTAAGTCATAATACATAATGTTTAGCAAGGCTAAATTAGCAGTTAAATTAAATTATATCAGGTATCCTCATGGCATTCTACAGACAAGATGATTGCTTATGCACAAACAGGAATACAGATGCACAAAATACAGACAATACAAAATATATTAAAATACACAATGTATAAAACAAGAAGAATAAAAAAAGCGTTGACAGTTGCAAGTAGTTAGAAATGTTCTATTTACAAGCAAAACAGAAAAGGTCATTAGTCATGCTGGAAAAGGGAAAAGCAAGCCTTTGTGTCGCATTTATATGGAAATGTCATTCCATTAATAAATGGTAGGAGCAAGAAAGGAGGATATAACTTTTTTCCCTGTGTGTGGATCACAAGGGTGACAGGCTGGCCGCCGTTGCTAGGAGACACCTTTCACCCTTTAATAAATGAAAAGGCTCATCATTAGACAGTTCTACAGGGACATGAGCGAGACTGCCAGGTCTTTTAACCACTCAAGCCTGTATAGTCCAGAATACATTCAAAGGTTTGGGATTCAAAGAGCATTATGTTTTATATTATGAGTTAGTGTACTTCACAGCTTTTCATTTCACAAGTGAGTTCACACATTGCATTTTTAGCTGGTGCGGAAACGTCACAGCAGCTACATGCATGCAGAGTACAGTATATGAGCTGCTAATGAGCAGTTACACTGCTTTCTTCATTGCCACATGAAGCTTTAAAAGCAAAAACAATAACTAGTTTGTCTATACATGTAATGGAGTATAGGCTACTTGAGGTGAAATTTTGCTGCTAAATAATGCCTCCCCCAATGAGGATTATCTTGCTTTGCCTTTTTGCCAGAAGACAATTCCCAGTGGGATACAATAATGATAAGATTACATCAGCGTTTGAAGCCAAATTGTCCCTAATAGCAATCAATTTAAGTTCACGGTTTAGCTTGTTAACACTAATTTGACACAAAGGCAGCCATTACACACAAATGAAGCACATACATGCAATAACTGCATAGTTTCTTGTAAAGCTCTGAAAGAAAAAAAGCATACATCCAAAGGTTTTCATGCAGACTATAAAGCAAAGTGCACAGTGAGCATGCAGCGTTAAAAAAGGGGTTACATCGAAGTCTCTATGCCTGAAAGAGTTAATTGTACCTTGCATTCATCTACTACGACAGAATTGTTAGCAGCAGAAGATTGTGCAGTTGTGCTAGTGGTAGCAGTTAAGACGCACTGGTTGGAATTGTTTTCGTGATGGTTCTTCATGTCGTCGTAGTAGGACTGGGTCTTTGTCATCATCTCGATGTCATCCGATTTGGCTGCGTGTGCATCCAGTTCATCCAGCTCGGCCTTGGACATGTGGTACACGATGCCTGCACCGTACGAATCACCCACCACGTTCACCGAAGTCCTGAACCGATCCCTAGAAGATTGGACGTTTACAGCGATGACATGAAAGTAAATTAGTTACTCCTGATAGATCCATCTTACTTTTTTAAAACATCTGACTAAAATTGTCTAGTATTCTAACTGAAAATGTTTCTTAATCTTTTATGAGCTATAATTAAGAGGTTTACAACTCTCGTGATAGTTTATTTTTACTATAGGGTAGAGAAAATTGAATATGAGGTCATATAATCCATTGTGACCCAGCAACTTCTTGAGGAGTCTTAAAGAGTAAATTCAATCACAAATGTATATTGTCGGCTGCTGTAAACTCATCAAAGCTGTACTTTTCCATCTCAAACATTTCCTCTTTTTCTACAGCGAGTGTCTTAGTCTTTATGATACCCTTCCTTTAACATGTCACTGATTTCTCTTGCTTTCACGCAAAGTATTATCCAATATGTCTTTCATTCTCCCAGTGCCATTTATCTGTCCTTCTGCCTACTCTCAGTTTTAATATGGTGGACAGAAGGTGAACAGAAAGTGTGGCGTTAATGGTTGAACTTACAGCAGCCAGTCGACAGCCACGAGAAGACTGATGTCCGAAGTTGGCAGCCCCACAGCGGTCAGAATAAGCAGCATAGTCACCAGACCGGCACTGGGGATACTGGCAGCTCCCACACTGGCCAATGTAGCTGTCAAACTGAAGACATACACAAGCAATCAGTCACATTTATTATTGCCACTACACTTAATCACACCCCCGTGCTTCAGCTTCAGCTGAAAGTGACCACTTGACCATAAAAATGGCTGTATCCTGCAGTCATAGACATTGATTTTGGATGACTCATGAGGCTCAAGAGCATTGGAGTGGGAACTTACGCTTTATATATGTTCAAGATGTACAGGTAAGAAAAGGGCTGACTTCAGGCCAAATCTAGATCAAGAGTCCAAGGTCATCCATCTTGGGTTTGTTTTGTTCATTGAATAGAGTGCACTCAAGGGGCTCTTTAAAGCAAACCTTTCTCGCAAAAGAATACTGATCTCTGAATACTCAAGTGTTTTCTTGATGGGAATATTCCAATGTATAACTTTGGCAGAACTTATTTCCTAGCATCTATTGTATACTAGGTATTATTGGACCTTGACCTGGTGTAACCACCTGAATTCATTGTGTTTACATCCATGTTCTAGTCTTACCCTATTTAAATTATTGCACTATGGTGTGGGGAAACACATGTAAAAGTTCAGTGAAGCCTGTTTACTTACTGCAAAAAAGAGCAATCAGGTTAATTCATAATGTAGGTTTTATGGAGCACACCAACCCACTATTTTTAAAATCTAAAATCATGACATTATTTGATATAATTGAATTTCAAACTGTTCAATTTGTATTTAATGCTTGGAAAAAATATGTGGCCTCAGAATTTACAATCAAAGTTTCAAGAAAGAGTGAGGGGTTACAATTTACAAGAGACATTTAATTTCAAGATTCCACGCCATAGAACAACTATGAAGAGTTTATGTATCACAATAAAAGGGGTAAGACTCTGGAATAAACTTGACATGGACTTGAAACAAAGCCCAAATGTAAGTCAATTTAAAAAATAATATAAGCGAATGGTCTTTGGGAGGTACAGGGATGCAGGAAGCTGAGTTTATAAGAAATTATGTTAACTGTGTTTAAAAACAATGAAAAAATAAAATGTATATCAAAACACAACAAACAAATGGATGTATAACTGATTAATTGTAAAATGTTGTTTGCTTGTTGTGTGTAATGACTAACTAATAATAACTGGGCGTAGTATGAATTGATATAAGAAACATAACAGCGGCATAATGTGTTATAGCAGACAGTCTGAGATGTGTGATGTGCTAAAATAACCTTGTGTAAAATTCTACAATGAGTTGTGTAAATACTTAACTGAGCGGGGGGTAGGATTAAAAAAGTCTCGACTTCTTCCTACTCCTTTTCGAACACGGGGAACAAGTTGTATTTGTTTGTTTATATATATATATTTGTGTTTTATTTAAAAAGCATTATATTTTTGCATTTTTATTTTCATGTTTATGAATTGTCATTTTTGTTGACTGTGTTCGAATTAAACAAATCAATTAATGTTGTTGAATATCATAGTCAAGGCACTCACATGTTCATGGTTACTGGCAGGTGATTCTTTCAGTGAGATTTTTTTACACTCTCATGTGAAACGGGACTGTTTTCACTAAAACAAATACTAAATACTTTTTTTTTTTTTTTAAATACCATATAATTATCAAACATGGAGAATATGCAATTTTTAAGAATTCTATGATATGTATTGTCTTTTGACTGTATTGCTTAGTTTGCGGTTAATCAAAAAATTACTGAGCCTTCAACACAGAAAAAACATCAAAAACAACTGGCATGAGGTTTAACATCTTATTGAGCATAAATAAACTATGCCACTGCCAAAAAAAAGTGTCAGTTGTCAATTAAAACCTTTAGGTAAATATTGTTTTGGTGTTGATCTATATCAATTAACATTTATGGTTCATTTGTTTGGGATATTTCTTTCAAAAACAGTGAGTCTTCTCTATTTCCAAAATCTTTGTATGAAAGTTAAAGTTATCTTACCTGACAGTTACAATCTGACCAGGGTCCAGATGAATTCCATTCATCTGAGCAATAAAGATGGCTGCCACAGCTTCATACAAAGCAGTACCGTCCATGTTTATGGTAGCACCTACAGGAAGCACGAAACGGGTAACTCTCTTGTCGATGCCCAAGTTCTCCTCGAGACAACGGAAGGTCACAGGCAGCGTACCAGCACTGTCGGAAAAAAGAACGTCAGCTTAAGTTTGTAGCTATGTGCATATTCATTAGAAGTATGTCATTCCAATGCTGACCTGGACGCTGTGCCCAAAGCAGTGATCCAGGCTTGGAAAATTCCCAGGAAAAAGGTGAAGGGGTTTTTCCTGACAATAACAAAGTAAATGCTTGGCAAGAAGATGGCTCCGTGGATGATGAGCCCGATGATGACTGTGATCATGTACATGCCCAGCTGTCGGGCCACCACCTCCAAGTCCTTGATGGAGATGATCTTACCACAGATCAGACAGGCAATACCAAAGGGAGAGTACCTGACAAAACAAGCAATCACTTCAAAATGTGCCTGAGAAAAATCTGTTACTTCAGTAAAAGAGAGACATGATAATTGTAAAAACAAACAAACAAACAAAACAAAAACGCAGAACATGTATAATAATAAAATTATTAAAGACAAAAAAAACACAAGAGATACGTTTCATATCTTAATTAAGCACCTGTTTTAAACATATTGTTATCATTGTTTGCATATTTAATATTGCAACAATTGCTGCTACTGGAATAAAGGAATCTTTAATAAGATAATAAGCTAAAAAGTGACCGAATTAGGTAGTATTCATCTTGCTTTGAGTTTGTATTTTTCTTTGAATTTTCTTTATTTACTACTTTTAATTGCATTGGCCAGTAGAGTATGTCTTGCTTTTCCAAATCTAGTGATATGTTGTGGTTTTGTTTTTGTTTTTTCGGCCAACAATAACACTTTTTTTCTAATTTAACTTTATACCAGATTTTTTATTCAATTTATTTTCCGACAAATAACTTAATTCAAGTTCGCTTCAGTGTAAATTCACATATCCATTCAAATGAAAATCCAGTTTTTAATCTTATAATAAAGTTTAAACTCTATGAAACCACTCTTTTTTTGTGTTTTTAGCATTAACCTAGCTTCCAAAAGCACGATAACTCCACTCACTCTGTCTTCTCAAAGTTGTGAAATGTGCTTCTAAACACAATTTGATCAAAACCTAAGATGCTCCGAAAGTATTAGATTAGTGAACTACAATTGTGGCCTGATGAAAGAAGCATTAAATTAAGTAGTCATGTTTACTTGTTGTTTTAAAATGGTAAATTTGGAAATATTGCCAATTAGACATGCAAAATATACTCAAACCAAGATAAATACTACTCATTTGAAGCACTTTTTAACTTATTACCTTTTTCAGATGGTCACATTTCCAGTTTTGGTTTTAATACTGAAATAACATATAGTTATTTCTATAGGAATGGGTCAATGAGATTTAGCTTTGTGATACTAACCACATGATCATGATGACAATTTTCATCACAATCTCATTGAGGATGTTGAAGAATTCAAGCATGAGTTTGGCCCTCTCGCCCATCTTGCCCATGCAGATGCCAAATGCAATAAAGAAACCAATCAGCCCTGTGACATAAGATGAAATTAGTGAAGTCTATGTGGGATGAGCAAAGCTAAGCAAAGCATGAAGGGTTTTACTATTGGGGAAATTGACAAGCTCACATCTTCAATAGGTGTGTTTGTCAGGAAAAAAAAGCTGAATGAAAGTAAATAGTGCGTACCTAGGACGTTCATTCCACTCTTGAACTGCAGAGACTTTTTGATGATGTACTGGGGTTCTTTGGTGACATTTGCCACCAGGCCATCCATTGTGGTGACATTGATTATTTCTGGCTCGATCTCTATCTTCTTGGTGACTGTTTGGATCTGTGACAAAATGAGTCAGCTATGTGAATTAGTAGATCAGATTTTCTCTTCTGGTGGTACACATGGTCCTCTTAAAAATCCTAAAATCTGCTCAAAGCTGCATTTCAAACAGAGCAGGTAAACTGGGTCGTGCTAAAGAAGTAAACATGTGAGTGAGGAAAAGAATCTGAAGTTGCAAGGATCAATGTTTGTGATCAGACACATTTGACTGTAATCTGTGGTATTGCCACATAAAAGCACATTTTAAGATTTTGACCTTTTGACCAGAAAGCCACAAATTTGCCTGATTTGTACTAAAATAAAAAATAGTAACAAATAAAATTAAGACATACAGTAGACAGTGCTATTTACAAACCCTACAACTTAGCAGCAAAAAGAACAAAAAGAGTACTGATTTAGTGTTTAATCTTATTTTAAGTTCTTATCGTATTTGGTAAAATTACCTCCTTTGGATAATACAGTGCTTCTCAATTATTTTTTGCAAAGCCCCCCCAGGAAAAAAAAATATTTCGGGTCCCCTCCACTCGCCACGGAGACTAAAATATATAAAATTGTATAAGTATACCTAAATTTGTATCCTGTCTAACATTAACAAAAGGAAAAAGCAATATAAATATCAATTTTATTTTCTTCAATTACACTTGCACGTCAAAAGCAAAGCCAATACGTGCCTCCCCTGGCATCTCATCCCGCCTGCCAAGGGGAGCCCGCCCCACTATACAAGAAGGACAGGGGAAAATAGGATCCTAAAACTAACTCTCCTTTGTTACAACTACTGTGATTAGGGTAAGGGTTAGGGTTAAGGTCAACGATGGTTTGGAGCAAACATTTGGGGAAAAAACAACTTTATTTTAATCTGACTGGGTTCAAACCATGCTTAAGTATGCTGCACACATAGAAAAGGATTTTGTGGACTTGCCTTTGACTCAGACACAAAAAATGTCACAGAGATATACAGTTTGACAGTATGAGTGTTGACAACCTTGTTTTGTGTACCTATTATCATATACCTTGACATGGCTTGTGAAAATTACTACACCATAGAATAAAACCAATGCTTTTTTTGTATGTGCTCATAAAATTGCCCCACTCTAAGTTCGTGTCAATCACTTTCTGCACTTACCTGTTGGAAACAAGCTTGCACAAGATTTTCTGGGAACAAGTTTCTGATAAGATCAAAGGCAGCATCCAAGCTGGACACATCATCGTTTATTGTGCCCTCTCCCAGGTTCTCCTTAAGTTTGGGGTCACCAGGGTGGATACCAGCACCAGGATGACTCCCAGGACAGCAGCAATGATAGTGGTGGTCATGTAGTAAACCATGGCTCGTGTGCCAAGGCGACCACTAGATTTGGCATCCAGACCAGCCAGACCTGCAACCAAAAAGGTTTCAGTTTGATTTTTATAATCAAATTCCTTCAAAATGTTTATTATTCCAGTATAAAATAATAAAAAGCACTAAGTTTTGGGATGTGCTGGGATGGCCTCAATATAAAATATATTACTTATATAGCCCACTTGCAAAATCTTAGCTCTTATTCAATTCTAGCTAAACAAATCCATCTTTTTTGGCAACTAATCAGAACTTTAATCATTAATTTCTTTCAAGCAGTAGGTTATTTGACTTCTTGATTTGTACGTAAAATGCATGTCAGTACATTTGATGGAATTTTGAATTGCAACATCCAAACCTTGGCTCACACCAGAACTCTGAACTGAGTTCTACACATTATCATTCTGGGGAGACTGCCGCTGAAAGCCATCGAGAAAACATAGAACATCATAACATTATTTGAAACAGCTTGGTCGAAGCATCTCAACAAGGAAGTAGTAGTATCTGTCTCGTCCAAAAATGCACAAATTTCTTCTGTTTCCAACATGGCCTTCTTTAACAATGACGGGGGTCTCTAGGTGTCTCTATTTTGTCACAAATAGTGAGACAATTTGTCTGGTAGAGCCAGATTACATTCATCCTACCAAGTGGAAAAATCGGACCAAACATACCTGTGATTAAACTAGAAATGATAAGGGGCAGGATCAACATCTTCAGCATCCTCATGAGAATGTCTCCAGGGAACGCAATCACCATGACGATGTCCGGGTGAATAGGGGAAGCGACTCGGAGCAACATCCCTGATACAGCTCCCAGGATTACACCTATAGATTTGGAAAGAATATGTAGTGCTATGAAAAACACATTTTACATAGCACATAGCACATTTTTCAACAACAAAATACATCTCACAATACAATGATGCATCAAACTCACAACAATAAAAAGTATAATCTACTAATCCATAAATCCCTAATCACTAACATCGGTTGCCTTGATGATGTGTCTTTTCAAACTGCTGCTTGATAATGGTGCGTTCCAGGCAACTGGGAACTGGGATAATTCCCACTTGAAAAATACCAGTTCCCAGTTCAGAGCGTTCCAACGTAAACATTATGTCTAATGCTAAACTTTAGGCTAAACAAAAGTAATGTTAAATAACCATAACCAATGTTTACATTGTTTTTGTGCAGTTAAGCTCCTCAGTTTCACTTTTTGTGGTGATTGTTTACCATGTATGGACCTGGTTGAGGAAGTGGGACTTCCTCAACCAGGTCCCAGTGGTATTTACCAGTTTGACTGGCATTCCAGCGCATTTGTTCAAGTGATAAGTGGGAAATATCCCAGTTCCCAGGAACGCACCATAAGTTTGCCTAAATATTGCCGATCATCTCTCACTGCTCCACTCACTCCGTAAGTGTCTCGCTAAAATTAATCAATATTTATATGGCACAAATTGAACAAACTTTTAAGCTGCTTCACTTTAAGCTTTTGGGACAAAATGTTTAGAAACACTGACAGACAGTGTACACGAAAGTCTGATAACTCTGAAATTTTTAAATATTGATACCCTTTTACGAGAACTCTATAGAAAATGAATGTAGCAATAATCAACCATTATTAGCTAATATTAACTCTGTTCTGTTATTTGTCTTCAAAAAAGTGTGTAGGCTAGATGTGTATTTAAATTGAAAATCCAAATTTCTATTCACTGGTTTCCTTTTTCTAGAGCTAGTACCATTTACCATATAATTAGTAGATGCATGTTTAGTAACCATTCAAAAGACAGAAGTTTGTTGTTATTCCCATCACTATGAACCCAGCTTTCATTCTTCGCAGGTTTGTCAATATTGCTTTATCTTGTAAGGATTTCCTCAGTGATTCTCAACATCAGAGTTATTGAGAAAGTGTCTGCTGCACTGGAGGAGCACATGGAGCGTTGGAGAGATAAAAGGGAAACAACCTGCTGTGACAGAGTAAAGCTCAAGGAGGATTAAGAAGCACCAGGGAGGAGATAGCATGTCACCCTCATGTATCTTTTGAAACAGCTTCAAACATTTTTGTTCTACACAGTCTTTTTCAGATGTGATCAAGGGCTCACTTTGTGCATCTTTGAACCAGTTTATGTCCCATTTCTTCCATGTCTGAAATCTGTGATATTTTGTACATCACTGCTTCAGCATTTCCACAGAAAGCATTGACCTCTTTGTGAGCTAACCCTTCTTACTCTGCCTCAGTGGTCAGTCTCTGTGACTTTGCCAATAAAATGCCAGATTAAACTCCATTCTGCCCCCCTGATGGCTGAACTTCCTTTGCTTCCACTAGCTATGGCTAAATGCCACAGCCTGCTAAAGATGGTACAACAGTTAAACTAATGTCTAAACTGTCCTATGGGGCTTGATCTCTCCTCAAACATTTAAGCAATGTCCCGGAACACAATATAGACTACTTTCCCAAGCCTCTTTTTGCCTAATTTGCTATTCTAGCCCTGATTTGTCAAGTGACAGATGATCAATGTGTGCGGTGCTTCAGATTACCAATTGGAGTGAGATATACACATAATTATGCAAGGCTGCTGTTAAGCAGATTGGGTTGGGAGTATATATAGGAAGATAAGATGCTGTAGAACAGACCATATGTCAAATCTGTCTGAATACACAGCCCATCTATAAATAATGCAGTTTGATATAAAGTTCAATATAAAACCTTTCCTGCTGGTCATCAAAAAACATCCCCATTGGTTGCTGCTACAGCAGCTCATATCAACCTAATTTATTTCCCCTTATACAATACACTGATAAACTAATAAACACAGCTTATTTCTAATTCTGAAAATACTAAGGCATGCTTTTTATGTTAAAACAACCAGCTAATAATAACTTCTAACATAGGTGGATGTACAGTGTAAATGACTGTACTGACCGAGCACTGTGAGAGTGAGCAAAAGGTTCTTGGCCATCTTGGAGCATAGCTGAGCACATTTGGACTGGGGCCTGGCCTCGATGGGCTCGAGATGACTCTCGTGCATCCTCACCTCCACTTGTTTAGGCATACTGTTGGCACTGGAAAGGAACAAACAAACAGTCAGGTTACAAAACTTTCTTCTTTTTTTTTTTTCAATAGATCAAAAATAGATTATTATATTCAAGTCTAGAAGCAAGAATGAAGGCATATGAGTTAGAGTTAGAGCTCCTTGGACAATATTTCCCTGAAGGCCATATTCAAAAACTAATAGGCAGAGGGTTGTACAATCAATCATTTGGTGACACAAATTCTCATTATTAGAAGCACATTTCTGAAAAAACATAGAGGGCGCGATCTTGCCCGTCAGTCTTACTCAGTCTAAGCGGATGGTCTTAGTTATTCCTCTGTTGGCCACTAGTGCCTCTCTCCAAGAGCTCCGCTGTGAGTGCAGCAGGTGTGGTGTCCACCAGATGTGTGGGGTACAATTTCAATTAGTGAACCATTGGCCTATGTGACACGTCTGTGACACGTGAGCATTGCAATAAGATCACAGGCAAAAGTTACTGTAGCAGCAGCTTCAGTTTGGAAAAAAAAACTCTTAATAAAATCAATTTGGTAAAAGTCCATTCAAATGACAAACTTTAACAACTTTGTCTAAAAATGTGTCTTTTCTTTTACATAAAGCCTGTTGACTTAATTTAAAAAAGAATTAGATGCAGAGTGAACATGAGACAGTGTTTGATCTTGTACAGGTTGAGAACCTCTACTGATCAAATTACTGAAACTGTTGAAACTGTTTTGTTTTGATAATGGCATGCTGCTCAAATAAATTAATTCATTCATTCAGTGTTAGTGTGAATGCAGCTCTCCCCACGACACAGATACATGAGATAAAGTCAGGAGAGCGCGGTGCTGCGTGAGCTCTGGTCCCTTTTGGGGCAGAGTGGGCCGCGGCCACGCGCACCAGGCCGCTGGACGTTTCTGACCACAGGCTGTTGATTTTACGGCGGTGACCACTGTGAGTGAGCACGAGGAAGCTACACGGAACCGTTTGGCACAGTCTGGACCAGAGCCCCGCGCTGTGCTTTACCTGGACCACCGCGCGCATCCAGACACCAGACGGATGGACACAACCCCACGCTTGTCTGTACAGGGGCCACAGACGCGGTCACGCACTAAGGACCCTCCGCGCGCATCACACCGGGACCGGGAGCCTGGTTACGGGCAGTTATCGTATCATTCAAAGGATTATAACAAGGACACGCCGTTGCTTTTTTTAATAAACTTTTCACGCACGGATCAAGATTCTCAGGTAAGTCTTATCACAAGCATGAGATCATTTTATTATAACTTTAGGTCAACAAAACAGAATATTGTTAAAGGAAAAACATAAACTTATTGAAGCCAAGTCTGACTAAAGTGAATTCATTTTATTTTACAAATATATTGCCTAATTCAATAACGGCATTTAACGTGCCTTTTTCAAACACAGTAACAAATTATTATTGAATTAGGCAATAATAATTCAGTTATTACTGTGTGAAGACTTACCTGAGAATCTTGATCCGTGCGTGAAAAGTTTATTAAAAAAAGCAGCTGCGTGTACTCGTTATAATCCTTTTGAATGAGACAACTGCCGGAAACCAGGCTCCCGGTCCCGGTGTGATGCGTGCAGAGGGTCCTTAGTGCGTGACCGCGTCTGCAGCCCCTGAACAAACGAGCGCGGGGTTGTGTATATCTGGTGTCTGGATGCGCGCAGTGGTCCAGGTAAAGTGGGGCTCTGGTCCAGACTGTGCCAAATGGTTCCGTGTAGCTTCCTCGTGCTCACTCACAGTGGTCACCGCCATAAAATTGACAGCCTCTGGACAGAAACGTCCAGAGGCCTGGTGCGCGAGGCTGCGGCCCGCTCTGACCCAAAAGGGACCGGAGCTCACCCAGCACCACTCTCTCCTGGCTTTATCTCATGTATCTGTGTCATGGGGAGAGCTGCATTCACAGTTTCACACTAACACTGTCTCATGTTCACTCTGCATCTAATTCTTTTTTATATTAAGTCAGCAGGCTTTATGTAAAAGAAAAGACACATTTTTAGACAAAGTTGTTAAAGTTTGTCATTTGAATAGACTTACCAAATAGATTTTTATTAATAGAGTTTTTTTCCAAACTGAAGCTGCTGCTACAGTAACTTTTGCCTGTGATCTTATTGCAATGTTCACGTGTCACAGACATGTCACATAGGCCAATGGTTCACTAATTGAAATTGTACCCCACACATCTGGCGGGCACCACACCTGCTGCACTCACAGCGGAGCTCTTGGAGAGAGCGCACTAGTGGCCAACAGAGGAATAACTAAGACCATCCGCTTAGACTGAGTAAGACTGACGGGGCAAGATTGCGCCCAGAGTATTTAATGTATTATTTTTGATCATTGATTGTGATTTTATTAAGAGCACAAGTGCAAACAAAAATTCGTAGCTAAGTCAATCAAACAACTATCAAGAGATAAACTTAATTTCAAAAATGTGCCAGGAGAATGATCAGACCAGCCTTAGGACAGTTTGCCCATGTCTGCCATAGAGAAATAATCTAACCTCTCTTGCCTGATATACAAAAGCTGCAGAAATGCCCAAAATTGAATAACATATAGGGGGAAGTACAGAAAATTTAAAAAATGTATACCTATCACATCAGAGATCTGGAAAAACAATTTTCAGATAGAAAACAAACCCATAGACTGAAGTACGACTATGTTTTTGATGGGTGAGCAATGTTAAACAAAATTTCAAAATGCTTCCATTAAACTGAGATTGGCTCGTGAAAAGTGATAATAAAAATGAGTTTAGAATCTGTCAAATATTCTTGTGGGCTGTCAGACAACCTCCCACTGCCTGTCTCAACTATGGCTGCCAACAGATGGAGGCTGACAACAGATGGTGAATATAAAAGTGAACCCACTCCTCTGAGAGAAGATATTAAACACACAGCATCAAGTCAGTTTGCACACAACTACAGTGCTTACAAGAAGAAAACTAGCAAAAAAAAAAACAAACAAACAAAAAAAAACTTCAGGAATCATATGTAATCTATTTTACATCTAAATGAGTATTTCTACGATAATTTAAGATGGATTTTCAGACATTATACTCAACATAAAACTAGAAATTCTTGGAAAAATTGTAATGTCTGCCACAAGAAATTGTATTATTTGCTACTGTTGTCTGTCACTACATTTTCCCCTCATTGTGTTGAACTTATACTCCTGGCACACATGTCAAGTTCAAATGCACTTGAAGGGGCGCTCAGTCAGAGCTACAGAGTGCAGTTTCCTGTTGTCATTTGGAAGTGTGAATAAGATTTTTATTGGTGAGAGGGAACCAGCTGTGATAGCTTCATGCAACGCATTGACAACACAACCAAGCAGCTGTTTCTCAAGCAATTTATGAAGCAACTCATGTACAAATGTTTCAACAAGTTATGATATGTATCGTCTATAAAATGATGATCTCACTGGGCTCGACGACTTTCTGTTAACAGTAGCCTTTTGAGAAAATGTTGTTCCCTGCCAAGCTTTTCATGTGATTGAAAAGAACAGTGGGAATGCAAAAAAAACAGAAACAAAAAAGAGTGAACTTTGACCTCACCCTTCAACTTCACGTCCTGTTAGCTTTTGAAGTTTGATGCTTTTTGTCCCTAGACACTCCCCCTACAGTTTATGATGAAGTTCTAGTTATTAATCACAGTTCTGTCTCAAGCAGCAAAGCTCAAAAGACAAGGACAAGAGCGCCTCCTCAGCAGTGATGGTTTTTTTAAGGATGTTTTTGTGTTCTTTTGAGTACACTAATAATTCCACATGAGCAACCTCAAACACACGCATCCCCCCTCTGGCTTGGCCATAGGAGGAAGACCACCTGGTCAGCTTCCAGGCGCACAGATGGAGGCGAGCGTTCTCTTATTAATTTCAAAGTGATGTGTGAAAACAGACCATTTCATTGGGATTGTGTGCTAAATATAAGCAAAAGGCTTCACATCGTTTTTCATTTACAATGTATTCCCATGCCCTTAAAGAGTGATGGTGGTGTTAATTAATTTTTTGCTTCCGTCTCGTTTATTTTTAGCGCAGAAGGAAGATAGAGCAGACAGTGGACGTCACGTAGGTTGAACATTATGCTGTCATGGTCGTCCCATTAGAAAGTGTCTCTTCAAAGGCAGTGATGGATGTAAAAAACGATAAACGTGGAAATGAAGCAGGTAGGGATGAAAAAAAAAAATAACTTGTACAATGTACACATTCAGATTTGTTAGAAGAAATGTCAACACTATTCAAAAACAGAATTTAATTTATAATTCTGGATGATTAGCTGGTTTACTGCAACCACATCATATTAAAAAGAGAGTCTAATATGTTCAAAATAGGTTAAGGGGAGCACAAACTTGACATGTTTTTTTTTATCTCAGACAAACAGTAAATGCAAATTTGAGGTGGTGCAGATTAGTTTTGTCTCATAGGTTATATGTGTACCATCCAATAGTCATTTGAGTGCAAAGTGCTCATAAATAGCACTAACATATTGTATTTTGTATTTATTAATTTAATTATTTTCAGTTTATGCTTGCAATTTAGCATCTTCATTGATAAATGAGGTCCCTAGTGTACTTAAATATGCAAAAAATACTAATAATACTTGCATACTATACTATATATTTTGAAAAAACATCATAATGATTTAAATTTGAAAATTTAGTACGAGAAAAGGCATGTTTGCATAAATGTCTTGAAATATGTGTCATGGTTAAAAAAATGTAAGTAAGTAAATAATAATAATAATAATAATAATAATAATAATAATAATAATAATAATAATAATAATAATAATAATAATAATAATAATAATAATAATAACAAAATTATAAAACAATAATAAACAGCCTTTGTAAATCTGCACTGAACTTACTTCATTTCCGGTGGAGTAGAGGTAAGCGCGATATACATGAACCACTCTCAGCACAAACCTTTGGTATTTAGGAATAAATTGTTACCAGGAACAGAATTAATCCATTCAAAACATGGGGAAAACGGCAGATGTCAGCATATACGGTCCCGAACCATAAATCCTGAATCCAAAGAATGCCAACCATCCAGCTCTTCCCAAGTGCAAGTCACAGTCCAACAAGTCACAACCACAACAACCTGAATTGCCCTGGTCTGGGATCCACCCCCCTCTCCTGCTTCCTCTGCCCCCACCCCTTGACCACCAGACGGCATTCTGCAGTGCTTCAATTAAATAAATAAATTCAGACTTGGGAGGGGAAGTGCATTGTACATGTGATTGTATGGTCAAATCCCAGCCCCGGTGTATAATCCTACAGGAGAAAGCAGAGTGTCTGAAGGGATGAAAATGATGCTGTTAATGGTACTACACTGGAGCTTTATGGAGATTTACAGGGCTCAGAACAGATGTATTGTAAACTGGAGTCCCAGTGCAATTCGTATTATGTCACTGATCAGGAGTAAATGTGCATTTTATCATGAGATGAAGCATCTTATTTTTCAAGTTATGCATATGTATTTAATGCAAAAAAAAAAAAAAAAAAAAAGTTTACAGGCCCTCAAAACCAGTAAGCAGTTTTTCTCTAAACTTCTTGTCAGTTTCATATTGCCACGCGAAACAGGTGGCAGGATCTGCACTTAAACACTTTTAAGATTGATATTTTCTGGACATATTGCATGCTTGGCATAGTTTCACAATGAGAATAAATATCCTGAATTCAGTTCAGAGACAGATACATTTAAAGTTTCTAAATACTTAATTTTTTGTGTTTGTAAGCATTTGGTGGTCATATTAAACTAATATGATCAGAATGACACATGTCAAATGAGGACAACGCTGAGTTATGTAACACTAATTCAATGCTCCAATCTATAGGTAGTGAATGCACCAAACCCAAGTGGCCTGTGATTCATGGATGATGGTGTCACACCGATTTTGCCTGAAGTCTCCCAGCAGCATGGGACTCCACATCTCATTCAACTACATCACATTATTCCAATTAGGCAAATGTGTTGGAAAGCTATTTCCTCCCGCACACAAATGACCAATGACAACAAAAGCCAGAGGAATGCCACAGTGGCCCGCAGAGGTGGTGTCATGAGAAATCACTCATGCTAAATCTCTGACACGTCACTCAAAGGAGCTTTTTAGGAGAAAAGTTTGAGTTGGTAAAGAAGGGGTTACAGCAGGGAAATGAGAGGAGAAGGGGTACTGGGGTCAGAGTGGTCCCCCAAAGCCAAAAGAGGACCCAGAGAGGGGAGCCACTAAGATTGCTGTCCCTCCTCTTGGCTGGCTCCATGTGAAGTTCTCTGCTTCCTCTCGCTTCTTCAGAGCCGCTTTGTTCCACACGCAAACAGTGGCAGTGGCCCCAGTTCAGCCGGCCAAGCGCCACATCCAAACTGGCACGGGTGAAAGGCCCAGGGGAGGGGTGAACGGGGTCCGGACTGTGGGTATGGGTACTAGCAGTAACAGGGTAGAGAGAGAGACAGGCAGTGTCCAGAATGCCAGTCCTTTCAGGCCACTGATGTCATGCCTGTGCCCACCGTGGGAGAGCTGTGGGCCCCCAAAAGACCCCTCCCGCCTCCACCACCGAACCCTTTTTCCAGGATGAATGAATCTTTCACAAGCGGCAGCCCTTTGTGCCCCATAATCGACAGCGATTATCCCAATTTTATGCCGCTTTCCCAGTGCGAGGAGGTTCCCGGAGTGGCGGTATTGAGGGCAGCCACGAAGCAGCACGAAGCGCCAGGGGTTGTCGTAGCAACAGTTAGCCTCTTAGAGAAGAAGAAGAAGGGGATGAAGAGGAAGCTCAGTGCCACACTAAACCCTCTTTAAAGACGTTCAAGTAGTAAATGGACGGACACTATTATGTGCCTCTACCTTCATTTCCACCATGGAACCAAAAGTTCCATACACATACACACACCTATATATACAGTATATATATATATATATATATATATATATATATATATATATATATAGATATATAGATATAGATAGATAGATATAGATATAGATATAGATATAGATAGATAGATAGATAGATAGATAGATAGATAGATAGATAGATAGATAGATAGATAGATAGATAGATAGATACAGTATATATATATATATATATATATATATATATATATATATATATATATATATATATATATATATATATACAGTATATATATATCTGGTATGAACAAACTGATAGATTGGACCATAAGTGAAGCAGCTTCCATACCATCGGCATGAGCAACATGTAAATGAGTAAAGCAGTTTCCCCACTGCTCTGGTGTGGGGCCCACTGCCCGTTCTCATGACTGGTGCATCACAATATGCTCCGAGGTAAAGACAAACTGGATCTAGGCCAGGCTCCGGATATATCTGAGCCTCCGAGGGCCTCAGCACCCACTTGCCATGCACTGGGAAGAGTCACGCTCACACATCTCTGCTGCTTAGGAACTGTGTAAAAGGGCCCACCCCCAAATGAAACTCGGCAAACACTTCAGGTTGTGCCCTGCATAGGAAGCAAGAGATAAATTCCACCATCAGAAGAAAGGCTGGGATTGTCACTAGACGCCTCTCCTTTCTCTATCCCAGGAAAGTTTGTGTGGATGAACAGTGACAGATAGTGATACAGAAATGTGTCGACTATCATGCAAATCTCCTGGATTCCAGCTCTAGTGTAACCTACAGTTCAACTATTGCACAACAAAAGACAAAGGGTCTTTCAAGAGTGGCTTTGAAAATCATCCAAAATACTTTTTTCCCAGCTGATACAAAAACATACTACACAAGGTCACACACTGGCATCCTCCTTGGCATGGTTGCAAGTCTGGAGATAAAACTTTGCCAAGCTGAGGACACAGAAGAAATTACATTTCATCAAATATTGTATATTGAACAAAGTTATAACCTTCAACTTGAATTATGGCTAACCCCTGCTTTACAACAAGTCCATTAGCAATCAAAAGTTGACTGAGCTCTGGAAGTGCTATTTTCTCTTATGTTAAAATATAATTTGCTTTCTCTGGCAAACTCTGATGTGACATAACTTACTCCTCCGAGTGTGAACAGCTTGTAGATACTTGCAAATGTGCTCTGTGTTTGTATTTGAATTGAAATAACAATAAAGAGTTACATTGTAAGTAAATGTACTGTATTGGCTTAAAGACATTTCAGGACCACGGTCAGAGACTGCCACGAGCACTCAAGCTGAAGCACTGTTTCCACCCTGCCAGCTGTACTGTAAATCTGAGCTCAAAGAGGTCCACATTATGTAATGTGACTGTGTCTGAGTTAGCATTGGCATCGTCTGTCTGTGTTTGAGTGCCATGCTTTTTTTTCCCTTCAGTTGTTCTTTGTGCATGTATTACTCTAACTTACTACAATAAACCGGCACCTAAACCCCTTGTGCACATGCTGCTGTCTTGGTAAATTTTTGTTTTCTCTCTGATAACTAGCTGTTATTTTGTCTTGCAAAAACACATAGAATCTTCAACAAAAAGGCTGGCACATTACCTTACCATTTCAAACATTATGTCTGACTGGTATTTGATTGTAAAGTTAAGGCCATAATTTCCTCATATTGAATTACAAATATGTTCCTGTATCCCTTCAGTGGAAGATCCATATCTCTGCATTCTCCGAGGTTGCCTATTGTTAAGCAAAATGCTGAATGCTATAATGAGGCAGTCATTAGGGGAAGAATCTCGGGGCTTTTGCTGTAGTCTGCATTGGTCTCTCAGATGTGACCAATTCCACTGTAATTACGTGCTAACAACCCATTATGCCAGGGAGCTGTTGACATAGCACTGAACTTTATTGAGCCTTTTTATTTTGGATAATATGACCTTAGACTTATCTGAATCCATCTACATCAGGAATAACCTTCATCGCTACTCAGCAAAAAATGAAAACTCACACCAACCAACTTCAACTCAATCTCTTAGCAGTTCATTAATGGTCTTATAATACAATTTTGTCATGTCTATATGGATTCGATTAGTACTTAGCAGCAATGACTGTGTCTTAATAATAACTTAACATGTTCATACATTTGGGGGTTTTATTTCTTTACAACAGACACACTCACTGTGTTTTCTGATTGTTCTGATTCTATGCAGTGGAAACAACTATCATGACTTGAACTTACTATACAAAGTTTTGGTGTGAAGCAGAAAAGCGTAAAGTAAAATAACTTTCACACTCACATCTGACTTGTCCAGCTGCAATAGGTGAGAGGAGTTAACTCCCAGAGTGCTGAGTTACTTTCTGCTGCTGACAGGTTACAGCAGCAGCATTTCTATCACATATTATCTTACATATTACACACACAAAAATTTTTGGACAACCACATCGACAAAAGGCATCTCTCATACCACATCTGCAGAGCTGCAGATCTAGCGGCAAGCGTCTTTTGATGACTACTGTCCAATCCCCAGAGGAGCTCATTAAATCAGGCAGTAAGGCAGGACCATCCCCACCCCCCACTACAATCACTGCGTTGGAACTACCCACCATTATGCCACAGAGGGCCGTACAGTTTGCCGATTTGGTGGTTGGGAGGGGTTTGACACAGCCCCAGATAAAGATAGATGTGTGACACTGGCTGAGGGGGGAAGGGAGCCAAACCATAAAAAGGTAAGGTGTGGCTAATATCAGGAGGATGAAAACAGCAGGCAATTGAATGGTGAATGGATGTGGAAATAACAATGAAAATGGAAGAAGAAGATCAGTATAATAAAGTCAGATCATACAGTATGTAAATGGATATACTACCAGGTACAGAGTACATGAAAAATTGACATCTGTTTCTGTGCAGTTGAGGCCTGGAAACAGGATTACTGAGCAAATCACATTTTCTACATGACTGGACTCACCTGCCACAATCACCAATGCAAATATAGGTCTGTCGTGCTTTTTCTACAATGCCCCAAATAGGCAAACAACAACACATCCGATACTGAGGTTTGCAGTCACCATCGATGGAGGGGACGGATTATCTTCATGCTCAGAGTTATTCAATAAGAAAGCTGGATGTTCTCTCACTAATTGAAGAAAAAACTCTATGGGGATATGGCACAGCCAGAAAGAGTAACCGTGACCTAGTCTCCTTACACCACCTCACTGTGATGACAGATCCTTTACTGTTACGACAGACACAGACATTATTAAGCTGCTGTGTTTTAGCATGGAGGCTTGTGGATACTGGATTATTTTGGATATTTTATTGGGTAATGTTTAACATTTTTGCCAAAATAGTCAAGAATATTACCCTGTTAATTCCACTTAAAGATTATTCTTTCCATTGTAAGCTAGACTTCTGCTCCTAACTATCTAATCAGTCAATCAATGAGGCCTTATATGAAAAGATCTTTGAGAATGGAGAATTGTGTCTTTGTAGACACAATTCTCTTACAACATCAGTCCTAAAGACTGTACTGTTCACCAGTGTATATTTTCCATTTTCAAGCAAAAACTAACTGGGGAAACAATTGCTAAAAGGTATACCATGTACATTTTGTGTGATATCTTCCACAGTATGGCATTTATGTAACTTTTAAAGGAGCAATCTTGCTTTGGGTAAAACTCCTGCTTGTTTCAAATGAGCAAAATAAAAGGGAATGTTAGTGTTTAATAAGTAATATCTGAATAGCAGGAAAGCTCCACAGTGCACCTTTAATGGGCATACACTTAACAAACATGGAGGGGCTTCAGATTTCTACAAGATTATTTATGTGAGTCAAGAAAAGGACTTAACACAACCACAATCTCCAATGTTCAAATTTTTTTTTCTTCAACTATGCTGTACTCATTTTGCTTTCTCCTCCAGTCTCTCCAAACATGTGAAGAGTGACAGCAGAGCCATGCAAGCATGAATACACTGACAGTCACCGTGTTGGTGTGGGTGAATAGACCCAGCTTTTATGAGTGCATTTCCTTCTCTTCTCTCCAACTGTTAAATAAATGGGACTGTTATATTCCATCAGGCAAAAATAATAGTTTGACAGATTCTGACTGGATAATTTCAGTGGAGGTATGGTCCCTTGTCTGGACTCGTGTGAACAGTTGATATCAAGGGTGGGGCAAAACAAGATGGAACATTGCTCAGCATTCAGAAAAAAAAATTCCCAAGAGGTGCATCTCCCAAGGGTTGAAACATTTTAGTGTAATGCAAACACAGACACACATTTTTTGGGACAAATTTATTTTTGGAAGATTTTTGGGTAGCACTTTAAAAGACCTCCACGGTACCTACCAGTTAAGTACCATGTCAGTTACTAGTAACTAACAGTGACACTTACTAGTACTTACTCTGGTACTTACTGTGGTACTTACACTGGTACCTAGAGTGGTACTTGTACCAGCAGTTACTGGTACATACCACTGGTAGTTACTGTGGTACTTACACTGGTACCTACAGTGGTACTTTGAGTGGTAGTTGTACCAGCAGTTACTGGTACATACCACTGGTAGTTACTGGTACCTACTGTGGTACTTACACTGGTACCTAGAGTGGTACTTTGAGTGGTACTTGTACCAGCAGTTACTGGTACATACCACTGGTAGTTACTGGTACTTACTGTGGTACTTACACTGGTACCTACAGTGGTACTTGTACCACCAGTATTGGCATGCTGGTATGGTCGTGGCCATACCAGCATGCCAAAGCCTGATCCCGTCAGATCTCAGAAGCTAAGCAGGATTGGGCCTGGGCAGTACTCGGATGGGAGAACACAGAAGAACCTCAGGTGTTACAGTGGGGCAACTTCAGTGGTACTTAGTGCCACTGAAGTACCAGTATGTGTCACTTTAGAACAGGTCACGTTGTTACTAGTAGTTGATGGTCAACTACTGTAGTAAGTACCACTGAAGTACCAGTATGTGTCACTTTAGAACAGGTCCCGTTGTTACTAGTAGTTGACTGTCAACTACTGTAATAAGTACCATTGTAGTACCACTATTTACCATTATGTATCATGGTATTTATCAATAAATGTTGGAATTAAGCTAAGATTGTTGTAAATTGTTTTCTGCTGTTTTGTTTACTGAAACAAATAATTACATTGGTATTTGTCAATACCCAATATTGTTGTGACATAAATAAAGACAGTGGTGCTTTTTTAACATTTGCATTTTGTTGTTATTCATAATTTATAAGTTCTACTTTTTTAATTTAGTACCAATTATACCACCACTGAAACATATGTGTGTGCCACAGATTATTAAAAGTGATAAGTGTACTAATAGTTACACTGTAAGTACCAGTCACTGCTGACACAAGTACCACCTTAAGTACCAGTGTAAGTACTACAGTAAGTATCACAGTAAGTACCAGTAACTATCAGTGTTATGTACCAGTGTAAGTACCAGTGTCAGTACCAGTGTAAGTACTACAGAAAGTATCACAGTAAGTACCATTAAGTACCATTGGTATGTGCCAGTAACTGCTGGTACAAGTACCACTCAAAGTTCCACTGTAGGTACCAGTATAAGTACCACAGTAAGTACCACAGTAACTACCAGTGGTTTGTACCAGTAACTGTTGGTACAAGTTCCACTCAAAGTACCACTGTAGGTACCAGTGTAAGTACCACAGTAAGTACCAGTAACTACCAGTGGTATGTACCAGTAACTGTTGGTACAAGTTCCACTCAAAGTACCACTGTAGGTACCAGTGTAAGTACCACAGTAAGTACCAGTAACTACCAGTGGTATGTACCAGTAACTGCTGGTACAAGTACCACTCAAAGTACCACTCTAGGTACCAGTGTAAGTACCACAGTAAGTACCAGAGTAAGTACTAGTAAGTGTAACTGTTAGTTACTAGTAACTGACACGGTACTTAACTGGTAGGTACCGTCGAGGTCTTTTAAAGTGCTACCGATTTTTGGGTATAGCTTCTTGTTTAACGTTAACAGTGATGTTATTAGTATCACTGTTTATTATAAAACATTCATACCACTGATATGAGAGTTGCTATAAAAGAAGTAGTAGACAGCTATAACTTCTTTAGGTAGTAGGGCTGCACGATATATCGATATTGAATCGATACTGCGAAATTGACTGCGCTTAGCTAATCGCAAAAGCCTCAATATTCCTCCTTTTCTTAAGCATAAGCCTTCTTTTTTATTTTTATTGGACACAGCGCACTACGAAAGAGAACACAGACCAGCACAACAGTGACAGGCTTTTAAACTGCACAACACAACTAAACAGAGGTCTATAAACACTGCTTTCATGACTGTTCTAGTGTGTATTCAATAAAACCACTCATAAATAAGGAGTCACGTTTTAAAGCTGCTGCTAGGCGCGTTAGCCACTTACCTTAGCTTAGACAAGAAAACATTGAGGCAAATCCAGTCTGTTTTCTTCACAAACATAAAATCCAAGTGAATAAAAGCTGCATGACTGATATTAGTCCATAAACACTGCAGTGTCACACAGGTTTGCCTGGTTCTTATGACATCAACATTGTTATTGGAGTTTGAGCGATCTTTTTTTGTTTTTGTTTTTTTTTTTTTTTGTTTTTCAGTCTGACACACAGAGCTGTGCAGGGGAAGTTGGCATCATCTGCTGGTGTAGATGCATATTTTCTGTCACGCAGGTTAAGTCACTTAGTTAACTTTAGTTACTTTTTATATAGGCCAACTGAATTATTAAGCACAACATTCAAACAGTCTTGGTTGTAGCTTCAGAAGTATTAATGCCTTAAATGTACGCATACCTTAGTAGGGCAGTTATTTTTTTTCAATATTTTCCATGGTTAACATTTTACAATTGTTGCAAAATGATTTGCTCAACAGAAAAAAACATATTTATGCACATGTTCGAAAATCGCAATATCAAACAGAAAAATCAGAATTTGATTTTTTTTGTGTCAATTTCGTGCAGCCCTAGTTATGACTTTGATCTTATGTCTGAAGATCACTACAGTAAAATATTTAAAAACAATTGAGTTCTGGTATAATTAGATCTGTGCACAGACGATCTGCTAAACTATTGATTTTTAACATTGAGAGACAGACATTTCCTTTTGAGTCTTTTGAAATATTCTCCTGATTTGTAAACTCTTCAAACATTTTGCTAGAGGCATCCATCACAACTCACTATCCACAACCTGATCTAATATTGGCTTATTTTAGACTGACATACAAAGTTACAAACATATCTAACTGGCATTATGCAAAGTCAACTGTAGAAAAGTAACATTAGAGAAATAATGCAATGGTAGTTTGTCTCAGTGAGTAAATTATAGAAACACAATAAACACTATCCCATGACTACAATACCAGTAAACAAGCATTCAGATCGAGTGTCTCCTCATATGTCTGACTCTGAGAACAAAGTAAGAACATTTCATGCTCTATTACTGTCTCCACTACAGCGTGTCATACACCAAAACATCACGAGGCGCTACAGTTTTCCCCAATCTCCTTGTCATGTCATTATACATTACAGAATTTGTCAAACTATGTTTTTCAGTCGCAGGCAGCGCTAGAACGCTATTTAGAGCTGATGCACCCATATATAATAAAATAAATAACTAATAAAATAAATAAACACATGTATTTATGTATCTAATTTTTTTTTTTTCCACTATCCATTTATGACAGCTCAAAGTCACAAACAATCACAATTAGCATCACAGCCTTTGGGCAAAACAGTGGTTGACAAATCCTACGGGTATTCACTGGCTCAGAAAATGGGAAACCCTCACAGACATGGCACATGACGCATACTACACAAATTCCCTCAAATCCAGCTTTATTTTAATCCTCGTGCCAACAAAGCAAAAGGATTCCCCCAGTGATGTCAAAATGGATTTATAGGACTTTTTTTTTTTTTCTACAATTATGATCCAATTTAACCAAAGCTCCTGTAGATTTTTCTTCTTCCTTTAGAATTATCACTCTAAATGCACAAGTTTCAGCTGCCTTGGTAAATACTGTATGTGCATCTGTACACAATCCAAGCTTCTACAATCAGTACAACTGACTATAAAGAACTGCGTGGGCAAGATGGCATTTCCCATCTTGTCGTCAATCAAATTACACAAAGGAGTAGAGAAGTAGTGACTATTGCTGTCAATCAAAATACTCTCACACTCTAAATGAAGCATGCCAGTAGAAGATAAATTAACCATAAATGTGACTGGATTTGCAGTCCTTTGTAAATCTCAGAAAACTAGAACTTGGCTCCAGAGACCTGAGAATGTTTTGTTCCAGCATGAAAGCAGGCTACATTTGTTTTATTGTTGTGACACTTCTACATAGTCTCCAGGGTAAAGGGAATACAAACATGCATTTTTAGAAAAGCCATTTGTTGATAAATTGTCTTCTGGCAGAATAGGTTGTGTGTATGTGACATCACAACATTTCCTAGGCCAATAATATTAATTACATGTGATGAGCAGCTAAAACAAATCATGTTTAAAGTAAGTCTCTGTTGCATTACAGAAAAAAGAATGGGTTTAGGCGCCAAGAGAAACCACCACACTGAAGATTTGTGAAAAAGACTTTAAGATTAACATTAACATTAACCTATTGCATGTACAATATGGCGGGAAAAAATAGATCTATGTGATTAACCAAGCATTGGTGGAACAAAAACATGCTTCATGAGTCATCATAACAAAAGGAGCATTTTTTTTTCTTTTACACAAAGAAACTCACTTTTGACCGTATCAGTTCATTAAAAATTAAATATGTAATTGCCCACTCTCAGCCCTTCTAGCAAAAGCATTGATGCTAACAATGTGGTCCAATAGCTACAGAAATGTGGAAATGCATTTGTGAGAACTCAATACTGTAACCCTAAAAAATAGAAATTTGACAACTGTTTTTCATAATCATCAGAAGGTTTTGAAGACATAGGAGTTTAAAGTTCCATTTTGTCAAGAATCTACATTACAATACACAATCACTGATGTCCAGATATAGATGGATGGATAGATAGATATGTAGATAGATAGATCCTAATTAACCAGTGCATGATGCAGTGAGCCAAAACTCACTAACAAACCACTCTCTGTGTTCACGGCCCATTGAGGCGAGCTGCTCTTGGAACACGCCACCCCGACAAGAATAATGGTCCACTTTACAGGCCTCCAAGTGAGTTCACAGCATCTCGAGCTGGGAACCCGCTAGCACAGGGTTCAAGGGGAGGAGGGGGGTTTGATTGTATCCGAAGTTTTTTTTTTTTTTGCCCCCTCTCTTTCTCTAGTCTTTTAGTTTTGAAAAAGACCCTGACAAACAAGCAATGAAGGCGACTGTTGCGTGTCCTGCTGTATCAGTGACTGGGACAAATAAAGTTGGAATGTACGACTAAAAGTTGAGAGAAGATGCAAGTGTGAAAGTTTGAAGGGAAGGGGAGTGGATATGTACAGAAAAAAAAATATATATATATATATATGTATATAAGGTCTTACTACCAAGGTCACCCCTGACGAGCCTCAAAAATGTCCAAAAGTGATGGAGCTCTCCACGATTAAGCTCAACCACATACTTCCTCAGTCCCGGCTATTTACATACTGAAGAGGCGCATTAACAGCAGCCTATTCCTCCCTAGAGACAAACAAAGGGCACCTCACACAACCACAATGCAGTTAATTGAAGATTTAAGGAATGGTTACAAAAGCGCCCAATAGGAAAATGTTGGTGACGTGCGAGGGTGTCAAAAAGGTTTACAATGGCTGGAGTTCTCTCTTCAAACACAGCCGTAGTGCTACTTCCTACTTCCGCCTAATGGCATGTGGATCTGCTCATTTTGTAACCATATGGAAACTCGAGGCTTCATCAAATCCTTTATTTTCTATTCATCCTCTTGGCGGATGATCTGCCACTATTATCATTACGTGATCATAAAGGCTTTGCTGTGAGAAGATAATCAGGAGCTATAGACTGACTGCTGAATTAAAGTTTCAAGTAGCTTATGTATGAAGCACAAGTAAATCATAGGATGAGTTCTACAATGATATAATTTTACATTTTTTCATTGTATGTTAAAACTCATGCCTGCTAATCTAAGTCCTTTCAACAACCCCACTTGTTGACTGAAAAATGTACTTTAAAACGTTTCTTTTCACAATTAATTTCCTGTTTTGCAAGGGCCTTGTCAAAACAAATGTAATATTCTGTTGTTAATTTTTGTTCAACCAAATCATTTAAAAAAATATCCCAAATTGGCTTTTTGAGTTTTTAATTATGTTCTATGTTCCCTCAGTCTTTTCTCTCTGGGAGTAATATTTCCAGTTTTCTTATGTTTTAGTTAGATCTCTGAGATCTTCTGAATTTTTTCGAAGTCCATAAGTTCATGCTTACTTTGAACATTTCTGAAGTACTGGCATTTCAGGCAAGATCAGTTTGATTATTTCCCCCCCTATATTATTTCATTTGGGGTGCACGGTAGCAGAGTGGTTAGAGCTCTGGCTTCCCCATAAGGAGATTGTGGGTTCGACTCCCAGGTCGGACCGTATCAACATCTCACGATCTCTCTTAATGGAGTTTGCATGTTCTCCCCGTATCACCGTGGGTTTTCTTCATCTCTACATGGTAGGGTTAATTGGGCAATGGTCATTTGTCTAACCCTGCGATGAGTTGGCTACTGTCCAAGGTGTTCCCCGCCTAAGGCCCAAAGTCACTGGGATAGGCTCCAGTCACCCGTGACCCGGTAGAAAATGAATGAAATATTTCATTTGCTTTCCACTGTTTCTATTATATAAGCTGGGAAAAATCAAGGGCATATTTAAGAGACAAGAACAATGCAAACAATGCATCTTATTTGTCCATCATATTTATTTTTTATTAATATTCATTTTGTGGATACTGGATTAGCTTACTTTTTATTGACAACATATTGATGACATTTGACTATTGAAATTTAATTTCACATAATTTTAAACTGAAATCACACAACCACACATCTCGTTGATATTTTGGTTGCATGCTTCTATGGGACCACCAGTCTAGAAGCTATTGTTCTGATGAGTTTTAGTATTTGTTTGTGAGTGATTCCCATCATATGCTTTAATTAGGAATCCTTTCTTGTGGTACAATAGGTGGATTGTTCACAGAGTGGATGGGCACTGCCACAGAGCTTCTCCCGGACTCCCCTGCTGACCTGAATTCCAATGGAGCAGGTGCCAGAGGGATGTGGGTGGCAACATAGGGGCACAAGGGGACTGTGATAAGATAAATTGTGTCCATCCACTTTTGAATAATGTGGGAAATTCATATCTATAATAATAATAATGTTACTGAATAATAATATTTATGAATGTTTAAACAAGTCTCATAACAAATACAGATTGTACGCAATAGATCATAATGGGCTACTATGCTGGCTGACCTAACCCCTGTAATCTTTTGTTTACAATTTACAGCCAAGGTGAGAGTTGTGGCCTACTTTTGCCTTGAACTCTGACCTGCATAATCCAGATAAAGCCCAGCCAAAAATGCACACTATTTCTTGGAAATAATTTATATCAAAAGTGTATACTGAGATTTACTTGATAACACAAAACTCATTGGTTAGTTTACTTGCCAGATGATCAAATTCCTCCATGACTGCTTAAAGGACAACAATGATGTATTAACTGCATTGTTACTGTCATGCTCTTGAGAACCTTTGCTTTGACATTTTTTGCATTGGTACGTAAAAAAAAAAAAAAAAAAAGAAAGAAAAAAAGTTCTCAATTGGATCTCAATGTAGAAGAAATTACAAACTATCAAACTAATCTAGCCTTAATTGCTAAGGCTGCAGAAATACCAAGTCTGGATGTTTGATGGACTTAAAACAGTCCAGAAGATCTACCTATAATATCATAAAACTGGAAAAATCAGAACAGTGTTTTCTGAGGTTCAGAATATTACACAGACAGAACTCCAGCTGTGTTTTAGATGTGTCCCTTGAGATGTTTTTTAACCCTTGACCACGTGTTGGTATTTTGACACAAAATATGCACAATTTAGCTCATAAATATACTTATTTTTTAAAAGTGCCGCTCAGAGTGAAAGTTGACATCAATGAGTTCACCGCCGCAGCAGCAGACTGGATGGATAAGAGCTTGTGTTTCTGTTCCTGTGCAGTCAAACAGAAGTGAAGGCTGGGCCCAGCTCTTTGTTTGCTCAGCCCATGGGAGAGGCCCCCAAACTGTTCCCTGAGAAACAAGCCATTCTGTATGTATGTATGTATGTATGTCCCCCAAACAACATAGTGCACCTGCTGAGAAGAAGATTCACTCCAAGAATGCAGAGATAACCTTAATCAAATCTCTGTTCAAATGGTATGATTTGAAGATGAAAGAAAGCAGTTAGGCTATGTGGAGAATGAAAGTAAAAAGAGGTTTTCAGTGACTCTTTGGCAACATCAACAAGTTCCCAGGAGGATTACTCAAGTACTAGAAGTCCCATAGTGCCGGAGGAGAGCTGGAGCTAAGGAGAAGAGCAGTGAATGAGTGCATAAAAGCACTCGCAGTTGGAGAGACATTTACACCCCATTCTAACCCAGTCTTAATCACATATAAATGAACTGTGATTCACTTAATGCACACAATAAGACGGCCTTATTATACTGTAAAGTAATCGGTTTGATAAATGTTCAAATCTACTCTTGAGCATGTTAAGGCATATAACTCTAAAAGCACTTGACCCTTATTTTGTTGTTGGAAAAGATCTCATCAGACTCAATACTTGATCTAGTTCAGAGGTAAATCCAAGTGTTTGAACATTCTGTAAAACTGTAACCCAGACCTTTCAATCCATCAGTCAATAATCTCTCTAAAAGCACAATTTAAATTAAAGTGATTATTAAGCTACAAATGCAGCAATTTGCTCAACCCTCAGTCCTTCACACACTGTATATTGTCTTTCTTTGTCAAGCTGCATCCACCAAACCCAGTAACTGCCAGTGAGAAAAACATACCCGGTGCCTAGTTTACTTCCGAACCCACTCCATTCTTGGGCAATAATTCTGTGGCTTATAATAGACCTGAGTCTATACATCACCATAAGTATTCTTCTCGCTCCCAAAGGGTGCAACATTCACAACTCTACTTCACACTTTGAACAAAGCAGAATTCAACATTTTCCACTGTATCTGCAGTGCATTGTGTTCAATCTAAATGGTTCCGTTACTTGCCGTAACAACCATTTATATGGTTATAGAGTGAAACTGCATTACTCTAGCTGCAATATGATCCACCAGCACTCTGATTGATTGTCCAAATTTAATTTTCCTCCAAATCTTCAGTCAATGAAGAAGCTATCACTTGGAAGTATTGATTTACGTAGCTTAACCCATTGTAACTGCCTTTCCCGTTGTGTATGTACACACGAGTGCCACAGAGTGACTCCCCCTCCCCCTTATGGGAGCATCTCTCACAGTCTGTTAAGCACAAAGCCACACAAATATGGATGTTGGTTCTCCCTCGACTCAAAGTGGAGCCTATCCTAATTAAACATATTCACAGATGGCTATCAGGAAACAGAGAGAGAAATATGGTTTGGTGTTTGTGGACTGGAGGCAGTGCTACAGGGCCTTGTCTGGACATGCAACATCTGACCCAAGAATTAGGGGTTATGCTGGCAGGAGGCCTGTATAAATACAGTGAGAAAAACGACATTCTTGTTTCTTTTGGAAATTTTGAATGGTTAACAATGTATAAAGCTACATGCCATTTTGATTAGAATGTTGATATAAAGAAATCTGTTAAAGAAACTTTATATGGACACCTGTCTCTGGCTTGGATATATCATTGTAAGAAATACTATACAAAGCAATATGATCATTTGCACAAACACAGAATACCGTTTGATAAAATAATTCTAATAATTATAAAGTTGTTTATCAGTAATGAGGGTGAAAAGGCAACTTACTTCTCACTAATGAGCTTGTGTACAAACAAGGTAATAATTTGCCCAGACAGACCCCCACCAATACATAAGGGAATATCTTGTTATGGCTCCACAATTGAAAAAATCCACCCACACCTCACAGATTTAGGCCATGCATTTATATGTTAAATGAGTCATCCAGCCTTTAAGCACGTGTGAGCCTCCCTCCCATGTCTGCTTATGTGTTCATTCATGTACAACAGCAAATGCCACAGAACAGGAAAAAACGCATTATCTGCATGGACACTTGGACAATCTCCCAAGCGTTTTACAGGGTCCAATGTCTTCTCCACGAAAAGAAGACACAAAAGAAAAATGTATGTTTTCCAATGCCCAGACCTGGGGACGATCAACTGAGGGTGTCTAGAGAGTGGGTTTCCATGGTGACATTGATGGTGGTGTTGTTGGGAAAAAGTGCACGTCTGTAAACGGGCATGTGAGTGCGCGCGCGCGTGGCTGCTGTGCACGTGAGCTAATATGAATTGGGAAAAGGGCCTCGGTGATTGGCTCTAGAGGGGGAGGCGATAGTGAGGCGCACGAGCTTTACGCATCCACAAGCCTGCGTGTGAAACATTGCACACCTTTGATCCGTATCTGAACTGTGCAGAGCTCCGCCAAAAGACACGTCAAAATGTCTTCAAATGAATGTCACAGAGTAGCCAAGCATTTGAACTTCTAAAGCAAACTTTGGAAATACAAAGGAATCTGACATGCTGAATATGTTTACCAAGAAGAAGGAAAAAGCTTAATAAACAACATGGGCTGGGTGGGCCAATAAACATGGGTGAGAAGATTGTATGCTCTGAGCGATGAAAGACATGTTTGCATTGCAAAGCATGTCAACAGAGACCTTTAGAGTTAAATTCTATGGAATAGAAGAAATAAGTCTCGTTCAAACTTTATCAAAGGTCTGTCTTGTTCTCCAGGTGTAGGGCGCAGCGCACCTCTGATTCTATTCTTCTTCTGGCCGTGTCACAATCCCACTGCGCAGAACTGCTCCTCCAGCTAAGCGTTATGTGGTAATTGAAATGTTGTTGGACCAAGGGGTTAATTATATCGTTTTATCCGAAGCGAATCAATTATTCGTCATTTACGCACGAGTGAGATATGAAAGTTGATGGACTGTGAGGTGTCCGGTTTGAGATGTTTGTTTGCCCGCAAAGGGATGAACAGGTGACACTTGCTTGTTTTATGTTTGTGTCCAAACTTTCTTTTCATTCTTCCAAAACTTAGCAACATAGCACATTTTAACAGTTCAATTGAGACAGACATTCATTTTATATTAGTGTAGGTATAAGAAAACATAATCATTGCACCTTACCTTTGATCAAAAGCACAGCAAAGTAAAAAGTTTTTGGTGTTGTCCCTCAAAGGGTCTGTCTGGCCTCACGCGCCACAGCGATCGCAGGTTGCAGCGTGGTCCGCACAGAGCACAGTCACGAGCGCGTGTTCACGCACCAAACCCAGCGGTCCTCTGCCTGTACAATCCGAGGAGCTCCGCAGCTCAACGATCCCACTGAATGAGCTGTGCCTCACCTCACCGTTCCGCCGCTTTACTGCCCCCACCCCACTCTCACACGCCTCCGCCCGTTTCCCCCTCTTTGTCTCTCTGTGCATGGGAATCCAGCTCCCGTTGGTCGAAGATGCTGCCCGTAAGATCACCTCTCCCCCGCTTTTACTTTGCCATTAATTCGCCATCACCTCTTTGTGTTTTTCACACAACCTCTTCTGGGAACCCAGTCTGTCCGTGTGTGGTGTGCGTGGTTGGACCTCTGTTACATAAGAACTTGTCTATTTCCAAGGGAATTAAAGATAGACATTACAGTGGACTGTTCGTTGCACCTGTGGCTATCTATCTATCTATCTATCTATCTATCTATCTATCTATCTATCTATCTATCTATCTATCTATCTTGAGAATTGTAATATTTCCACATTTTCCCATGTTGTTATAAAATACATTTTTGTATATAAGTAACACTCATGTGCCTAAGCAACTTAAATTAAATTGAAATTGTGAAGAAGAAATTGTGAAGTGCTGTTATATGCAGGGATAATATGCTAACTCACAACTACCGGAGTTGGCAAAAGAAAAAAAAGGGTAGTTTTTCCAGACATAAATGGGTACATGTTTTACACTGACGAAACTTCACAGCACTGTTTTATTTCAAACAATTATTCCATATCATATTGTCTGTGTCACTTTCTGCTCCACATTCTTAGCTTTTTTTTTCCTTTATCATTTTACAAATAATACATGCAGTTTAAGATCTAGTGCCATAGCATAACAAAGCCAAACAGGCTCAACATACTGTACAAGGACAACTTACCAGACTATTTCAGAAGTTGAGAAAAGTACTTAAATGTTTTGCAAACACACATTTTTAAAGAAAATTGTGAAAATAATTTTTAAAAACCCATTTTCTTCCAGGACTGGGAGTCTGGGCACTCTGGTTTCCCCCACCAAACAAAACATGCATGTGAGGGAATATCCTCCAGCTACGCCTGGCAAGAATATCTGGAGATGGGCCTCTGAGCGCTGCACTGTGGTGCTCATTGCTCCTGAGGAGATGCTACAGAGGCATTGAAGGAGCGGTCAAACGGAGAGGCCAAATTTCACAATGTATGATGAAGAAGGTTAGACCCCTGCTCTAAACTATAAACACACCCCTTCAAGCATAATAGGATAATGGTCAGTCACCCCCTTTATGAAACTGGATTGAGAATATATATCTCCAATAACTTCAATACAACACTGAACAGAATTTAACTTGAAGACCAACTTGCTTGTCTCAAACAGGTTGTCCTTCAAACCTGCATTTGCAAGCAGACAATAAAAGAGCCAAGACAAACATGGATAAGTCTGAGATATGCAGTTACTGGTTAGCCATTCACGACTCTGTGTGTTGGTCTTCAGAGCGTAGGCTGTTTGAAGCAGTTATCAGGGTGGTGGAAGTGTTATGAGTGAGACGCAGGGGTCATAAAGCTATGATCCAAAGACTGTGGAGGGATTTGAGACTACATGTAAACATATGGGTGGGCTTAGACACAGATAATTTTGGACATGCACATGTCTAGCCAAGCATGTGCATCATGGTAAAGTAATAGTATAAGGAAATATAGCATGCTGTATAGTTTTTTGTTTAATTTTTTTTCTAGAAACATTTCAACTGTAGATATGGGCCTACAGTGTTGTGACCCTTCATTGCAGTTGCATATGAAAGGTTGCATATTATTTGTGGTAAGTAAGTAAGTAAGTTCATAAGTAAGTGGGTAGGTAAGTAAGTAAGCAAGTAGGTAAGTGTGAAGCACTTTGGAAGACATGTGTCTGTGTAAATGTGCTATATAAATAAATAAATTATTCATATCATAAGTAGGTAAAAAAGAAGAAAGCTCTAATGTTTACAAAGAATGACGTGCTGTTTCCCACTTGATGTTGCAAGTGGAAAGAAGTTTGTCATTTCCAAGTTCCAGTTCCCCTTGATGCAAGAGATTTTATGAATTTTGTTGGAGTGTCATATGTCAAGAATGTTGAAATATTATGATGTTAAAAAAAGCACATCGCTAATTGTTTTTTGATGGGATTTGCCCAGTCTGTTCTCACAGATATCTATACAGTAGGTTAAGGTAAGGTTAAGGTATACTTTATTGTCCCCTTAGGGAAATTTGTTCTCTGCATTTGACCCATCCTCCAATGCCTGTGGGGCATCTCCTTAGGAGCAGTGAGTGCCACAGTGCAGCACTCGGGGACCCATCTCCAGGACTACCGTAGCTGGAGGATATTACCCTAACGTGCATGTTATTGGTTGGTGGGGGAAATTGAAGTGCCCCGAAGAAACGGGGAGAAACATGCTAACTCCACACAGAAAGGCCCGAGCTGTGCAGGAGTCGAACTTGTGACCTTGTTGCTGTGAGGTCAGAGCACCATCCGCTCTGCCACTGTGCCTCCCACGCAATTTGAAACAGCCTGTCATATGACCACAATTTATATAATTTGCATGGCTATTTCACAAATTTGCCTCAGTTCATTTCTTTGGTGGATGTAAAGACCCTACCCTAACCCTAATTATAATGTAATAATTAACTGATGTTATTCATGAATATTAACAAAATCCTAATCTTATCCAACTAACTAAGCCTCAGACCTAAATTTACCAATTTCTGTAACTTAAGACCTAAACTTAGCCCTCCAAATAAAAAATGGGTGTGTAATAGTCACGCAAGAATAGGATGGGGATTTTATGGAGAAATGTGAGAAATTTCAAAAGGTTCACATACTTTTTCATGCCGCTGCACTTGAACCATGTGTGCTGTAGAGTTTGACGCTAGAAAAAGAGGTTCACTTGATGCTGCTCCTGTCAAGAATACGGAGAGACTTTGAACAGGAGTGTGTTGAGAACGGCTCAATGCCAAAGTGTCTCCATTATAAAGGGTCTATCTTATCTAGAGTGAGGCCCTAAACTGCTCAAGAAGAATACTTGAGAAGGGAGTGAATAAAATTCAGATCACTGAGAAAATCTCCAAGGTTTTCAAGAAAATGGAGTGAACTGAAAATAAGAATCAAGACAAATCTCACAAGGAAACAAACAAATGTATTTCTGTGGACATTTTTGCATTCATTGTGACTGCAATCAGCTGTGCTAACTTGAGTAGGCAAGGCAAGGCAAGGCAAATTTATTTGTATAGCACAATTCATACACAAAGCAATTCAAAGTGCTTTACAAGGCAGGAAAATATGCATCAAAATTACAATACAAAATTATTAAAAATATATAAATAATCAGCATAAAATTTACTTTAAAAGAAGTAAAGAAATAAAGAGTGCAGACAAAGCATTTCAGTCATATGCACAGACAAAAAGAAATGTTTTGAGCTGAGATTTAAACATTGTCACAGTGGAGGCCTGTCTTACATCATCTGGAAGACTGTTCCAGATCTTAGCTGCATAAAACTGAAAAGCTGATTCTCCATGTTTAGTCCTGACTCTAGGCACCAGCAGGAGGACGGTCCCTGAGGTCCTCAGAGTGCGAGATGGTTCATAACGCACTAACATGTCAGAGATGTACTTTGGTGCTAGTCCATGGAGAGACTTAAATACAAGCAGAGCTGTTTTAAAGTCTATTCTCTGAGCCACTGGAAGCCAGTGCAAAGACCTAAGGACAAGACTAATGTGATCGTACTTCCTGGTTTTGGTCAGGATACGAGCAGCAGCGTTCTGGATGTACTGCAGCTGTTTTACAGCTCGTTTGGATAGGCCGGTGAGAAGGCCGTTACAATAGTCTAACCTACTGGAGACAAATGCATGGATAAGTCTCTCCAAGTCATGCTTTGACACTATATCTTTAATTTTGGCAATGTTTTTTAGATGGTAGAAGGCTGCTGATGTTATTGACTTAATGTGGCTGTTAAAATTCAAGTCTAAATTCATTATTACCCCCAGATTTCTAACTTGACTTGAAGGTTTTAGAGAGAGAGATTGAAGGTGACTGTTGACACTTTCTCTGTGTTTCTGTGGGCCAAAGATGATAACCTCAGTCTTGTCTGAGTTTAGCTGGAGAAAGTTGTTTTGCATCCACACACTGATCTGTTGCAGTGACAGAGTGAATCCACTGGCCCATACTCACCTGCTGTTACTGACACATAGATCTGAGTGTCGTCTGCATAGTTGTGATAGCGTGCATTATTATTGCGTATTAACTGACCTAATGGCAACAAGTAAAGATTGAAGAGAAGGGGTCCCAAGATTGACCCCTGAGGCATACCACAGGTCAAGGCCATGTGCTCAGAAACACAATTTTCAATTTCAACAAAATACTTCCTGTCTTCTAGAGTAATGGGGAATCAGATGACTATAGATGCTGCAAAGAAATGTATTTATTTTTACACTCTCAAAGAGTAATAAAATTGCTGAAGATATACAACAACAGTAAGTGGCTGTGTGTAAAAGCTAAAGGAAAATGTGTTTTTAGCTTACCTGGGCTTGAAGAGGAGCCCCTCCTCTCCTGTGCTGATGGTGTTTAGGTCTGTGCCATGTCAAGTATATTCAGTTAGGCCAGAGGGCCATGATCGACTTTGCTGTTATGTCATAGGCCGGACCATTGGCCTTGTGTCTTGGACAATGAGGTGAACAAAGGGACGGGACTGACCAAACCCAAGAGTATCGTGTGGATCTGTAGGGAACACATTTGCCAGAATCAGAGATGTTGGATGAGGCTAGGGTTGCCCTTTGTCACAGGTTCTGTTTGTTGTTTATATGGACAGAATTTAAACACAGTCAGGGATTAGAGAGTGGAATGAAAATCACTTCCTCAAAATCCAAGGCCATAGTTCTTGACCATAAATACTGTAGTCGCCTTGCTTTCTCCACGTGGGTGGAGTGTCCTTGTCCCAAATGAAGGAGAACTGTGGGATCCAGTTCACAAGAGAGCAAAGAATGGAGCATGAGATTGACAGTTCAATCTGTGTAGTGTCTTCTGTGATGCTATCTCTGCACCGGACCATTGTGGTGAAGAAGGAGCTGATCCAAAAGGCAAAGTTCTTAATAAACCAGTCAATGTACATTTCAATCACTTCACACAATCAATCAGTCAATCAATCAATCAATCAATCAATCAATCAATCAATCAATCAATCATCAATCAATCAATCAATCAGCCTTTATTTAAAAAAACTCTGATTGAAGTGACCAAAGTGCTTTCAAAATACAAAAACAGTGTTTGAGCCTGGCTCTTGGAACTTCCAGCAAAAGTTGATTAGTTGGCCTTAACGACTGGTTTGGATTTCAAACTGAGAGAAGCCCGATCAGATAAGAGGGTGCGAGGGCTAAGAGTTAAAAAAAAAATAATAATAAAATAAAATAAAATCAATTCTAAAAGACACCGACATTTGGGGGCACTTCACAGCACAGTGAGGCAACCGAAGAAGACAGGTCCCCATTCATGACAGAAAATGTCCTATTGGTCAAATAAGACTAGAACCATTGAAAAACAGAATTGAATGATCAACAGTATCAAAAGACGCCGATAGGTCTAACAAAACTATTAACAAATCCATAATAATAATTTTCAAAAGTATTCAAATTTGCAAAATTGCTTTTAATCTGTAGGCAGGAAAAGATGCATCAAAATTACAATACAAAACAACATTATTATAAAATATAAATAATCAGCGTAAAATTTACTTTAAAAAAATGAAGAGTGCAGACAAAGCATTTCAGTCACATTCACAGATAAAAAGAAATGTTTTGAGTCTAGATCATTGTCACAGTGGAGGCCTGTCTTACATCATCTGGAAGACTGTTCCTGATCTTAGCTGCATAAAACTAAAACATCGATTCCCCATGTTTAGTTCTGACTCTGGGCACCAGCAGAATAACCTGGCTCACGCCAGATGGATATGTGTTGAACTCCTATCTGAGTTCTCACTATATCCATCTGGGACTTCACTCGCTGAAAGCGTTCGAGAAAAGGCGGGGCGTTTAGTGAAATACTTCGACCTGATTGGGTGTGGGGCCTACCTTATTTGAGCTAGCCATTCACAGCAACAACTCGTAATGGTGTATCCAATGTCCACGTGAGATAGAACAAGTACGTGTCACACATACCGCTCTTCTTTCAAAAAGAAATTACTCCGTATTTCTGCTGAAACCGCGTCAAAAGCAGCAGAAACACGTACATCCACGGAGGCCGCCGTCTTCTTTAGCTTGAATCAGACTCGGCTGCGGCACCGGGGAGCTAACGGCCCATGTTAGCCCGCCCTGCTACAATGTGATTGGGCCTCAAAACCACGCTGCTGTCATGTAAGTGGGCCGAACCACGGCCGTTTCGGACTCTCAAACCAATCGAGCCGGACGAAGGCCAGATGGTTTATCTAGTGTTTGTGAATTCACAAATACCGCGAGATAAACCATCTGGCTGGCCAGGTTACCAGCAGAAGGCCGGTCCCTGAGGTCCTCAAAGTCCAATTTGGTTCATAAGGCACTAACATGTCAGAGATGTACTTTGGTGCTAGTCCGTGGAGATACTTGAAACAAGCCACTGGAAGCCAGTGCAAAGACCTAAGCACAGGACTAATGTGATCGTACTTCCTGGTTCTGGTCAGGACTCGAGCAGCAGCATTCTGGATGTACCGCAGCTGTTTGGATAGGCCAGTGAGCAGGCCGTTACAATAGTCTAACCTACTGGAGACAAATGCATGGAAAAGTCTCTCCAAGTCAGGCTTTGACACCATACTTTTTATTTTGGCAATGTTATTTTAGATGGTAAAAAGCTGCTGGTGTTATTGACTTAACGTGGCTGTTAAAGTTCAAGTCTTTTTTTTTTTACCCCCAGATTTCTAACTTTTAAGGTTTCAGAGAGAGAGAGAGACTGAAGGTGACTGCTGACACCCTCTCTTTGTTTCTGTGGGCCAAAGATGATAACCTCAGTCTTGTCTGAGTTTAGCTGGAGAAAGTTGTTTTGCATCCACACACTGATCTCTTGAATTCAGTTACAGTGAATCCACTGGCCCATATTCACTTGCTGTTAGTGACACATAGATCTGAGTGTCGTATACATAGTTGTGATAGCACACAATATTACGGCGTATTAACTGACCTAATGGCAGCATGTAGAGATAGAACAGAAGGGGTCCCAAGATTGACCCCTGGAGAACACCACAGGTCAATGACATGTGTTCTGACACACAATTTCCAATTTCAACAAAATACTTCATATTCTCTAGCTAGGACTCAAACCAGGACATCAGCAGCAGCAGCAGCAGCAGCAGCAGCAGCAGCAACAAGAAAACTCAATGCGATTTAGCATTTAGTAAACACCACAGTGAAATTGTCCCATATGAGTTATTAATTAAAGATTGATATTGCAGTGTAAAACTACCAGCTGTGTCAGGGCTAATTGTTGTGTTACTGTGGGACAGCATGGCACAGTTAGGCTTTTATGGTATCATTAATAACAGGTAAGCACTTGCAGCTTGAACGTGACTCCAGAAAAAAAAAATCTACATGAAACTTGTTATTCATCCATTAACACAAAAATACAGGAAAAGTTTCACAATGATAGCTTTGAATAAGCCTTTATTTTTCACATCTGCTTGTTGCGTCTGAGGAAAAAAAAAAAAAAATTGAAAGGTGATATTTACTGAAGACAAGCACAATACACACAAAATCAAGTTTGTACAGGCTGTTTATTTTCCCCTCATCTAAGGCAGTAAGGCAGTGCAATCAACACCTTCCTGCAGTAATTTCTATCTCCAAGCAAATCAAAGCAAAATACAGCACATGATTTTCTGACTATATGTGCCAGTCGCCATATAAAATTGCCTGCATTTCCCATTTGCCTCTTCCATCCTGCATTGCACGTTGCTAAATTTTCAGCTCTCTATGCTGCAGCTGCTGTTGGACTCCACCAATCCCAGCTCTAATAAATCATAATGCCACATGTGTGCAATAGGGGCACGTACGAACAGAAATCCAACCATTAATCCAGTGGCGAGCCTTTTGTAGAACACGGCACGCTGTATATTTCCCTCCTAGAAGCTAGAGTGTCAATGTGTAGTAAATGAATAATGCAAAGAACAGCTGATTGGTTCTGTTTATATGGGAAATACTGATGAACGCCCCAGGACATCATGAGTAGAGAGGCAGAGGGGTTAGAATAGCCAAAGAGGGCAATAACATGCAAACACATTAAGGCAGAATGTAAATCTATGTTTAGAAAAAGCTATTAATGGAGCTTAACATTAGATAAAGGTTGGTATCTACATGAATGTGAAATGTGCCAGTGTTAAGATAGGGCAGTTTGTATCTCCTTTCTGTCCCACCGACCGATTAATCGACTAAAAGTGGGTGTGGCCAAACTAAAATTGTTTTGGAGTTTTTTTTTGGAGACTATTTGTACAGAAAATGGACATGTTTATGTCATTAAAGCAGATTAGTGTGAATGATTTGGTCCCAAAACCTTCAGCTAATTCATACTTATTATACTTGTTGCTGTTCAACATACACTGGAAAAATACAAACTTAAAATGCTAAAGTAAAAAATAAGTATAAAAAGTATAAAAAAATAAAAAGTAAAAAATAGTTGAAGTAAGTAGCATCTGCCATGACACATTTTAATATGTTATGACGATATGCCAAAAGATGTAAAATGTAAGTGTAGCATTTTTGCCGATTTCAAGTTAAAATAAATGTGTATTTTCATATTTTAAGTAAAATAGATATTTATGCTTGTCTTATTTTAAGCCTGTCAAAATCTTCTCAAAATGTGTTAAATTCTGTTTATTTCAGGCACATAGTCACTTGTTATGTACTTTAAAACTATCATACTTTTCATTGTAAATCCTTATCGTCTAATAAATGGACAACCAACAATTTTATTAGTCGACTAAGAATGCATCGACTGATTAATCAACTAAACAACTAAAGGACTGCAGCACTAGCTGTAGAACCTGCTTTCATTCAGGCAGCATTTCAAGAACCTTGTCGCAATCATTTGTTTCATGAGCACAATTATGTTAAACAAAAGGTCAATTGATGCACATATTTTGTTGGATAATGAAAGTAGAAAATGCAAGTATCTTCCTCTCTGACTTTTACATTGTTCAAAATACCTTCTTCATTTTGTGCCTATGAGGCACTCTTTTAAACCTTTCTTTTTATTATGATTCTATTCGAAACGTGTTTTTATGCAGTCTGTAACTAAAAACATCTGCAGTTCACACTTCATTAAGGTTTTTTCAATCGAATTGTAACTCCCACAAAGTCTGAAAAAATTGAATGATTGGAAGAATGGGAGTGAGAACTGTCTGTACTCATACATGGAGCTGCAATAAAAGGATGATAACTAAACCATAATGAGACCATTTTTCTCAAAATACAAGATCATTACAGGATTGATATTACAATTATTTGTATGTATTGTATAATATAAGGGTTATGGATATAAGGGTTACATATGGAAATTTAGAGCACAGTTCTCACTTTCTACAAGAGCCCTTGCTGGACTAGAATACTAAGTCCCTGTAACACTGGCCTCTACTATCTGCGCTCCAAATGGGCAGCACGGTGCTAAGAAGTTCCTCTCACTGCACTATGGCGTTCTCACAGTGGAATTTTCTCACTGTCTGGTCAGGTTCAGTAAAGTGTAGCCCATGTTTTGAGTGGAGATGCCCTGAGAGTAGACCGGAGCCTGTGAACTGGCCCAGTGAAGGGTTTCTCATCTGAAAAAATACAGAGCTTCCACTGGGCTATTGTGAAGTGAAAGTAAATGGTGGGAGGATGAACAAAAGGCTTTTAAAAGATGGCTCATGAGAGAACATAACATTCTGCCAGCAAAGAAACTATACAAAACAATTATTTCACCTAACAGTGGTGGATGATATCAACGCAAATGACAATGAGAAGACACTTCACACAGAAAAACAGCAACTCTCCTGAGGTAAGAGTAGTAGCGACTCTGCATTATACACTACTCACAAAAAGTTAGGGATATTTGGCTTTTAGGTGAAATTTATGGAAAATGCAACAAGTTAATGCTACAATAATATTATATCATGAAAGTAACACATTTAAGCAGAAGGATGCACTGGTGATTTACTCATTTCAAAACTTTTACTGAAACAAAAGTAACAATAATGATAGTTACACCGCAACCAAAAATTTACATGTCTCAATATCTGGTCATGTGCCCTTGAGCATCAATTACAACTTGACAACGACGTCTCATGCTGTTCACAAGACAACTTATTGTCTGCTGAGGCATGACATCCCACTCTTCTTGAAGGACGGCCCCCAGGTCACTGAGGGTCTGGGGTGCAGAGCTTCGAGCCTCTACACGGTGACTCAGCTGATCCCATGGGTTTTTAATGGAACTCTGGTCTGGAGAAAGTGCAGGCCATTCCATTTGAGGTACAACAGTCTCCAACAGCCGTTCCCTGATGATGCGACCTCGATAAGCAGGAGCATTGTCGTCCATGAAGATGAAGTTAGGCCTGTGTTGTTCATGTTGTTCATTAATGATGTTATTCAGGTTGTATGGGCTTGTCACAAAGTGTAGGGCAGTTCTGTACCAACTGGACACCCCTGTCCACACTGTAACGTCACCACCACCAAAAGCTGGCCTGGTGACAACAGTGGCTGATGCATAGTGCTCTCCCTGACGTCTCTCTCCAACATCGTTTTTGGCCATCATTTCTGCTCAGAGTGACTCAACTCTCATCAGAGAACAGCACTGAGGCCTACTGGTCCCTCGTCCAGTGTAAATGCTCCCTGGCCAATGCAAAACGATGATGCCTGTGCCTGTGGTGTGGTCAGGTACCCGTGCAGGTCGTCTAGCACGCAGACCACACTGATGTAAACGGTTTTGAATGGTCTGACGTGACACTTGGGTGCCTCTCACCTCTCCTAAACGTGCCTGGAGTTGAATGGCCTTCATCATCCGGTTTCTCAGGGCAGTTTTCACAATGTAGCGGTCATCAGCACAAGATGTGGCCAAAGAACGTCCACTTCTGCGCCTTTCTGTGGCTCTTCCAGTCTCTCAAGATCTCTGTTGAACCTGCTGATGACACTCTGTGACACTCCAAGCTCAGTGGCCACTTCTGTCTGAGAACGTCCTGTTTGAAGCATCGCAATGACAAGGGACTGTTGACCCATTGTTAGGTGTCGTCTTGGTCTCATGATGTCAAAATGTGAACAGCATGATGAGGACGACTGTTTAAACACCAACTCTAATTGAACCAGGACATTTATTGGTCAATTCAAGGATCACAGACCTGCTGTGATTTTTGTTGTTAAGCTCCTTGTTAGAGAACAGCAACTTGTGCAAAATTACTGAAACTTTTTAACAGTTGGATATGTGCATTCAAAAGCTTAGAGAAGGTCACATTAAGTTGACCTGTAGAAGTTGGATAGATTTTAGGCTTGTCGTGAAATTTAACCCAAAAGGTGAAATGCCTAACTTTTTCTGAGTAGTGTATTTGTACTATTCTAATTTTGCATTTTCAAGTGTATTTTTAAAATCTCCAACTCTATAATATAGTTTGAACAAAAATAATAATTGCAAAATGATTACTCTGCAAGAAACTATAATTCCTGCTGTTGTGAAGTTCTTGGACATGACACATTGCCCTGCTTAAATGAATGAATAGTAATGAATGCAGTTGCAAAAATAAGTAGCAAGTATTCTGTTACTGAGGAGCAAACAACAGTATTCTATACCAGTCTACTGGAATTAATATTATCCATAAAAGAAAAAACAAAGTCTGCTCATTCAAGTGAGAATGAGATTGGTGACTTACAGTGGCATCCAGCCTTTTCAGCCACAGACCTACATTATAAAAGAAAAACAGCACAGAGTTACTACTTAGTGGTCACAAGAAATTGAGCTGTTAGTAATCAGTTAGATTGCCTGGGATCCAGACCCGGGCTTTAGCAAATTAGGTCTTGTCACCTTTACCTCGCCTGCAAGTCAGATCAACTCTACAACGAACCGGGCAATCGGATTAGTTTATTTGCGTGACGCAGATGAAACAAAGAAGCTGATTGGTTGTCTGTCATTTAGACCAAAATCTTACTTCACTCACCTCAATTTAAAATCGTTTTTTGCTTCGCACATTGCTTTTGCAGAAATCTGCAATGTTTTTCAGTTCCACGTGATTTTTTTTTTCATGTATTTTTTTTTCGTCGTATGTACGCAATGCCTTTCTCTGATTGGCTAATTAATCTGTCAATCACACCCACTGAAATTCAAAAGACAGTAAAGGTGGCCAGACGATATTTTTTATATATTGTCTGGATTTTCCAGATAAAAAGTTAACTGCCTATAAAACTTTTGCTTTTTTCCATTTATCAGTGCACACAGTTGGGCATCTAAGTTACATTTGCAAGTGTAATGTCTGATTAAAAACAAAAAGTAACATATTTGATTCCAAAATCCTTAAGTGGTTTATGGAAGGTGATGGAGAGCTACTAGTTCAAGAGCTACCAGTTGGAGACCCCTGCTTTATAATGACTGAAGTAAGCATGGTAATTGAACCCACAACCTCAGGAGTAAAACAAGTACAGCTTGGCAGAAAGTTTTCATCTGTTCTGTTTGTCCAAACCATTGCTGTTGAGAGTAACCATCTTTTTCTATGCAAAATGTGCTTCTCTTATGGTGAAGAAAACACTGAATAGTTGTTGTCTGTGAGTGCATGCCTCTGTCGGCCCTGGCAACCGTGCATCTCATGCAGAATAATAAGTCTGGGTGTGATGGATGGGAGCGCTGATTGCTGTGGTTAATTTCCAATGCCATGAGTAATATGATGTTTATCACTTTAATATCAAGGGCAGCATAATGTATTGGTTGTCTTGACAGTCATCATCTCTAAATACCATGACATTATTGATGAACAAACAAGCACTGATGAATGTTGTAAAAAGTATGCCCTAATATAGTTTTCGTCTAGACCACAATACTGATCAAATACATTTTTAGTTCCTCTTAAATGTTTAAATAAACATACACAAGATAAAAAATAGATCCAGTGTATTTGAATTGACGGCATAAAAGAGAACCGATCTGTAAGTAATATGTTCTGTTCATAGTGGTGGTGACTCTGCCTCATTAACCTGGTTTCATTATTGCCGTTAGAAGAAGCACAGCATGAAAATGTTTGACCACATCTCCTTTTCTTTTATTAAAACAATCATTATTTCTTACACTATGTACATCTCCAGAGGATACAATGACACAAAAAATTGCAGCATATTTACAAACCTATGTACCATTAGCCAGACCAGACTTCCTGGAGGTTTTCAAGTCTGTTCTGACAGCGACCTGAAAAGTTTATAAAGGATAGATTGCTACATAGCACATTTAATGTACTAGTGCCCCCTGCAGTTTAAGCTGTCTCCAGTGTTGCATGGAAAAGAGCAAGGTAAACTGTATATATGTACTGCATAGGGATAGTCGTCATATTTCAAATATGAAATATTTCAATCATTTTATAGAAATATTCATGGTAAAACATGTTGACATTCAGGGGGTAGTATTCATTTTCAAATGAACTGTGTTGACAATAAGCCAGGATACAAGGAAACTTTTAAAACAAAGTTCCAATCACATTATCCACACTGCCATAGTAATGCAATAATCCCCTGTCTATTTAAATGTGTCTTAAGGTAAATAGTTTGTTTTGTTTGTACAAAAGCAGTACATTGTCTTAAAACATATTTTTACTCCAAGTTATGATATGCTTTGTTTCAGATGTAATTTGATATACCATAAAATGAAGCTTGTCTATGCAGCATACTGATGAAATGAACATTCATAATTTCAAATGTTAAAAGGGGTTAAAGAGGGTCATGTAGACTTTTAGTGAGGACAGTTTGACATACTTAACTTAAATGCATTACTGAAACTAAAAGCACTTGTAAACCAAACGTGTCCCTAAGACCTTGTCTCGTCGCTGTGCAGGCACTGAGCACTATACTGTACCTTTGAAAATCAGAGTAAAACAAGCAATAATTATGTTAAATTCATTTCTTTTTACAAAGTTCATATAAACTATGTAAAAATAATTAGTAGGCTACCTATGAATAAACAGTAGCTCCTTACTGACCACTTGTGGTTGTAACTAGAATATGTGTTCATATTTTGTAAACATATTAAATCCAATAATGTCAACTTGGTAAACAAATTCATATGCTGCATACTGAAAGTGCAATAGTTTACTGTCCAAGGCAGCGCAAAAAATACATGAAATACTGACACAGGAACAGTAACAGATATCCACATGGTCTGGATGAGTGAAGCGAGTCCTATTTCATGTGTGCCTGAATCCAGTCTTTGAAGCTGTCCACTCGTGTGTAGACCGTGTAGAGGTCAGGGTCACACTCTCCCTGGTCATAGCCAAAACTCACTAACCCCACCAGTCTCCAGGGTTCACTACTCTCCCCTTGTGCATGTTTGTTGTCCAACTGAAATAGTGCATGTCCAGGGAGTACCAAAATCCCTCCGGTGTCTGAAGGGCATATACTGGACTGTCCATAGTCAGGCTTCTGGCTTCCACATAGCATGTTGTCTGTCACACTAACTGGCACGCCATTTCGAGCATACTGATTCTCACATGGGACAACGTCAGTAAGATGAACTAGTCCCACCCGGGCCTTCTCCTCAGAGCCGAGCAAAGGGTCGGGAATGGGAGACCAGCCAGTGACCAGCCCCTGACCTCCCTCCACCTCAGGGCCCTGTCCATCAGAAAGGCAAAGAGGCAGAACCTTCTCTCCTATCCGGGCTTTGTCCAGTAGCTTAATCACAGCCAAGTCTGAGTCCAGGATAAGAGGGTCATAGTCTGGATGGACAACGATGGAGGAGACCTGAAAGAAAAATGACAAGTAGCAGCTATGCATGAGCCCCGAGTGTCAAAATGTGGACATGATTGAAATTATTATTGTAAGGTATATACAGTATGTCTAGAAGATTTTAAGGAATGTAGGTTTATACATGCTTAGTTATCGACACCACATAAAAAATAGAAGAAAACACTTTGTGTGTATATAAGTAATATTTCACCACTTGTTTTCAAACTTGAAAACACAATGCAATTCCTTTGTAAAACACATTTAAGACTTAAGTAAAACATTAACATTATTGAGCAAAAAACATTTTCCTCTGGCTGCTCATGCAAACCTACGTTGTAGAGAGTTTGATGTTTAATAATCTTATTGTTTGTATACAAATTTTAATAATTTAGTCATCATCTGTCATCTGAATTTTTGAAATCTGAAAAAGAGATGCTTTAAAAGGGTCAGACTTTTGTACTTACCCTCAAGTGCTGCAGAGCTTTACTCTCCCTGTTGTCATGGCGATAGTGCATCCCCACCACCACTTTGACCCTGTCCGAATCCAGAGGGTAGCTTTTGCCCAGCTCGGTCACACAGTGTGCTGCTACCACCACAGTCCGTTGGTTCACCAGAGCCCCACTACACACCAACTGCCAGTGAGGAGCCTGCTCACTGCTACTGCTGCTACTTCCTCCTCCATGTTTCTTTGAGGTTCCAGCCTGGCCATCTGCCTTGGACACCAGGCTCTCACTTCCAACACTGGACTGGCGATATATGGCAGCGAGCCAAGGCCAGTGTGCCTCTCCTGGCCTCTCTGGGTCAAAGGCTGGATGCTTCCCACAAACTGCAAAAGAAGAGGGAAAGAAATGAGAGGCTATAGGGTAGGATAAAAAAAAAAAATCTTCAAATGAAACAATGTCAACATTTTAATCTTATGCTGCTGAGCTGCTTCTGTCAAACCAACCCCAAATGGGGTTTAGGAAGCTTGTTTGTCAAAATACAAAGCTGTGTCTTACACTGGCAAACATGATTAACTTCAAAAGCATTATGATGGGCCCCAAAGTCCCAATTCAATCATGTTCTCTTATCTGCTGCTGAAGACACGGAGCTGCTTAAATGATGAAGAAATGGGTTTTCAGTAAAGGTAAATCACGGTAAAGATGCCAAGTATTTATAGCATTACACATATTAGTTATTAATAACTGAACTTGTAACCAAAAACAGTTTAAGGTATGAAAACATACAATCACTCTGTCAGTGAAACCTGGTTGGATGTTAGAGGAAAAATGATATGTTTCTTTGCTGCCCTCACCTGGTGAACAAGAGACATGACGACCACTCCATTTCCCAGTTTTGAGACAAGTGCGTCTGGAGCTACCTGAGTGATGGTAGAAAGGGGAGGCGCACTCGTACTCGATGTGGGTGTAGAGGTGGTGGAAGCCTGGGGGAAGCTGGGAGAGCAGAGGGCCATCAGAGCGGAGCTGCCGGCTCAACAGCTTATGGACTGGTGTCTTTCTGAAAGGGATAAAAAAGACTCAGTGAAGACATGATCATCATAAAATATCTACATGTTATGGACGTAAAACAAAAAAGCCTAAAGCAGCTCACCTAAATGGGGCTTGAGGTGGCAAAACTCGCTGTTTGACCAGTTCTGATACTTTGGGTTCTCGACAACCTGTGGAATAATGAAATTAACACATCAAAACAACAATATCACAAAGTTTTTAAGGTGGCATTGTTTAGTTTAGAGCTTAAGACTATAAGAGCAAAAATCTACCCAGAATAACAGTAAGTAGCCTATTTTGTACATGAAAGTTAATAGTCTTTAACTTCAGGAGCAGGACCACACAGGCTTCGCACCATCAAACCATGCCTCCCTTGCTTCTTTGACCACACGTACAATTACCCCTAACCCTATAAACATGTATAAACAGGCTGTCCTATAACTACATGTCTTGTTTTAGCTCTCTCGACCCCATCCTCCTACCCCATAATCTCATCTGTCCTCTGGCTGAAAACATCTCCATCTAGAGGTGAAGGGGTCCTGAATTGGCTGGGCTGACCACCTGATACATTATTGTGGTGTGGTCTTTGCTAGTGAAACTGTGTTTGTATAGTAGTGGTTACAAGTAGGATGTAACAGTAAAGTTCTGTTAGGTAAGGTAAAGTGTTGATCTTAACACAGGTTTTCTTTATAATCTTCTAATCTTTCAAAATCTTATTTATTCTACATTTTTGGTATGATCAGCATTCTCTATCACCAACTAGAACAAGTTTTTCACCACTTGGAGGCAGTAAAATACACTCAGTAACCGTAGCTTCTGTTCCTCAAAACACCTTATAACTTACTTTACTACATTCAAAGAAATAATATTTTTGCTTCTTTCGATCACACATATGTTTATATTTTTATAACCATAACCAACATTAAAAGAAGTCAAGTTTATTATGTCATAACTACTGGGTTGTAACCATTTTGTTGGTTTAAAATATTTGATTTAATGTTGTCATTAATGCAAAAAAAAAAAAAAATGAAAACAAAAACAAATAAAAGCTCTAAAACATGACTATGTTTAATGGGATGAATATGGTCACAGAAACATAAGTTGTCACAATTTCCAACATAATAAGCTTGTATGAACTTTTGAGAATATGCATTATGAGGTTACATTTAACTTTGTCGAATGGTTAATTGTATGTAAACATACAGTAAATTCAACTTAATGATTTCTTTTGTTCTGTTTTGTTTTTTATATATTTTAGAACGTTTATTCATAACATCTAAATCGTTTTATTGTTTTTTAATGCCATGTGGAAACCCTGTGTACACTATAACCAAGCTAACGGTAAAGTAATCATGTTTTGGTAAAGGGTTACCTCTAACACAGAATGGCTGCGTCCCTGTCCAGGTCCCATCTTCCTGACACGTCCTCTGTGCGTCTCCACTGAGAGCATATGAGTGGTTACACCTGAACTCCACTGTGAGAGGCTGTGCTCCGGACACCACCTGCTGGTAGCCGTTGTATAGACGAGGAAGAGAAGGGCAGTTTTTGTCTGTGGTGGGACAAAAAGTACACGTGATGTCAAAGATGAAAGTAATAGCGAAAGTACAAATGTTTTGTAGACCAGTTTTGGTTTGCTTGACACAACTGTTTGTTCATGTCTTCAGGTTTTTGTTTTGTGTATTTAAATGACAAGAAAAGTGAAATAGTTTATAAGAAAGATAAAACATATAACTATATGTCTACTATCAATTTGAGTGAGAATTGTGTCCAATCTGCATCCAAAAAGTGGAGCTCATGTTCCCTGAAATCAAATAAGCATGCTAGTTATTGTTATTAGATACTGTAGTTCTGCTTGTTTAGATATTTAAGACAATAACTTAAAGGGTTAGGAAAAGCCCAACCAGGGACAGGAGTTGAAAATTAGCAGTAGCTATACACTCTATATGCGTATCAGCTGCATGCTTTGCTTGTAACTATGTCTGATTGCATTGTCCCTGTCAAATAAATAAATAAATAAATAAAAACTAAGGCTGCAAGATTAATCAGGATTGAATCAAAATGTTGATTTGACTGCATTTAGCAAATCGCAAGCTTGCATATTTAATTGACCTTTATTTAACCAGGGAAGTCCCACTGAGATTCAGAATCTCTTTTGCAGGGGAGCCCTGGGGGAAGGGTCAGGGGAGGCATTAATGGACATGTTTTTAGTTGTAGGAGGAAACCGGAGTACCCGGAGGAAACCTACGCAGACACGGGGAGAACATGCAAACTCCACATAGAAAGGCCCCGAGCGGCTCGAGAGTCGAACCCAGGACCTTCTTGCTATGCGGCCAGAGCGCTAACCGCTGCGCCACCGTGTCGCCCGTATGTTTATGTTTAATGTTCTGCAATGTCCTCCACAAACAATATCATGTCTTATTCTGCATAAAACAACTAACAACATTTCTGTACAAACATATTTTCAATTCAAAAACCAGCACCTTTAAATTTACATCTATGCTATACTATATCTATGTTCGAAATACTATAACCAGAAAGAGGCACTATTACTTGCACTCACCACTGATGCTTTGGTTTGGCTCTCTTTCTCTCTCCTTCTGTCTCTCCTCTGCTGTTTTCCCCACTGAGGCCTTCTCCTCTCGGCCGGTTTTAGTTTCCTTTGGTTTGCCACTTCCCTCTGCTCCTGTACTCCGGTACAGGGTGAACTGTGTGATGTTGACTCTTGTGGGTAAAACTTTCCTGACCGGATCTGCACTTATTGTATTGTTTTGTACTTTTATGTCTTTTATATCAAGCACTACAGTAACATTTGTCATGTCCAGGTCAAAAATCTCCAATGTGTTGTCTGCCTCTGATATAACCGTCTTCAGTTTGGTGTCATTGGTCCAACTTTTTCTCTCTCTTTCTTTCCGTTGACCTGCTCCTCTTTGCGTTCCTTTTCTTCTTGGCCTTTGTCCTTTATCACAATGATTTCTGTTTTGGTGCTTTGGTCTAGGCCAGACTCAGTTTTCCCAGAGTATTTGTCTTCCCTGTCTACTGCTGTAGAGTTCTTGTTTGAGGTAGTGGAGTCTTTTCTCTCACCAACAGATTTGTCTTCACTTGTGTTTTCCTGACCTTTCTCTTTAACTTTCGGGATATCTTGGTCTGTGTATATATCAATCTCTTTCTCTTTTTCAGACTCTTTGCTGAAGTCTTTATCTTTATCAACCTCTGGCAGAGTGTTATTCACTGAAAATAAACAGACAGGACAAGTTTTAGAAGAAAAAGTAATACCAAGAGTGCATTATATAACAATCTGTTCTTAAATGATCCTGTGAACTCTTGGACATTATTTAGTTAGTATGTTTAACCAGTAACAAAAAAGTAGCAGAATGTTGTATTCTTAAGAAAGACACTTCAATTGGTCAAGCAGATCAGCTCAGAAGTGTTTACAATGTTGCTTAAAGCTACTATTACAGTTTGACAGGTCTGGCATGTGTGCAAATAAATGAATGAATATATCTGCCTGAAAAATTGACTTTTTGTGTACAGATGAAGGCCTCCCCCAGCTTGCTGTTTCAACAAATGTTATTTTTTTTTTCTGTAATGTTCCACACAATGGCATATAAAGTGTCTTTCTCAGCAAAGGAAGCTGCAAAGTATGTTTTAAACTTTAAACTATTTTGATAAAAACACGCACTTTCAACCTCCATAAAATGTCATGTTTTTCATGTTTTTGATTGGCATGTACTGATCCTGAACGACAGCGTCTGTAACAACTTGAAGTGATCCATTTTGGGGTAAGTCACTTGGTCACACAATTTCTCACAACTGCTAAATGAACAACTGACCTGTAATGCAAACCGGAGAGGTCCCACTCCAGGTGTTGTTGGGGAGACATGTTCTTTGGGAGTTGCCGCTGAGCTCATAGGGCTGATGGCACAAGTACTGCAGAGCTACCAGCACATCATTGGGTCCGTAAACCAAAAAGTGATCTCCATGTGCAGGTTTTGGGGGCAGAGAGCACACTCTTTCCACTGGCACTGATAAAGGACAGATAAAAACATTTAAGTTACCCTAATCCAGTTGTTTTCCACCATGTTTTCCACCTATTGTATGTTATTTAAGGACACGCTAATAGCACGCACATGGGTGACTACATTTGCTTGCCTGGAACAAAATAAAATGTAATTAACGTGATTGTCCTACCACAGTTCGGAGCAGGGGCGCTCCAAGTGCCATCACTTAAACATATGGCAGATCGAAAACCCTGCAGTTCAAAGCCAGGGTCGCAGCGGAAAGTGATGCGTGCTCCAGAGTGGTGAAACAGACCCTCTGTAGAGCCATGGACGGGCACCGGGGGCCTGCGGCAGCCAACCACTGCGAGGAGGAAAGCTGTTATTAAAGCTGTAATATGGGCAGATGGCTGGCACAGTACAGAAAGGATTATGTAAGCATTAGTCCACTTTCTTTTTTTTCACCTGCACAAACAGACCACACAAAGACAATATCACTCCGTCAAAGTCCGGCAGGGTGGACTCCGAACGTATAAAGTATATTATAAGTTTTATGAGGCTGGGTAGATACTCGACTCAGTATGATTTGTTGAATAACTGATTTAAGTCTCACAGCAAGAACCACACCTTTCTCATGTTCACACAAATCAGAAATGTTTCAGACTGTGGACCATTTAAGTTGTTGAGAATTTACCAGTAGCACTAAATGTTTGCACATCTTTCCCTTTGGCAATCCCTTCATCCTTCCCTTATTTGCACAATGATGAAGAGCAGACCTTTTACCAACCACCAAAGAATGCAGCTATATGTTTGAAAGGGTTGCTAAATAAAAGAAAAAGTAGCCATTAAGAATATGTGACTGCTAAGGGTGCACACTGTTTGACTTTTCCGGTTGAGTTTCAGCCACCTGCTTGTCTCCATGAGAGTTTTGATCTGAAATGTTCCAGAAAATAGTATCTAACTCTTACAGTATATTAAATTTGTGTTTGTTGCTAACCCTGAAAACTATGCATTCCTACTGTGAGTGGGCTTGGTTCTTCACATACAGTATATGACTTGTGCTACCTAGAAAGCTTAATTCTACAATGCGGAACAATCCAGCAGAACACAAAAATGATCTTCTGTTTTATTGCAAAGGACTTAATTGTCCTCATATTTAACATGATTTCTATGCAGAGATCAGGTCAAATTTAATACTTAAAAAAAAAAAAAACAGTTTAAGACCACAAAACACAAAAAAATTAAGACCTATTTGCGAGTTGTGACCTATAGTATTCAACTTTGTTGCTTTTTTCCAGACAGTTTCTTAAGATAATATGTTATATTTTGCTCAAATAATGAAAAATTTACCTAAAAAAGAACACAATTTATATAGCATCAGGCATTCCCTCTGTTCCATCAACTATATAACAGTAGAAGAAATACACCATTCGTTTTATGTTATTGAGAATATTGAGGTTTTTTAGACAAAGCTGCAATAGTGTGAAATAGTTTGGGAAATCTGACCTTTGCAAACATTGATCTACAACAGCAAATTCAAAAACTTTCTAAGACCTTAAAATTTCAATTTAAGATTTTTTAAAACCTGTAGAAACCTTGAATTAAGCAACAGTGTGACTGCTAAAATTAACAGTCCCCATCTCTAGAATTATCAGTTCATATTTAAAAACAAATGGTAAGACTACATACGTAGCTCCCTTAGTGGCCCATTAGGTGATCTCACCTTCCATTTTAACTGCAAACACCACTTTCACACTTTGCATCTGGGCAAAAGACTTGAAGCAATAAAAGTCAAACAAGCCAATGTCCATGTTTTTTAAAAAGTACATTTTATAACGCGCCCCCGAGACTTTAACCTCTCTGATCACTTATTATTGATTGGTTTAACAAGTCCCTTAACACACCGTCTGAACTTTAACAGTGAAGGGACACATTCCTACCATCTTGTTCCCCCCAGAAGTGGTAAACCTCAAACACAATGTACATCTACGGAGAAGATGATGTCAGATGGCCCACAAGGATGTATTGTTGACTTTAAATTAGGTCAGAGCCTGTGCTGCCAGAAGAAAAGTTGTTGTTGCATGTTTCATCTAACCACAGAGAGTCTCACAGCCAAAAGTCTCCTGTATGCATTCTTTCAGACACGTATATTGTCATTTAGACTGTTTTGATTCTATACAGGGACCTGTCTGTCAGTAATGAGGGTGAGTAAATATGCAGGGATTTTCAGTGTGATGAAATGATAATGATAGCATGTCCCAAACAAGTTTTAAAGGTAAATGTTATATCACTGTTATCGTTGCGTATAAATGGTCAGAGTAAGGCCTCCAGCTTAATAGATAAATGAATATATTGAGTAATCCATTTAAAGTAATAAAAAAAAACATGGGGCCCAAATTGTAGTAAATAATTGTATGCCTCTATATGTAACCCACATGATGATTTTTCATGATAATCATTCATTTTTCATGCCAATAACTCCTTAACTAACTTGCTAACTCAATTTGCAACTCTTGAAGGTAGAAATGGTTAATGTGAACACACAGCATCAGTTTCTCCATCTCCAGGGAAACGCACTGGTCTCACTATGCACGGAAGCAGTAAAGCAACACAGCAAGTGAATTAAAGCTCTCAGTGGTTGTAATTTTCAAAAGAATAACTTGTGTCCCGATGACAGTTATTATTAAAGACATAAAATAATGGCTGCACATGAGATCAACATAATTCTTTGACTGACGTGTGCCAGAAAAACACATTTGCTCAGTGTTAGTGTAAGTCCAGCTGACAACTCCTCCTGGGAATATCTGTGAATGCAAACGGTGTGGAAACGAAGCCGTACCTTTTTATATGGGCCCTGACAGTGGAGAGGCTGGATAGGATTATAGAGGCACAACTGTTTCACCAGTCGCTTTATAGACTTGAATGTAGCAGCGAAAAAGGCCCCATAAGAAAAAAGCTATGCGGCCAGCAATGCCTGTTTTTGTAGGATCTTTAAAGGAGTGTGTGAGTTAGGGTCCTGGTTCCAGTAAATAAAGGGGTATGTGTATTTTGGCCACAAAGTAACCACACCCTGACAGCCCAGTGCCCCAAAGACAAATGGGGCTTTGCCATTTGAGTGAATAAACACTTAAATGTGGGTGTCTTAAACACTGTTCGTCGACCATTGTTTTGTTTAAGTCTGTATGGTCATTTATATTTAGTTGTATATAAAATAAAACAAACTGTGTATATGATGTCTAAATAGCATTGCTACTGCTCTGAAACTTTTCTCAATTTTAGAGCAAACCAAGCTAGATTAAACAAGTTTCAGGTAAAAAATAGTCACAAAGTCTCACTGTAAAGGCCATTTCTATACTTTGTGACATCAGCATTTATTTGTCCAATCAAAACTGTGTGCTATCACAAACACCTGCTGCCAAAGCAATCACATTTCTGCTCTCCACTCTCCGCTCCTCCTTCACCTTTTCTTTATGCTTTTCTAGCAGATAGTTTAGGTTGAAATGTGTTTGTGGGAGGAGTTTAGGGGGTTAGCGTCACTTTTAAAGCAGGTTTGTATTAATATGAGTTTGCAGTTTCCCATCTACAGTACATCTAATAATATAGCGTTTTGTTTCCAAAATCCAAGGAGTGCCTGTTAGCCTTTGACTAGCCTCCTGCCATGCCAATACAGCTTAACTTGTGTTAGCTTCTGAAAGTTGTGAAAAGCGCTTCTATACAAACCATGGTCAAGACAAGAGTAACAGGTTCAAAATGCATTAGTGATCAAAACCTCTGGATTGCAGAAAAAAATTGAAGTTCAACTTGGAATTGCATTAAAACATGTTCGGTGGATATTTTTTATTTTACAATTTGAGTAGATTTCTTTTTTTTTTTCAAGATCCAAGCAGGGATTTTATATTTGAATAAACAAACAATTAAAACAAAAATAAAACAAATAAATAAAGAAATGACCTGAAAACTCCCCTTTTCAAACTTCAAAAAGGACTGTGATGGACCGATACACAACATAAAACAAAATTGAATAGACACTTCTTAGGTCAAAAGCATCCACAGAATTACGTAAATAGAGAAACAGCTGCATAGTCTGAACCAGCTCCAAATCACTGAGCATTTTTCCTGCATATTGTAAATCACTCCCTTTAGGGAAAAAAAAAGTTTTCAGAGTCAGTTCAAATCTAAAGCGGGTGTCAAAATAAGGTGGGTCATTTCCATCTTCACAATTACACATGCAGAAATAGTTTTCAAGGAAAAATTGGCATTTTCATTTCCGAATATAAAACAGACACTACTTTGCAGATTAAGTGCTATAATTACAGTATAATTGGTGTTTATCACTCACCATTTTCACACCTCTTCCCTGTGTACCCGGCCAGACAGGCACAGTGGTAGGTGTAAGAACTGTCCAGGATACAAGTCCCATCATGCAGACAGGGCGATGAGCTGCACGCTACAAATGTGAGAAGAGAGAAAACAGACTCAGTTACAACAGCATGCCATTGGTTTATGGTTGTTGTGTGAAGTCTGGTCTCATAGTTACGGTTAAAGTGTAATTTTATGTTGTTTTTATGTTTTATGTTTATTTTGTTTTTTTTTTGCAAAATGTGAGAGGATGAGAAAACACTAATAGCAAAAAGAACCTTGTTTTGCGGGTGCATACTTTGACTGATAATAATAACAAATACACCCACAACAAAAAGTTCAAGTTCCAGCCATTCTCCTTCAGACTCATCCTGAACATTTCTGCAACAAACAATAATCTATTTTTCAACTTTTGTTTTTAATTTTTAATCTACTTATGATGTCTCCTAGCTCTGAATCACAGCATTGGGTACATTAATTGGTTTTCAATACACCTTAATACCAGTGTTTCCCAAACTGGGGATCAGGAACCCCATGGAGGTAACGAAATTATTTTTGGGTGTCCTCTATTGAAAACTAAACATTTATATCTAAAAATGTTTTGCATCTTTTAAACAGAGTGATATGTATTTAGGCTCATGGCTTTAAAATAAACTTAACCCTTAAACATAAAGACTTATCACTTTGTGGGTAGGCTATTGAAAAAGGTGAGAACTACTGCCCTAAACAATTTATAAGTATCACAATGAAAATATAAACATAAAAACAAAACAAGGTGCCACGTCATTTTGAAAGTCCTGATTAAGCTGTAATGCATAGTACATTTAAAGAGGAACTGTAGCTAAAGCCAAATCATCCAAGGTCTTTCTGTTGGAAAAACAGGTGGCCTTGTCCAGGACTTTGACTGTGTGGGTATTTCGACAGGTTTGAGTGGTCGCCCTCTTCTCACTCTGAGCTGGTGCAGGACACTGATGAAAGCTCATAAACACACCACTGTTATTAGCCTCTTCTCTCAGCTCTGCGCTGGAGTGGTTTGGACATTTTTTTGTTTTCCTTTGGGCCCACAGAAAACCATTTCTCATTAAGTCTGACTCGGTCATTAGGTCATGCTCCAGTAATTCATTAAAATGGATTTCAGTGAGGATTTGCTTAGAAAGGTTGTTTTTATGGTTAAGATAAGATGTGTTTTCTTTCTTTTTAGATTTAGTTTTAAGCTGGAATATGCAGAGTTTGGCAGTGGTTCAGGAGGTTAAGTGGGTTCTTCACAAGCTACACAGTTGGTGGTTTGACTTTTGCCCTGACTTCACCCACAATCCCTACTCTAGTCAAAAATGCTGGTAATAAAAGAATAAGCTGTAGAAAAAAAATGGCTTATTGTTTATATTAGTGAAAAGAAGAAAAACAAATAGTGTTCCTTCTTTCTGCGACTCATCCATCTGTCGTGTGATTGGTGAGTCTTTAGAGGACATTGATTATTCATGTGTTTGGATCTTTGATAGTGGGCCACCTACATTGACTGTGTTTTTACTGTTTATCAGAAAATTTACAAGATGCCTGCCAGGAGATCAACCCAGTCTGTAGAACTTCTAAGCGCGAATGACCGATACCGAAAGATTACTTTAGAAAGTGGAACAAATTTGACTAGATTGCATGTGAACAAGGAAAAAATATCATGGTGGAACTGAAAAACATTGCAAATTTCTGCAGAATCAATGAGCGAATCAAAAAACAACTTTAATGCGAAGTGAGTGATTTTAGATTTTGGTCTAAATGGCAGATAACCTATCAGCTTCTTTGTTTCTTCTGCGTCACACAAATAAACAAATCTGTTTGCCCGATGCGTTGTAGAGTTGATCTTCAATGTAGGCTAGAGGTGTGGTGACCAGACCCACTCTTTGCAATTTGCTAAAGCGTGGGCTCTGGATTCCAGGCAACCGAGTCACTATAACCATTCAAAGCTGTGGCTTCGGTTATGTCTTTACCCCTGCCTGTTCGCATAATTTCTGCTCTTTTAACTAAATCTGTCCTATGACAAACAATTCCATGACGTGTACTGCGTCTTGTTTAGTTATGTTAATGTACTGTATGTATGCTTGCATTTCTTTTTCCAAAGGGTCCTGTAAGTGGCACTGATTTATCCTAAACCTTATCTCCACCAACTTTGTATTTACTTGGGATTACTAAAAAAAAAAAAACCTAAATACATATAGAAAAAAATAGGTTTAAATTAAATACATATTGTAAAGTCCAGAACAACAGTATTTTATGTTCATTTTTTGCCTTACATTACTGTAATCAGGCTTTTTACCTGATGTCTCCTGAAATGTAGCAAAGAAACCATCAAAGTTCTTGTAGCCGTCTGACACAAAGAGGATGTGCAGACTGTTGCCGGTGCTGTGGATGGGCGGCGGTCTGCTGTTTCCACAGAACCGACCAATCACACGAGAGCGAATGCTGTCTCCATCTCGGACTTCGATGTAGTCATAATGACAAGAATGATGGAACTCCACACTAACCATCATAAACCTTTGACACAGAAAGCAGGACACATTAGCAAACTCACACTAAATTGTATACAGTGTATATACAATCTATTTTGCTACTGGCCTGCTAACTTTAATTTTCAGTGCCACTGCTCAAAGCTAACATATAATGATAGCGAGGCATTGCCACAGAATACCAGTTTAGACCCACATGTGGTTGGCTTTGCTTTGTAACTGTTGGTTTATAATTTGTGGTCTTCGAGATGCCATGACTTATTTGAATTTAATGGGTTCATCTTTGTGGTGTTGCCAAGTGTAACAGGAAAAAGTTGTCTTCACAGTTCAGATTATAGGGTGCAACAGCAAGTCACATTAGATCACACAGGCAGATACAGATACAGACAAGCAAAATGTGTGCAGTCTTATGTAATGAATATGACACAGAACTGATGATGCTAGAAAGACAATATGCAAATTTTGTACTTTCCAAAAGTGTTGTGTTTCATTGTAGAACAAAATGAATGTTTTGATGACATATTGCATTAGCAACATTAAGATAATCTTCTGACCTGTAACACTGTGAATAACCATACTGAATCTGAAAAATAATTTATAAAAATATAATTTTTTAGATATTATGAATTTCAATATTGACCAGATAAAGGAAATAATACAGATTTATTTTATTATCAAAGTTTAGATATGGCATCCATAGAAAACTCAAATACAAAGCCTTTCAGTTAAAGATGAGAAGAAACCAACATTAAAAGAGATTAATGATCTTGAAGTAAAAGGAAAGGTTATTTTGGAATACAGCAATTGGACTGTGTTAATGTAAAGTTGTTTTTCATTGCAAAGTTTTGTTACGGAAAAGTAAAGCCCTTCCTAAATCTCAACATTTGATTTCAATCACTTAAACATGTTGTTTAGATGCAGATGCCACAGAGATACTTTCAACAGGACACAGACTGAGAACTTTACATGAAACATGAAAGAAATTATCTTATGGCATACATTCAAAAAACATTTGACATTTTATTCATGACAAATCCTAAGGCAATGGAAGCCACTAATTATGTTAAAGATATAGAGAAAATAAAGTACAGGCAAAGCAGTAGTAAAAAATTTGATATTGCTTTTTTAAGAAGCTTATTAAAATAACACAGAGCCACTTTCTCCATTACCTAAGTTAATTTTGAGTTAAAGAGGCAAAAGAATATTGCAAGGGCAACATAAAATATTAACAACAGTACTAGGCATAGGAAAATGTCATGCCATGGAGCTACAAAATTAAATATATATGTTGTGTTCTGTGCACGTGCCTCAGAATGACTGCTAAAACAATAACTGTTTGGCATGTGCAGTGTTATAAAAGTAATGGAGAAAATGAGCAGCTGAAATATACTGACGCACTGAAAGGCCATGCTGTTGTGGTTACCAAACTTTGCTGCAAAATTAGCCATGACATACTTTGAACAAAAATGTCTGGACAAAGTGGAAATTAGACTTTAGCGTGCCAGAATCGCTCTTACAGATGGACGTTAAAGATCTCAATACGGGACATTTGGTTCCAGATGAAACTGTGGCAACGCAAAAGATATACATCCAGGAAGGAGCAACTAAGTCTTTGAACAATTGTTTTTTGTTTGTTTGTTTGTTTTTTCCAAGAACGTAACTATTTTAACATGTATTTTCTCTTGATTGAGTTTGATAATTTTGTATTCTTTGTGATTTGGTTCAATATGTCTATAGTTAAAGTAATAGAGTTATTTTTAAACAGTGAGTGACTAATTCATACAAAGGAAGCATGTGCCTTGTGAAAATGCTAATCTATTCAGTCTGCAAATAGTCTCTGCCAAACTGTCGCTGCTAGTGTAATTTGTCTTTGTTTTTTTAATCTGCACGTGTAAGTGAGATGCGCAGAAGACACAGTGATGGTTATGTGATGTGACTACAGATATAAACAACAGTTTGTGGCCATAATACCTGAGCTCTATGGTGAAGGGCCGGTCCACCTGGATGGTCCACTCACAGCGGGCGTTGTTGGGGTAACTCTCCAGCACCAAATGGCCTTGTTTTTTCCGGATCACTCCCCCACACTCTGCAAGACCAACAGCAAGGCATTTCATCATGGAAAGTTGTGCTTTAAATTACAGCATAATTATTATTTTCAAGACCTAAATCCCACTGTTATGGTTTCCACAACCAGCAGCAATTAAAGTTAAGTTCCATCACTCACTGTGAAGTAATTTCCTCAAAGACAGACAATAGAAACACAGTGCACAAAAGACGAATTCAAGGAATTCATTTACAGCATTTATGTCTTTAATTAAATGCATCTCTGTGATGCCTTTAGGGAAACAATTTGCATATTAGGAACATGTGTGCATGGTATGTATTAGATTTTATTTTCATGAGATTTTACATATTGTGTATTGTGTGGAAGAGCTTCCAGGCAAATGGCTCTCATCCACAATGGCATGATAGACAGATAAATCAGCAGGGAAGGACACATAGTGCATTCTTGATATAACCTCTATAATGTAATGTATACAATACATACACAAAAGCATCACAGAAACTCAATGCAAAATTAATTTAGGCCACAAAGACATGGTTCAAACAAAAAGTACATACTCATGCAGTCTCCTCCAGACCAGCCCGGACGACACTCTGCACAGTATTGGCCTCTGATAAAAAAGTCATCCCTGGATCCCCACGTCCCGTTGTTACAGCGCTTACAGTTCTCAAATATACTGCAGCCTGCAACAGAAATAAAAGAGAAAAAGCTGCTAAGATTTCAACTAAAAGTAAACAAGAAATATACCGTATGTAGGCTGGATATGTAACCAAATGTTTTTATTAGAGTTAATCTAGTTCACAGTTCACAGAAATTTGTTCTGTACATTTGACCCATTCTTCAATGCCACAAGACAAACCTGTTAGGAGCATTGAGCACCACTGTGCAGAGCTCATTCATCCATCTCCAGATATCTTAGCTAATACGGTACCTACAGAATTTTACCGATAATGCAAGATTTTTGAATAATCAAAACCTTGGTGGAAGGGGATAAAGTTAGCCACCCAAATGACAAAACAAACAAACAAAACAAAAAACAAACCATTAAGTTTCTATTGACTGCAGTTCTTGGAAAAGCACTGGGAACTACAAGACAAAATAACTGATGAGATCTTGTCAGGAATATAGTGCTAATGCACAGATATATTAGCATCAGCTATGGCATTTTCAATAGCAAAAAGAAAAGTATACTATTGAATACCACTATCCCAGAAAATCTGCAGAAAGAAGACAAACAATAGGTCAAGTTGGATCAAAAATACAGCTGTGGTTTACAGGAAGGGCAGGGCTGAATTTATTTCCTTAAGACTTATGACAGAACAACACTGTATGATGATTCATATTTTGTGAATGGGTAAAAGCTACGTTGGTTTAAATATTCCACATATTAATTGTTCAACTTTAAAGACCTTCAGCTTACTGCCATTGCTTTTTTGATATAGTGCTTAGATGTCACTGAACGACATCTATGTACAGTCAGGCTTTTTCCGTCTGAGACAGATGGTTTAGCAAACAATAGTGAAATTAAATTAAGCAAAGTAAGGCTAGTGTGCTGTTACAAACCTTGAGTAGGGCTTTGTTTTTGCAGTGCTGAGTGGGGTAATTCTATCACAGATATGCACTGAAGAGGACAGTTGGTAGACATTGAAGCCTACTAACCAGAAGGTCAGTGGTTCCATGGTTTCCACAAAACTGATACTGTTATTCTATCTTTGGCAGTCAGAGTGAATAACATTTAACCATGTGATTGACTTGTGTTTATCAATGGTAGGCTATAGTTTCTTCAACATACAAAACATTACCAACATTAGTGTGACATAGTTATGGGAAGTATGTAACATTTTAATTTTGGGATGTTTGGTAACACAAGCCTTTAACTATCATTACACAGCAATGATAGTTAGTTTTAACAATTGACCCAGTGTCACAACAGATGATTTATGGTCACAGATGTGGGTTTAGGCATATCTTTTAGTACAGTATAACTTTTACATAAGTATTCAACAAATTTTGAACAGCTGCTTTTTCTCCCCATAAAGACAACACGAGAAATGTGGTAAACGTAGGTGTGCAGTACATTATAGTAATCCTAAAGCAGAATTTTGCATGTGTGACCACCACTATATGTTACAGCACAAAATGGCATAGCTACTTTTGCAGGTCCAACTTTGGACCTTTGTACAGACTTGTTGTTTCTCCGTGGGTTTTCTCAGACCTTTGCAGTTTTTTACATTAACCTGGCTGCTGCACTGTGTTGCCAAATGCTCCTGACGGTTATCCCAAGAAGATTTAAGCATGGGTCAAATGTTGAGGACGCCTTTCTCTACATAGACATAAAGGACCTTACTTAACCTCACCCTTAACTTTACCCCGGGTGCTAAGGTGTCTCATAGAAATGAAATAGACACATGTATTCAATTACATGCTTATCATTACGATTAACTGTGATTTTATTCACAGCTCCAGTTATCCTGACGTGATAATGTTCCATGGCAAGTCTTCTGTTGGAAATTAAACCATGAAGCCTCACAGAAAAACAAATTAGACCTAACACATAACACAAGTATTATTTGCAGATTTTACTGTACTACATAGTTTGTCATGCTACAAGGGAAACAGCTGTGCAGTGAAAACTCACATGGAAAGTGAAGTTAATGGCATTGCAAGAATGTGCAGGATCTTATGGTAACAACTTCTTGGAGGATTTCCAGACTGTGAAATGTGTGAGTCTTAATTGTGTACATAATTAGCTTGTGGATAATGCATAAGTTGCAGTAAAATCTGACAAATATCTTAGAGTTAACACAGTCTTTACAAGGTACAAACAGTCAGTAAAGTTTAAAGGGAAGGTTAGCTAATGAAGGCAATTAGCCTGGAATTTGTCCCATGACGCTCAGCTCTTCCTCATTAAAAAAGCTTATTTTGGTGACTATGAAGTGGACTATGAAGACAAACCAAGGCCATGTGTATTTGAAAATAACAAAGTAGTTTTGTAAATCTTTGAACTGAGGGAATAACAAAGTAAAACACACAAAAAATAATTTAACAAATAATAATAATAAAATGGGTGCACGGTAGCAGAGTGGTTAGAGCTCTGGCTTCCCAATAAGAAGGTTGTGGGTTGGACTCGAACCATATCAACAACACTTAATCTCTCTGGGTGGAGTTTGCATGTTCTCCCCGTGTCATCGTGGGTTTTCTCCGGGTACTCCTGTTTCTTCCCACCTCCAAACATGTTTAGGTTAATTGGGCAACGCTGTAAATGTTTGTCTGTCTCTCTACCACTGTCCAGGGTGTTCCCCCGCCTAAGGCCCAAAGTTACTGGGATAGGCTCCAGTCATCCGTGACCCCGAGATTAAGCCGTAGAAAATGAATGAATGAAAAAAAATTAAAAACAAATATATTAAAATATTGTGTCAAGCATAACATCAACAGTGTCTTGTTAATCGCCAATGCTAATCACTGTTAAGTTGAATTACTTTTTTTTTTAAGATATTCTTAGGCTACCCTTACCCTACTTTATTTTACAAAACTATTTTATTATTTGCAAATACACATGATTTGACTTCATAGTCTCTCTTTAATATCTAATGCAATGAATTTTCATCAATACAACAACAATTTATATAGATTCCAAAAGATATATGTACTTATCTGAGCTCTGCACCAAAACTTATGCATATGATGAGAAGTAAGAGAAAGGTATTATGAACAGTATTATTATATTACATGGTACAAGATTAGACTTATCTGTTGAGGAATTCTTCATGAACATGTGACAAAAAAAAAAAAAAAGAAAGAAAGAAAATGGCAAAATGGCTGTTCAAATTAACGCTATCCCAAGGAATACATTTTTGATCTCATGTCTCTTGTACAAAAAAATAAAAACTAAAAAAAAACTGCATTACATTTTATATATTCTATTGTTTCTGATTGGACCAATGGCTTCCAAACTGGAGGGGAAGAATGCCAGAGGATAACAAAGTATTTATTTAGTGCAAACATATTAGCAAAGCATAAGGCCTTTGTGGTTTAAACCTCTACAAAATGTTCTATAATTCATGGGATATTTTATCAGTTTATTTTTCAAATACTATTGTTGTTGAAGTGGATAAAATCCTATTATTTAAAAATCACATGCAAATTAAAATGTAAAAAATATTCTAAGTTGTAAGTATTTTTTTCCCCTAAAGCCATGTAGTACTATCAATAATCATCACTTGAGAATAGCAGTACAGCGCTGTATACAGTAGTACCTGGATGAATAATGCAGGGGTCACACTCGTTAATGGCGTTCCGACAGCAGGGCACAGCGTAGCCCACCTGTGTCCCTTGGAGAGGACACTTACAGCGGATCACGTCGTACTCACAGCAGCCTCTGCACATTATGTTCCACTCTGGCCCGGGGCAGTGGTTGTACAAGTGCCAGTAATCTGAGAACACAAACATATGGAAAATTAGAATCAATCAGCAAGCACCCTACCGTAACTTTACATTGAGAAAAGAAAGTTTGACATTGAGGGACTTGGTTACCTAGGATTCGTTGATTTGTTTATTTGGTCTCTATTGAGGTACTTCTATGAGTACTTTTACGAGGACACAGCATTTCATTCTCTGTGTAACTGCAATTAGGGAACATACCACATTAGACAAAAAGGCACAAGTGAATTCCCTGGAGGCAAGTGAGGAAGAAGGATCTTTTTCATTTCAACAAGGTTATGTCAACAAAACTGAACAGTGCATCAACAAACAATACCAAGCAACTAAAAAAATCAATACCATACATTTTAACTGGCAAACCAAAAACATTGAAAATGCTTTTGCCTGTTGCGTTGAATCGAGGAAAACTACTGCTGGTCTTAAAAGAGTTTTGTCAAATGAACTGTAGCAATGCCCTTTAAAACATCCCAGCACAAACTTAGTTAATTAAGGAATCCTGTTTTGTTTTTTGACTTTATATTTGGGAAAGCAATGAGTCACGGGCACTTGGGCTCGAAATGTTATGTAACTGACTTTAACAGCTTAACCAGACAAATGGAAATTGTTTCTTGGCAGATGTGAATGGAGAATCACCAGGAGCGTCATTCTAAACTTGGCTAACAATGCACTTTTATGCATACTTACGATTTAACTCATGATCTCCCTTTCGACCTTTAACCCACAGCAGAGTACTAATAGGTAAGACTCAGGAGGTGCTGGAATGTAGTCTAAAAGTATTTGGTAACTTTACTTACTTTTTATTATTCATTTATATGTACTTTCCAAGCATTAAGTATGGTATATTGATAATACTGTATGTAAAACATGCATTCTATTTGCAACGACTGTGTACATTATACTCACTCACCGTAGCAATTACCAATGACACAAACTAATGAATACTAGCAGTGCAACAACAACAAAATGTGTGGCATGCATCTATCTTATTGAAAGACTGTTATTTGGGTCACTGGGCCACCTCAACAGCTTTTGACATTCCCAAACACACACACCTCATTGATTTTGCTATATTTGACAGAAATCTACAATATAGGAAATTGCATCTATAAATTTTGACAAATCGAGGCTGCTGTTTGCAAAGAGAAAGAGAAGGAATAGGAAGAAAATTTATTTGTCTTAGTAGAGTATTTTCAGCACAGGTAAGCGCTTGTTTTATGGGACGTTTTATTTACTGTTGTTATCCCAGCTGAATGTGCATGAACATGTTCCAAGGGGATGGGACAACAACATGAATGCCTGACTCCAGGCGAAGCTTGCAGGCTTAATACTTTAACATTTGTCAAATAATTTACATTTTAGGGTTCTGTGGGTGGTATTTACTAAAGTAGTTTCATAGTCTTTTTACACTGACTGCACTAGGGCAACTAATTTAGAAGTCAAATAACTGTTAACTGAGCTTCAAAACCACATATCGAACAGCAGCTAAATAAAATAATTGTAGTATTTTTTATTTGCTCAATGGTTTTCTTGTGACTCTACACTTTTTTTTAATTATCTTTGCATTCTAAACAACTAATCGGTTAAACTAAATAATAATAATAATAATAATAATAATAAAATAATAATAATAATAAAAAAAAAAAAAAAAAAATAATAATAATAACAATAACAATAATAATAATTCATTACCAAAACAATTGTTGGTTACAGCTCTACACTGCACAGCTGATGCCTTACCATAATACTTTGCAGTAGCATATCAAGAGTACTACATCACATTTCCCTGTTTCTCAAATTTAGAGTGAAGTTTCTGATATAAACAGTTTTAACCTCAAACAGTGTTACACAATGGGGCATTCACCAGCACATGCCAAGACGCCCGAGGGAACACTTCATTTTGATTTAATACTGGCATGCCTGTATTGTCTTCATTTGTTTGTGTTTTTGCCTAGTGTTTTCAGAGTTCAAAGTTTCTGTTTAGGCTGTCATTTTTGTGGAGGCCTTGCAACATCCACAAAAATCACAGCTGAAAAACCACAAATGTCTGTGGTTTGGTGTGGCGTTCCCTTTGTTTTTCAGAAGACATACTGTATTGGATTAGCAGCAGAGTGCAGAAAAATAGAGAAAAGTTTAAGAAGGTAAGTAATAACATAATTTCTATTACCAAAAACAACTCTACAACCACAATTATTCATACAGAGACAGACTGACTGACTCCTTAATCAATATCAAGAATCTTAGCTGAAATTTTCTTTTGATTGGTTGTTTTATTACTTCCACAACATCAATTTTCATATTTTTGTTGCTGCGTTTTTAAGTAATGCCAGTGTTAACCGGTCTGATCACTAAATTTAAAAAAGCTTGTTGTCCATGCTCACCAAGGTCAAAAAGGTTGCCCCACTTTTTGACTTTTAACTTTAGCACTTCTGCTCAAACAAATGGGCGTTTTAGGAAAATAGTGGACTTTTGAAATATTCCACAGTTTTAAAGTATTCTTAAAAAAGTGTAGAAGAATTTAAGATTAAGTCTGCTTGCAAATTCGGATTTCGTCCACTCTTTTCTACATTTTAAGAGCCATAAGTAGAACCTGGCAGTGTCTAGATGCTCTTATTGACTGTGGTAAAGTTTCTCATACATTGTTGGAAGTTTGGAACCATTGTTTCCAGATTTTTAGAGAGCAACAAGCAACCAAGTCTTTAAAAAAAAAAGCCCCAAACAACCTCATTGTTCACTAAAAATATGTCAAAATTATCTATTTATTTTAGCAATATGTGTCACCTCAGAATGAGGGTTTTTAACATATTTTTAGTTGTAGTTTTATTGTAAAGACTTTAAAACACCAACATATGCTAAAACATAATTAGAGACTATATTTTCTTGAACAGAGGAAACAATCAAAAAAACCACCGCTCACAAATGTCTAAATCCACTAGCAACATTCCAAAAAAGAAGCCCAAGTTGCTATAAACTAGCAGATTTGGCAACTTGGCTGGAACCTTATAATCTCAAAAATCTTAACCTACAGACATTGACATGTTCCTGGGGCAATACCTTTCTAGACAATAGTGCAATTAACTTCAAGTATCATACTCATTTTTTTCTCAGTTGCTTTGCGAGAAGTTATAGGATGAATTCTTACAAGTGCCACACAAGCTGTTAACGACATCAGAGAAAAATTGTAGCGCACATCCAGTACTATTAGCTTCCATAAACAAGCAGCGTCTTGTACAGCATGCAAAGTATATGGAGAGTAAATGTGGATTATGTGCAAGAAATATGAAAATAGAAGCATTTACAGGCAGTTCTGAATGGTGCTTACAGTACATCGGCTACAATACGTCCTCCATAATAAATATGTACTAGAGAAAACCAATAAAAAAAAAAAATGTACCAGAGCCATATTCCTAATGTTTGACCATACAATCAATATGCAGCATTTCTATTCTCTCTCGGAAGTAAAACGTGCCTATATTTGTGAGGTAATAAGTGGGTCTGGCCATATGAGCATGCTATTTGGCTAAAGTCATTTCAATTCTTGATAGTTCAGCTAATAATATTTGACTCCTAATTCTTAATGATGACATTCGTACAACTACAGCCAAATGACACAGCCTGGTGTAATTAAATGCTTTCAAATAACCTTCATAGCGTCAGCAGCACCTACAGCTACAGTTTGTCATGAGAAAGGTCAGGACAGCTTTGTGTTAAAATGAGTCTCAGTGGGATGAAGACGTCTGACTCCCTTTTGACCACTTTGCTGTCTCTTCACCGTGCCGTGTAAAGGACACTGACCGGTGAACCTGTAAAATGTGATTTATAGAATGTAAACATAAAAGGGTCAGCAAAGTTTATGGGCTGCCCTGGTAATGTCATCAAACGCACTATTGCCGTGCATCTCGTCCTTCACTGGAGAAATAGGCATCGTTACTCAATACAAAATACACTGGAAGAGAAACAGTGACGGAAAACAAGCCTTTATTCTGCCATCACTTAGCTTTTAGACAAAGAATGTAAAGTTTGCAGAGTATTGTAATCGGGAAAAAATGCTTCTAAGCTAGAATTGTCGAAAAGTCTTTGCTGGTTGTAGAATCAAGTTGTTACAAGGCAAAACAGTGGCAGCAGGTTAAACAGACAAAAGAAGAAGAAGAAAAAAAAATCTAAATGCTGATAATTTGGATCTAAAGGTTCTCCATATCTGATATGTTTTAACAGCTTGAAAAATTCTCTTTACAAAACTGCACAAAAAGTTTTAGGATTTTAATTTAACTCTCACTTATGATAAGGCTGTCATGTTTTCCTCTCCCACACTTCCACTGGAATGCATGTCTATTTTCTGGATTCCTCTTCAAGCTGATTTATGCCACACTGATCCTTTTTACATAACTACATTTTGGCCATAGTCCCGGGTATCATACTAGAACTTTAGTGCAACAATCCAAACTCCTTGTAAAACACATCTGAGCGGCTTCCAGGTCAGCACCTGGTCCAGAAAGACTGGACTGTAACAATTGCGTTTTGGGCTTTTAACAGTGGTTGTGGAGAAGTGTGAACACAGGTGTGGAGCAGCCACGGTAACCCACTGACTGATAAAGGAAAAAAAAAGATTTGTCTTTACTTGCACTATTTCTGACCACCCCTGATAGTATGCAAATATAACCACACTTATCATTATGTGTGATACAATACCTGTAATTATGGCTATGACGAGTGCAGTTGTCTAATGTTGCACAGCATTGTTGGCATCTTTGCAAAGGAAGAGGTTTACGATGAGGTAAGGTTGGGAATAGCTGTTGGCACTGATTTGCTTAGTGTATTGAGTAAGTTAAGATGAGATAATGCTTTTCAACGTCGGAGGAATTCAGAGAAAAGAAATGTGTAGGTGTAGGTTTAGATTCTACTAGCAATGAAAGTAAAAAGATTAGAGTGAGTGAACATTCATTTTCAATGGCACACATTATCTTACTAATTAATACTGTGTTTACTTGTAATATATTATTTGAATAGTGCTTTATAACAGTAAACACTGAACCAAAGTGACTTCGTAAAGCATAAAATTAGTAAAAAAAAATATAAAAACAAAATACAAACAAAAAAAGTCATTAGGAAAAGACAATTCTGATGAAAAAACAAAGTCTTTAGTGTAGCTTTGAACTCTCCCTGTTTCTCAACCAGGGCTCCACAAGCACTTGCCAGACAGCTCTTTGTAGGAAAATATACAGTACATGTATATACAGATGTAGATGGGCAGAGGCAATCTGGAATATTGTAAAAGAAGCTTTTTAAATAGCACGAACAAGCAACCTTTAAGAATACATTGCTATAGCAAAGATCCTCTTTGAAATTGTGAAAAAAAAATGTAATTAGAATTTGTAAATACAGTTTTTTTGTTGTTGTTGTTGTAGTTCCATTTACAATTTAGTAATGCTTTAGTATGATTGTTATACAGTATATATTATACTATTGTTTTATTATTATAACAAGACCATAAAAAAGGTATAACTATCATTAGGTAAACATATTTCGAATTGCCAAGCAAGCACATGATATATGGAGGTTCAACAAGTGATAGGGGGGTACTTGCGAGACAGAAAAAAGTTTATAACCACTCCCCTACCTGACAGAATGAAGCCACTTTGCACCTATTTATCCTAATATGTGTAACTGTTTGCACGCTTCCAGCGGGGTGGTTGTCGACTAACATTATGCTTAAATGTATACTGTTGCTTGTCAAATTGTCCCATACCGCTCTAATGGAAAATGCCTGTAGCGGCCACCTCAAATGCATGCAGATGTGGAAGGATGCATGACTCGGGAACCTCCAAGAGTTATCTGCTTTTTCCACTGCAGATGTGATAGCACTTATCCACATCACAGACAGAACTGGGTTTTCTTACTAGCTGAGGTGTTGAATTTGACTTCACTTAGCTCACTCAACCTTGCGCCACAAGTCAATGATTTTCTGGAAGCATGACAATCTGGATTTAGGCTATAAATAAAACTCCACCATCAGTGTCTGCGTTTTTATTGCTGAGAAATCCATCAGCCTGTCTCCTCATTCTCTTACTGGGTCCAGACATAGCCTCCTGACTCAGATAACAGTTCTCTCCTTGAACTTGAACATTGCATCCCCACTTTATCTGAGACGCAGCTGCACAGAGATAACGACAGCATTTGCGCCATTAGCTGTTAGTTAGCTTCCATTCCAATCTTATCACCCAAAAACATACTTTGTTTTGGATTGTAATTTACTTCCAAACAATGTGTTTAGAGGACATTTGGTTAGTAAATATGAAACATTTTACAGCAATACTGCAAGTGCCACATTTATGTTGCAGTGTCTATATATATATAACGACAAATAGCAAATGACATCGAGTCTGACATTTATAAAACAATAATAAAAAAAGGATAAAACAATACAATAAAAAATATGCACTATGTAACCTTACTGGACCAACACCTGTTTAGGTCCATGAATGGAATGCTGACTGGTAAAATATTAGCTTTAAACTGTCTTCCTAGAAATAACCAACCAACATAACTGTCATGTATATATTTTTGGAGCATTCCACCTCTAGTGGAATAAATGCGACATAGTCATAAAGTATAATGCCATATGGTGGAACATTCTACACAAAGCAATAACCAGTAGTCCTTTGACTTGTCAGCATGTCCCATATAGGTAGAAAATTGTGCCACCAGTTTCAAAAGTGACATAAGCTTTGTCTAATTTTGTTTAAAACCACATAGTAACGTAAAAAAAAAAAAAAAAAGTAGTAACATTTTATGCTGAAAAATATTAACCTTTATTTAACCACAGAGTTATGCTTTTTCAATGGCGCCCCGTGAAAAACAGCAACAAAGACACTGTATGAGCAATATAAAACAGAAAAAAATAAATAAGTATGAACTTTAAAATCAATTAAAACAATTACATGAATTAAGTTAACTAGAATTTAAAAGAAACTGAAATTGTGTGAAAGTTGTAGTTTGTTCCATCTGCAAGGCCCATAAAAGTTAAAAGCACTTTAATTAATGTGTTGCATTTCCAGCGCAAAGTACTGTGAAAATTACAAGTATTTTCATAGTACTTTGCATCTAATAGCAATGTGTCTTTGTTATTAATAGGAAAAACAAATGTATTCATTGAATCAAGCATAGCAATTTATTTTTGACAGACACTAAACACTAAGTTTGAGAGTCAATAACAACCAAACAACATTGTTTTTCTAATTACTTGTAGCATCTTTACACTGCGGTAGAGAAAGTGTGTGGCAAAAATGTGTGTAATGAACATAAAGAGGATACAGTATGCTCTTCCTCTCTGAATAAATTGTTTCCTTCTGACTAAATTACACTTACCGACCTATCATGGAAAAATGGCTGTTTTTATAGCAGCTGTCGGCGCTATGTGTGTGCATGTATGGCCGCGGCAGCTGTCTGGTATTTTGAGGTTGGGGTAATTTGGCTATCACGGACTGGAGGGGGAACTCCCAAGGGTGCTTTGTGGTCATCGCACATGTGAAAGAAGCTTGATCCCACCGGTCATCATGTACATCACTTAAAATAACCTCCCATCCGACTGGTACCACCGCAAAGCCTATTAGCAATGACAAAGTGTAAGTGGGTCAAAGAAAAACTGTAGGAGACATTTGTTCTTTGCATCTATAGCTGAAATGGTTTGAATGAACTGTCGCACTCACAGAATGACATACAGTTTTCCAGTCCACATTCTACCTCTGTGCCAAGATCTCTTACAGATCCAAATATTTTTTTCAACATCTTAATGTTTTGGGATTTGTTGCGTTCTGCCTGTTACCCGGTAGCCCTGACAACTTCCCCCCTAAGGAGAACTTCAGCTAAACACACCAGCCGGGGAGAGCACACTGACAGGACAGGTCATAAGTATCGGACAAGATTAATGTAATTGCGCAATGAAAACATCTCAAAAGGCACTGTGCTTAAATCAAGAGCAAGTTTTGGACATTACTGGAATGAGCCAGACAATTTTTGGTAACAATACAGATTTGCATGCACAAGTAATGTCTGGATTTTTATTTTCTTGGTACTTAGTATTGTGCTGTACATTTTACACCACTGTATATTTTGTTCATTGTAAACTGCAATAATGATCGAATACTTCTTAAAAATAGCAACAGATCCACTGACTTCTTGAAAACACTTTTGGGTAGGGATGGAAAATTTATCGAAAACTTCGAAAATCGATCGAAGTAGGCAGCGATCGAATCGAAAGACCAGAATCGATCAGTTTTGCTCTTGCAGTCGCTGACTTTAGGCACATTCTGTAGTTGAATAATACAGATAATAACACAATAACAGCCACAATGTTTGAAGAAACAAAGTGTGAACTTATGCAAGACCTGACTGAATGTGCATTATTATGTTGCGTTAACAACTGATGGGTTAAAGGCTCTAAATATGAACAATAAATATGACCGTTTGCTGTTCAAATGTTCATTGTATTCTTAAGAATACAAGTTCTGACTCACAAACATACTGTAATTCATTATGGTTTTTTTGTGTCTTAAGATAAAAAAAGTTAACATAGATAAACCAACAAAATCGACCAAAATCGAAAATCGTGGCTACAAAATCAAAAACTAAATCGAATTGTGCCATAAAGTGAATTGTCCCATCCCTACTCTTCGGACATTTGACTGTCACAAGAAGATTATTTTAATGTACTGTTTGTTTAATAATTGAAAGATGATAATAAGGTAATAAAGATATTTTATATAACCATAACGTTTATATTACTGAGCTAAATTAAGCCTCAGTTAGAAAAACAATACAAGATTACTCAAACATACAGTACAAATTAAACTACTGATGAGGATACAGTTGTGTAGAAGTTAAATGCTTGTTAAAAGAGACTCTTCTCCTGCTAAGTAAGAATATCAGAGCTTGAGATGAATCTCAAACATTTGCAAATCATAGTCTAAATTGAATCCGTCCAAATCAAACATTTTTTTCTGCACATGAAAACGCAGGCTAATCTTGTCATCATGTCTTTCTCATTGCTGCTCCATGTTAGCTCTAATGCTTACCATTTGACAGATCAACTACCACGCAAAGACACTTGGCTTTTTACCATTTGGCCTGGAATAAAGTTTCATCCAGCTGTTTAAGTCTGACTAAGAGAAATTCCAGTCACTTTCATTACAGCTGATTAAGCAATTTCACAGTGTAAACATAGACATCCACACACAAACCAGTTGTCTGTCTTTCTTTGAGGCAGTTCAGGCTCTAAAATTATCTCAGCTTGCTCAATCATGGACATCTTTTATCAGCTGATTAAGCACTTTTATGAACCACATCTCCAAGAGTTGACAACAAGTAGAAAGACTCTGGAACAGTCACGCTTCTATATACAACTTAATCCACCACAGTCAATCAAACATGCGACAGTGTTACTAATAGAAGGTATAGCTTTACAGACGCGCTGGAGGCAGCGGAAAGAAATTTTGCCCGGGATTCTCTGAGACGCATGCATGTTATACACATTAGGCCAGTCAGTGTGATTCAAACATGACTCACGTCTTCCTGAAGGAGTTCAAGTGGTCAAAAAAGGTAAACAGGAGAGAAAGAGAGAGAGAGGGAGAACCTAGTCTGGAGGGATACAGTCCCCGAAAACACTCCAAGACAAAGAGAACTGGTGCCAAGTTTCAGCAATCCCCAATACATACAGTAGTGATCAACTTCATACAATGTGTGGCATTGTTTATTATCTACTGAGAGAAGGAGAGTATGCTCCATGACAAAGTTGCACATGTCTAAATACAATCTATTCAAATACTGACAGATACAGTGAGATTAAATTTGATTGCAAGACTCTTAAACACTGGGTCATCACTTAAAATGAGACACTGGACTTGTATATAATCAAAGAAAAGGAATAATTTAAGCTATAGATAGATATGATGGACATATTTGCACAGTATGTATTCATATATATAAACAGTCACTTGTCATTACTTAAGAATAAAAAAATACTCCAATAGCAAAGAAGGCAACATAGACAGTATAGAATAGAAAATAAATATATGCATTTTGCAAAAGATTATCATCATGCAAAACAGAGCTGTTTTTGAAGACAAGACAATCAAAGCAAAGGATGGAGAGACTGCTGATGCCGGCTTTTCGAGAACAAAGAACATGAACTTGTGCGAGAGCGTCCTGTTTCTTACCATAGGGCCAAGCTGTCCCAGGACACACAGAACTGATGAAGATGAGAGTGAAGAAGAGGAGCCAGCCCCTTTGCCACAGATAACCCTGTTCAAGTTAGTGCTAGCGGTCCGGACAGTGAACGACCTGCATCGCCCCGGGCTTCCTCCAGCTGCCTCGGCCGCATGCTGCTGTCTACAAAGTCTGTTTACTTTCTGAACTCAGCTGACATCACGTTCCCTACTCCACTTCGAGGAGTCCTTCCCTACCCCCTTACTCCCTCCCTCCTACCTCCTATTTCTCTGACTCTTATTCTCTTCCTCTCTCTCTCTCTCTCTGCAAGGTGTCAGGTTACAAACAGAGTAATGAGGAGTTCCACTGCAAAGCGCAATGGGCAATCACGGCACGACGTCAGCGCACAGGCAGAGGAGAACTGTGCTTAAGTCATTATGCTGTCACACGCAGTCGCACAGGGCTGCGCTGGAGGAATGCATTTTATGTGACCAACGCTTAAGAGGGAGAAAGAAGTGGTGAGAGAATTTATGTCTGCTCAAGTGCTTAAAAACGGTTTAGGATGGTGGCAATGAGCATGTTGCAACACCGTAAATATGTGGCCATTAAATCAGAAGTTTCTACACAGAAAGCTGAGAAAATGAGAAAACTTTAAATTCTTTTTCTGTGAATCTCGAAAATGTCTCTGTGTATTTTAAAAAACTTACCAAGACAATTAAATTGTTTGCAACTTTTAAGGTTTCTTCCAAAAAAAAAAAAAAGTAATAATATTTATATTCATTTTCTTCCTCTTGTTTCCATTAGGGATTGAGGTTGACTGTGGCCATCAATGACTTTATTCCATAGGGCATAGGCAGTGGAACACCCTGGACAGTGGCCACCTCATTGCCGAATTAGCAAATAGCCACAAACAGTCATTCACTCTCTCATTCATTTACAAAGGGAATATATAATGTTGCCAATTAACTTATACATGCATGTTTTTGGAGGTGGGAGAAAGTACCTGGTACCTGGAGAGAAAGTACAGTAACTTTGGGAAAACACATAAATCCGCCCACAGAGATGGTGATATGATTATCACCATCTCTGGCGATCAATAACCACTCTGGCCATCTCATTTGGTGGTCATTAGAGTCTTAGAAGATGCACAAGATCAGAAATCTCTTGTTGAAGTTTACTAGCCGTTAGGAGTTTTATACACAAATTGTATCTCATTAAAAGGTTTGTAAACTCAACTAATAACTGCTATATGGTCGGTAGGTTTGTACCAGCTGACACCTCTGGATGTTTCATAACTTGTGTTTTTTTTAGGGCTAAGGCTAACAGCTATAGGAAAATAAACAAGGGAACTAGCTCAAATCTTACCGGACTAGCTCACATGCTAAGTGTTTGATAGCATCCTTATAGTCAGATGGGACATTACAAAATCTCACCTTCACAAGAGTCCAGGCAATAGTTTGTGCTTCTATGGGCTCAGAAGCAGTTTCAGGTTGAACTGGATGTTAAATTCATGTCATTGTTTTTCTCACCAAAATCCTAAGCAACATATTATAGATTAAATAATAGAGGAAGTATCAAGCAATTTCTCATTGCACAAATAAAACAGGCAAATCTCCAATCTTCCAGTCTGTTTACAACCATAGGCAGTTGGGCATGTTCTGGGATAAAAGTAGCAGAGTTTCAAAATATAACAACTGAACCTTGACAGCAGGGAAGACTAAAAATCAAAGCGGAAAAAAGGGAACAGAAACCTCTATGTCCCTTCTGCACCTCAGCAGTATTTGTCCAGATGCCTAATGGTTTATTATGAAACCCTATGCTTCAGCCTGATGTGGACACTGTTCCTGTCTCGTAAGGCTACAGCTGGAGAATAACAAAGAGTCTGTAAATAAATGCAAGTAAAGGGGGAAAACCATGTAAGAGATTGATTTTCCTCAAAAACGCTATAGAAAAATGAAAGTCTCGTGATCTGCTATTTTCGACTAGGTGTAGGCTGCTATGCTTTAAAAGGAAACAGTGAAAGAACATGTAAGTATGGTGGTAGCATTTTTTATATAATGTAGTTTGTCTTTCAGCATTCTAGACTGTGGGACTTGGGAAAAATAACTATTCCATTTTTTTCTGACTAGTATTGCTATTGCAATTATGCTATTTGCCATCTACTTCTGTTCATGAAAGTGTTATTGCTTTGTTTTTAAAGTCTCTGCATGAGAATTGTCACTACAACAAGAAACACAGTCACTATGCAACAGTTTCTGTGTTTTTCTTCTCTAGATTAAACTAATTACAATCACCAATACTCTTACAATGAATAGACATGTGTTCAATGTATGTTTCATTGCATAGCGTTTTTCTTATGAGCCTGTAATTTTTTCCTTTCTAAGTGAGGTTCTGCACATAGTGGTGCATACTAGGCCAATGTACAATTACATTAAGGACAACTCTAGAGATGCTTGTGCCAGATTTTAGCATTACAACTATTTCCACTTGTAGTCCTAGGGTGAGGGGAGGCGCTACTGGACATGTTTTAGTAGTAGGGAAAACCGGAACCTCTACACAAAACCTACACAAACAAGGCGAACATGCAAACTCCACACAGAATATAGGTATCGAGAGTTGACTCAAAGACCTTCTCGCTATAAGGCCAGAGCCCTTACTGCTGCGTCAAATTGTTAGTCTAATAATTAAACCACAAAACACCAAGAGACAGTTAATGACAGACAGGGACGTCATTAGACCTGACAGGCATGGTGATTATACAGTATGTTAAATAAAACCACCCTTACAATAAATGCAAACTTCTTAATGCATTTTCAAATTGAATGTAATGTTTTTATAGGATTAATTATAACTGCATGCCCCCTGGAACCATGTGGATTTCAATAAAACGAAACTATTGTACTATGGCATACCATTTCCATAGCAACACAACGAGCACAATACAAAACAGAGTTCAATGTTCTCTTTTTTTGCCTTAACAATCCTGCTCTTTCACAGCTCGATCCACTGTCTCCAATAAAGAACTGCATGAGGTAAATGTGATAAAGAGCTGCCGAGTTACAAACAGAAAGTCAACAGTGGCCTGCAGCAATGAATAAGAGTGAAGCAAAAAAAAAAGATATATATATATATACTATATATATTTTTTTTTTAGTAGTACAAGCTGGAAAAGGAAGAACTCACTGAAGCTTTTTAAAAGAGGAAGGATGAAAAAAGACAAAATCTGTGTACTGTGTACTACACCTTTTACATATGACTGTCAGGCCCTATACCTCACCAATCTCATTATATGTGACATGCACTTATAGTCTACTCAAACCCAGCTGACACATGATAGGTCTTCAAATGTATTTGCATCCCTGTAACTGCCCTTCATCATACCATTTTAGAATACAACTTTAATTCAGCTGGCTCTATTAAAAACATCCTACCTACCTTCACCTCACCCATTTTTCCACCCCCATCAAAACAAGGTTTGTCTGGGTTGATTGTTCTTTCTATAAGTCAGTCTCAATGTATTTAAACATGTGTTTGTGTAAAGATCCAAATCTGGCTCTCTTTCTCTGTGAAGCTATGCAGCTATACTGTATGGCAAAGACTCCCCTTACACCATGTTAATCCCAGATTTATCCACAGAAGATTGTGGCAGCAGGAGGCCACATTAAAGTAAATGTTCCTCATCTATAGATAGAGTTTTATGAATATGGAATTCAGATTTGAGCACATGAAAGCGACCCGCAGAGAACTGTATGCCATCATATCCTGCACCACATGAACTCTTCCATATGTGGCAACACAGATGAGCTCCAGCCAGGTGCAACAGGAACAGAGACCTGATGGAGTCAAAACATTTTGTTTACATAGTCAAACATGCATAATGGCGAATGCTCACTTGAATAATGTGGCAAACATTTCAGGCTTTTACAACAGCGAAGTTGCTTTATTAAAATTAAATTAGGAATAATTTGTGAATTTAAAATAATTAAACAGACAGGTCTATTATGAGAACCCATTTATCATAATTTGTTCCACCTTCCTAAATTATAACATAGGTGATTTATCACCATACTTTAGTAGCCCACCGCCTGACTCCTCACACACCCAAATGAAATATCACCCAGCATGTGCAGGTCTATAATGTCGAGTACCCTTATTACACACCAGGATCACAATCTGGAAGCCACAGAGCCCTAAATTTGGTTCTGTATTGCCTGTGAGGTCTGACGGAGGGTCTCTTATGTGTGCACCAAAAAAAACTCCAAAGTCAACTGAGGAAGTGGAAAAGCAGCTGGTATGGTGTATGGTGGAAACTCATCCACAGGCAGGACTGCTGACCAAGCCGGAAGACTAAACTACACAAGGGACTGCCACTGTTAGATGGAAACCTCAGCAGGAGGTAAAAGAAGAGCGATGGGACAGGAACTATTGGACTTTTCCATTTGTTTTAGGCAATCGAAACAGTAGCCTCTGTGTTTGTTTAGCAGACGTTTCCTGCTGTGCACTTAAGTAGTTGACCCTGTCTAAGCCACTTACAATCCTTGTAAATATTCAAATCTTTAATAATGTTTGGGAAATTAAATTTGAACAAAGGATCAAACAAGATGATTCATGAGTAAATTTGGAGTAGCAGTCATTAACATAACATTTGTAAATTACTGGTATATTAATGTCCATGAAAGGACAAAACAAAATATACTCGACAAAGCTGGTATTTTCAAAAAAACAATTTCAAACACATAAATCATATTTAGATGTGTAAAACACAAATGTTTCACAGTAAAAATATAAAAAAGTTTTTAGCTACATTAGCTTTACTACAAGGGCAAGCAAAAGTTTGACTTAAGAAATGTCCTGTAAACTATCCAATAGGACTAAAGGTTTGGTGTAAAGTTAGTCAAACGAATGAACTATACAGATACAGACTTCTGTTATCAATAGATCAGAACCTGAAGCTACTATTTGTTTGGCCTACCATGGTAACTATGTTTATATCTGTCCTTTCTGTTTTATTAATGTTTCCTGCCACTATGCGTCGGTGGTGGTGGTGGTGGTGGTGGTGGAAATAATTTGCTCACTGAGATATACAAGTAACAAGGGAAACTATATTAACAGTGGGTAAGATTCTAAATATTAGTCTTGATGAGGTCAGAATAAAACCACAATTTTGCTATAAACAGGGAAACTCAATGCTTATTAACAGATAGATTTGTATAGCTCAGTTCAAAGATCCAAATGTGTCTGTATTTTATTAGTGGTGGATAATGGGTATTGGTGGTAGGCTCTCATCCAGACTTTTCTCACATCATTTATTAGCGTGATACTTGACAGAGAGAAAGGATTTATGAAAATGGAGTGGATGACACAGTGTAAGTACAGAGGCAAAATGTCACTGAGTAGACATCTGCTGGTTCTTTACTGAAGACATCTGTAATACGCATTAGTGCAAATATCCACGTTGGAAAAATATATTAACTGGGCAAAATATAAACAGTTTAAGAATACATTGAATTTCATCAAATCTGAACATTGCATTTATTTGTAGAAAAAGTGTGTTTTTTCTAACGTGGTGGTTTTAGTCCGAATCAAAGTCTCAAGAGTAGTATCAAAAATAACATTTGAAATCTTACACCAATTTAAATAAATCAGTAATGAACTAGATAAATCTGCTTCAACAACAAGGGCCTTTCTATGTAACATCCATAAGTTATGCTTCATCTTCACAACAGGCTCTTTGGCTAATATAAATGTGCCATTATTTATATTCAATGTCACACTCTGTTACTTGCACTTCAAGTCATATATTTGTTCATATCCCAGCAACGATGGGTCTGAGGCTGGTACATCTTCCACAATGGCCATTAAGTCAAAGAACAAATACTTTGAATTATGAGGGGGAAACTCTGCATTCAATGGCATTACATACCTGTGTCTTTTGAAATGTATATCTTACTTACGGTGCACTGTGGAATGTTTCTAGTGGATGGCAGCCAACATTGGTCTAGTGAAGAAGTTTGCATGAAATGTCTAACACAGCCATGCAGCATAATATACTGTTTTGTTATGTTATACTACAGAAAGAGACACTTATATTATAAGTGGAGGCTATCTACCGATCACAGCTGGCAAAGTGAAGTGCTGCTTTCTCCATTTTCCATAGAAAAAAAAATTGTTGGTAGATTTGAACAGTATGTTTTAGTATAATCAAAATCATGTTAACCTCATAATGATGTGACTGAATTGCAGCTTGCAGTATAAGCTCAGGGCAACTGTCACAACAAGTAAGTTACAACCAAACTTTTACACTGAATTTAGATTTACAGCATACCTGTGTAAACAACCTTCTTTTTCAACAATACAATCTGTACAAACCTATTTTTGTCCAGTGGAACATGTGGAGCAGGAGATTATTGGGTGTGGACACACTGCCCCACCTTCCTGATACACGACCCACCAGAGTATTTACGGACCATTATTTCTGGATTTGTTTTATGGGAGAGTTTGTTGCTCATAACATCAGTGAATCCAGGGTGCTATCCGTTTCTAGCCAAGTATTAATCCTTGTAGCATGTAACACGTTTTAACAGAATCATGAGAAATGGAAAATATAGTCAGATCACAAAAACAACATTAGACCGCACTGTATTCTTTAATTGACTCATTACAACAGCATCAGCATGGCTATGGGCTACATGAATCACAGGGATTTGAAAGTATTAAACTCGTTTCAGGACTGAAACAAACTTGCATAAAAACAAACACATATGAAACAAAAATCCATGGCCTTGGAAAGGCACTAACAAATTACCAGACCTAAAGTAATAGTAAGTGGCCTCTTGTAAGTTGAATTTAGAAAGGCAATTGAAAGTCCTACTGAAATTAAATGACAGTACTCAGTCAGTGTGCAGTGTTTTTTTGTGGTAGGGAAAAAGGATAAAATGCAGTCTCAACATCAAAAGTGATCCATGAAGAAAATCTCTACTAGCAATTTCGCTACTATATGGTCTCCATAATGTCTGTAGAGCATACCACTGTGTATGGATTGTGAAATGATGTAAAAATGAATATTTAATATTGTTTTAACTGCAGTATATTTGCTGGTTGTTGAAAAAAAGTGATATTAATTGAATTATTTTTCTTACCATTGTTTGAGAAATATTTGCAGCAGCTTTTGACTTGTTCAACCAGCAACCTCTAGTGGTCAAATATCGTACTAGCATTGGAATGGCTCTGTAAGTTAGTAATACTGTTGGCATACTTTATTATATGATAAACTTTAATACACAGATCACTGGACCCTCTTCTACCTTCTGCTCAAGATTTTTACCTCATCACTGATGATCACATTGTCACCGTTTCCAATTTTGCAAGCAACCTTTGTATTATCATGAACCCCATACTCTCATTTAAATCACACATCAACCACGTCACCAAGCATAATTTATTATTACTATGCCCGCGACAGCCCCTTCTTCTAACATACCACCCTAAACGCTTTTTCACCTCCAGAATCAACTTCACCTGCCTCCTCACATACACAAGCTTCAGGGACCACATCACTTCCATGGATCCATGCAATACAAGGTTCTTCTCTTCACTTAAGTCTCTTCATAAGGTGGCTCCATCTTATCTCATCGAACTTCTCCATCAGCACCGTCCCACTCGCTGCATCAGTTCAGGCAATACCAACCTCCTCACTCCTGTCATCACCTAATTCTGCTGCATTAGCGTATCAGACACAATTTAGTTGACTGTTTCCCTAGGCCATGTCTTTTGCAGCCAGTAGTGGGAGCTCACACATGACGTCATTTGTCTCTTTTTAATTGTTCTGACGCATAGGATTCCAAAGTGACTAAGAAGCATGTTAAAAGAATAAAATGCAAGATAGTGGTTGTTTAAAGTGCTATAGATGAACTTAATGTGAGAAACTATTCACATAATAGATTAAAAAAGAAACACAGTTAATGTCCACTGCCTGAAAGTGATACACTGTTCAATGTAAACTCTGTAGTTAACCATTAAAAACACTAGATGGAGTCAGACACACATACATTCTACATACAACTGCTTTTAATACCAGACTAACTATAAACGTCCAATATAGAAGATGTATGCCTTTCCTATTTCCCCTGAAGGCCAAGTCACAAAATCTCCTTCCAGATGAAGATGAAAGGAAAATAAAAGGACTGCGGGACCACTTGTACCACTGCTTGCTCCATCTGTTAAAGAGAATATATTGATTTGCCATTGAAAGTGGAATCAAGATGTCTGCACTCAGGAGGCAGTGGGGAGCGATGTAAGTGGTGTGCACCAAACCAGAACCTAATGCCATAAGTAATCAAGTAGATCTGCTTTTATTATTGACACTCTCACCACGGGCCATGGCGCTACTGTTTGATCATTCCAACGCAACTGCTTTTTATCAGCCTTTGCTACCGCTAACCATTCTAAATTATTCAAATCGACCTCCTTTGTAGTTAATAGCAGTGATTATTCTACCCTAAACGTTTTAATGTATGCGGTGACAGCCAACAGCGATACAAACCAGTCTCGAGGGATGCACTAATCTATCAGTACTGAGAGTCCTTTGCATGGCACATTAGCGATTCCAGGCATCATTGAAGCTCAGGTGAGTAAAATACACTGAAGACTTCAAGGCCAGTGGGGGTGGTCTGTTTCACAAGGCCATAGATCTCAATGATGGGGGCTTCACAGTCGTTTCGCCCACACAGTTAAAGAGCAGATCAAATGGACAGGCACGCACAAGATTTCACAGGATTTCTGTAGGAGGCACTTGTTTATGATTAGAATTTAGTACGACAAGTTAAAGTATATTTCATTGCATTATTTGTATTTATTTGCACTGGGTCATTGCTACTGAGGAATAAACAATATACGTAAAGACCACAGTATTGACCTTCTGTGCAAGTATTTATGTAATCAAGGTCTGATGAGCATTCAGCATGGATAAATAGTAAACAGATGCGGATAGTATGCATTACATCTGTCAATCACACTTGCTGAAATGTGATGAATGTTTATATTAGAGATATACCGTCTGAATTTTCCAGGCAAGGAACTTCTCCAATGCAGGATTGTATTACAGTTTAGTAAATCTTGCAAGATCAATAATGTCCTGTTCCTCTAATATATTGGAATCTGATTAATGTCATGTCGCTTTTAATTTAGAGGTAATATAATTTATGTCCATTACATAAAAAAATCAATTAACATGATGGCATCCAACTTCTAAAGTCCAACATTATCAGTAGTGACAACAAAAGGCCTTATCTCTGCACAAATTCCCAGAAGGTGGAAGCTATAGGATATTTACAAAGCCAAGAAATGCACCTAGATAAGACATGCTCCGTGTTAAAGAAAGCAAAACTATCAAAACAGTAGTCTCAGGAACTATTTTTATTTTAACCAGCCTCAGCTAACCCAGACTGTCTGGATTCATGCATGCTAATTAGCAGTATAAAGTCTGAGAAAGTCCCTGCTTCCAATAAAATGTCTCCATACTTGTGCTTTGCGTGAAGTGGTTGCCTTCAAGTCCTTTCCTTACGTCTGTTTGTTGACCCATCCCCCGTGGGTCTCTGTCAACACCAGCCGTCGAGTGTGTCCAGGGAGGTCAAGGGTCAAAGTGCCATGAGGTCAGCCGTGACCAGGAATCTGCCCTTTCCTTTCAGATATGGGTTCAATAGTACATAGCAACGAACAGCATGCCTGTAGCTGAAAACCTGGAATGCTGCTTTACTAAACGAGGAAATGTTTTACTGAAATTGAGTTTGACTTTTGCACTCAAATGAGCATTTCATTCAATGAAGCAAGATTAATTAAAGTTGGGGTAGCTGCAAACATTATTTAGGTTTTAAATCAGACTAGTCATCTCATAAAACCCTTCGACACAAAGTTTTTTTTAAGTTTTTAACAAACAACAAAGTGAAATTGGAGAAGACCACCTATGTGCGGCCAATCAGAGCAAAGCCTTATGCTTCTGATTAGAACCAAAAATCATCAATTAAGTGGTACAATTACCATATACTTTTTAGTGGAAAACAAAAGGTCTACTATTTTGCAAGAAAAAAAGTTAGCTACCCAACTTTAAGCTAAAAAAAATACATTTTCAAAACACGCAGTCAGTCATTTCCAAATTATTAGGTATTTGGTGTGAGACTCTATGACTTAAAAGTCAAACAACTTACTTAAATTTGTCATTGAAAGCTGGAAAAAAGAAAAAATAGATCTCTCACGTTCCCAAAAAACACACTGCAAAAGAATGTTTTTTTTTGACAAAGTTCAAAAAAGAGTCACCAGTATTGCGCTTGCTTGGGATACGACATTAATCCCTCAAACAACAGAACACGCCCCCAACTGACCTGACCCTCACTGTTCAAGTGAAAACTCTGCTTTTTAGCCATTGCTGTGTGAAAACGGACCTAAAGAAAAAAAAATTCATAAAGATGAACATAGCTTCACTTTGGCTTTACATATACTGATAAACATTTCAAATGCATTTTTTTAGAACTGTTGAATTTTGCAGAAGCCTAAAATAACAGGCAACATCAATAATCTTTTTAACAAGTTAAAAACAAGTTTTATTAGCTGTTTGTATAGTACCCAGTTATATCAATTAAACTAAAATTATTTTCATATAGATGTATTAGATATATTCTCATAGATAACTTGCTTTCCTTTAAGGGAAAAAATATATATAAAGCAAACCGTAAAATATTAAGTCAGAATGTAAAGTTGAACACAAGAGTTTAAGGTAGCAAAAATATAGGCTTATAATATAGTATTCTTAATGTGATATATATTTGTATATGTTTTTTTAGACTCTTAACTTCATAACTCTTTCTGTCTGGCGTAAAGGAATTTTCCACATACAGCATAAATAATTCTGAATCTGAATTATACAGTGTTTGCTAAAGATAATCCATTTAAAAATCCTTCTTGGGTCAATAAAAGTCCTTGCAAAGCTCTACAGCGTGGCTTGTATTATATAACTAGAGTCTTCAATGAAATGCACATTCCATGCACATGCACAATTTACTGTATAGTATTGCGTTAACGGTCTGGCACTTGTATTGGACGTTCTGCTGAATATAAACAATGACATGAGAAAGTGCTTCAAACAGCTCCGCTCTTCCCCATTTTCTCTTTGTAAGCCGTTATAGCGCCATATGCTGAGCTCTTTATTTGTGCCTTCAAATCTGGAGACAATTGAGGACTAAGGTATGTGCAAAACCACAATAAACCTCTCTCTACCCCTCCCTCAAGCACACACCATATTCACTCCCAAATTGCGTAAAGAGCCTCTCTGCACATAAGGCCAATAAAACTCAAACAGTTACAGTATAAGTTAATCCTTTGGACAGTCTTTACTGACCCCTCAAGACCACTAAAGAAAAACTATATAAATTGAATCTGTGAAACATCAAATCGTACAATGTCATGACTTCTCTAATAAGGATCAGATGTTCTGAAGCGCTCCCTTTTGCCAATTTAACAGTGATCTCAACCTCTGCAGTCAATAAGGCAGACTTGGAGGATTCACTTTGAGGGGGTATTTAATAAGGGATTTGGCGTGGCGGGTCAGTAGGTGTAATCCCGGAGATAGCTAGAGTGCCTTTTTTCAAATTGAGTCCTATCTCTTTGCTTGTTGTGCTGAATTCCAATGCGTTCAAACTGTGCAGCTATTTTAGCTCTATTTTAACCACACGTGCATGGGGACCAGATGGGGACTGTCCTGGTTTGCATCTGCAGCTGAAAGCTTAATTCAGGCATTCACCAATGACAGCCCATTCATTAGCAAATAGCTCATGACTACTCCTCAAAAATAAATGATGAAAATAAGAAAACTGGCAATGGCTGAATCTCAAAAACCAAAAAAGGGGTTATTTTTGCCATTTATGCCATTTTAGTTTTTGTTTATCTTTGTTAAGTCAAGGCCAAAGCTTCTATCTCTTCAAATACACTAAATTAAATTAAGAACCATGAATGTGCAGAATGTTTTATGTGCAAATTGTGCCTTTTTCCTCAAAGAGTCCATTGAGATAAGCAGAGATAAAGATTGCAAGCATGGGCCACTGTCACCAGTAGTTAAAGGAAATGTCTTATCAGACTTGATTGTAATGATAAAGCACTTTTAAAATAGCTTTCTGCTGAAGAAAATATGCTTGCCAGTGAAGAACATGATGCTTTTTATTGAAGATTCTAGTGCTTGAAAGATATTGTGTGGTGATTGCACAAAAAATACTTAATTTCTATTATATTTCTTTTTACCTTTGGAAAGCAGACGTTTGCAAAGTGAGTTATATTTTCTAGTACTGTTTGATTCTTCGTATGCTTTCAGTTAAAATGAAAATACTCTGATTAAAAAGTTCTGTTGAAAAATGGAAGTTCCATTTGAATAAATTATATATAAATAAATAAGTTTTGTTTTTAAACTCCAGTGAATATTTACAGTTCTAGTAAAACCTGCTCAATTGCAAAACATGTTTGTGCTGCAACTTGAGTTATTTTCAAATAGTTTACTATTGCTAGAAATCATGAAAATGTGTAGTAATTTTGTAACTTTATCTACATAAACATACAGTTAATTAGTGAGCATAAATTGCTTTTTGATTGTGTTGGAAATGCCTATGACATCAACTTTGTTGTAATCCCAATCCCCAAATCCACACCACATGGACATGGCATAAACAAATCAATCTGAGTCTTTGTTCTCCTCACTTCATCTCACGAACACCATTAATCAAAAGATTCCTCAAAATGCCTACACATCAATTTCATGCACTGCTATGGATCTCCTTGTAGCCCACCCTCCCACCTACATACCCACCGCCAGCAGCCCTTCTCATCCCTGATTCCCAGCACATGAGTAATTGTCAGGGCCTCTGAAGTGATTGTGGCTTTCAACGCTAATGGAAGCCCCGCACATTCATTATTCAGTCCAGGAAACAGGAGTGCTGCAAAGCGTCGGGGGACCTATGAGTTATGGCCGGGGTGAACTAACCTCAGTCGAATGGCGATGATGGTGGGGTTGTGGTGATAGAAGACCAATGCACTTTCTCCTCTTTACTTTTTCGGCACCTCCCATTTGTCCATCTGGAGAGAGGAACCGGGCACCACGCAGAGAAGGCAAGATCCCATCGCAGCTGCCGTGCGGTCAAATTGCGGCAATGGCGTAGCATCTATCGAGGAGATTGAGTGACAGGCAGAGAAAAGATTATCAGTGTTATTTGGTGCAATCGCATGTGAAACCAGGCACTGAGGAAGGCTGAATATACGTATATTTACTGTATATACACTGTAAGTCCCAAAAGTCAAGTGAACATACATCAAAGAGTAAAAAATTGTTTCAAAGTTTCCAATACCATTGATATGAAGCTGTGTTTTCCAATGTTTGCATAATGTTCTATAATTGTATGTTACATCAGCCTCAGTAGCTACATGCAGCAATGATACACTGGCATTTGTTACCCCAGTGTTTTAATATCTATTTCGACAAGTAACATAGCTGCTATTTGTATTTTGTTTGGGCTTTCCCACAAGTAAGCTTTCATTTGCTATAATGTGTACACGATAAACCAAGTTAGCTAGTACAAATGCAATATTGAACATTTAAAACCATATTCAAATAAAAAGTGTATACATATTTGCAATGCTAATTACCTTTACAGTATCATCAATGCCGCATCCAGCACAGTACATCTCTCTCTCGTGTTTGCACACACCTAGGCAAAGACACATCTCAATCATTAGACTGAAGGAGAGCTGCTCATTCAGTGTTAGATTTACGAGGAAGGCAAAAGGGAGGAATGCAGCCAGAGAATTGGGGGGTGAGAGGGGGCAAGAAAAACAGATAGGTTTGATATGTGAACATGCCTGCACTTGCGCTCTGAAGGAAAGGGATATCTTCAGTTTGAGTTATTCAACACAGCTACTCCGCACTTCCAAAGAGCAACAAGAAGCAGACAGAATCCCAGCAATGCACTTAAGCCTTCTTCATTTCCCATGTCTCGACCCAGGGAGTCCCGTTAATGCAGGACTCTGAACTGAAAGTTACAACTAAGTACGACCTGGGCGGAGTTTCTGAACAGCAACAGAGGCTATGTAGGTAAATAGCTCTGCATGTGGTTATGTAAACAACAGCTAAATGTAATACCAAGGGTTTGAAGGGGAAACTCAACAGACATTTCAGCTTCTAGAAGTGGTTTACACTCAAACGTGCAAATAAGCCACCCCTCATATTTAGAATTATATTGATGTCATTGGTTTGCGTGTTGTTTCTGCCGTGTTGCAAAAAAACAAAAAAACAAAACAATAATAAGACATACAAAAATAAATAAATACATACATAAATACTTAGATACATACACATTTGCAGTAAATACTATATTATGATATTGCTCCATTATTTCAAATAGGTACAGAGGGACCACTTGTTTATCAACACAGTATAATATGCACCTACACCCTGAAATAGACTTTAGATCGGCCAAAAACATCCAGCTCGACCTGGCCCGAACCCGCGCAAGTAGTGTCTGAACCAGAAACCGGAAATCGATCATTCTGTGTGTTTGAGCCCGAGCCCAAAGCGAGCCCGCATCGCCCACTCACTGAACTGTGGCATTTTTAATGACAGAAAAAGCATATTACTGACGTGTGTCGAGTGTCTCCGGAATCAAAAAGTGTTCTCCACAGCACATCTCTCTCTCACACGCTTTTTCCATCTTTTCTCACCACACATTTAACATAAAGTTGGGCCTACGCAGCTCATCCTCATCCTCATGTTTGCCTCACTGGGTACGAACACATTGCCTACACGGTTCTTCTTTCTCTGTTTCTCCTCTTTCCCTTCTGTCTCTCTTTCTGATCATTCCGAGGATCAAACACGCACCGTCCCTTCTCACACCGTATACTTGGCCACTTCAACACTCGCATTTGGTCATCGTGGTGGTTTTGCGCTGTGTTCTGGCACGGCTGTCAATCATTAGTGGAGCGCACTTGTAGTACCTCTGCGTCTGAAAATAAACCTGGCCCTCACTTCTGAGTTAGAAGTGAGGGCCGGGCCGGGCTCAGGCTGGGTTCGGGTCCAGAATCTAAACTCTACCCTGAATGCAGAAAGAGCAGCAGCTAATCAAGATTCAGGAGCCAGACCTCCGTCATAGCGGTTCAGACCTGATCCAAAACAGCTAGTTCTCATCTTATTTTATTGTTTTAATCAAAGAAGTTTCCCCAGCCAACTAGACGGCAAAACGAGCAGTACAGTGGAAAGTGATGTCGGGTTTTTAAATACTTGTCAAGACAAAACTAACTTAACAACCTCCTGCAATTAAATTAAACTGTTGAGTTTGGAATGCATCATATTGCATCATGTGAATAAACCTGAACAGATGAAAAGCGATACTGTCAATAGAGTCAAGCAGAAAATGTATATGCTCAGCCATGCTCTGCTACATAAACTATTTTGGTTCTAGTTTTCCATACTTGTAAATGCAACTCTACCCGGGATTCTTTCTCCTTTGCTCCTACTGCTGTCAATCTGCACTGCTGCATCAAAAATTAAGGAGGGAAGTGAACACATTATACAACTTAGCAAAAACCCAGATTTGAATGATTCAATACATGAGAAAGACTGAGATGATGTTTTAGTTAAAAGTGTGTGCTAGGCTACTTTAAAGGCTAAATAAAAGGCAAGGCATTAAAAAACATACTCAGCACTTAACAGGGAAAAGCATAAATTAATGTGTAGTTGAGAATTGATGTCTGCTGTTGTCTTTTCAGCCCAGGAAATTTAAAATGAAGGTATGTTTTTGTAAATGTGATCGATTTAGTTTGATTATAAAAATTAAGGTCACAATACTTTGAGATCACAAGGGTTTTGGTAATGATGAATAAATTAATATGGGATGCTAGTGTGGACACAGCATGTTACAATTACTTAAGCATAAAGTATGCAAATAAAAAGGCTAGAGTTGACTTTATCTGAGTGGAGCACTGCATGTGCATATAGACTTCTCACTCTGGTATATATATGTATATTTGGGATGTGTGCTTTCAGGATATATTTGCTATTCATTATTTTATACGGACCTACATAGCAAACAATGCTGCTGTCAAACTCCATGGCGTACACTTGAAAGCATCCGTCAAACAGCATCTGGTGAGCACAGCAACTATTGAAGGAAGCAATGTGTCTCCATCTAAGGCTTTATAAAATAATAACTTCATATACTTGATATTGGAAATACTGTATTAAATCTCCACCAATCTGTTTTGTGAGAAATATAAGCTTTAAGTACTTGATTATATGATTCTAAGCAGTTTTTGCTGGTCATCAAAAAATGACAAATAACTTGAGATCATTGGTAGACAATAAATTTTTTGCACTAAAGTTTTCCCAAGTTTCCGTCTTGGGAAAGCTCCTATTAGACAAAAACTTTAAACCATCTGACAGGGTAAGCCTATATTATAAAAGCTTGGATTCATTCACACATAATTAATTAAAAGAGCACAGGGCTCCAGTGATGCTACGCACCAATAACGCTGCTTCTCACTGGCGCAGCACCCAATTTATCTCTGTCTTATTCTGCCCTACTAACACTCACATCCCTCCTGTTACCGGCATAGATTATAATTTATTTAAAATAGTGACATAATTTTGAGGGGGGAGGGGGTCCTCCCTAGCCTAGGTATATCAATTATGATAATGGTAGCGTGCGCCAAACCACACAAACACATGCACGCACGCACCAAGCTTCCTCCTTCACACGACCCGCCCACCATCTCGGGACTTGCGTCACGTGACTCTCCGGCGAGTCACTCTTCTATCTCTCTCCTCACCAGCAGCTCAGTTCACCCAGCGCCCGGTGTAGACGCATGGAGATGAAACCATCCCTCTGCGTATTTGGCTGCTGACGTTTCCGTGAAAGGGACGTAATGGAAGCCTTATTCAAGGTGGAATTTTTGTTTTATCGTTGTGCGCATAAAGGACATTATAGAAAACGGACATGAACTGGTTTGAAAAGATTTGTGATCTCCGCGGGACTGAATGGGACACCCGCATCCGCTCCACTGTGGACTGATTCCCGTCAGCCGTGGTGTCTTAACACCTTCACCATGAGGCTCGTCTCCGCAAACTTCTTGGCACTACTTTTTATGTGCGCCATTGGGAGCGTATTTTACGTGTGGAGTGCATTGGAGAGCCGTTTGGAACGACACAAGAGGGGATTCACAATACCGGGGGGAGCTCTCCCTGCGGATCTCTCCTCAAAAACTTTCCGAGCGTTACTGGCTGTCCCAGTGGCACCACAGAAAGCACACTTGGGAGGTCGTAACGTCACGGATCACACGTTAGGAAGCCGACATTACCATTTGAATGGATACAACAAGAGGCGGTCACCAAGGAAAGGGAGTACGGTCAAGTTAGGAGGCTCCCCTTTGGAGGATGGGATATTCTGGAGCGACCGGTTAGAAGAGCTGCTTCCAGTGGGCTTCACAGAGGAGGACGCGCGGGAGTGGAGAGACAGAGCCAGAGAATATCGCATTGTGAAGCTGGAGACTGGATGTGGAAGGATATCCAATCAGCTGGCCACTTTTGAAGACGGTTCCAAAGCTTGTGTGCGTTATGGCATCAACGCTGATCAAGTGCAAGGGGAAACTCTGACGTATTATCTCGCCAGTCTGTTAGGCATTATGAACCTGCCTCCGCTAGTGCTGTCCCAGCTCAGCACTGACAACGAACAGTGGCAGGCAGTACAGACGCGCGTGGAGGAGCTACAGTGGAGCGAGAGAGCCGTGGTCTCACTCACGCAGTGGGTTTCTAACCTGACCGGTGTGGTGACACCTGCACCGCTGAGGCAGGAGAGCAGTGGACTTCATCCCAGCCTCAAGCAGCTGTGGAACCAAAGTTCAGATGAGCTGCTGGAGCTCATGCAATGGACAGACCTCATTATTTTGGACTATTTGACCGCGAACTTTGACAGGTTGGTAAGTAATCTCTTCAGCCTGCAGTGGGACTCGCGTATCATGGAGCGAGACACGAACAACCTGCTCAGAACGCCTCGCGGGGACTTGGTTTTTATCGATAATGAGGCAGGGCTTGTGCACGGATATAGAGTGTTGGACATGTGGGAGAAATATCACAAGACTGTGCTGAGTTCTGTGTGCGTCTTCAGGCGGAGGACAGCGCGGCGCGTGGCTGAGCTGCACAGGCGCAGAGACGCTCGGACCAGGCTCATGGAGGTCTATCGAGACAGCGAGCCTTTGTCTTTCCACTTGGGCTTCATGTCGGACGAGCACGCTGTGCTGCTCCAGGACAGAATAGACACGTTGCACAGACACATATTGCACTGCAAAGCAAAGTACAACCAGCTGTGAACAATGAGAAGCAGGTGTTTCGTTGCCTTTGCACACGATACACCTGCACAAGCTGTCTCCTCTGCAACTACCTCATGTGAATAGATGCCTCCTTTATATGATTCAGCTGAACACGTGTTTGTAAGCTCTTTTTGAAGTCTCACTTATGCCTCACAGTAAGGATTCCTTAGACTCTGTGTCTTATTTGAGTATAAGGGTAACATAGCCTTTCTTATCCTTTTGAACCTGCCTTGTACTGGTTAATCTTAGCCTTAAGTTCTCCCTTGGATATTGTATTTCTGTTTGCTGGCTTTACATTTTTTGCACTATTACTTTCACAGATAGCCCAAGCGATCTGTACTCTGTGTTCAGCCTTAAAGCCACATCTAGTGTACATTTTGTAATTAAGTTGTAAATAGTGTCTGCTTTTGTACATTTGATGCACCTTTAATTTAACATGCATTGCAACATTCCACACAAACTTTTGATAAATACAGTAATTTAAGTTGTAAAATGTGTTCTGTGCTGGGTAAATTATTTTTTGATTCAAGATTGAGTAGTCTAGTTTCTACACAAAGGACCAACATTTATTCCACATTTAAGTTATTATGGATTTTGCCGTTTTGAAATTATTGCAGCTAGTATCTGTTCATCTGTTTCCATAACGAATGAACATACAAAGCTGACCTCTTCATGACCTTTCAGATCAATATCATCTAATTAGGTTGAATAGTTATATGTGCCACTTGCCAGAATGTTTGTGCCAATTGCCCAAAAAAGTATTTTATTTGAAAAAAAAATTTCTTCCAATGTGAGCGTTCTGCTTCAAACTGCCTACTGACAAAACTGCCTGTGGGTAATCTTGACTAGAAAAAAAAAAAGTTAATTGTTTGACATGACTCAATTGCACTCTCTCAATCTTTCAATTAAATGTTCAGTTCTAAGAGCTGCATAAAAAGCATTAAAAAGTGGTTAAAAGTAATAGAATAATGCTAATAGATCTTGAACTGTACAATCACTTGTGTTTCAATTGTTATTTTATTTAAAAAGTACAGCATATTCACCTTAAAGCAAACTACAAACTCAGAGTCGTTGGAAATTGACAAAATATTCAAACTTTTGTAAGCCAAGGTGTGAGTTTATGGAATTGATGGATAGTGCAGTTAAGTATAATGGGAGACAAAAATCAGGTAATTGGCTTATTAGAGTTCATCAAAATGTACTAGGAGCTGTCTGGAGCGTTCTGCTTTCATTGTCTCAGAATTACTGTGGCTCAGTGTTCCCCCAAGAGCCATTCTGTCAGCCACAGGCAAGCTCCAACAAGGCTCCCCTAACAATCCCACTCAAAATGATGAAGTAAAGACGACGCGCTGGATCATTTGTGTAAAAAGAGCTCTGAACGTTTGCTAACTACTACATCCAAGCTCAAGGAGACAAATGGAAATGTAGAGCTACCAAAACAAACCTACGCTCCAAAGTGTTATTGGTTCAACTTGTCTGCAAAACCGCAATTAATGAACGCCTTGGTCTCAAAGGAGAATAGTTCACATGTGGAGAGTGTAATGGTATCCCACAGTAGTGTGAAAGGTACATGTACAAGTAGCGGCCACTAGCACCATCATTACTTTGACAGATATACCTTCACTTCAAAGCCTTTTAGCCATACTTTTCTTATTAGTTCCACCGGGTGCCTCACTCCGTCCTCCAGCAGATTTACAAGCACATCTGATGGACGCCAATGATAAAACAAATTCGTGACAGGCGTCTAGCCCTTTCTTCATTCAAAATTGGGTAATTTACAACTTCCAAGTCTAGACTAAGCTCTTTACAAAGACAAGAATGCCAAATGAATCACAACATTTTATCAATACTTCTTTAATTTATTTTCTTGTAGAAGTTTTACTTTGCTGTGCATTCAAAAGCAAAGACCACAATGACCATTTCATCCTACAAGAGATGGATCGAGAACATTCAATGATATGATATATATAAAACAAATGTAATTTTGGCACATAATAACTAACAAAATTGCTCACCAATTGTCGCTAAATTTTACCTACTGTGAGCCGTGATTTTCATTTTAAGAATAATATTTTCAATTAATCTTTTGGTTACATCATAGAGGTCAACTATGTCTAGTATTTAAAGTTATTTTATAGTTGTAATGACTCTATAACATGACTAGTTGTTTCCATTACATTGGAAGAATGTTTTGACACTCCAGGAGATTGATCATAAACAACTTCAACTATCTGAAAGCAATGCTCTGTGGCACAATTTTCTAAAACCCACTGGTTATTTTTATAAGCACACTTTTTTACAGCCTTGACAAACATGTTTTAAAGCACTCATTAATGATGAGTGATTTATTATCGGTACATTGCACCTAAAATGCACAATCAAAGTGGGCCCTTTGAATCTGTAGTTTTCAATTAAATATATTTATTTATCTCCTGACAGCAGCATTGTAAATAGTTGAGTCTAGTTTCCTTGTATGTCCGCTGATGTACGTGCCATGTATTCTTGTTGAACCTCTAAGGCTTTACCCAGCTAAGCGCCTACTGCAGCTGTAATAGGGGCTTAGAGGATCAATATGCACATTGACGTTTTATAGGGGGCGAGTGGGTATGCTAATGCGTGTGTGTTTTTACCATGCTGGAGGGCAGTGCTGCAGCTGGCCGCGACGCTCCAGGCACGTCCCAGCACAGCAAAGAAGAGATTTACGACAGCGGGGATTAGACACAAAGCCAAAGTGCGGTCTGCATGTCTAAACCAGACTCTTCCTCCTCCGCTTCCAAGCCACGCACCATTTACTCACCCCCTATGTCTGCAGTTCACCCGCATGTGCAGCATCAGACCCAGTCATCCTGCATTTGGTGTCAACTTCATTAAACTACAGGGAAAATGACATGAAAAAGTGATTTACGTAGAGAAGTCTATGATACATGAACAATATGTTCACTTTAAGCTTTTAGTAGCTATCAGGCCACTCCCATGTTGAAGAAGCAGATGGAAGCAACATCTTTTGTTATTGTTGGCTCCCAATGGGGTCACAGGCTTTTAACAACTAACAAGGAAATATAAACTTTAGGAAATGCTACAAGTGGAAGTCTGCTTTCATTTTTTTTTCTACCTACTTCATTCGTCAAAGGTTGCTAGTGTTAAAAAAAAAAAAAAAATCGGTATGTGCTATTTATGAGCTTTTTGCAATCAATTTACTTTTGGAAGATGTTTATCAAGAATTTGCTTCCACGTAAAATAGGTTAGGGTAAAAACTTGGAGGAAAAAAGTCAACCGAGACCTTGTTGTTTAAATGGGCAAGGCACTTCACCTTTGATTTCATAGTATCAAGAATGGGTGAGTCTGAAGGGCCATCTGGGCATTTTAACAAAACCATGGTTGGGCTCACGCATTTGGGTATTCTTGTATTGTGAGAGGAAAAAAACTCATAATTATTTTCTTCCAAACAAACAAGACAGATGTTGAGATTTAGGGAGATCAGACATAGTGAGGGATTAAGCACTGCTTGAAATGAAAACATCCAATTATATAAAGCCCACGCAGTTAGTTGGATAAAAATCCTCTTGAAACAATATAGAATTTTTAACCATACAACTTCTCTACAACTCCACTTCTGCATTCTACTACCAAAAGAAACACACAATCTAATACATCTGTGTCCTTTGAGCTGAACATCCATCTTCGGGCCACCTCCTGCGATGTCATTTGTTAATTAAATCCAAGATGAAACGCTCATTTGGCTAATTAGTTGTTTTTGTGGAAACCCAAACATTTTAGCAGGAAGCTGTAATCACTCTAATGGTGAATATCAAAGGTTGCTGAATCACCCTTTTAACTATTCACATATGTTCCTTCTTCCTGCCTCGCCTCACTTTTCCCCCACCCAGTCGTTTTGCACCCAGAGGCTACAAAAATCTCCACTCCACAACACTTCTGACACGCTCTAATGATTGCAACTTGTACAATCCCCAGGCGCCAATGTCACATTATTTTGTAAATCTCATCCCAGAAAGAAATACCGGTGTTCCTTTCCTGAATGCAGTTGCTGTTTTCTTGTCCGATTCGTTTCCCAGCCGGAGGGGGCCAGAGCAGGTTCGAGTGCACACCCCAGGTACCCAGCTTCTCACTCGGGATAGCAAACATTCCGAAGCAGGCAAAAGGGAGGATCATCTCCATGGACACTAACGCACTTTCCGAGTTGAGGAATCTCAGAAGCGGAGGAGACGCCAGCTGTGTACATAAAACCGCTGTCAGAGTCTTGAACTTGAGGCCCTTTTATAATTAACGACATGTCCAGGCAGCAGATGAAGAATAAGATTTTGAAGTTTAATTAAACGGATAAGGATATTAATGTGGAAGTCTCACATTTTGTATGTGATTTAAATAACATCTACACCCAATGAGAGCTGTTTTGGAGTTTATATGATAGTTATTCCCCATTAACAACCAACTTAATACGCCCTGCAGCTCCACCTGTTTAAACATTAAACTTCTGGTCTCACGAGAAAGCAGGAAGCTATACAACAAATTAGCAATGGCTTTATTGTTTTTTTATGCAGCGGAAAAGCAGCACCATTATAGACTTTTTATGGATAAGGAGAGCGTAAAGCAGAAGGCCATTTAGAGGCTTTTTAAATAATTGTGCCTGTTTTGGATGGTGGAAGGAAATTGGAGTAAGAGAATTAGAAGACTTGCAGATGCGACAAAGATTCAAATATACAGTACAATGAAGCAGAAGCCCTGTTTCTAATCAAAATGTCAGTGACGTAATTATCATTACGGTTTAGTCTTTGGCAAAACTCCTGTCTGTCTCACATGAACAAATTACTCCACTCTCCATTTGACAGCACTTGTTTGGATGACTGAAAGCAGATCAAGTCATTGTTTAGTCATTTGTATATTTGACTAGGCAAGCTCAAAGAGACTCATGAATCAAATGTGTAAACATTTTACATGCCTGTACTGCACTTTTACTTGAGGATAATCGCAAAATTGCCATGCAGTGTTTATAGCAGACACACGTTTGACCAAACAAGATCTCTCTAGAGTTCAGGGGTAAGATAAGTTTCACAGCTCTGGACAGAATATCTCCCAACGGTGGCCTGTTCAGTCAACATGTTTTATTTACAAAATGAAGCAAAAGAAAAATGACACCAAAAGTTAGAGGCTAAATATTTACAGCCCTGATTTTAGTCTGATTGAGGAACTTAAATAATATTGTTCCTGATAATTATGTGCCTTTTTAGTTTTGTTTTTTGTTTTAGCTTATCTGTTAATTTTGTTCTTGTTGGAAAATCATTTTACTATCTTTTCACAACTCCAATTGAAAGACTTTTAAGTATACCTGTTGCTATATATATATATATATATATATATATATATATATATATATATATATATATATTTTTTTTTTTTTTTTTAAGTATTTGTTTTCACAAGCTCCTTATTTGAAGTCAAATAAGTAGCCATCTAAATAGTGAATTTATCCTTGCTGAAAGATTACAATTAAAATAGTAAAAATAGCAAAGTACACCTCCTTTCACTATTGCAATCATAAATCTGCCTCTAGTCAACAAGTTTCTGTAGTTTGGTTCTGCAGACATCATCTGATCTGCACGAGAGCTTCTCTCCCGGCAGGCCTTAAATGTGTGAATGGTCGGACATAGCTGACATTCTTTCACTGGTTACAAAGTACTTGGGAACGTCCAGTGCATGACTGAAAGATTTCATTATGAAACATAGCACATACTATGGCCAGAGTCATTTAGCCACAGTTGAGTGGACACAGGCTTTAGAAGAGGCTTACATTGGAGGGGCTGTAGCCATGTACAAGCAGGACGTCCCGGCTTATGGGCACCCACAGAGCAACCACAATGACTGCCTTTGTCCCAATCACTATGGTGGAGCAAGCAGGTCAGGGCCTTTTGGTGTCTTTTTTCCTCCTTCCTGTAGATAAGTAGAAGGTAATGAGTTACAGAGACAAGCATTCACAGCTAATAAGAGGAAGGAAACTTTGACAGCTGGTGGAGGATTTGCAAGTCTCATATAACAATCAGATGTCTTATTAGTTAGATACAGACAATAAAATAAAGTTTTTAAAGTATTTCGAAACATCTTCCATAAAGTCACCAACAACTGACTTTTTTTTAAATATAGTCAGGATTACAGATAGACATAAATAGATGAACCAAAGGCAAGTTCCTAAAAAAGTTCAAACATTGCATTGTTTGCGTTGTTGTTTGGCTGATGTTTTTCTGATGTAGACAATTCCCTTTTCCATCTATTCCCTGCCCACACTTGTTTTTAGTTTTAGTTTAGATTATCTGAAAAATTAAAACTTCAATACAGGTTTTCAAAACGTCTCATAGTCACTTTGTAAAAATCAAACATGTTAATGGCAATCTGCTGCTTACTGAAAAATATCCCTATGAAGAGTTTTAAATAAGAATGCATTAGAATTGCTTTCCTTACTGAGTCATTTCAGATCAACATTGCAGATTACAATAAACAAAATGTAAAATGATGACCTGCTTTAGTCATAATTCACCCAGAATCTGAAGAATCATATGTCTCCTTCAACACAATCTAAACTAAAGAGGCAATTTTTGTAGTCACACTGGAAGCATTCACGCTTGATCATGTGGTGCCTCTTATTTTGAGCAGTCAAAGAGCACTGGCAAAGCAGCTGACTTTTGTGTTAATGTCTGCCACAAGATCCAAAAGGGACACTACTTAAGTCTATATCTCTCAATTGTTTAGAAACAATGCATAATCATTCATTTGTATCTGAAAAATATGCTAAAAACGTTTAAGTCAAATAGATACAAACTGCATTCTTTAAGGTCAATTATGATGAATATCCAAATAGAAAAAAACATAAGTAGGTAACGTTATACCTTTTTTGCATGTTTCATCACCATTTCTTTCATTGCATTTGACTTTTTAACTTGGTCCCTGCAGATCATAGTATGTGATAATACAGCAGAATTGTGCTGCTTTACAATAAAAGCATAAGTATAATGTTAAATACAAATACTACTACCTTCTCTTTATTTTGTGTCACTGCTCCTCTCTGCTTCTTCAAACTAGGGCAGGACTAAATCTAAATGTCTGGGAGATTACAAATAAATCCATTACAGCAGCGGTCTTTGGAACAAGAGATTTCCCTGGACGGATGGACAGTGTGTTTAAGCCTGCAGTACAGACAGTGCAATTGGGTTCTGTCACAGTAAATCATACACACTCAAACTCTTAGTAAAAAATATATGTATTAAAAAAACCTGAATATTTTATTTTTCTGCTTCATGTTTACATTTGAAATAAACATTACACTAACCCAGACTAAAATTTTCCTGCTATAGAATTTTCACATTTTTGCATAATTATGGTTTTTCACAGTTGGAGATTTGCACTTCTACAGAGGATCTAAATTTAATCCATTAAGCTGTTTTTTGAAACAAGGAGTGTTTAGCTTCAATTTGGATTGCCTGTATTTTTCCCCTAATATGATTTGCGTCATGGCATTCAGTGCGCACATAAAAATAAATCCTGATTAACTTCAACACTTAATGCCATCCTATTTGTTATGCTTCATCCCTCAAGCTCTGTCTGCGAAATGACAGTGTGAAAGAAGGCATTTTCATTATTTACATATTTCAGGTCCCTTCTGTTTAGTGTATTTAAAAAAAACAACAACAACAAAACAGTTCATTGCAAAATCGTATGGCAATGATTTTATGTAGAAAATGAATGGAGAGTTGATATAACCTAACAACCAATTAAAGGTACCCTGAGCTAAATTTCCCATGATGCCAGTCCCAAAATGTGTGTCGGCAGATTCAGTTCACTTGATATCATCCGAGACTACTTGTGCATCACATTAGCTGCTCTCAAAGCGGGCTACCTTGTTGCTGTGTCATGGGTTTCCTCCTGATATTACAAGCCTAATTGAAATAGCTGGTGTGCCATGATCCATTGTGTTATGTCCACACACAGGGATTAGATTCATGGACACAAAAAATCATCATCGGTCATTTGCACTGGTTTAGCACAATGTCAATTTGTATATTTTGGCATGCACGCAAATAGTTTTTTTGTTTTTTTCTTCAGTGTGGCGTTATTGCAACTCAGATAATGCACATCTGCACTAACAGCCAAGGGTGTCGTTATTGAATATCTCAAAACAGCACTTAAAAACTACAATATTTTAACCATGTCGACAAATACCGCTTACTGTTACTGCTTCTATTATGTATCCAATGCTATATCAATAAGCGAGAACAAGAACGTGAGAACAATGCTATATGTGCAATATTTCGATTGACACAAATGATTTAACTGCACATAATGTACATTTTCACAGACAATGAGAGTTGCTGACTACCGTAGACTTTGACTCAGAATCTAGTCTAGCATCTTCCTTCTATTTAGCATGTATAATTGAATTCTTCCCAACCCACTCTTGCTGTTTCAGAGGTGCTTTGTCCTCTCCTTCCTTGCCTGAAGTGCAGAGGAATCGATACGTAGAAGGGCAAGAGGACGCGCGATACTTGATGACAAAATACCCTATCTCGCTGAAGCAGCACATTCCGTCAGCAGCTGACCAGCGCTCACTGCCTGTTAGTGTTGGCTGGAGGCTGGACCTTGCATCAGAGACCAGTGTGCAGTTAGTCGCAGCACAGCCTCTTTGAATTATAGCATCCATCTACAGTGCCAGAGAACAGTAATTTGGTCATTTCTATGTAAATTGCCCTTTGTGCCACCATAGTAGGCCATTGTATCTCACAAATGGTCTGACTTGCTTCCATCTATAGTGGTACACTGTTACATGAAGATGATTAAAGCCAATAGTGCGCAAATGTCACGGGAGTCTGTCAGTCAAGTTCTCCGGTCTAATATATTAAATTCAAAATAATAAAAAAAAAAACAAAAATGGTAAATAAACAAAAATACTGTCAGCAGAAAAAGTACTCATTCCTGGTTAAGCCAAAAGGAAGTATGTTTCTAAAATAAACTATAAAAACTGTACATTTTTTGGGACTTGGTTTGTCTTATTTACAGAGATAAACGTGATTTCTCTGTTTCTTTTTTGTTTTTGGCACAGTCAGGATCAGCTGACCTGAGAAACAATATAAAAATCAACTTTAAACTGTCCCTGGCAGCCAGTGCAAAGATGCCAGAGTCGGACAAATTTGATCATGCTTTCCAGTTCCAGTTCAGAGATGTGGCACATTCTGCACAAGCTGCAGAGGCCTGACTGATATTGCAAAAATCTAAAGTGGGTATAAAAGCATGACTCAGAACTTTGAAAAGGTGCCTGCTTGGAAACAATGGACTTAATCTTGGCCAACTGTCTGAGGTGAAAAAAGCTAGATTCCACAACAGCTTTTTTGTGTGTTTAAAGCTTAAAGTGATTGACTTTATTTACAAGAATATGAAATGCCAAGTGCAAACATTCGACAAACTATGCATCCTATGCAAATATGCAAGTCCATTGTTGTTTGCTTCCATTCACTTTGTTGGCCCATGTGACTAGTTGCTAAATATTTTTAACTGCACATTTAAAGCTCCAAAACAAAACCAACAAATTGTTAAATGTTGTATACTTAGTTATTTATTAGTTAAGGTTAGCCCCTTGAGATGCATCATCTTTTTCGAGGGGATCCTATTTTAGTTTAAAATGTGTTTTAATGTTGCTATTTTTTGCTGCTTTTTTGTGTCCTTCTACATTATGAAATGTGCCATGAATAAAATGAATACTACTACTACATGTGCTTTATGTGCTGATGAGACCTTAAAGTCCAAAATAAAGTAGGTCCAAAAATATGGACTGCATAAACTTTCAAAAACTAAAATGTCAAAGATGTTCAACGTTTTATCCATGGTTTCCACACAAATCCTACAACCACTGTTGTGTCAGACGGCACACGCGTGAAGATAAATGTTGGGATGGATTCCAGATGTGATTCTCCACAGATTCAGAACTGAAGCGATATGCTTGTGTTGGGTTTCATGCAGGTGCTGGCCTCTTTGAAGCAGGGCACAAGAAAGACAGAGGAGATCACTGGAGGCAAACAGTAGGAGCTTTCCGGCTGACGCGGCAGTATCAGAGCCATTCCGGCAGGATTTGACATGCTTTAGTGAAGGTAAAATGGGACTACGCAGAGCAGAACAGACGCATGATTCAACACATAAAAATAACCTCAAAGACCTTATGTCGTTTTGGAGAGGCAGAAATATTCTGCTTTACTTGAGCAAAAATCTCATTGTATTGTTTTTAGGTCAAATATCACAGCCACTATTATCCACGATTAGTCATCCATGTTAATAACCCATTTCTTGCTCTGCCCCCGGATCGATTTAAATTTGATTTCTGCAGGGTAAATCAAATGGGCGCTAACCACTCATGATTGCAATTGGATAGGCATTTATCACTGCTCAAGCGGCATTGCCAACAGATTAAGCAGCATAATAGATAGCAAAAATGCAGAAAGACTGAGTATGAAAATATATAAATAAACTATACAGCTGTCCAGAGGTATCACATATATTGCTTGTTGTTTTTGTCTGTTTTGTAATCATTTTTTTTTTTAGTCACAGAATTTCAATTCAAATGCTTTTTCTCGCTAGGGGTGTACATTGCCTTTAATCTGGCGATACGATACTTATCACAATACACATGTCACAATACGATATCACAATTCATCTCAATACAGAGGCCCACAATGATGTATTGCGATTTTTCTTTAACTTTAGTCTTTTACAAAGTGAAAATTATCTTTTGTTTGTTTTGATGAGTCAAAAAATCTAATTAGAAGTTATACTGTATATTTTCTGTTAATGATGAAAGACAGTATTGATAATCAGTAATTCTACAGTACTGATACTTAATGATTATCTCTGAAAGTATTGTTAATGGCAACACAAAGCTAATCAAGTGTCTAAAATAATAATTCACTTGTCTCTATTTATAATAATTTAAAAATAATAATTTGAGTGCCAAGGTTTAACATTAGAGAGACAGCGCTGCCCTGGCTGAATAGGCTAATTTCGACCCACTAATGACAAAGACATCACTTGAAATCCAGGTAACAAAGCAGTTCCATTTTGACCTTAAGTGCAATTTTTTATATATACCAACAATTGTGTACAGCCACTGAAAGCTTAGGTCACAAACTATTGCAACTGGGAACTGCAGGTCTGTTTGCCAAAGCTACAATTATCTCAATGAAGCCCTGTAGCATCTTCTGATGACATTGTTTCCTTCCAAAAATATGAATTCTCTGTAGTTTGTGAACCAAAATGGGAAAAAAGAACAATCAGAACAACAGTTTTATAAAAACAAATTGCTGTTCTTCTCAGAGTCTGGTAATCAGATGAACCTGTTGTAAACCATAAGAGAGATCTGCATAACCAGCTCTCTGGGAAAATGACAGAGGCTAATACAGATCAGTTTATCTGGATCTAACACCAGCGTTATGTCACACTGTCCACCTTGGGTCTATTGTTCCTGTTTCCTTGTTTGTTATCTTCAATTCCCACCTTCACTTCCACTCTCCAAACCAAGCAGTCTCACATTACACCCCTAAAGCAAAAAGAGCACAGCATGCAAACGGCTGGAACACTATGTACAATTGAATTCAGAGGTCATGGGATGCAACATGTCAAATAATAGATTTTCTGTATACAGTATTTTTACAGAGAAAATATTCAGAATTTGATTTACATTGAGTATATTGATAAATGCACATAAAATGTGCTCCCTATCCTGACTGTTTTGAGATCTGCTGATGATCAGATAACATTAAAAAAAGGTTTATGCTGCAAGAATGATTTCCTTTCCACACAATGTAGGAACAGTATGCCAGAAAAGATGTTATTACAATAGATCGGGCGAATGAGCCTATTACTGCAAATTTAGTGAAAACGATCGTCTGGTACGAGGTGAGGAGGACTCTAAAGCACCTATTCCCCTGGTGTAATGCATAAGATACAAGGTTGATTAATCAGTCTAGTTTGGGGAATTTAGCTGCCAAGGCTGGGGGCAATGATCCATTTCTCCAGAGCCTAGTTCTTAATGGACTAAGTGAGGCTTTGATGGATGCTCAAGGATAAATCTACTGACTTTATCCCTTATTTACACAGCCATTACGTTTAGGTAACCATAACTGCAAACTCTGCAAGCTGAGACACTCCTTGAGTTGCTTGTGTCATGGTATGAATTAGTCAGGAGAGAGCTGGAAGTACATAACAAAAATACATGAGCCATTAAAAAGAGATTGATTGAGGAATAACAATACATATAGATCAGAATCAAGTGTCTGAATAAGTCACTGCAAGTCGTATTTGAAAGTTGCTTCGAAATAAACCTTTGTTTTAATCTACTTGTGTTTTTAATTTCTTCATTTTAAATTGACAGCATAATGATGTATGGCAAGTGATATAAAAAGTCACTTTAGACTTGTCAGTCAAATTGTAATTTTATCCCATGTGGTTATTCAGTTCCTATATGTTTGTAGCCAAACTCCAAACTAATGGTGACATTGACTTTTTAAAATCACATTTCCCAATGGCTAAGTGTGACAAGTGCTAAAATTATACTGTTGTTTCTCTACTACTCAATTTCAGTTTGATTTCTCTCTCAATCTTCTGTACCACTCCAGTCCTGCTTACTGTTAAATTGATCCTCCAAATTCAGTTTGATCTCTTTGTTGTACGCTCTCGTTTCAGGTGAGCAAGATTTGTTTTCATCCAACAAAACTCATATCCCCAGTTTTGGGGAACAAGAGATAGCAAAACAAAAAGTAATCTTCTGCCCACTACAATAAGTAAAAATGGCATGAAAACATTTATTGCCATACTGAAATTGTGAGTGGGAGACGGGGACTTCTTTTATGCTTTGGCTGTGAAAAACAATTGACAGTTTTATAACTGACAGTGAAAACCATCAGGAAGTTCAGCCGTGTGCAGATAGTTTTTGTTGTTTGTGCTTATTTTTGTGGGGCATAAAACTCTCTGTGTAGTGAATGATTGGCAACACTCATACACCCATATTTACCTATGAGGTAACATTCTGACGAATACTGATTACAGATGGTAAATTACATTGCCGTACAGCAAAAATCTTTGGTCAGTATTAGTCTCTATGGATGCAATGGTCAGCAAGACATTTTGGCTTTTGGGGAGTGCATTAAAATACCATTACTCTACACTTGCAGAACCATTACATAGGAGTCAAACAAGTGTACATTGGCAAGAGTGGCCACAGAGGCACAATAAAAGTCCTCATCAGACTAATATAATATTAATGCACAATTGTTATAGCCCTTTCCTGCTGCCAAGAGGTGAGCAATAATGCAACTCACATAATGTGGCAAATTCTACCTTTGTTGTGAGGTAGTGGTGGCATGACATTATTTAATGACTTAAAAAGCTACAGCAATTCATAGATTCATAGGCAAAACAAGAAATTAATCATACTGTATACTGGTATTCCAAATTTGCTATATTAGTGCATAATATGTAGTGTTTTGTGTTTGGTTCATGGCGAGAAACACCCATATTTTTTGACCAGCAAGGGAACAAATCAAGGTAAATGTATCTGGGCATCGACTTAAGTTTTTGTGAAGAAAACACGAAGCAGCTGACAGTTCCTGCTGCTGTGTCTACATCTTTGAGACAGCAATAGAGGCAAATATATAAACTAGATGAATAGACAACGACTGAAATATTTTATTTGTGGTTGAATATATGCAGCGTATACTACATACTTCCTATCACTGCAGGTCAAGATGGCATGAAACTTCATAAACAACGAACCAATGTTGCAATCTCATACAACAGAGTCTAATGTAGTTGTTATGGAGAGTCAAAGTTCTAAAGATCTGAAATTACGCATGTAGCACCAGTCTATTTTGAAAATTGCAATAATGCTTGCTACACTATAAAACATTTCCAAAATCATAAATTATTATTACCTGAAGGTAATTTTATGGTCATATGCTATTTTGGAACACCATTATAAGAACTATATAAGTATATATAGCAGTGATTTCAAATTGCAAACATGTCTACTATCACAGTTGTATCACAATATAAAACATATAAATGTAAATGCACATTTTCCTGTACAGTTAAAAAATATTGTCTGCTCCAAAGACATTCTTTTCCTTTCAAACCTGTAACCTGAGTTATTTGAAATAACAAGTTAGAGACAGCCAGGCCTCCCACGCCAGCAGCTACAAGCAATTATCTTCTCACACAACTGCAGGGTGTGGCTTGGTGTCTAGCACTCCACAGCACCCTTCTATTACCTGTCTACTTAGGAGACAAAGCATGGTGTAGAGGATCACTTCCTCCTATCTTAAGAGCTGTTTTGTATGGCTGTGTTTTGCTTGCATGCATCATTTCTGACAGAATTGTAATGCAAGAGAATTCAGTGTAACTTTTTACAATAAGAGCACTTGAGCTATGTTTTCTAGTAAACCTCTGTGGTATAGTGGATGTGGGAATACGGGTCAGGTGCTGTCAAGAGCACAGTGTGTTCCAGTTATAAGTGGATTTGCTGCAAATTTCAAGTGGTGCATAACAACACGTTGTCTGACAACTGTCAAACATTGAAAATACAATAACTAGACATATACTTTTATATAAAAAACTGTGTTTCATAATCCAATTTATCTATAACTCACTGTGTTTTACATCCTTTTTGGTGGAGTTGTATTATCATAGATATACAAATGCAATGCATCATGTTGGGACAATTAAGTAAAGTGTTTCTGCTAAATATTTTGTACGTTATTTGTTAAATTTGTAATTGCAATTTTGCGATTTAATTGAAATGCAGTTTAGAGACTTGGGGAAAAAAGTATAGTGAATTGGTTGCCTGGGATCGAGAGCCCAGGCTTCACTAAATTGAGAAAAGTGGTTCTGGTCACCACTCCCCCCGCCTGATCAAATATACACCACAATATACCGGGCAATCAGAAGATCTTATTTGCGTGACACACATGAAAAAAGGAGCTGATTGGCCGTCTGTCATTTAGACATCTAACTTCTAACTTGCAGTTCGTGACAATGGCGTATTATTTTGTTTTTTGTGTCAAAATGTGCATGAAACACATCAGTCTATTTAAAACTTTAAGATGGGTAAATGAGAAGGGGACCAACTATTAAACCAACTAATCAAAAGCTTAAATATATTTTAGTACAAGAACAGCACAATTGAATGTGCAACCTAGACATTGAGATCTCTTCAAAACAAACTTGTATATATGATGTAAATATTATGTTTTAGATGACATTTATGATCAAATGTATCCTATGTTTGTATTTGGTCTATCTATCTATTCTGACTTGTTCACCCTCAGTACAATAATCTCATTCCCTTCAACCATAACCTCTTTCACCACTGAGGAAAAGCACCTGAAGGAGTCTTATAAAACAATACGGAGAGCAATATCACTTTGAGGATCACATGGGAAAAGAAAAAAAAACTTCACTGTAACAACCTTTCCAAGGTCCTCTATTTATATTAAACTCTATCTATGTTTTTTTTTTTTATAATGTTGAATGCTTCCAATGTGAAATCCAATAATAACTGACTGATTGCAGGTGGGACTGACCAGCTACATAGAAATATATTTCACAAATTCAAGGCACTGAAAGAAAATCTTTGAGAAGATTCTGCAATGCTTCATAATTGATGACAATAGTACATTTATGTGTTATTCTCATATAGAGCCCTATGACCATGTTTAGATTTTTCACTCCAACTCATTTCAATGTGCCTCTCAATACCCTTTTAGTGAACAGTTGACAATATATCACTGGGATGAAAAAATGTCTGTTCAGTAAAACACACACTGTAAGGTGGCAGGTATTGTGACAAGCCTTTCTTTACGCTTTATGTCTTGGACGCACACTACAGTAAGAAGCCACCAAGGGCCTCATTTATCAGTCCAGGTGCTAAATTGCAAGGAGGAACTGAAAAAAAAAAAGGTGTCATTTTATTTTAGACTCACATTAACACTTAATTTTACTGGCAGCACAATCACAATGGTGAGTAATATCAGTTAAGCGTACATGATTGACTCAGTTGTAACAAAAACTGGAGAGCCCAGTGGAGACTACATCACAGACACAGACCAGCAGCTGGGTGCCTTTGGTCAATGGGACTTCAAGAATGTTTGCTAGCTGTGTAAAAGCAACAGGCCAGGCCAGGGCATGACCCCAGTCGTGTTCTGTTTTTGTAACTATTGGTCTGTTAAAAACAAGCCCTCCACTCTAACAGCATCCTCTGATTCCATCTTTTGAAGCTACGAGCAGACTCCACAAAACCTAGATTCCACAGTCATGCTGCCAGCTGGTTTAACAATAGCAGTGTGCGTGCATCTATGCGACCATCAAGATATGTATTTTATGCCTATTTGGTATTTCAAAGGCATATTACGCAAGACAGTTGACCAGAACAAATCCATCAGTCGTATTGGCTGTCAACATGCTGCCCTTCATACAGTAGGTAGAAGGATCACCCCTTGCACTCCCAGGTGCGTCCATAATTCACCAGGCCTCAAACTCCATGCTAGAATTCCTTTAAGTTCAGAGGCACGGCAGCAGATGAGAGGCTGATTTATGGTGTGCTGATGGACAGTGTAGGGGAGGGGGGCAGTTCAGGGGAACAAGGGGTGGGAGGGTAGGGTCCACTTCAAAGCGCGTTTGTTGTTGTTCCTGGTTACTCACTGGTCCACATACACAGAAGCTATTCACAAACTAACAACCAAGATGTTCACAAAATGTCTATGTAATTCAAACTGGAAGAATATCATTTAACTGAAATCACTTTGAGAAATTTTAAGTTTGATTCCCTGCCACAGCTTGACTACCTAACACAGGAAATAAAACACATAATTTCTAGTATTTAAGCTAAATAAAAAGTGGTTAGCTGCTGGCATTGTTGCGTGCCAGACTTTCACAGTCTTCAAAATGGGAAAAACAGAACTAGTCAAGATTAAACGATCAAATTTCTCACTTTTCTCACGCATTCACTATTACCAGTGTTATTTCACACAGTGATGCTGTAAATATATGAAGATAGTAACAACATTCAACGTAACATAATACAACAACTACAGCATATGTCATTCGCTTTAACAGTCACATGAATAGTGATTTGAATATTGAGGTTTGCCTTTTTTCTGCATAAAATCTCTCTCCTTCAACTAAAGAAAATTTGACTTGCTTTGTATGTACTTGTATGACCTTGTGTGCCTAATGTTATATTGTCTACACGCCATGAGTTTGATGGATGTGTGGAGTATTGTTGATTCCCAGAGCCGGATGTGTAATGAGCCCTGCATTGCCTCTGTAAGGTAAGCCCAGATTGATTATCAAAAAAGACCATTAAACACATTGAAGGTGCCACCTGAAAAATACATTTAAAGCCTCAAGGATAGCTTTATTTATTTATTTTTTTCATGACTGTGCTTTAGTTTAAAAGAAGAGCTGCCATAGCAATGTGACGTAGAGCTAAAAGTTCAGAAAATCCATCTGAAAGAAGCGCAAAAGCAGATGTTTGTCAAATGTAAACTGCAATATTGGGTATATACTGTATTTCACTAACTCGGACAGAAATATGATTGAAAACTAAAAAGTATGAACTGTTTTAGTGTTCAGTACTCTTTCTAGAAAAAATGCAATGACCTTGGACTGAAGCAAATCAAAACAAAAAACAGTGATATGAACTCTTACGATCTCTTTTCCTCAGCCTTTTTGTACTCACTCAGAGTTTCCCTTTGAGTCCTCCTCTTTTGAGTAGAAAGGTGCAAAGCTGATGTAACGTATGCTTGTTTTGCCCAGTTTCCAGGGAGATGAGAAGGCCCCAGTTCTCCTGCTGGTGCTTAATCAGACCTCCGCTTTTTCTTTTCCCTTTTCTCATGGTTTGCCCTGCCAACAACAGCCACATTAGAGTAAGATTAGTAAAAGTGCACTGCTCTTTATAGCTACGATTGTGCACTTGCTTTTCATATAATTGTATAGTTGTATGAATAATATGTCCATTAAAAGCATACAAACAAATAAACATGCATTATGTATAAGCACCCACTCTCAAAGGCTTACTGTGTATGCAAAAGCAAAACAAAGCCAGTTAACATAATGTATTGCTTTGAACAAATGTAGGAATGGCCAGTTTTATGTTTTGTATTTGCACGTTTAGTCTGTCTTTTCCAAAGACAAAATAATGTGCAAATCAAGGCAAAAAAAAAAAAATATATATATATATAAAGGTTTAAAACAACTCTAATAACGTCTGAGAATTTACCGAATTAATTATATAAAATTACAATAATGATGTGATTTGTAATGTTCGAATGAGCTTTAATTAAAGTGCTTAAGGGAACAAATTACATTCAGGAAGAAAGGTACAACGTCCAAAGAAATATTTCAACAATACTATTACTAACCTGAAAATGTTAACAAATTATCTTTTTGTTTTCATTATACTGTAATTGTGTTTATGATTATATTTACTACTGGAATTAGTTAGTTACACATAATTACATCAACCCAAAGCATGCACCATATGTTAAATTATCCAGCCACAGCAGCCTTCTGACATGTTGCCCATGCCGCTTTGAAGGATGGTGAACTATGCATAGCTAATCATGCAATAAACATAGACAATAGAAAAAAAAAAAAAAGTCACTCAACTATATTAGAAAACAAAAAGTGATTGGTCTTAAATGTGGAAAAAGTGGGACAAGGCACTATATTTATATTCCACAGATGAACCAGTTACATGCATTAGAGAATTACATTCCAGACAACAGATGATGTGTAATGCTGCTGGATGTATCTTCTTACACTGTTGTGACATAAGGATCAAAGCATGAGAGCTTGGACTTCTGTGTGCTGTAGACAGTGGCTCTAGGTATAAATAGAGCAGATCCACACATCAGTCTGCCAGACAGAATGTGGCATCTGCTGCTTTGGAAGTGTTGGAGAAAACCTTCTGCTGACTTTATCGATGCTGCTGAATATATACAATTGCTTCTCATATTCATAATGCAAACACTTCTATTTGATACTGCACGTACACCAGAGTTTACAGCAAAATGTCTGTATTTCTTAAGAAGCTAAATAAAAACCAATATTTATATGGATTGACTGACCAGGTGACCAAACAGGCGATGCATGGGAAAATGAAAACTCCACTAAAGTAGAGGTAAGTTAATACAATTTGTTTTTTGTTACAAATTATACTAAGATGTGCTAAAACAAATGTGCAATACTCTGATCTTCTCATTTCGAAACAAACCACGTTGTGCAGAGGAATTATTTGCTTATCAAACAAAGGTGCTTTTACCCTTTATTCACTTTTTCTTTTTAATTTAATCATTCATTTTCTATAATCAAAAACCTCTGCTAATCATAACTATTTCAGTCTGATTTGTGTGGTTTATTTGTTTGTATCAGTTAATAATCACAGTACAGATTAGTTGGTTTAAATATGTTTATTTTTTACAAAACAGATCATTTAAAGTAAATTCAGTTTAGCCATTTTTTCACTTACCTACAGCTTCTCCACATGGTCTAGACAAAAAGAAGGCGGGCCTTAAGTCAGCCATCTTTAAAGACTTGGGGCTAGACCATGTGGAGGGGAGTTTGTAATTAGGAGTTAGTTTTCTTTTCAATTTGTACAAGTTATTTCTTAGTAGTTTTCTTTATGTGTATTTAAATTGTCTTTTGTTTTATTGTTATGTTTGTGTTTGGGTCATTGCTTTGGTCAGGGGGGGAAGCGTCAATGTTAACGTTAAAGGCCCTACCTGAGAACATGGTACTTCCTGGAAAGGGAGGTACTAATCTTTCATTCAAAATTTGTCAGTTGGAGAGATAAAACTAGAGATGGAGATTTCAAAGCCTCATGAATCAATGAACTACTTTGAAACTCCTGTCTCAAAGTGAAACACTGTTTCAAAGCACTAAATATAACAGAGAATAGCGCCATCTGTTAGTAGTGATGGGCAAATGGCGCTTCATTGTATACTCGAACCATTTGCCAGGTGTACCGAAACATGAGCCGGAGCTTCGCAGAAGTGGTTCGTTAGCTCTTCTGCGCCAAATTGTGGTCAAATACATGTATGCATGTAAAATGAAACCGTGTCATGAACAAATAAACGCTGATATTATTGAAAATTAACCAACAATACTGTAATTAGTAGCTTAACTGTATAAATGTTTGCATTTCATCTGTTTATTTTTCATTTCTAAAATAACATCCAAATCCAGACACAAATGTACACAAAAATTTCATCTTGCGCTGGGCTCGAACTCTCATTCTGCCGCACTATAGGCAGACGCTCAGCGCGTTGAGCTATAGTGACGCTCGCGTAATTTCCACCCAAAATCTATTAATCCTTAAATACACACCAGAAGTTTTTTTTTTTTATTGATAAATGGGGTCTAAGCTTATTTTTTCATTGAGAGTCTTTAATATTTGTTAAAACAAGGTCCAACATAAACCAGCCCAGGTCTATAAAGTGTCCCAGATCCAGGCTCTGCTGCGGATCACGAGGCTATCCTTTTGCGTCAACACAGCTCGGCCCAAATGAACCACTTTCCGAACCACTTCAGCCAAACGGCGCTTCATTACGCGCTGATGACGTCACTCCCTGAAAACAACACAAGCTCCGGTACGCGCTTCACTCCCCTCCCACCAGGAAAAGCTTGAAGCGTGTACCGAAGCGTTGTTCATTTCGCCCATCACTATCTGTTAGACTGAATGCCAGAATTGCAATACATTGAGACGCATGCATTTGTAGAGGTCGCGTGATTTGAAACAGTGCTTCGAAACACCAGCTCGAATCCTTCCGCTTCAAAAGATCGATACCTGTTTCGAGCAGCGGGCTCGAGCGTAACATCTCTAGATAAAACTCCGCTTGGACCGCGCATGTTTAGGAAAGTTTTAATGCAGTTGTAGAGTTTGTTTTTAACACCAACTTGTATCAAAGTATCTGAAGTATGTTGATTACCTGCAGTACCTTGAATGAACAGTGAAATGCAGCAATATGCCTCAAGGCGTCTAGCCTGCCCCAAACGCACAAGAAGAAAAAGAAGACCTCAGTGCAGCAAGGTACAGATTATGTTGCTTTATATTTCGTTCTGTTTTGAGTTTGTTTGAGCACATTTGTTTCTGTATATTTTGTCATTATTCGAACACTTTTTGCTGAGGTTTCTTTTTTTAAAATAGACAAAACGTTTTCATTTTATGTAAGTCTGCCTCCTACTTTGACCACGTTTAGCCTGCTTCCTCACGAGGGTTAATGTGCGTGCATCACTGAAAGAGCTGCGACTGACTGACACAAGCTGTAGCAGCAACTCTAGCCAGGGCTGTTGTTGGCTAACTCCAAGAATTCATCACGGAGTGAAAAAAACATTATGCTGCTAAATCAACATTTGTGAGTGAAATTTGACTTTATGACTCATACAAGTCCGATTTAGCTGAGTGTGAAAACAACAAAAAAAAAAAACTGTCTTAAGCTTCAAAAGCCAGAACATAGGTCAGTGGTTTGTACCTGATCAAAACAGATAGCCTTACGTTTTGTTGTTTTTGTCAGAGGGGTTTGCACACCCAATAGATCTTTCTGCAGGTGACATGCGCAGTAGAGCGGAAAGTAACATTGACTCTATATCAACAAAATAAAATAAATGAAAATACAGTAGAACACACAGCAAGACATCACTACCTGCCTCTCCTGGATTAGCCTGTCCCCCTCCTGTCAATTGAGCCTCTTTAGCTCTGCTTGAGGAACGTTTGCTCTACAGACTTGAACTCTGTGAGCAAATGCAGTGGTGTAGTGAGATGAGCATTTTTCAACTGCAGGATTATGGGCTGAATGATTAGTCAATCTGTATGTAAGACATCTTAGTGACTCCAATCACTATAATGAGGCTGGCACAAAAGTTAAATAATATGCTTCTTCCAAGTTATAATACAACTGTTTAGTGACCAACAGATAAGGACAATTGATTATGGAAAAAAGTTTAAAGTAAAACAAACTATAAATACACAACATCGCATTATTCCTATATTACTGGATCTAGTACAACCCTTTGCCTCAAGGCCACTCCTCACTTCCTTTACCTTGTCATCTGCTTCTCCATCTGCTACCATAGATGTTTTGTATCTCACTTTCAGGCTCCCTGCCCCCTCTCCTTACCCACTGCCACACATCTGCTGCCATGTGTTGAGAGGAGTGAAGGAGTCCCAGTTTCAATTTAGGCTATAAGATCCTATTTCTAAACACTCGGAAAGAGGATTGGGGAGATGGGGACTTTTACAGTAAAAAGGAGGTAGTTGGTTCACCCTGAGGCGGTTAATATCAAAGTCTTGAATGCTGCATTACAAATATCTCATTGGAGAGCTAGGTTTCTTGTTTATAGGACAGGATCTAAGCAACACCAAAAGTCTCAAAATTGAATACAAATATTAGAGCCTGACTAATATGGCTTTTTGGGAACTGATCCCGATATAGAGGAAGGGGGTGCTGATAAACTAAGAAAATACTTTTTTTTAATAAGAGTAATAGATAAAAAAAAAAATACAATTATACAAAAAAAAAAATACACAAAATATATATAACAATGCAAAGATAAATACCTCAGTATGGTAAATAGATAACACATGGATCTAAAACAAACCTACAAAAAATGTAAAACTTGTATTGTCTCAGTAAAGACTGTAAAAGCATCATTTAAAGTGAAAATGCGACTGAAAAGTTCTAGAGCTAATATTTGTGAGCTTTATTGTGGCTGTCTAATTTGCTCAGGCCTTTGAGAGTTGCAAAACATGTTTTTAAGCTTATGCTTGGAATGCAAAAGGGAAGCGATTAATAGAAAATACATAAAGAAAGGTATAACACAAAATAAAACTTAAATATCAAACTGTAATTGATCTATATGACTTGATATTAATAATGTATTATTACAAAAGTAAATCTCTAAAAAGTTTTGAGCACGCACACACATGAAAACTACCCAAGTTTGCTAGAGAGTATTTTTTTCCAGCACAGACTGTGTTCTAATTCATTCAAAAGTGTAAAGGACTGTGAATGTGGGGAAACTATACGTCGTTCTTATGTGCAATGAAAAACAATTTAATCCCGTGGAATTACATCCTGTTCTGGCAAAGCATTCTGAACGAGGACGAACGACTTGGCGAGCGTTGGAGATAAAAGCAGAGTCATTGTCATTCTGAGCAGGTCTTTCCCCACCCAGAGCCGATTATCAGACTTACTGATTTAGAGATTCATTTACATGCACTCTGTACGCCACCATACTAACCCTCTGGCCCGTGTCACATGGAGTAATACAATACCAGCTCGCAAAATTCATTAATAAAAATATTCAATTGGATAATCCTATTATCCTAACTTCTTGTCTTCAAAATGTGCATGTTTGTTTTAAGTAGATTTTTAGATTAGACTTTAAAGTTGTGGATATGAATTAAAAGCCTTATTGCTGGTTAGAAGTCAAATTCTAAAAGTTGTTTTTTATTAGTAAAATGCCTAAAAATATGATAGAATTGTTGGTTATTTGTCACAAATTAATGCTTGACAGCTGCAATTGTGTTAATATCAAATATATATCTGGTTGCTACTTTTTTAAGCCGGAGGTTGACAAGTTCCCGGTGTAAGCAGGGGGGCTTGGAGAAAAAAAGGCTGAGAACCACTGGTGTAGCCCATATGTGAAAAAGTCAATGAATGTAGGTGTGATTTTGTTTTGTGTGTGTACTAAATGCTTATCTATTTGTTTATTCTTTTATTTAATTTTAAAAAGTAAACTAAAGCAGCCCATCGGACACCAAATTATTCTTCCTGAAAACACTGGCTTTTTCTGTGTAATCTTCTGTATAATCAAAATGACTCTTGATTATATCTCCACTATTTTCAAATCAATGGAGTTACCATGGCAATTATCGTCACATTGGCTCCTAACGTGGTCATATCAGCTTGGCTCTAGTCTAGTGCATACTTTTGTTGTGTCGTTAGGCAGCACACTTGATCCAGTTTGATGTGTCTGTGTGTTGGTGTGTAGAATCATTAATAATAAAATATAAAGCTCTTTAGGTTCCTTGAAAGAAGCTTTATCAAGACAAAGCATTATTAAACAGGAATCTGAAAAGGCAATAATAAATGTATGTATTTTTGCTCAGTACTACACAAAACATAGTTTATTTGTTTGTTTACTTTTACACAGCTATTTACACAGTCCACATTCAATCCTGCATTCTTTGAGCTGCTTTGTATTAAATATTCTACCTTTATTTCATTTCCCTTCCCAGAGCCTAATCTCATAATCTGCTCTTGCTGTGACTACGTTCTATTCTCTCAAAGTCTAACCTAGCTCAAACATCGACGGAATTATAAAGCAGCTTAGCGGTCGTTAGATTTCTCTTCTTTTTTTTTTTCATGCTTGGGGACAGGCAGTCATCTCTGTTTGCTGACTCAGGGCAACGTGTCCACCCCTCTGGCAGGGTAATAATTGTTTTTAGGAGTTGACATTGGACACTGGCAGGGGAAGTCTTGTCATGTGGAGAGGTTTTTGCTCTCACGGAAGACGAGTAACTGTCCAAACGTCAGTCAGGGACCAAGCAGCGGGTCATCGTTTCATCCTTTTGTTTGCTCGGAGGCAGTGTTCTCATCTGTGAAGACGAAATTCAATCTCCGTCCTTTCACTCAATGTTTTTTTCACTTTACCCAGCCCTCTTGCCCCAACTATTCTCTCCTATTCTCCCTATTTTGCACCCGTCTTCACCGCTCCGTCAGTCACATCAGCAAAGCTACACACACAAAAGATCCTTCCATTTCTAACTGGCCCGCGGCGCAATTGTTAGAGCGAACATTGTGCGAATTTCTCTCACCTTGAAATGGGTAATCACCTCAGAGATTGTAGTGAATGCAGGCTCATTTCTTAGACTTCTTCCTCCAAGTCTCATTGAGGCCAGCGGAAAAGAATAACACGGTTTATGTTTCCACTTTATGACTGGCAGGTGTGGCGTTTTTGCCTTGAAATCAATGCCTCCGCTTTGATCTGAGGAAAGAAAATAAATGATTTAGAAGGTCAGCTTACAATGAAAATCTAATAAGGTGATGTGGTCAGAAGAGTTTTGGATTAGAGTATGTTTTTGTAGGTTTCAAATAGGTTTCTCAATCTTTTTCCAAAACCAAAAGTGTGGAAAGACTAAAATAATCACTGATAGATACCATCCCCTTTGGCAAGAACAACTGTATCTTACTCAGTATTTCAGTCTGCCTGTGACATTTAAGAAATATATACACAAGAAAAATAAAGCAATAACGTGACTGCTTTCAATTAACTAAACAAAAGATGTGATTCAACCTGATTTGTTGCACCGATTATCACAGAGAAAAAGGTGCTTTTTTCCAAGAAATTCAGTCGATTTGGGTTTATTTTTATTCATTTGCAAATTACTGTGAAGTTATCAAAAAAGATCTTAGCTAAAGTATTCAAAAGTCAAATGAAAGTGTTTTTTTTTTTTTCTTTTAACAAAATGAAACACTGTTTCATTATGATGGAATTATTGCAGCATGCTAAAGTGACATTGTGCTTTTGTTTCCCACTATAATATACTAAGATCATTATTTGTATTTAATACATCTTGTTGATATAAATGTCACTCATTAGCTCTACTGATATAAAAGCATTACCTCTAGTATGTTTGTGACACTGATGCCATCATTAAGTATCATTTTTATTACCAATTCAATTTGACAAGGAGGGCTACTGTAGTCTCCTCCAATAAAGAGAGACACTGCATATTTGATTTATTTATTTTTTTTTCTAGGCCTCATTTTTGAAGCCTCTAACCTCAGCCAAGTCCATTCCCAAACTATCTCAATTGGGCCTATTTAAACAAAATGAAGCTGTACCTTATATGTGTACGCAATTGCAGTGACAAATAAAACTATTTTCTTTACCTTTAATTACAAGCAAGTGTTTCAACACACTTCTACACTGTCAAGACCAAAGTTGTTTGATCTGTACTGTAACGCTCCACTGAAAACAGGGCTCAGTTTACCACAGTGTTCAGCGCAATTGAGTATTTTCCGACCAGACAGCCAAGGAACGAGTCCCAGAAGATGCCATCCAGGATTTGGAAGGTTTCAGGACTTTTGGCACAGGTAGGCTATTCCTTCCCACAACTTCCACATTAGTGCCAGCTCAAGGGCAATGCGTCATGGTGCACAAAGATGCATTGTGACCCTCGGTGCCCACATTTCGGGTAATTCTAGAATGGTCTACCCAGAAAAACAGAGAATGTCATTGTTATTAAGTTCCAATTGGCTGCTTTGAATCACAAGCCACAGTCACAAAATGATGTCATGGCAGTTACCAGCTGTGGCCAAGCATGCATGACTGTTGGAAACTGTTTTAGTAGCAACATTGTGTGTATTTGATTGTGTATAGTTTTACATTTTCTACTTCTGCCATACACCTGTAAAAGATTTAGAACATAAATGACGTCGTCATAAAAAGCGCTTTATAAAAAGCTTGATCTGATTCCATTTGATAAAAGTTTATTTCCTAGAACTGCTTGACATGTTACTGAAAGAAAAGCCAAAAAAAAAAAAAAAGACTGACTTGTCCTTTCAGGAATTCATCACACAAGTGGGACTATTGTGGTCGGTCTTCTTCCAAGATGGACAGCAACCACTTTGTCCAGAAGCACTAAATAGTTTGGCTAATTTTTAAGCTCCCATTGGCACTCACGTTTTTTTTATTATTATTATTACAAATTGCAGACCAAGACTGTTAGTGTTTTTTGTTTGTTTGTTTTTTTCTTTTGTTCTTATTTTAACAAGCTAAGACCTACAATAGAATTTATTATGGGTTATTTGTGTTAGTTAATTGTTATTTCACTCAAGGATATTTGAATATAAGACCCCATCCCTCTGTGACCTGGTTTCAGGCATGAGCTGACGATTGTGTTTAATGACCCTTATAAAGCAATCAGTGGAAAACTATGTTCCTTGATGACTTAAGGTTTGGGAGACAGATTAGAACTCATGTAATTATTGAGTGACCAAATGTTGCTTGATTATTAGAATTGTTATTCTGAGGTAAAGATCCACCTATTGCTGCAGGTTCTGTATGCTGTAACCACTCTATTTTCCTATAAGCCACATCCTCTTTTTTTTTTTGCAATGAATTAAATGAAAAATAAGCAATGTGTTCTCTCTCTCTACACCTGGCCCCGGAGACAGCCGGGACTCCTATGCTGGCCGGAGTCTCGTTACTTTATGATCTAACTTTCTTCTACAGCACATTAAACCTTCATTTATAAAGACACCTGTGACAGTCGTTAATTTTTTCAACACAGCAACCAGAAATTCAGGATATCAAATCAGAGAAAGAGGGTGATTCTCATATCTGGTTTGACATCTGGGTGCGATACGGATTATTTGTTTATCAACATGAGAGATGTGTGCGCAACCGATAGCAGAAAGAGCCATGGCTGATTGACACAGCTGTAAGCAGTGCTGTTGTCAACTAAATACAAGAATTTATCACTGTGCGAAAAAGTTACTGCTATATCGATATTTGTAAAATTCATCTTTACGACTCATACGTTAGATTTAGGTGAGTGAAAAATGCTGAGAAAAAATACTGTCCATATTGCATTAGGCAGACGGCTGTCATATTCATACCTGATCGAAACAGCTATCTCTCTTCCCGTTTTGTTGTTTATAGCCAACTAGATGCCAGTCAACTAGACATCTCTTTCTGCAGGTAACATGGGCAGAGCAGAAAGTGACGTTGACAGATAATCTCTCTATATCATTGGATGAAAGGAGACTTTTCTGTCTACTTGTTTTTACAATTTCAACGGCTTCAAAAAAAACAGGGGAGTAAAGAAAGTTTTGGAAAGCAATGTTTGTCAATGTCCAGAAAGTCTGTAATAATCTGCTTGGCTGCATTATTAGTACGCGTTGCCTTATGATTTACTGTATGTATTGCTGGAGTTGCAATTTTGTTCAAAACAATTATGTCCCTAAAGACCTCACCTTCTCTGTAAACATTTTTCTTTCTTAAAGTCTGTTTTATTGCAGTGTTGTATATTCACATTTGGTGCTACTTGAGAGGAACACTTTTCCCATTACATGCCACACTCTGTATTCTCAGGCCATTAACATAGTCTTTCTATTTGGACAAAAGCCAACTGCAAATTCAAGGATGACTACTTTCAGAGTTAAAAGCTACTGTGCAGAGCAAAATACAATAAACGAAAATGGGATTTGAAAGAAAATAAATATATCTCACCTTGCTAGGCATAGCCATGGTGAAATGGACAGAACTAAGATAAATCAAATTAAATGTAGCAATTACAGAGGTAAATATGACATTATTATAATTTTCCTCAATATACATAAATAAGTAAAAAATGTAGTTTCTATTACTTGAGATAAAGTTCAAGTTTTTGAGTTTTTATTTAGATTGAATGAGTCTAACAGTAGCTACCACATAGTTTTCTTGTTTGTGTTTGTTTGTTTGTTTTTTAATGTCTATAAGAGTAATTATTATACAAATTTCTCTTCTGGAACTACAGCAGGCTATTTTGTGTGAGGGACTAATGTGCTCCATAAACGGCACATAACAACATTGATACTTGCCATGCCAAGTGATTTCAGACAGTGGAAACAGTCACATTGTTCAACCACATTTACCTTTCACATACCTGGCCAGCCAGAAGGATTATCTTGAGATATTTGTGAATTCCCAAACTCGAGATAATCCATCTGGCCTTCCAGCAGCCCCTTGGTTTGGAGTTCAACACAGCGGCGTGTCGGCCCAACCACAGTGCAGCAGGAGGGGGGTTCGATGCAACAATGACAGGAAGTACTGCTTGAATCAAACAAAGCAAAGATGGCGGCTCCTGTGGATGCACGTGTTTCTGCTGCGCTTGATTCTGTATTTTCTTTTTGATATGGCCGCACACCCAATCAGCTTGATGTATTTTATTAAATGTCCCACTTTTTCCTAATGCTTCATGCGAGTAAAGTTTCCAGTGGAAGAACTCAAGAACTTCAAGGCATATCCATCTGACTTGAGCCAGGTTACTTTTAACACACTTTGAGCACTGATTTATGTCCTGATAAATTTAAGTACAGTGCATGCATGATAGTGGCATGCTATACAGCATTGGCACCAGTTTACATATATGGGATGTGTCTAACTGGTTGGTCATGTTTCAATAAATGAATAAATGTATCCTTTCATCATCAATAAATAACTTAATTGCATTCTTTTGTTGTGGTGTGGTCCTTGCTAGAAAAAAAAAGTGTATTTAAAGCAGAACTGGGCGATATGGCAAAACATTTATATCACAATTTTCTTGCCACAAAACAAGTTTAATATTACTGGCATATTTTAATAGTTTAGTAACATTAGTAATGACTTGCTAAAAAAACTATTGTTTCAGTCATAAATGGACCTTATTTTATATACTAAACCAGAAAAAATTCATTTTTTTGATACGCCAATTACAATAAATTCAACTCTTTTATGACTTTAAGTGCAGCTAAAAAAAAAACAACCTTCAAAATTCAGTCCAAAAGTCCAAAGTCGCTACAAAGAAGTGAACTTGGCAACTCTGTGGCCGAGAAGTAAGTTGGAAAAAATTGTGTGTTTTGAACAGCTGCATTAAATTGAGAAATAGGAAACCATAATATTTCATCAAAAAAGCAGATTGTCACATTGATGAGCCAATGATTCAATTTTTATCACAATTTTTCCGCGCCCTAAATAAAAGGATTTAAAATATACTGTTTGCATAGCTGTGCGCTCAGATTTTAGTTAGCCAGTGCTGATCTCACTCAATGGTTTCAATTCATTTTTCAAATAAAAAAGCATTAGTAATACATAGGGATGGGACGAGATCTCGTGCCGCGAGATCTCGCGAGATCAAACTGTCACGATACTGTGCGCACACGTACTGATCTGTCTCGTGAGATTTTTACATGGTCATGAAATTAAGTTTCGTATCTTTGAGCAGCTGTAGCAAATATTCTCCTCCACACACAGACTTGTAGCGGACTTATTCTGACAGAAAACAGTCTAAACTCTGTCTCAGTTTTTATTTCGTAAAGATAGGACCAATATTGACAGAGATAATTAGTCCTAAACATTGTAAAAGTTAGCGCGAAAAATATATAATCGTCAAATATACGCGCGGACATCGCGGGAACAGCGCGGTGTTTTTCACACTTAAACATTGTTTAAAATAGATCCACAAAGAGATATTTTGGCCTCTGTCATGTAAAAAGTAGGAAAGTCTCCTCATCTGTGTGCATCTGTTCCCTGCAGCAGGCAGCGCTGTGAAGCAGGGTAAAGGGGGCGGAGCCTGAGCTACACACGGAGGAGTGGATCAATTTCAGTCAAAACACAGATCGTTCAAATAATAAAATCCAAGGTGATACACATAATGAAAGGTAAGCTAAACTAAAAGAATATAAACTAACAATAATAAATAATACAAATCAATTTTGTAATGTGCCTTGTTTAAATTCTAAATTGAAACAATTAATGCAAATTATTTAAAATCTTGTCTCGTCTCGATCTCGTGGACTCAATCTCGTGGCTTGTCTCGTCTCGTGAAAATTCTGTCTCGTCCATCCTAGTAATACAAGTAAACATCACATTAGAGAATAAACACTCTTGTAAATAGATGGAATTAAAATGAGCTCACTTCCATTCATGTAGTTGTTTTGTGCTCCATCGATTCATATCAATTAAAAAATAAATAAATACGGTTTTAAACGGTTTTATATAAAATGCAATGTACCTATGCTACTTAAAATTCTCTCCCAAGTGTACCCCCTGAGAAAAGACTTTGCTCCGGCAATACAAGCTTATCCTTAATTGCTTTTACATTCAGTGGATGTAGTGAAGGCTCCGAGTCATCATATTAGCTGTACAAGGTGAACAAGACTATTACTGCTGCCTCTGACACTTTATGCTGCAGCACTGGACAAAAATGGACAATGGCACCCAAAGGAAACTGCTACACATGAGTTGTCTCCAAATAAAGTAATAACAGAGGCGTGGGATGCAGACTGAGAAAAAGAAGGACAATAAACTGCTACCTGCCCACCTGCATCCAGAAAACCAAATTACAACATAAATGCATATTATTATATTGGGTCTAGTTCCACCTAAATAGAAACAGTGTTTATAGGGTGTGTGTGCTGTATAATTTTAGATTGCACAGAAAATGTACATAGCAGAATAATAGCATAAAAGAATACAAACACAACAAAACAAAACCACTTTCTTAACTAAATACATTCATGAAAATTAAAAAGAAGACCTAGCTAAATGTTCTTAAAGTCTACTGGCATACATACAAGAATTACTTCTATTCTTGTTAAGTTAATTTCCCGTCTTTCTACGACCCAAAAACCTAATTGTAACCCCTGTGTGGAACTAATTCTCTGCTGCATCAAAGACTGAAAAGACTATTCTATTACATTTTCTTCCCCACAAGAGCATAATCCAAAAGAGTGTGAAGTGAACAGAGGAAAATCTGAATCTTTTAACTTCTGAAAAGTCCCTCATTTTAATGCTGTTTTGGAAATTTTAATACTGGTACTGAAAAGGTAATAAAATGTAATGTCTAGTCAGCGTCTAAAATCTAATTGAATAAAAACTAACAATACATTCATTATGTCAATTGACACACTAACCGTCTGTAATGGAGGGCTACTTACCGTACACCTCTGCTATATAAAGGACATGTTTTTTTGTGTCATAAAATTAACTTTTTTTTTTTTCATTAATATGTATCATTAGCACTTAAACTTGAGCAACATACTGATAGCTATTTTTGGACACATCTGAAAACAAAATATTGCAAAACGCTAACTAGTACTCCAATAACAATATAGTTAGCATTGGAGTAATTTGTGGTCCCTTTGCTTTAGTTATTATGTAATATTACTTTATTTAAATGGCTGTTGTTTTTTTGCAACATTGTTCTTATTTTGTATTGTGATTGTGATGTAATGTGATTGTGTATCTTACAAACTGACAAACTGATCAAGTACATTTGGTGTTTGTTTGGCAGGTTTTGAGGCCCCTTGCATCCCTTTGTCATTGCAACAATGATGAGAAATTTGGTATATCAATTATAGCAGAACCAAGCAACTTCAGGGATAGTGCTCCCCCTTATGAAACTTGTTTGCTGTTATGTTTTTACACTATACTTTTAATGCAATTCAGCAATATAATACAATACAAAATACAATAAATGCAGGTTTTCGGTGTTCTGTAACTTTTAATAAATTTTCTAAGGATTCTCCCCAAAGCTGGTCACAACTCCAGTATTTTCATCTGATTGAAAATCCCAAAGCATCGACTGATGAATTCGGAAATTTGAAGGCCACCCACAGTACACACTGGACAGCTGTTAATTAATTGTTTGCTTTGTGTGTGTGTGTTGTGTGAGTGGTGACCCAGGGCACATGAACAAGACATGAAGAATCCTCACAAAAAAGTCAGTCGCCTAACTGAAAACGGAAGCCATAAAACTCTATGGTGGTGCATTCACATTTTAGTGTCTACCCCCATCATGGACAGCCCAAGGATGCCTGCCCCAGCTGTTTGGACAGACACAATACAACAATGGCCAGTCCAGGCACTGAAGAGAAGAAAAAACACGCACACACACACACCCACCCAAAATGCAATTGGATAAGGCCAACAACTCTGGGTCAGTAGATTTAAAGGTGTGTGTGCAGTGGAATTTATACTACTATAGAAAACTCACATAACATGCATTGGGGTTTATATAGATGTCTCTATTTCTTTTATTGTTTTTTTTTTTTTTACTTACTTTTATTACTTATTGGTAAATATGAATTGATACAAAAACATAGAATACGAGGAGTCCAATGTATGCTCTTATAACACATAAAGCTGAAAAGTTATTCATAGCCATTCTTATTGTATGCTTTTAGCATACAATAGAAAGACCTAAATGTGGCCATTAACAATATTTGGATAGATTTGATACGAAAAAAGCACGCATTAGATATGAGTGCAAAGACGCAATACATACAAGATTTTTGGACAAAACCAAGATTCGTCACAAGTATTGAATGGAAAGGGAGAATATTCTCCAAAATAGGATCCTGCACAGAAGGCCGTTTGGAAAAAGCATGTTTTATGAAAAGGTTCTTTACAGTCTCCACATGAGGCTGCTCAAGTCAACACAGCTCTGCAGTTCAGCTATGCAGCTGCTCAAAGGCTTTGGAACTAACACATTTAAACATCAGCTTAAGACAGCACCATCATAGAAAAAGGCGCTCAATTTATTGAAAGATTACAGGGATGAAAATAGATATTTTGACAGTAACCTGTTTTAGCTTATGTGATGAAGAGGCTAACCAACAATACATTTCTGCCTTTTTGTTTCATTGGTTTGGCCTACATTTGAGCTGAAGAATGAGCTCGAGGTCTATATTTTTCCACTCACCTGTGTTTTACTCTGCAGTGCACTCTTCTCTGTGATCAAGTCTGACAGCTGTCCTTTTCCTGCCCCGCTCTAAAAAGACACCCAGGCACACAGGAGATAAACATTGATTATGCACTGCACTTTGGACAGAGCTCACAGTAATGCCCAATAGTATTATGATGTAGTTCTAAGGCATGGAGTCAAGGGGATGCAGGGAGGGACCAAACACAAAGCAAAGGAATAATAAACAACAGTGGCATGTGTTTACTCACTCAAATAAACTTGTGCCATTGGGTTGAAGGGCGCTCCATCCACAACAACTGACCTCATCCCAATAAAACAACACTGTGAGTCATTTTGTGTCTTTGTCTCTGATTTCCAGACAGAGTTGAGTTCCAGCCTGGTGCAGTGATGCTGCTGATGGCTGGAAGCAAATAGTTTCATAGTCAGATTTACAAAGTAATAAAAAAGCTCAAAATTTGGCAGCTTGTTTGATCATTTAATCTTTGCTGGGGCTTGGCTACAAATAAAGGACTTAAGAATAAACTATGCATAATATTCTGTCTAGACCTAATAAGACATTATTCACACAATTATAAAGCAGTAGATACAAGCAGCGGAGAAACGGTAAAGTGAGTGAATGTTTTGCCCATGAGCACAGTCAAAGGAGTGTTACATGACTGAGTTTTCCTATATTAATTGATGAAAATTAGGGTTGCCAGTAAGAATTATTTTAGGAGTAGTCAGCAATTACTTTTTTCTATTATCTATAATTAAGAATATCAAGTAACAATCACAAATAATGTATTAGACAACAAAGTCACACTTAGTCGATTAACTGCTACATTTCAAAATGATCTATCTTGAATTTGTTAAATTACAAGTGCTACTGTTGCCCAGAAATGCAGTATCTTAAAAGTAAATACTTATCTAAGCTACAACTGATATAGCAATGGTTCAACCCATAACTTGAACCACTATTAGCTCCACCTTCTCCTGGTGGTGGAGAGACAGGCTTAATGCCATAATACAGTATGTATACAAACCTCCACCAGAAAAAGAATTTAGATCACCTTTAAAGAATATGGCGTTAGATCTGATATTGAGTTGAACTTGATCACACACAAAACATTACAGATTCAATTGAGTTGGAAAATAGATTGTGTGTCTACATGAGAGTTTATTAGTGTATTATTGCAAGAAGGATTTACAATTTTAATCTAATAATATCAAAGTTGTAATATCAAAGTTCAGAGAATTTTAAAATAAACCTTGACCTAAGTTTTCAGTTGGTGCACTAAACGTGTTTTTGTGTTGGAGGAAAAAGCGAAAACAATCAAAGATTCAATAAAGAAGAGCAAATTGTACTTGTATTGAGGGCTTTTTTCACAAGTCAGTGGTGCCCTTAATTGTTTTCAGTTGTGCTTATTGTGCAAGTTGATATGCTTTCCTGTGTACTTGAATGAATCAATTGCTGAAAAAAAATAATAAATCATCCAAATATTCGCCTCTGCAATGTACACAAATGATGTCTGCACTATTTTTTTTATCAGACAACATATGTTTCAGTGAAAAGCCTTCTGCAAGCTGAATTTTGATTTGCTGAAGCAAGCTTGCATTTGTCATTGGGACTGTCTCCATGACGCACTTTGTCTGTTTATAGCTCATAATAAATCTCCACTGGTGCCAGTACTCTATTATAGCAACTCGAAAACTTTGGCAAATACAGCATCATCATCCAAATCAAGTGGACACTGTGGAGGCTTACTTGGAATAGGCTTGATGCTTATTTATGGTTTGTCTCTCAAATCAGAGCAACAGTGGTCAGCAGCTTGCCAAATAGGGATTGTGTGAAGTCCAGCTCAGTAGCCTCTTTAGAGCTGTGAGTGCAGAACAGCTTGTTTTTGCTCATCCCTCTGCTGCTCTTCAAACCACTAATCCAGATTCATTGTGCTTGGAAATCGAAGTTAACAGAAGGGGAAAGCAGCTATTGCAATTAGTAACGCCATATTGGAATAACTACTCTACTTTATTCTTTAGTATGTAAGCAAGATCTTTGTTTGTTTACTATGCCTAGAGCAACACAAAGAAATAAGAGAACAATTAATGATCAGAACCATCCAAGCTCAGTTTATAGTCCATCAGAAAAGCCAAGTCTTTTATCATAAAAATATGTATATAAGAAGTTTCACTCCAATCCAATAGGACAGCGGTTCATGCAAATAAAAAAATAATAAAATATAAAAAAATATACAAATATATATACATATATATTATATGCATTATAGCCCACATATGCAAATTTTTTTCATACTTTTATATTACTATCCTATCATTCACAAGAAACAAACTAACAATTATTTGCCTGAAAAGTCCAGAATGATATATCTGATATAATGTAAATTGTTTTATTTATTTTATGTTATTTTATTTTTTGGAACAGCGAAGGTTTGGTTTGCTTACTAAAAAAAAAAAAACAATCTTGCTGACCAAAATAGGCTTGAATGCTGATTCCATGTTTCCTGATCTTACCTGCATCTTTTTATTCGCTCTTGAGCTGCTTCTATGATGTTACTAGCATGTTTTTAGTCTTCACCCGTTGGCGCTGTTTTTCTCTCTCCAACCTCAGCGTGTCTTCGTCATGCTGCTCTCACGCACGCACGCTGTCCCTCAAAGGAGGAAGTAGAGAAGGCACGCACTGCGCAGCCGACCAAAACACGGAAGTAAACGAAGCTGTCACCCCGAAGCAGTATATTTACCTTACTTTTCCTTTTTAAATCAACAAATAATATCCATCTAAAGATAATTTTCTCGACAGGCGACAGTGCAATTAAAAACCGAAAAGCTATCTTATGCTGATGTCTGCATTAGCATAAAAGCGTGCTAGAAAAAACAAAACAAACGAGGAAAACTCAGGTGAGTCAGGAGCAAAGTCTGTATGAAGTGTGTTTTGTGTGGCAATAACACGTTGCTGTGGACTAGAAAAGGGCAAGTTTTTCGTCAGCAATACAGGACTTTTTTCAACGAGTTATTTGTGTGTCAGCAGGGTGAAATGGAGAAAAAAGTGCACAACCTGCCGAGGAGAGTAGATGAGCAAAGAGAGGCTACAGAGAGAGAGAGAGAGAGAGAGAGAGAGAAAGGGAAGGAAGGAGCCATAAAGTGCGTGTTTAGGATGTGTACACAAGAGATCCAGGAGGACCCTCTCCTCATCTTTCATGTTCATGTTCACTCCTGCAGTGAGAAAACTATTGAGGGCAAGGGAATGAAGACAGGGGTATGAGCCAAACAAGAAAAGGTCAAGGCCTGCTGAAATATGGAAGGAGGAGAGAGTAGAGAAAAAAGAGGTGGTTGTTCATGCAAAGGGTCGGGGCATACAAACTCAGCACTTTGTATTGGAAGTCATTTAGCAATGCAGTGTATGCATGCAGTATTCTTTCAAAACACTGCAGTCTGCAGACTGTTTATAGGTAGAAATTTCATGTAAGCTGAATTGTAATACTAGCATGCCTGTGAAAGACACAACACACTGTACGTCTTGAACTGATGAGCTGTCCAGAATGACCGAAAGTGCCATCAACTCTCATCTGGTTAGACCTACCATTTGTGAAATTATTTTGGGATCTAAATTGATGATTTAATTGTTTTAGATAACTACAATTATATTTCCTAGTAGAAATAGTATAGCCCAGTTCAGTTCACAATACCATATCAAAATTGTAATTTAGCAAACACTAACATACTAATCCAATGGCCACTCACAGCATACAGCAAAACTGAAATAAAAATAGTCACATTATTAAAATGAAATAAAATTTTAGTTAAACCTACAAACCTATTCTGAAATGCTTGGCCTTACTTACTTACCCCTTACCATTACCATAATATTGATTAAGATAACGTTTTTGACTTAAATCTAGATAAAAATGTATAATTTATTAATGTATGCATAAATAATATAATATAATGTTTAATTTTCTCTGGTCTCTGTAGATGTTAAGTTGTCAAAATAATTTTCTGTCCTATTAGGATGCAGCTGTACCCCATTAAACCTCATATGTCGCAGTAACATTAGCAGGGATTAGTCCTTAGCATCTTGGACTTTCCACAGTGAGAACATGAGAACCATTTGCAGAAGGTCATTGCTATTTATAAACTGTCCTCTTGTCTGTGTCTCTTCCTTTCTCTGATCCCACAGAATTGTTTTCGGTATCATGGACAACCAAGGGGAACCCCAGCCAGGTGCCAACGGGCTTCCAACAGAAGAACTACCGCAGATGGACGGATCATGTGACGCTTGTGAGCCGGACGAGCCCCAGCCAGCCACACAAGTTTGCCACACATGCAACTTTGCCTTTTGCCCTCTTCACGCCGACAAACACACTAGTAGCACAAATCACCCTCTAATGCCTTATTACCAGGCGGAGGCACTGGCTCATGGACTTGGCATGGGCAGAGGCTTCGCAAATGATGCGGTTGAAGAGCGAGCTGTCAATGAGGGCATGGCGGCTGTTGGAGCGGTAAATGGGGCAGGACTAGGGGGAGCGGTGATGAGCGGGGTGCCTTTGCCTGGTGGAGCAGAAGGTGGTGGCGAAGAAGCAGCTGCAGATCCAGGGAAAAAGGACACAGTGACAGTAGAGAGGCTACGGTGTAAGGACCATGGCCAGGAGGGGTCGCTGTATTGTAAAACCGACGAGCAGATTGTGTGTGTGGTGTGCGCCGTGCAGGGCGAGCACAAAGGACATGAAATCATCACTTTGTACGAGGGTTACGCCTGGCAAAAGGTGAGAGATGGGTCCAGCTCATGTACTTTAAGTGATGAATGGCTCTGTGGTTGGAGTTCTACAGAGATCAATTAAATCATCGTCCTCAAATTACCAGTGAAAAACACAGACAACACAAACTAGACAACATACCAACAATTATGAATGAAGTTTAACATTAATGTCCACTTTGAAACCTACTGTGATTCTAGAAGTAAATTTTTCATTAGTTTTCACATAAACATGGAACAAATATTCACATAAAGACACAACATGGGTAATCAGCTTTCTTAATGATATTTGTTGCCTTAAAAACATGAAATGTGAATCCAGTATTTTGTTTTACCTGAATATATTTTAGAAAAAATAATGAAAAAAAGTCCTACAAGGCTGCAGTCATTGCTCCATAATGACAAACAAACCAACAAAAACCTCTATGCATGTCTATATACAGGTTAGAACTATTGATGGGCTGCCTATTCTACAGTAACACATTTGGTTTACTCTGTGTCACTGCTGGCTTCCATGTGTATTGACAAACTACAGAGGTCACATATAGCCACTGCCTGGAGCGACACTATTTGCTCAATTCCTGTTTTAGTTTCCATTCTAATCGCTAGAGATGCAAGAGATTTTATTTCTGTGCAGAAATTCAGTATGTCAATGCTACAACCAAAAACAGGGCATCTGTAATTGATAAGTTACTCCGTAATTAGACTTGAATACAAAAGAAATTGCGTGTGTGTTGTGGTAAATGCTGTACTTGTCTTTTTTCACCTTTAGAGCAGACAAGGGTATGACCTTCTGGCCTACACGCAGCAGATGGGTGAGAAGATTCAGGAGAAGTGGACAAACCCAGAGGTACATGTGCCATTGTTTGCAAAGTAGAGGTTAAAGTTCCAACTGCAATTGGAATGGTCTCAATTCAAAGATTGTTTTTTATCAAAGACATTGGAAGTTGATTTTACACCAGAATCAGGACATGAAAGGTTACATCCTAAAAGACCTGCAATTCCTGTGCCAGTATGTTGAGCTTGTTTAACCCACTGACAAAACATCTACACTTGTTTATTTTGGAATTTTATTAATTGTTAGTGCTACAGTTATTGTATTTATTTCAAAGTCGTAATAAGTAGTTGAAAGCTTCACTGCTTAACTTGCCGGAAATCATTTTTTAAGTTTCCTTGTTGTTGTTGTTGTTGTTTTTATTGTGTATATTCTATACTGGCATTCATTTTATCACTGCTCCGTCATAGAATTGTAGAACAGTACTACAATAGTTTTTTGTAGTAGTTATTAATACATTTATTGGTGCAAAAAGTGGATAAGAGTTATTTTAATTCCACCATTTCTCATTTCTAATTCTGCTGTGAGCCGCAGCGGTGAGACACTGCAGTCTTGAATGAGATAAAGACGGATTAGAGAGAGATTAACTCATAAAGGCATTGAGTAGTAAACATGAAGGCCAATTATTCCAATCAATACATTTATTATTCTGCCCCATTCATACATATCAATCTAATGAGTGTGTATAGAATTTATCTAGAAGTGTGTCAGTGATGACTTTGTCATTATTTAGTGGTTTCAGCTCATCCGTATTTGACTTGTTTTATTTCTGCCTCATTCAAATCCTTTGTATGGGATAGATTCTGTATCTGTATTCTGAAACTGTGAAATGTTTTTGCTACTTGTGTAACCTTTTAGCATTCCCTGAGTTGTCTTTTGTTTCAGTCACAAATGTTTGAGTAATCCTTCATCATTAGTCTATCTGCATCCACAAAGTTCAAAATGTAGATGTTTTGAATTTAACATCATAGTTTAGCCTAATTTGACTGAGTAAGTAACTTTAGCTTGTCACGTTTTGAAGATTATTTAGTTTTGCTTTGTTCAGTTGAGAATGGCTTAGATCTTAGATCTTTTCTGTTGCACTGAAAATGTGACTAAATAAAATACTAGTGAAAGTGTATGGAGTTTAAAAATAGAAAAGCACTTTCTGTATTACCACTACTGACATCATAGGTTTTTGAGTAAAATGTGTGAATAGACAAAAATTAACTTGCAAGTTTTTGATGAGGAAACAAGGTAATAACATAGAGCAACATTTTGTGTGATACAGCATCAATTAAACATGCTTGTAGATAATAAATATTTAGCCAGGAGGTGTATCATGTGTTGACCCATCTGAAGCTTTGCAGTTAGATCTCAGGTGCAGAAAACCATTGAATGAAACACCTCGCTTGTCTCAGCTGGTGTATGTTTCAAAGTGTGTGTTAGAGTGCATTTGATTTGATGACCTCTGTTACTTTCACTTGCAGCATACATATACCTCTGTTATGGCTAGGAATAGGCGTTATATCATTATTAGTATCAGTAGCAGCTGACATTTACGATATTTTGACAAAATAGTGGTGATGGTATTTTTAGAGAAGGTCCTCTCTTCTTTGTGTGATACAGGTCATCCATTTTGTTCTCAAAGCATCAATTGTGTAATTTTGAACAGACAAAAAAGTTAAAATATGAAATAAACAGCAATTAAGTTAGGTATAGCTGAATATGTACATCATAATGCCACAGAATAATTTATGTCCCAATTAACTACAGTTTATTTTTTATTACAATGAAAAGTAAGTTTGTGATCTTGTGAGCTGCACTATGGATATACAGTATATCTGTTATCGACCACAGCAGGAGATTAAATATTAGATACCAATATCGGTTCAAAAAATCCATATCGCGCCATCTGTAGATAGACAGACACATTTTCAAGGTTAACAGAATGTAAGAGGTTTGTCAGTAAAAAAATAAAAATAAAAAATCAAATTGGCTTTTTAGATGACAGCTCACTGAAGGTTAGCCCAAAAAGTTGCTTTGAATTTGTGATCATTATTTTTCACTTTAGCAGCAGCCCTTGATGACCAAGAGTACAAACAGTAGAGCAGGAAGAAGCAAGCGATAGTGCCAAGATGTGCCTCCGGGATGAATAGTAATGCAGATGGCTGCTTGTCATGCATTGTTAAATTATACACTCTAGCCCACATTTATTGGTAATGGATAGAAAGTGAATGTCAAGTAGGACTAATTATATTAAATTGGTTTTATACATGTGGGCCATTCACTTAACACACACACTTATGCTTGCCTGGCAAATCCAGGCGATATATTAAAACAAATATATTGTCCGGCCACCTTGTCCCTCTTTCAAATGTATTTATTGATTTCCACAATTCTGGCTGGAATAGCTTTTTTTGTATTTTCGGTTTCTGAAGAAGCTCATGGCTTTTATGTATGGCTTGTCAAAAACCAGACTCATCCAAATATGTTTTTGTTTTTTCTTTGTTTACTTCAATTTCAGCTTCAATACAACTAGTTAACTAACACACATCAATTAATCTATAAGACCGAGGTTGTACACGTGAACTCAGTGGGATGTAGCCGCTTTGCTCAGTAACTGCAGAGCCGTGACCTAACCTTGGAGCCTTAATGCAGGAGGTTAATTTCGATGTGCCTGTGAAAAGTAGCACTCTTAACTGTACCTCACTCCCTTGTTGACTTCCTAAACATTACCATACTGAAATATCACAACTGCCCCAAGGACTTTTAAGATATTTAGCCTTACTTCACCTTAAAATGAGTCACTTACCAGCTGTCACCAGCACAGGGGGGCTGTTTTCCAATGTTTGTGCATACTTGCTTCTTAAAATATTTGACAGACTCTTATCAAGTTTAATTTAACTACACTGTAGTACTGTATGTAAGAAGAGGTAAGGGTTGTACGACTAGATTTAACCCTTTGCTGGTGATTTTATAAAACTAGGACTGCCTAATTATGTATTTAGCCTGAGGTGTGTGGATCTAATCTCTGCGCTCATATCTGCACTCTCCACAGGGGCTCGAATTTAACTGAGACGAGACGCTGTATGTAGATGTGCTGAGGTGTGATATAGAGCCAGACGAGAGCACACTATGCAGTTGTTTGAAAAGGTTGAAATAAAATTGTCAGTGGCAGGTTAAATCAAACAAAAAAAGCTTATAGAAAGACTACCTCACTGTCAACACTACAATTACCTATTCTATGGAATATCTATCAGGTATCACTGAAATAGCTAAGTAACAAACAGGTGCACATCTGGCTGGAATAGCTTTTTTTGTATTTTTTTTGTCACATTGTGTAACATCGCATGAAATCACACAGTGTAGATGTTTAGAAAAAAATCAGGTTAATAAAACAATTTACATATAAAAGCTTTTGTATATTTCACCCTTCCCCTTCAAATCAGAAATTTCAATTCAGTAAACACTCAAATCTCAACTTTTCCTCAAAGCCTGCAACCCAAACTATACTAATTGATTGCACTTTCTCTCTTTTTGTCTTGTTATGTGTTCTCATGTAAAGCGTCTTTACATTACCCTGAAAAGCGCTATATAAAACCAATGTATTATTAGTATTATTAATATGAGAATAGAAACAATGCTTATGAGGATGCTCTTTTCGGTCTTTGACATTGTTCGTAATTTCTGCTCTTTACCTCACATAGCATATTCACCATGGCCTCATATTTTATTTACTTACTTGCAGCCACAGTGTGCTGTCCAAGGTACAACCTAATCGGTCTGTGAAGTGTCTGAGAATATGGCACCAGAAGCACCACACACACACCACCATCTTACTGGGCTTTGTGACTTTGAACCCTGCACTAGCTTTCTTTCATTCTCTCTGGCTCATGAAATCTATAAGAGCAGCCAATGCATTAGAGCTGTCTTAGGAAGAACAGGCAGAGGCATGAAAGGACTTGACTGGCACAATTTTGTTTATCTTTTTTCTTTTTATGCGTTTTTCCTCCTGCTCAACTCTATATTGAAGTTTGTCATTCCCATTCTGTCTTTGCTCACAGCATTTTAATTGAATTACTCACTATCAGTCTCCTAGAAAGTTACTTGGCTGACATTGTTTTGGTTCTAAACCAAGAGAAAAGTGAAGGATATTTGAAGTTCGGTACAAATAAGCTGCTGTCCAATTTTCTGGCACATTTTTACTTGAGATTACTCTACTGGACTTGTATACAGAGTTTTAGTGTAAGCTGTTGGATATAATGGGTAGCAGATATGAAAGTGAGTTTGATAGAGGCCATAGTGCTAAGGGCAAGGACAGCTCCATGTAACCCCAATCTTTTATTAAAGCCTATTTGTCCAGTCACACAGGGAATGGCTCAGAGAGAGAAATCTAAAACATGCATTAAAGTTAACAAGAATACATTTGACCTTAGTTGGGCAAGCTTTCAATTTCAGCCACCTTCAACCCTAAACAGAATCAGAATAATTATTTTTATTTTCTGTCTATCGTTGTTGCAATGAGATGAATAATTCACTAGTATGCCAAGTATTATAAGGTTTTATAATGGCAGTCTTCTAATACTGCCATACATTTAATGTAATGTTGTTATTATGTAATGTTATTATTTTCTACTCCAGCTATTCGTATACTTAAACAATAGGTGAAAAACAAGCTGTGAAAACATGCCATTTGTCAGTGGTGCAGATTTAGCAAAATACTTCTTACAACAGTGCTGTTGTTTTTCTTTGTAATAAGAGCAATTAGATTAAAAGCAATGGCCTCTTTGATACTTGTTTATGTTCTATTTAGGTACACAGTGTGGATGTTTAATGTGTTTGTTACTGATGTCTTATTCCCAGGAGTCTTCATCTGCATTTTTGTCATCAGCTTTAATGAGACTCACAACCTTCCTTGTATCAGGTCACAAAGTTTGCTATGATGTGACGTTAATTCTGTTTGAATGTCCTGCAGCCTTAATCAAGTGGAGTGTTAGGACAGGGGCTATTTTTAGACATCAACTGATCACTGTTATTTGCCTCAACAAAACATCCAGCTTTGTTTATTTAGAATGCATTCAGAGAGCTGTCGCAGTTTTAGATGTAAGTCATGAAATGTGTAGTTTTTTTAGAAAATGTGACTCATGTGCCTCTTGTTCTGCTTGCATTACGCTTCACTTGTATAAAAGAAAAGAAAACTTTAACCTCTGCATGATACAATAAAGCATGTGGCACATTTTTGTTGTAGTCAGAAACGTTGTGCCAGCTGTCATTTCAAATAACCAAGGAGAAAAATTTTAAACGTTAAAAGTCCGACATTCCTCTCTTAGCTTTAGTTACTTTTGTTCTCAACATGAGCACTCTGCAAGGTTTGTCTTGTTGGCTTGTCATGAAACAGTACAGTGAATGAGTTGCAAGAAATGCAAGTTACATAAAGTTAAGACCAAAAATTACTATAAATATGATTTTGATTCATCTCTATGGAGAAACAGTTTGTCCTGACTTAATACATTATAATTTGTACAAGCCTTAGCCAAGTACCATAATCTCCTGTGTAAGATATAAATGCATCCTCACAATGTAGTGTCTGATGTCCTAGGCACTCCTAGTCAAGCTCAGCGCCCTTGTAGCCACGCTGGGCTGTCTCTCCTGAGGCCTCATTCAGCAGCCACAGCTCGCAGCAATGCAAATGAAGATTAGCACGCATCACTGCTCTCTCCTTGCACCGAGAGAAGTCCTGTCAAACTCCTGTCCATGCACCGCTTTGGGCCAGAGGGCTTCTCTACTCCATGAACCTCGCACTAAATAATCTATAGGATCATGGCTGACAACTGTTCCGAAGTAAGGGGAGGAATACTGAGGGCATAGAACACACAAGTCATATAACTCTGTCATCATTTTTGTTCAGACTGGCAGTAAGTTCGGTGTACTGTAGTTTGGGTACACTAATGTAGCGGCTAAACCTGTAGTATGCTGATTAGACTTGCCTCTTATCTAATGTGTTGTTGCTGTCCCATCTCCAGATCTTGAGCTAACAAGGATTGCATAACTAGAAGGTTTTGCCAATTGTCCTAATTTTTCCCATGCAACTAGCTGTTATTCAAATCTAAGAGAAATTAACAAAGACGGCACTTTTTTCAGCAGAGGCAGGGCGAACTGCCACAGTGCAGTGGAACCCTAAACCCCAACTACTCTCAGCTGTGATGACATTCTTCACAACAAATTTACAACCAATCAAGATGAACTAATTGAAATGATTCTGTTTATTAATATTGCACAAGTCTAAGTAGTAAAAAGAAGGAATCACTCAATAATAAGCTCTCTGCTGTTTTTGTGCTGTTTTTGAGAATACAAACATGACAGGTATAATCCACTCAATCTGACAAATCTGCTACAATTTGCTACAACCCTGCACCAAAGAGAAAATGCCACTTGCAGTCTGTTTATCATTCAAACCTGACAATGGCAGACAATACAGGTATTGTTGTCTTTAGCCGGTGTAGTTTGCTGTTCTCTGTTCATCACAAACCCATTCAGACAATTTAATTTACTTAAACAACAACAGAAACGGCTTTGCATTCCAACTGCATGTTAAATAACCACTCCTGTCTTATTTAAATTGAATGATGTTCATGCTGTCTGCACCATTACAAAGAACATGAAAAAAGTATGTCACTTCCCAGGCTGCGTTTAATGGGTAATTGGAAGAATCTGATTGCAGGAGAAGAAATGGGAAAGTACTGGAGGCCCAGGGGTAGACATTCGTGATTTTCTGCTTCACCAGATGAAAGAATGCAGCAAGAAAAAATGTATAGCAAGAAAAATTAAGGAATTTTGTGTTTTGTTTGCGATAGATTTGTTGTCCAAAAGTTAGAAATGTTGTTTTTAAGGTATTCAGCAAGACATACGCTGATCTACTTTGCATATTTCACATATAAGGTGGAAATCGGACCTATCTCTGGATACGCAACAGGCTGTTTATTTGCCATATGTATTTTGCCGTGCTTGAGTGCAAAGTCTTTGGAGGAGAGGGAAAGGATTAAAAGGTACATTTGGAAGAGCAGTGCAGTGTCTTGAAAGCAGAGCAGATGGTGGAAGGATTCTCTGAGGTGTGTGTCTGCAGATGGGATGGATGCTGCCCGATGCTGTTAGTCAGCTCTTGCCTGAGTCTATCAGGTTTGTTCAGTGTGATGATGTGAATGCTGCGCAAAACTAGTGTCTGGAGTCCTATTAGTGCAGAAGACTTTCTCTTCACTTTTCTGAGTGCATGCAGTTTGAGAAGCTCTCTTAGATTGATATAAACTGGCATACTCTTAAAATAATAATAATAAAAAATGTACAGTATATCTATAAAAAATGTATATTTTTTTAAAGACATTACAAACCTTTCTTAGTGGAGGGTTCGCCATCTGCTTATTATGGATATGTTATTTCATTGCCTGTAATGCTTTACAGTATAACATTAGCTTTCATTTATTCAATTACAGGAGTTGAATTAGCTAAATATGCATTTAAAAAAGATATCTCTAGGTCATATCCGTATACCAGCTTTGTGGCATCCACTGCATGGAATGCAACCATATATGCCATATAGTGACACCTTCCAGGCAAAGCAATAACATGTTCAAGAAAATTAAAGTTAGATAATACAGCTCCAGCTACTTCATGAACAGATTGTGACTGGCTATGCACATACAGTATGTACAAGATCAGGGGCGGACTGGGGATAAAAAACAGCCCTGGACATTAGTTAGCCCCAGCCCAATCCATAATATGCGGCAATACATTCTAAATGTTAAAGATTTGTTTTTTCCTACTTAAAATACAGTACATAGCAATTCTGGCTCAATTTGTTTAATTCTTTTATATTATAAAGGCTAAAATGTGAGTAATAGTGCATGGGTACAATGTTTGAGCATACATTGTCTCTCTGGTCCGGGGGGTTTGGGGCCCTCCCCCAAGAAAATTTTGAGAAAACAGGTGCAATTTCCTGTAATTTGGTGAGTTTTAGACTTGTTTTTATAGATCAAGATAACCTGAAATGAATAGACATATTATTAAACTATCAGCAGGTCAGCAAGTTTGCATTTGGTGCCCCCTGGTGGTTGGTTTATAAGACAATAATTAAGAGGCCATTTATAGAATTCAAAGTATATGAACAAACTAAATAGTAGCTTTGAAGACAGGAGGGTCTGAAAATGTGAAAACTAGATATAATTTCCTTTAATGTGTTCATAATGTTTTTTTTTTTTAGACCAGCAAATTCAGTATTTTACTAAAGTTAGTTTACGTGTTAGTTTGTCCCATAATATGTTTGCACTTCTCACAAAGATTCACAGCTTTTGTGCATTTCTATTTTCTGTTTGGTGTATTTCTCAGTGGGGCCCCAGCCCTCTGTGTCACCCTGCTCTCTTGCCTGTGCTCCGCCCCTGCTCTCTCTCTCTCTCTCTCCAGTGCGCACGAAACACATGCACCTGACGAGCTGCATCCTCACACTTGTGAACGGTCACAGAAATCCTAATGTTGAAAACTTTAGTCAGAAACAAATAAACTCATGCTTAGTGTTTTAAAATAGACACAATTCACCTTCAAAGTCTAGAGAAATCTGCCGTACCTCGCCGCGATAAATTCGTTGCGGTAATTTACATGACTAAGAGACGTATGGATTCATCTGCTGTTTATGCTCGTAACTTTGTGAATATTCGTCATATTGGCGCGAAATAAAGACTGGCTAACATATTGATTTTCCGTTATTTGCTGTTAATGATCAGACGAATGTGCAGACGTCTGTCACTCAGTGGCCGGGGCTGACGGTCCTCTCATCACCGTGCTCTCTCCACACGTTTACAGCCACTGTCTGTACTATGGCCGGGTCTGTGCTCTCTGACTGTCTGTCCTGCTTCCCTCTCAACTTCTAACATGCATCTGTCTTCTCCCTGGCTGCCGCACTGCGCAGCTGTGTGGATGTGGCCGCTGCTCCATGATCAGCTGTTAAAAGTACAGAGGCCACCGGCCCATGGAGCGAGCGGCCGTTCTGTGCTTCTCCAGAATGCACCTATGGCCAGTCCGCCCCTGTACAAGATACAGTGGAACATACAAATAGAAAAAAATATATATACTGAAGTCTACATTCATTTGTCTGTCTTTAGATGACCACAGAGGAGCTGGAAGACTTTGTGAATGGTGAGTTTGACGAACTGCGGCGGTTGGTGCGTCTGGAGGAGCGGAGGACCCTGCACCTGGTGGACCTGAAAGAAGCCTTCCTCACAGCCACAGCAGCAGAGAAGATAGCAGAGATCCATGTGGAGACGGAGCGTCTACAGGAGGAGATGGACAGTATCACCCAGCAGCTGTGTCTTCTGGAGCAGGCTGACAAGGAATCCCTGGCCCCTGCTCTGATCAGACAGGCCGCCCTGGCAGAAGCCCGACCCGTGCTCAGACTCCAGGTAAGCCTGTTTCAACTGAATCAATGAGATCCATAATTCTCTGCTTTGCTGTAGGTAGAGGCCAATATAATAAAGTTATGGTTAGTAGGACATATTGATTTGAATATTTCATTTCAAGTAACCGGAATAACGTCTTCATCGTGCATTGTATTTCGATAATATATAACAAAACTTTAAAGCAGCCATTTGTAATTAAAGCCTTCTATTTACTGTATATTTTTCATTAACGTTTCGAGACATTTAGACAGGCATGTATTGAAAAAAAAAGTCAACATTAAAAAGTTATTACCATCTAAATGTGGTTCCCACATCTTGTTGACTTTTTACGCTACTCACTACTTGGTTGCAATGCCAAGCACAGAGTATGTCACAGAGTTAACAATGTTTTGTAATTATTTTTCAACTATATAAAATATGTGAATGAATATTTATGATGAAAAGCCACAATAAAGAGAACACATGAAGTTTTGAATAGGAAACCAATGGACCTGTTTTCTCACATTCAGTTTTACAATAAACACAATGCAAAGTTTACTCATTTTATTACTACAGGCCCCCACACACCTAAAATGTGTTGGCAAGCATTTTAGATACAGCATTTTAGTATTATCTATTACACACTGCTGATATTATAATACTTATATAATCTTTTGCTTGTTTGAACTCCTGAACTGTGATTTGAAGATCAATTATCCCACACATACTGCAGCTGTGGTCTCCTACAAATTCATAAAATAAGAATAAAATACAAATTATACCAGCCTTAGACAGCATGTTGCAATGTCATGTGAAAAACATTTTGATGTTTTTAGTCTTCAAAGTTGTGAGCTTTTTTTCAAAGAGACTTTCTTCTTTTTTTATGTGTAGAAGCCACAAAACAACCCGAGACTAAAAATCCTCAGATTCTGAAGTGCTTTGAAAAGTTTGCAACATTATTTATAATATAAAAAGATTGCAAATGTGTACAGAAACGGAAAAACTTGAGAATTCTAGCAATTGCGTTAGCATTACTTTAATACCAAAGCTTTGTGGAAACATTCATCTCAAACTAAATCACTGAATCTGGTATTTTTTTCTCACTCATTTTAGATTACACTCTCCTGCCTAATAAAACTAACTGACCAAAACGTCCTTAAGAACTAAGTCTGGTTAATTTTCTACACCTTTTTCCCTACAGTATGTTCTTTATTACTGTATATAAAGATTACTTGTAAAAGGAAAATTCTTCACAAGGTTGACACAGTAAATTATACCATCACTTTAAGTTGTTAGCTTTGTTAACAGCTCAGCAAAGAAAAAAAACACTCCACTATCAGGGTCAATTGCTAATTAATCCAAACATTACGCTAACAGCCAGGGTTCGCATTGAAAAAGCAAGGGCTATTGCTTTCATCAATAAACAATTAAATGGTACAACTGGCCAGCTGGAACAAAGCTAATCACTGTGTGCGATGTCGTGCCAGCTTGTTATAGTTACTTTGATAACCATTGCATTGTCAAACTACAAACTTCAAACAGGCTTTACTGTATACTCTGAATAAAAACATGACATTACTTTACCAGCAATTTTCATCATCTGTACACTGTTAATGAACTTAACACAAATTGTTACATACAAATATATTCAGAGTGTGAAGCAGCCCAAAAAAAAATTCACAATGTTTTCAACCATTACTAGAGACAGACATGTCCCCTGTCCAAAATGGCACTCATCTCACCATGTTTGATTTATAAATGTATCAATATTTATTCTAATTAACATTTGATTCACCTGTTTCTATTTGATCCAAACTATGCAACTATGTTTGTGTTAACGGGTGAGAAACTTAATCGGCTACCATGCAGCTACGTCCCGAGGGCCAGATTTTTCAGATAGTCTTGGCCTCTGGGCTGGGGTCCACTGTACATGACCAATGTTGCAAAAATTTAGGATTGAACAAAATCTCCATCTGTTTCAGTAATGTTAGTCACTCACTACTGCTCTAGAAAATGTCCAAACCAGTACTGAACCAGAAATAAACAAAACTAGACTAGCCAAGTCTGAACAAGAGTAATCATCATTAGGCCAAAACCAGGTCTGGTCTAAAGCAGAAATACACCACAACTAAAACAGCACAGACTCCGGTCTCAGTACAACCAGAATTAACTCTCCAAAATATTGTTAAATATTTTTGTATAGCACAATTCATACACAAAGCAATTCAAAGTGCTTTACAAAAAAGGAAGAGATATAGCAAAATCACAATACAAAACAAAACAACATTATTAAAAATGTAAATAATAATCATAACATTTACTTTAAAAGAAATAGAGTGGAGATAAAAGTTCATTCATTAGGCACTAACATGTCAGAGATGTACTTTGGTGCTAGTCCATGGAGAGACTTAAACACAAGCAGAGCCAGTGCACAGATCTGAGCACATGACTAATGTGATCGACTTGTACACTGTACACAAAATACATTTTTGAGTTAACTAAAAATGATGAAATATGGTTGCAACAAGATTCATAACTCATGAAAGCTGATTTGTGTAATATGTCCCCTAAAAAAAAAGAAACTAAACTTTGAAATGCCATTGACTTAAAGAACTACTCTGGTCTTTTTTTATCCAGAGAAATCATGTAACTGTGATGCTTTCAATGTCACTTACTTCTCAGTACAAAAGTTCAACACAAAGTCTCTCCAAAAGCCCTTTGCTCAGATGTATTTTATAACTGACAACTAAATCCGCCAAGACCCAGGTTCCATTAAAGTCTTAACTGAAAGTCGATGGTGACTCCACTCTTTTTTTTTTTTTTTTTTTTTTCTTCCCACATTTTTACTTATTGCAAGTGTAACCAACACTGTAGCTGACAGCATTATTTGTCCAAATGCTGTTCAGGGAGAAGTCGATCCTAGGTGTAAAGAACCAACTTGTAGAGCTATGCGCTTTTCCATTACCGCTGCAGTGAATCCCAAAGGCACCCACAACACTTCTGTCCATCTTAACTCAACATTTCTGGGGGCAATTTTGTCTAAGAGCCCCTAGCACCGTATGGCTTTAGAAAATGACTGACTTTAGGATTAATTCTTCCCCTGTGTGCTCTCTCTTTCTACAGATGGCACATTCAACCATTCACTTTCTTGCCACCTTACCGCTGAACTGTAGCAAGGGCACATTCTTGATGAATCGCTTTGTCAGAATGACTAATATCTCTTAAAATTCTTAAATATGATGTCTCAGACAGGCAGAAAGGACAGTCAAGACCTTTAGTGAACTTAGGCTTGTGAGTGGTTGTTTTTTGTTGTGGTTGTAGTTTGGGAAAAGGTGTGTAGGGCTGGGTCATGTCATGATAAGTAAGATTATCCCTATGATTTCCCACTTGTGTATTTGATTGAATGCAGACCTAAGAGTTGCCAGTTCCACTTTTTACAGCGACTTCGGGCTTAATTTTTAAAAGTTTCTAATGAATTTTGAAAGTTTTTTGGGCTGCAGTTTAAAGTCATAAATTAGGGTGATTTTGATACATTTTTCAGGTTTGATCAACAAAAATGTCAACATTTATGTCTGAAAGATAGAGTTTCATGCCTAAAAGTTATTAGAAAAACTATATTCCAAATCTATTAACACTTTGAGTTATATACAGTATGTTCCAATTAATCAACTATTTTATTGACATTTTAAAGAGGCTTGTTTCTCTCTGAAAATCTGGCGACACTAATCAGTGTTTGCTGAACTAGGAACATTTTGATAAAGCAGATGATTTATTTACCTCAAAGGCAAGAGGTTAGTGTTAGAGTTAAAACAGACTTTATATCAAACCATTATTGGATCTGGCTCCAAGAATGATATCCATCTTTTGCCATATCGCCCAGCTCTAGTGTCCTTTTTGAAATGTGGAGCTGTATTGCTTTTCTGATCATGTATTTTACTTTCTGGAGTTGAAACATTTTTTTAACATCTAACTAATTTACAGTAACGTAGCTTAACGATATTTTGTCAGCCGAAGATAAAACATTTCTCCTGCATTTTCTGCTTTTTTGTTAATCAATACATACATTTCACGTGAAACAAGTGCAGATCCCAAGCACTATATGAATACCACACAGCAGTCCCAGTTGCATTCTCACTGAGGTTTTAGGCAGTGCTTTTCACCTACATGTGCACAGCTTAAAAAACAAGTTTTCACTCTCTCTCCCAAAACAACACTCTAGTAGTGTTGTCACGATACTAAAATTTCAAACTCGATTCTTGATACCGATTTTGATACCACTGTGCTAACTTTAGATTTTTTTTTTCTTTTGATATTATTTTTTTTTAATTATTAAAAAAAAGTTCTACATTTAACATGGGCTTAGTATCACTATTGTTCATTGTAATTACATGAGCTTTTCACCAGTGGAAACTGCACAAATCCAGTTTCCACACTAAGCATGACATAGATTGCCTTAAGAAATAATAGATTCTGTCCACTTGAGTCTGCCTGATATGTTGAGAACACTCTCAAAGGGTCCTTCACAACTTCTTTGTCCAATTAGAAGCTGAACTAGTTCTGGTTCAACCCAGTTCAGCTTAAATGTAACCATGTACACGCTGCTTGGTATCCAGCTGCTTCTGGTCAATACTTCTTCTGTGTGTGCCAGTTTACTGGCTGCAAATTATACTGACCTGATAGCTTGAAATCTGGCCAAAAACACAAATTCTCTCAACAGCTAAATGTTGTCACAAATGCGTTTTTCGTTTTTCCTGATTCATGCATAAGTAAATACATATTAAACAAATGAATCAATTGACTGATTTTTCTATACAGAGTGTTATAATGTACTGAAAGTCAACAATATCCCCATAGGAGCTTTGGTATCATCCCTGCAGTGTTCTTGTTGATTGCAATTATACGCTGCATAGTAGGTGCTGCAGATCAGGTCTTTTATCTTCATAAGTTATGTATTTGAGTTTTGAGGCAGGTGAAGCCATGACAGTCAAATAGAAATGATGCATAGTACTGAAACATTCTAGTTCTCTTCCTGTAATTCAACCGCAGTATTAATTTACAAATACAAATATATCTACTCTATAAGTCTTGGAATAATCAAATATCCACTGCATTCAGTCTCAACTTGAAAAATGCAGGTAGATATTTAAATTGTAGGCTTCCTGTTGCAGTAAGAGGCATGTACAGTACAGAGCAAAAGTTTGGACACACTTTCTCATTCAAAGACTTTTTTTTTAATTTTCATGACTATGAACATTGTAGATTCACACTGAAGACATCCAAACTATGAATTAACACACGTGGAATTATAGTACATAGCCAAAAAGTGTGAAACAACTGAAAATATGTCATATTCTAAGTTCTTCAAAGCTTTGCACACTCTTGGCATTGTCTTGATGAGCTTGATGCAGTTTAGCTCACCCCAAGCCATCTCTATTGGGTTCAGGTCTGGTGACTGTGGAGGCCAGCTCATCTGGCGCAGCAGCCCATCACTCTCCCTCCAGGTCATTCATGGTGTTTATATCTTCAGTGTGAATCTGCTTAGGAGCTTTCTGCCTGGCGCTGCTATTACAACGTTAAACTCTTCTTTCTAAGCTTTAGAAAGTCTACAGACTCAGCACAATCCATAGAGAAAGAATTTAATGAACATCTTTGTGAACACCAAGACATTTTTGTTTCTTCTGTGGGATAAATGCTGCAATTTTCTGCAATTCCATCAAATTTGCATCAAGGTTTTTTCAATCAGGATTAAATAGCATATACTTATATAACAAATTCCTAGATTTACCCAAATAAACACTGAACTCCTCAGAGTAATGTGACTTTTCAGGGCTATTTTATACTCATTACAACCGTGGTCCCAAAAATAAGGTCCATTATTTTGCTCATAAAAATCTTTTACATCCCTATCCATCCCCATTAAAGTGCACTGCTCCCCACATGTGACTAATGTTTGCAGATCTGGGCTTGGGCTAGGATTGCTCCTTTTAAAAGCTCGTGAATATACATGAGCACAACTGCTGGATGAAAGTGAGAATTAATTGGTCTGATTTGGAGCCACACCAGCTGTGGTCTGGGGCTGATATAAATTATGTTGTTTACCTTTTATTTGTCATCCTCAGCACCTGTTTGCCAATTCTGAATATGTTTTTTTCTCTCCCTCTCCCTCTGGTTGTTTTCAGCATGACGCAGAAGCCAGGCCAAGGTAAGAATAATGTTCCTATTTTTGGAAGAGGGGTGGTGAAATTAATATTGTATTATAAAAGTCGTCTGAATCACTTGGAAGCCGCTGGGGAGCAATTTTATATAATCTAAGTCAAAATGTTGCATGCTGATTTTTGTAAGTTACACACATTTATTAAAAAACAAAAAATCTGAAAGCTTGAGATAGTTCTATGTTTTATGACATGCTCAGTAAACCAAAGTGTTTTCATCTTTCCTATGAGGCTAAAAGACATGACAAAGTATAGTCTAGTGTTATTCCTAAGCTTAATTGTTGAATTTGAAAGCAGGAATGTTTGGTCCTTTGAAACCTTATGGTTTCACAAATATGTTTTCTTGCATTTATTGATCGGGTTAGCTTTCTTTCCAGGTCTGAGCTTGACCTTGTGCCACATGCTCGGTTTTATACATTAAAAGGCAAGTGACTTTTTTGCAACAAAAATTGCATAGTGGTGCATGCTTTTGGTTGTTCTCTTGTGTGCAGATATAGATTAACATGCAGGACTTGCACCGTAGAAAGCCTTTTTTTGCCAGATGTGCCTTATTTTTTAAGACCATGTTGCCTTCTCATTTACTTTAAGTATTTAGTGTGATTTGTGCATGTTTGTGGAGCTTTTATTCTCCAGCAATTAGGCTGGCAATTATTCAGAAAATTGAGAGATGAAGATTCAATCATGTGAAATTGTAAATTTTTTGGTTGGTGGTTTTGAATCGAAAGAACCACTTATTAAAGGAACAAATAACCTTTTTCTTGTTTGCGTTCATTTTGATGTTGTTTTTGAAAAGTTCAAACTAAATTAAATTGTTAAAAAAATTAAATCCTTATACTGATTAAATTGTAAAAAAAAAAAAAAAATCCTTATACTGAGATTGATCAGTATGAGGAAAAAAATCTTGCTATATTTTATTCCAGATCAGCCATCCCTAGAAGATGCCACAGCTCCAAAAATGTTCTTTTTTCGTTAGCATTCATAAACACATTTTTATATTATTGCTACAGTGATGTACTATAAAGGAGAGAAAGAAATCTGCTGTCTTAGCTCAACAATGTGAATAAAAATGTCGAGATGGAATATGAAATAATGATCTTCAGATGTCACAGATTGTAACTACATGGCAGGCTGAAACATGAAGGATTTTCTTTAAGAACCTATGATGTAATGAGCACTTTTCTTTTTCACCACGTTGTAACGGTGTTCTCTCATCATTAGTTCTCTCATCATTATGGTTGCGTAATTTTGTCTTTTCTGGCAAGTACTGCTGAAGTGTTCAGGAAAAAAACGTGTTTTTAACTAGGCCTATCTTATCCCTGCCCACTTGTTTGTATTTTCTTGCCATTTAAAACCAAAAAAATAGATATAAAATGAATAAAACATGTTTATCAATAAGTTAAAGGGACTGTACTCGATTTTTTTGCAACAAGAAACTTAAAAGCAGTTTCCCCTAGCACTGATGCTTGTTAATGTGTTATTCAGTGAAATTAGTCCAAAGTCCTGTCTATGTCTAATAAAATCCCGTTTGTGTGCAGCTTTTACTGTTTTTGTTTTAGCTTGTGGCTAACTGTTGTTAGCATAGTGACTCACCTCGCTGTTAAAAGTGTGAAACAACATTAAAACTCATCATGATGAACAATTCTGAAGTCAGAATGCATTAGCTACGTGAGGAAATCATGTAGCCTGAAGGAAAAGGTTAAAATGAATTATTTCTGTTGTTTACATTTTAGGATGCAAAAATCAGGTACAGTCCTTTAAATCTTACATTGGAATGGTGGGACAGTCAGTTCTGCAGATTACTTACATGTAGACAAGAGGGCCAGGGTTAATAGCTACTGTATGTCACTATGGCAACTACTACGCCACCGGATGTAGCGCCTTAGATCAATCTGAGAGCGGAAGTTGTTAGTGCATAACTTCTATTGGAAGTCAATGAACCTTTTTACAAGCCGCATTAGCTCAATTTTGTTATTTTTATTAAATAAACCGGTACAGGAAAAACACCAAAGATTCCTTTAACATGACTTCCATTGTGCTTTTCTCTAGTTAAACATCCTAACGGTGAGAGTCACCTGCCTCCTGTGCCTCTAAACTAACACAGCTCTATTCAAGTCACGTCTGTGCCCAAGCCAGGCAATTAGTAGCTTTCATCTGCACGCCCTCTAGAATCAAAGGAGGTGACTGTGTGGGTTAATATAAAGAATCCCATCCAAACGGGCTGACATGCCATGTATGTACTTTATGCTAAGGTGTATGCTATAGTGTGGAGCGGTTTATCATAACAGAGGTCAGCCTGCTTTGATAGCTTCAGTGTAAATTCACTGCTATCTTCTCTCGACTGCAAGATATGAGGAACTAGATGAGAAGCTCGTATTATTTTTCATCTGTGTAGTTTCTGTTGGTATTTGTTTTGTTCACAGATAATACAACAGCTGAAATACATATTTCTAAAAATTATATTATTGACAAGACATTTCCACCTGATTTTGATGATATTTTAGTTAACCCAACTTACAAATTAATCGTATCATTAAGGTTAAGGATTTAAGTTATTTATAGTTTAATTTCAGTCTTTGTCATTCTAAATTTGTATCAGTCTGCTTCATTTTGTATTTAAATTAGGAGGATTTATGTAAAATTGCAGCAAAGGAGTGAGTTTGAGAGGGAGATCAGGAAGCAAATAATGACACTATTTTTCTTTTTATATGAATACACTTTTTCCTATTCCTACAAAAATTTTTTTTCGTTTTTGGTCAGATACATGATCAATCTTATGGCCCATTACTTTACCAAAATATGACTGAATATTAATATTACTGTCTCCTTGGCTGTGTATTTGTAAACACCCCCTCACTGGTAAATTTCTTGCACTAAGCTCATTTATAGGGACAGGATTATTGGGGTAATGACCTCCCTACAAATTACATGTGTGGCTCCACTATACACGCTTACAAAAAACTTTCAGTTTTATTACAAGCAAGAGCAATGTTGTGTCAACCTTTGCTTTCTGTATATTTTAACCAAACATAGAGCACACTATATGATAACAATGCTTCTCTGATTCGCTCCTTATCATAACAGAGGCTGAGCTTTCTATGTTGGCACCAATGTAAATTTCCTGCTATCAGATATCGACCGTAGAATAAGAAACAAGAACACATGAAGGTACTGTTTTTCATTTGCAATTCTTGCTGTTTTGGTAACCTCTTCTCCCTTTATCACACAGACAGACAATAAATAGCCCTTTTCCAGCCCCACACTTATTGATCTGTTGACATATAAATGCCTCCTTCACCTGGAGCTAGCACACTCCTCATCGAACCACCCGCTGTCTTCTCCTGCCCGTAACTGTCTCTCTGGGCTTTTCATCTCCAAGTGCCGCTTTCACCTCTACACTCCTTGGAGAATAGATTTTGGTTTCCTCTAATTCAAAATGAAGTCTTAATACTAAAATAGCCCGGTCGTCTCTACATAGACACTTTGAAAGATGATGAAGATGTCTTACTATTATACCAAAAGTTTCCTTCAAGTTCATGCTACTGATTTTGCAATTTGACTCATGCCTGCTGAGAAAAATACAGTTTCTTTTGAGATATAAAAAACACAAACTGTAAGTCATAACCAAGGCGAGCTGCGATGTAATAAGTTATTGATCGGTTAGCTTGTATTTTGACCCCATCTGACCGTGGAACAGATGGAAACATGCTGGGATCCAAGGGTGAGACCGAGCTGAGACTTTGCCCTTCACAAAGGTTAAAGCCCATGAAGACACACTCATGCTCTTTATAGGTTTAGAGTGTTGTCTTAAATTAACAGAAGAATGACATAAGGTTAATGCGACATAAGGGATAATAAAGGTCATTGCTTAGCCGTAATGTTTAAAAAGGGGACACACTACTAATTGTTAGCATGCATAGATCACTATGTTGTTGATTTGAAAATAAAACTGGTTGAAAATGTCTCTAACCCTAACTCTTTGTTGCAAAAACTTAAATGTCAAAAAATGATATATTTTTTAGTCATGTCAGCTGTTGTTTGATTCAAGTTTCACCAAATTTTCAAAACTAGGGTTTCTCTTACCATTCTACAAGCAGGGTGGCCCAGCATTTAAAACTGGTTTTGTGTCAAAAACTGACATGTCACTGAAAACATTGTATTTAAACATGCAGTTTTACACTCTGAACAAACCCTTTCGAAGTGCCTTCACAACATAATCGCATGCAATTTTATTTTGTGATGATTTCAGCTGCTGATAGTATTTACAGCCTGATGAAGGTCAGAAGAACCAAAACATCATGTTAATATATTCTAGAAAAGTGAGACGGTGTGCATGTTTCTTTAAAGGACACATCTTGTAACTTTTTAGCCAAAAAAATATACTTTAATAAAAGCATGTTTGTTTGTTTGTTTTTTTTGTAATTTAGATATGTTTCGTGCTCTAAATAAATAATAAAACCTGTGTCCTAACAACTTTGTATGGATATAAAATCGAGCCTTAAATAGCCAAAGGAGGTTGGCCATTTCAAAGTTGTGAAAAGTGCCTTCTAACCTTATCATAGTAGAGAATTAAGAGGATCTTTTTGTTGTTGTTTTGTTTTACTTTTTTAGATGGTAAAAAATCACTTTTAAATGCAGATTGGCACTTCATTAGTTACAAAATAATCACTTATCAATTAGGTTAAAACGTAAAATCAGTTGAGTGGATTCATTTTCTGACTTTGAACTGCTTGTAGATTCTCGACCATGTCCATCCCCTGACTCTCTTGAACAAACTTGAAATAAATTGGCAAGTGGCTCTTCCCTTCCTATTGGGTCGTCTGTGAAGCATAACTGGGTCACAAGTCTTACTTATTACTGCTAGAAATCCACATTTGTAAAGCAAGAGCCTGGATATACAGCTACAATATCACCATAACCCCGGCTTACTCTTTGAAATGCCTTTTCCAACACTGGAGAATGCTTTATTTTGAAGGTGGCACAACAGTGAAAAGGCTGATAAGGTGAAGAAAGCCTAAGCCCTTAGAACAAGATTTCCCCAGATCAAGCCACAGTGCGAGTGGATGGAGCGTGTTTGGTGCAGTGGGATCCAGACAGCAAATTGATTATGGAGCAGAAGCACTAATCCGCCGTCTGAGCTCCAAGTCGCAGGCGTAGACAGTGCACTCCCTCGGGAAGCCCAGCCCACACCCACATGCATCTTTTTTGGTCCCTCACATCAATGCAGCTCCCAGCCTCTTCCCTGGATTCTCAACATAGGTACTCCTTGGCAGTCCTTCTCTGAATACAAATTTCCTCTAACTCAGTCCCAAGATCGCTCGGTTATATCTAATGTGATGCATAACGAATTTCACTTTGTATCTCTGGATTTTAACCCTCTTCATGCTTTGTACACCTGCTTGTTGACATGCATCTGTGTAGCAGATGAAGTTATAGCTTTTTGCTCTGTTTGCTCTTTCTTTACTTTACTTTCAAAGAATCTCTTTCTATGTTTTAAGAAAGGCATTTCTTGAATTACAGTATGAATGAAATTTTAAGGTAAGGTCAGCTAACATGGTTTTGAGATAGATAACTTAATCCTCCACTAGTTTGTTTACTGAATTTTAACGTTTGATTTATTGGTAATATTTAAGCATTTGTAATCAGTATGAGTGTAATGAGGAGTTCTGTTGATCTGCACGACACCTTGTCAAATGTTTAGGTCCTTTTTTTCTGATGTTTTGATTCCTCAGTAACATTCAGTAACCGGACATCAGGTGAAAAAAAAGTGAATTTTCAAATTGAATGAACACAACAGTTATGTTCATTAAATCCACGGAGGAGAAATGTTCTCTTTGACATCAAGATGGGCACAATAACCTTAAATAACTTTGCTGAAGTGCCCTTAGCCAAAATAGGCCTTGGCTCCAAGCTCAGATTTAGTCATAACCGCTTCATCATCACTTTGTCGTTTCTGAAGAAAAAGCTTCTAAATCATAGAAAGGCTTTTGTAACTCATGGCAAGTTTGTTTAAGATGAGCGATGGACCGCTTTTGAAGGATAAATCATGCATTGTGTTGGCACCAAAAATAGTGGAGCTGATCACATGCAGACATCAGTCACACCTCCTGTTGTGACTCTCTTCCTCTGCCTTCACCATGTATGCATGCAGAAAACAAAGAGTGATTTGGAAAACTAGGTGCTGAGTTTGTTTTGTGTCAAGTCGCACGACTGGTCACTAAACAACAAGTAATAGTGTCTTATGTATGTCAGGAGTAAAAGAACTATTACATATTTCTCTGTTCTTTAACTCTTAAATTTACTTCAACAGGTTGTTTGGTTGTCTGATTGCATATGCATAGACAAAATACATTTGTATTTGACTGCGTTCAAGGCCAATTGTTCATTACTTGGCAATAATGGACTGGGTAATATGTAAAAAAAAAAAAAATCAACTGAAAAACGTGTTCTTTGAAATTAATACTGAAATTGTATTTAATGATCCTCTCTGCATGAATTTGAGAGTTTATAGACCAGCAGGTGTCGGACCCTTCCACCAGAAAATGCAAGTGGCACCCATTATAAAGTAACTACAATATCTGATTTTTTTAAAACATCACACTTGACTGTGATTAATTAAATGCGTGTGTCACTTACTCAAATTAAATTGAAAAGGAACAGGAGTGTTTGTGCGTGAGTATGGAGCTGCAAGCAAGCTGCACACAGCCTAAACAATCTGTTAGAATGGCAGTCTAGATGATAAGCATTGAATTGGTGGAAAGCCTCAAAGCAGCCAATAAAGAATTGACAAGTAATAATCATGAAACTAGTTTTGTTTTTGCCACGAGAAGCTCATTCCTTAGCCATAACCTTTTTCAACCTACTATACTGTAGACTCCTGATGTAGGCATTTATTGACCAAAACAGAAATTACAAATCAGCTTTTTGATTGGCGTGATTCACTAGGAAAGGAAGCTGAGCTGATTGAAGTGAGTGGATGTGTCAGGGGACATTGCCAGAGGACAACCCAAGACAGACCAAAGAAGTGAATTTCCTCTAATGAAAAATTCACACTGCCTCCTATTGCCATCGGAGGACTGCATGCCAACGTTCCTCTGTGTGCGCTCACATGTGTATTCTGACATGGCCTTGCTAAATAATTCAAAAAATTTCAACCTATTGCATCTTCATCTGTTTCCCTGTGTGTATTTGTACAAACCTGCTGACTCTTTGGTCTTTGCTTTGTCTTCTGTGACTGTCCCTTGGCTGCCACTGTTCCAGAGCCAGAATTGAGTTCCCAAATGAATGCACCACACACCCACAAGTCCCACTGACAAATAGAGAGACATGCATTTAGATGATAAGAGACTGGGAGCATGCATAATTCATTCCACATGAACAATGTTCCTTCAGTTTTTAAGAGTTATGAGTGTGTGCACTTCTCTAAGCCCGTCCTTTGACTAATGGCAGTTATTTGTATCTATTGCATGTTCCCTAGCATCCAAATGAGGTGATTTGTCTATAGAAAATGAGCTGACCTTTATTTAGCATTAATTATATTTTCAAATGTCTCCGAAAGGTGAAAGGGGGAAATGGAAGCTACGTGTCGACTCTTAGCATAGATCATCGTATATACTATGTCAATAAAGTGATGATTCTTTAATTATTTTTAAAACATTACTTTATGAAATTATTGAGAGTGTCAGCAATATTATAACACACCCTTTTCATAACAGTGTTGCGGTCATCTTAAACACTGCATAAACATACTATTTTTGTCTTTGTAGGCAAATTGTAGTGAAAGTTTTTGAACAGTTAAAGGACACACTGAATAGAGCCCATCTAGCAGGGTCTTCCTTTTTACGTTTGCCTCTAATAATTGTTGTGTGATGTAAAATTCAAATTAGTTCTACGTAAAATAATTACATTCTTTCTCTCTCTCTCTTTTTTAATGAGCCATAATGTTTTGCATTATTAAAGTGAACCTAGCCCACTAAACAACTCACAAACACATTTCAAACTAAACTTAAGGAGAAAAAGAAAGAAGTAGTGGAGAGCAGCAGCAGGTGTGTTTGTGATTTGCACACAGGTTTGAGTGAACAAATCAATGGCGATTAGATGAAATCTAGAAATGACATTTGCCTTTGCAGTGAAACACAAGAGGTTTGTGTTTATTTTGATTTGAAACTTGTTAATTTGCACAGTTAATTGCCAAAAAATCACTCAAAATATTAGGTAATGCTATTTAAACGTCATATATAAAGTTTAACAGACGAAAAGTTGTTTTGTGTTTAGCCACACTTTAAATATATATTTAAATTTAGAAACAAAAACAACATAAAATTGTCATATTACACAAATGCATGCTCCTTGATGTGGCACTATTATGGAGACAGACAGGAGTGTATTTTGACCGGAGAAGACGGGTATGAATGTATTTTCAAAGCTATCTCTTCTGATATTGGATTTGACTGCTCCTGGGGATTGCATTTGTGTAAATCGAATGCTTTGAGAGATTCAACGTATAGCATAGTTTCCTACAAGCTCGTATATCAGTCTATATGGCTTTGTCTGGTTCTTTTAATATCGATTTAGATGGATAAGAGACAAGAGTGTGTAGACGTCAGTGAGAGGAAAGAACTGGGCGTTAAGTGTCTGCATGTATCCGGCTCCCTATAAGCATCAGGTTACTGCTGTTGTGTTGATGCCTTGAGCTCTGAGCAGTGCATGAATAATGGATTGTTAATCCATGTGTGTAAAATACATCTCTCCACTGTACAGTATAGACCACTCCAAGCATTTCCCCCGCTGCTTTTCTTCTGTGTGCTCTAAGGTGTTTGTGTGTGCTGGGCTGGCATTTTCATTGTACTGCTGGTCTTTGCTAAAGCGCTTTTTTATACAAGAGATCAGTGTCAGAGGGGACGTTCTTTCCAAGAATGACTGTCGCTCAATGCAACTGATGTTGAAAAGCTGGTGAGATAGTGGAGTTTAACTATTTAACAAGGAGCACCATGGGGCCTTTTAAAGATTCATATTGGTTGAACTTTGCCTTCAAGATTGAAAAAGGGAGTTGAAACAGCAGTTTCAAAGTTTTAGGCATATACTCAAGGGATATTGAAATCCATACCAATCTTTTACACATGACGCAAATCTAATTTACACGATATAGCTTTTTCAGCTCAGCTGGCAGCACAGTAGAAAACATCAGGAAGGGATAGTAGAAATTAAACTGGAAAGCTCTATTTGTGGTGCGCTGTTGCCATCCCAGAGGTTTCATTTCCATTACACTTGTCCTATTTTCTGTTAAATCTTGCATTGTCTCACCTTGATACACTTTCTCCTGTTTTGACGAGTTCACACCTTCACATCTTGTTGCCACCGCACAAGAAAAGGTGAGATGTTCCAATGACAAAGCTATTCAGGGACAAAAGCCTAAAGGCGCCATAGAGTGAAGCCTAATTTTGAACATTGCTTGCTGTCTTACTTTTGCCTCAGGCGCTATTTCTTGTCTGAAGTTGTTTTAGGCAGAGGAAGGAAGTTACCAGTGGTTTTACCAGAGCATGAAAATGTTGACAGAATGCAGCAAATCAGTCAAAAAGCATCCGCACATACAAGAATGAAGTCCATTGATATATTTCATCTATATAAATTCTGCTCATTCAGATATACAAATAACCTTCTAGATAACCTTGTGCTATCTTATATACAGTGTTGTATTCTGTCATTCAGGAAACTGCCCTTACAATCTCATCCCGTTATTGTGACAATAAATTGAGGTGAAGCGTGTCACGTTTATGGGGCTTTGGTAAATGTGTAGATGTGCCATAATTACATTTACTTTGAATACCATGTACAATCAATCCTTCCATGTACAATCTAATCCCTCCTCTCTTGTCTCGTGATTTTTTTTTTCTCAGAAAATTATTTAGACATTTTTACCATATCAAGTAATCATCCTGGCAGTGATATCTCTGTGGAATGGGCGAAGAAATTGGAATAACATGGATTCAGATGTGTTAATTACAAGCTTCTGTCAGAAAAAAAAAAAGGATATTCACGGTGTCACCTTGGGATTTAGGTGTGAGCATGTGATTATTGCAGGAGTGTAACGGCACATCAAAGTAAATGCTAGAAAAAATATAACCACTGGAGGATGCCAAGTAGTAATATGTGACTTATTTTCTTTTGGAAGTACTTTGTGTAGGTTTTCAAAATCATGGCGGGGTTGGACATTGTAGAGATTTTTGGCATGCTCCTAATCAGTGTTTTTCAATAGTATGGCCTAGTGTTGTTTTGCTTTTGTTCTCATCATGTTACTTTGAACGCATAGTGTGGTAAACCTCCACATTGCAGTTGCGTGACTTTCTATGTACAAAACCGCCATTGAGTGTCTTACTCCTGTGGCTTAGAAGCGGAAATAACATGACATTTGAATGCAATAATTACAAGCTTCCATCTTCTTGGTTTGGAATCATGAAAGTGTGCATGCGATTATTCCCGAAGGGTAACGGGGCATTAAAGTGAGCGCTAACTGTGAAAGATGGGAAGCGGATTATTACATAGAAGGTGCAAGTGTCCTGTCTTTGCCATGGAATATCAAAGCACATCTGTCGAGATGTGGCTCTCTGCTGCAGCGCTGATGAAATGACCTTCCACATCCGGTTAGGATATAAATCACACTGGAATATTTTATGGCCGCTCAGTCAGTGCCACAGGCTGTCTAGCTGTAAACACCCTCCATGTGTGTAGTAGCAGAACATATCAAGTGTAAAAAGCTCCAATGCTTTATCAATATTAATAGATGAAATGGTAATAGTAAAAGTGTCACCCACATGTGATAGGCGTTGTTAGTGTGGCGTGAAAGGTCTAGATATTTTGCATTCTGGTTGGGTGTTTTAAATGATTCCACTGTCGAGATCTATGTTACTTTTAGTTCTGATGATCAAACTTTGTACTTCATTGCACTTATGAATATTTAAAATTCAGCACATCTTCCGCTAATGGATAAAACGTGCTGTTTGGGTGTGTTTTAAATGCCAGCGATTTACATCGGGCTCGTATCTGGGTTTTGCAGAAATGTCACAGAGTTTGGGGGAGATTGGGTCTGGTGCACAGTGTTTGTTGTCAGTTTGATTATGATATTTGGAGAATTTGTTTGCCTTTTTCAATCTACTCCATTCCCTTCGTGACTCAGTAGAACATTTAACAGCGACGATGTAATTATCGGAAAATGTCAACGCAGCTAACACATGTTCTGTGAATCTCAACAGCCATGTTGCTTGTGTTAGACATGTTGTACACTGAAAGCAGAATGGGGTCATTGTTCACTTGTCTTTTATGTGGACAGTGACAGTGAACAGTGACAAGGCAATTACAAGCTCTGACTACTTCATGTTTTCTGTCTGAAACATCAAGCTATTTATTATCTATATTCACAGACAAAAGATAGATTGCCTTTCACACACCATTTCACTGCCAACTGTCAAGAAAGTCGGGGATCAATTCTTTGTATATGACCCACTCTTTGCAAACTTTTAGATCTTCAACTAGCTGTAAAACTTTTAAACAATCTTAGCATGGATCTGTTAGATAAAATTTTAGGAATTTTCTTCATTAATGTTCTTTATTTAAGGTGTGCTGACCGTCCCTCAAATAACCATTTGAATAATCACGGTTTCAATTATTGCTTAAAAACATATTTTGTTTTTTACAGATATTTTTAAGAAATCTTGTTAAAGTATCAGGTCAAATTGAATCTGCAGTATCCTGTCTGCATCTAATAATCTACCTTTTGTTCACTGAGATCCAGAAAAGCGTGTTTGTTATTGTTGTTAGCATTGTGGCTAACTTCATAAAATAAACACATCAAGGCGAACAGTTCACAGTCTCGGAAGACATCAAGTAAGTGAGCACAACATGCATGCAGACAGAAGAAAAAAAAAAGAAAATTCAGTATTTCAGTTTACTTAGTTTTTAGGGATCTGGTATAGCACTGGTGTAGCACTTTTTTGTACATTTATATAAAAATACATATAACATCACGTAGCCCTGCATTGTAGTATTACATTTTGTTTGCTTTAGTTTGAGACACTGACACTGATAATATCAGTTAATGGTGGTTCCACAAATGCATTGCTTCTTCTGTCACTGGGCGCTTCACACTTCTTTGTGTAGATGTGTCTATGTAAATGTGCTGCAGATCGGCTTCTACCAGTTTGTCCAGGCAGGTGATAGCCATTGAAAGTGTCAAAACATCACAAATAGACCAGTAGAACATATTCCTTGTCTGCAGTCTACTCTGACTGTCTATCTTTTCATGTTATGCCAACACTGACATTGTATGCACACATCATCAAAAAAAAGACAAGTACAAGGTATGAAATCTTCTTCACATCACACTGCTTGATCACCTATATGTGTCCCTGTTAGCATAGCATGCTCACCTTTATGTGCACATCCTGGTGTGTTAGCCCCAAGCTGGAATTACAGGTTTGATTTCAACTCACGGGAGATGCAGGAGAGTGATAGTGGCAGCTTGATCCAAGGGGCAATGAATCAGTGCCTTATCAAACCCACAGCCCGAGGTATGAAGTGTCAACATACAAACACAGTACACCAGGGGAATATGCTATGGCAGTGGACGTGCATAGCCAGGCACAGGACCCATAAGTCACAAAATGGAGGTTTAGAACAGAACAACTCTGCTCTCCGATCTCCAAATGTGGTCAAAATGTGAACAAACATACTTTACTTCTAGTCCTGTCTAGCTATTATCATTAACATCTGCTAAAGAGTAAATATAAGACACTTTTAAACTTTTGAAGTTTGATTTTAAACCTTATATTCTTTCCCTCTGCATGGTCTGAGTGGTTCCTACAAACAATTATTTTTTGTCCCATGTTTGTGGCAGTGAAATGCTGTTAAGATACAGCTTCAAAACCAGCAGACAGACTATCTCCAGCAGCAATTATTTGCCAACAACTCATAAACCGTAAAAAGGGCAAATAATGCCCAAAAAAAGTTAGTGTTCATAAATCATTATCTAAAGAATGACTACAAGCGTCTTACCTCCAGTGCATCACAAAGTGTATTAACTTTTCCTGTGACCTCTTTGTTATCAGAAAGTTCATCCACATTGAATTGTTCTTTTTTTTCCTGTAAAACTGCTTTCAAGCACTTTTAATTGGCTTTTCCTATCATATCGTGGAAGATTTAAAATCTTCTTGTGCCCCCCTGATTTAATTGCCTTGACAAACGATTAGTTTTGTGAACCTATTCAACATGTTTTTTGGGACGGTTAGCCTCATTTTAATGAATCTGGCCCACTTCTTGGTCAGAGCTGGACTAACTAAAAGACATGAAAGAAAATGCCCAGTAAGTTTTTTTGTGCCCCACTTCAGGTTTACTTCTGCTTCTTCAGCACCAAAACAACAGTGGCTTAAATTTGGATTATTTACTCAAGCTCGTCTTAGAAAAGAGAAAATGGCTTGAGCTCAAAATGGCTTGAGCTCAACTTTAGCAGTGTCTTAATTTTTAGCTAGGGGCAAAATGTTTACCAAAATGTTGTTTGCCATTCTGTGTATTATTTTGGTTTGTGCTGCTAATCACACTAAAAGCACTGTCCAGCTAATCTCCACATACTCTTGAGTTTTCCCTGGAATAATTTGGAAGCCCCCATCCTCATTCCTCTGATGAAAACAGAAAGGTTGGCATGTTTATTCCAGCATTACTGCCACAAGTCCTGTCACCGCCGAGATTTATATATTGGCCAGACGAACGAGTAGGAGCTGCTCGGGAATTAACTATCGCCGGGATGCTAATGGCAGATTTAGCATGCACTTTACCAAATCACCTTAATCCACCACAGTTGTGCGCTGAAGGAAGCAATGGGAACAAAAACGCAATTACTTTTCTGACAGCAGGGCATATCTGGGGGGTTTCTCTTGGATCACATTTTCTAGGTTTTCCAAACCCATTAGACTCCTGTTACATTTGCTCATTTAAAAGTCATATTTAAATTGCAGTTCATCCCTGCGTCTTAGCTTGAATAAATACAACGGATAAAGAAATGACATTTTTGAAAGATTGTATATAGGCACATGTCACCTTCAGGTAATGGCGGACTTTATGACAGATACTTTCCTGGATGCATTAGTAGGCATAAAAGTTTATTAGCCAGAAAGCGCTGGGGAACCATACAGCTACAGGGCCGTATTTCTTTGTTTGGCAGAGCCGGAGTGAGCCATGGTAGCAACTACCCACTTCAGGCTATGTCTAAATAGGATTTTTTTTTTCTGCCCCCTTAAGCATCAAAAAAGTCTTGTCACCTATATAATTGCTTTTATGGATTTGCTAAAATGTGCATGAAGGGTTTGCTGGAGGTTTTTTCCTTTTACAAGAAATGCTTGATGTGAACGTCAATAGAGCTAGTCCCCTTAAGACTGGACCGCATTTTCAGACATTTTCAGTTGGAACAGACAATCCTACAGAGGGTCATTTTTCAGTTTTTTTTTTTTTTTTTTTTTTTTTTTTTTGAGTGGCTGGAATATAAAGATTGGGTAATGTTTGTTTTTTGGTATTTAATGCACGACCTCCAAGTTCTAAATGGTTGTCAAATGGACAAAAATATATATATTTTTTTGTTCTTCTTACAGTTATGTCAAGTTACGTGAAGGCTTTGCCCATGGGTCAAACTTCCTTTTCTGTCAGAACATGGCATGTTTTAAAGTGTGTGTATATTCTGAAGACAATTAGTTTGCTAAATGAATTGATTATCAGTTAGCTGTGATGAACCAAAAAACTTTATGCATTCGTAATTTGAGGGAAACAATTATTTAGCCGCAAACAACATGCCACTTGTACTCTTTCCTAATAATGAACATCCCTAATAGAGGCTTCTGAAATGGGATTATGTAGAAAGGCTGGCTCAGTATTTTGTTTTCGCTTCCAGCTCTCCCAGGCAGCCGAAGCCGCAGGTCTACTTGCGGAAGAAGTCGTAGCAGATATTTTTGTGTGTTTGCTGCAGAGGGAGATGTTTGCGCACAGCCCTGAGGGGAGCCCTTTATTCCTGTGTGTTTAACATTCTGCTGAGTGAGAAGGCAGGCGATGGCGGAGGCGTGAGAGACTTTTATCAGCCCCGATGAGCGTTGTGACAGTCTGGAGCCCAGCTTTTGTAGCCTGTCTGTCTGGGTGTCCTTCACACTCACGACTTGGATGACAGGGATTGGATATTGGGAGGGGGAGCCTTCATATGACAGAAGCCTACGCCTAATAGCCCTTCTGTTGCTGGCTGGGTCTCTTGCATTCTGCCTTTTTTGCTCTGTTTCGGTCATCTTTTTTCATTGGCTAATTGTGCGTTTCTCCATTTCAGCAGTAGATCAATGTTGTCTTCATCTTAGCAGTTAGCAGTTGAATTTATGTTCCTGACAAAACTTTCTGTTGCTGTGTCCCCTCATTAAATATATAATGCTAGACAAGAAAGAAAATATGTTACACTATAAATGAAAAAGTTGCATTTAGTTTGTGTGACTGAGTGGTGAATTGTCAAAGCACAAAATTGTAGAAGTTAAAAAACTTTAAAGGGCCATAAGAAGACGCTATGCTTTTAATTACCAAATCTACTGAAAGGAATTGAGATTCGAGACGCGTGGGCCGAGATGGACACCTGGGCGGCTGACTGATTAAGGTGGCGCCGGCGTTCTGCTGCTACAGAGGGCCAGTTTGAAAGAGGCAGCGGGGGGTCTGTTGCCAGTCTGCCAAGTGTGTGGGCACGGCTCCGATCAGTCAGACTACAGAATCCTGCTCCGATCGTGGGAGTGAGGCAGGCAGCAGGTCGAATGACTGCACATCAAACTCCAAGGTCTCCCTCCAGTAAGCTTGGATGGATGGAGCCCGTCGGGAGTACAAAGGGAATGGTGCGACAGAGGGGGGAGAGAAAATTACATGCTGTGTCATCGAAAAGTCAAACTAGGACAACAATACACTCATTCTTTCGGTTAATTTTTCAAGTAAGACCATTTTGTTATGGCATTTTTAGTTGGTCTTTATAACAAAAGAGCTTTTTCCCCTTGTAGGAATTTTTTCAGTTCCTAGTACTTTTTAAAGTTCCAGTCCCCATTTTGGGCACATTCACACAGAGCAAGAACTATGGACTGGGGGCCACACTTTAGTAACTTTTTATCTCGTGCTCTGGGGCAGGTACTTTGCTTTGTTTGGAAACATGTTTTATATAATAGTTAGACAAGCTTTTGTTATCCCAGAGAAAAAATATTTAAATATAGTAAATGCAAAATCCCCAAATAAATGTTTAATTTTGTAAATAGTAACTATTTTTAGTAACAACAGTGAAGCGATGATTTTAGTTTTTAATTTGCACATCATAGTTTTGTGTAAAAGAAAAAAAAAAAAAAACGACTTTGTTTTCTTAACTCCAACCAATTTAAATGTTCTAATGTTGAAGCTTTTTAGCATCACATTAAGAAATTTTTGCAGACATGGTGACAGGGTATAGTTCTTCTGATTAAACGGGGACTAAAGGAATGTGGGAACTTAGTTCTTGGTGCTTTCATGTGGGAAAACACCTAGTGTTTTTAACTGCAAAAAATAACTTCAACTTGTTCATATTTAATTTGAAATGACTGATTTTAGGCATAGGCGTATGACAAAAATGACATTTGTAGTCAATTTATAGAAACTTATCTTTTTGAATATTAAATAAAGTGACAATCAAAGTGGTCTTTAACTCTCCTTAACAGCACAGTGTGTGTTCTGTTAGTTTCTGATGGCTAAATTGACATTTTTGAAAATTCTATGATATTGTGTTTAATAACGTTAGAATGTGACCCATGCTAAAAATAGCAAACGATCTTTGGGAATGCAGGGAAATGGCTGAAAGGACAACTGAGGTCAACAAGAAAGAGGAGTTGGTATTAGACTGAGAGGGTGAAACAGCCCGAGTCCCAAAAGTTGTGCTTCCAAACTGAAGCCAAAGTGAAATGGGGACAGCAGAGGTCCTCACTATTCACTACCTGTTAAAGCTACGCTGTGTGCGTTCCAAAGGACAGATAATAAACTTTATCTCCCTGGACTGTTTCCCCACACTCTGTTGCAGCTTAAGATTCAAACTTCAAAGCACTGTCATATTGAAGATTCAAAGTATCCCATTTGAAAGTTAACACAGGCAAATAAATGGAGGGAGTTTTGCTTTGGTTAAAACGTCAAAGAAATTGAAAATATGTTGTATGCATGCCTGAACTCAATATCATATTATTAGAATAAAATATATCAACAGTTCCATTTCGAATAATAAAAACTATGATTTTCGACATATACCTTTTTATATTTGCATAAACTGTATTGTGAGGAATAATGTGCTACATGGTTTATATTACATAAATACATGATCAGGACACTTCAAAGTAGGCCTATACATTATTGTATTCCATCTGATATTTTTTAGGTCATTGCTCCATTACTGGTACTGCTACATTACTGTGTGTGATTCCCATGGTGCTGTGAGGTTATTCAATGCAGAAGAGTCACATAAATGGTAAATATTTATGCTTGCACTACTGGAATGTGTTAATTCACTGTATTTTAAGTCAGGGAAATAACTAAGAAAAAAGAGAGAACATTGTAGAGTTAAGAAATGCCAGCCAATAGAGACTATGAAAAATATGTAAATATACTAAACACCATGCACAATTGTGTCATACAAGAGAACTTAATATACAAGAGTGTAGCTGAGCCTTTTCTTTCCACTTCAAGAAACATATTTGTAACATGAATAAAACATAGCTTTGCTATTCTTAGGTCCGCACCACTCCAGGCTGAATATGTAAAAATTGGTGGAAGAGAATGAGGGGAGAAACGGAGGTTAAACCCTGATTTGATTTGAAAGATTTGTCTTTGTTATAGTGTAGGAGCCATTTCAAGTAATTGTTTCCACCTCGGAATACTTCTTTAACGCCACTCATTGCCATTTAATTTGTGACCAATAGTTTAATGGCCACATAAAAACTTTTAAGGCACTCGTTCCCCCTTTTTATGAAAACAAGATTTATTTTCCCCATAGAACACACGTGCACTGTACTAAAGCTGCTTTCATGTGCAGGCCAGTGTCAGATTTATAACTCGACAAATGAGATTTTTATGTTGCATGCTTTTTTTGGGGACCGCTCCAGTTCTCCACAATTAATTCCTCAATTGCTTCTGTGGTCGGAAAAATTGCTAAATGAACCAAGTCATATCTCAGCATTCATTACTGGGTATGATAGATGACAGGTTTCTTTGTGGGACCAAGGTAAAATTTGTTCACACAGAGAAACTTCTATCAGATTCCACCTGATGCAGAGCCCAGCGACCCATGTGATTGTTCGGTTTGGCTGAGCATCAACAAGCCATTTTATGCCTGCTTCAGTGGCCTTTTCGCATCACTGTCCATGGATGTATCTGGTGGGAGAAGGTCTTAGGATAATACATGCATCAAATGGTGGGTTCAATGCATTTATTGTTGGCTGGAGGGACAGACTTTTATTTCTTTGTACTTGTATTAAACTATAAACAGTAAGGAGTATGCACATTGAATTACATAATCGCTTATTACAAAGATAATTTCTCTTTATTGTTACAAAGACGGCTTCAATATTTTTTCACCCCATAGTTGAGCACAATTTCCTCAGTACAGATGTATGTTGTAAAAGCAACTGCTAGGGCATATTTTTTAATCTCCCAAAGAAATTGAGCTTGTAGCATGCTAGTTGTTGTTAGCTTAATGAAACCAAATTCCTGTTAGTTGTGCCAAACACTACAAAAATGAATTTCAAGACAAGTTCAATTTTGTGATTCTGGGATTTGAACCTAATTTCAAGCATTTTGACTAATTTAACTAATTTATTGTAGAGACCAAGATTTTTTTTTTTTGTTTCGAAGTGTTTCGAACTGGTTTCAAGACATTAGTTTTTATTTCAAGTTTTCGCCAAATGAAGAAAATTGTACCCCATTGACAAATTTTTGTTCTTATTTTAAGGCAAATTCTCTTATAACCAGTTAAAAATCTCTTGAAACCAATGAAATATTCTACATTACATGAGCAATTAAACCTTATCCAGTCAAAACAGCTCAAATCTGGATTAAAATTCTGATTCCAAGTTAGTTTAAGCAAGTCTAGAAAAATAGTTTTTGCAGTGAAGTGCTTATAAAGTCATTGCTGCATTTTTTTAATATAGTTTATATTGTTTGTTAATATTCTAAGCATCTGCATAAGAAAAATCATACAGTATTTCCAGACAGCTTCATCTTCTGTTTTCCAAATGCAGCCTCGAGAGATAGGACATGGCAATAATATCTGCATTGAGTACTTCATGGACACTGACTCTTTTCTAGGTTGACAAAGACCCGGATCCTCCTCATTCAAATTAAATTTACGGCAAAACATAAAACTCATGAATGTTTTGAATCGTGGGAGGAATATAGAATACCCGGAGGGAACCCACTCTCTGTAACATGCAACTCTTAACATAAAATATGCCTGAAATATCGGCTGAATGTGTTCATTGTGTATTGGCTTACACAGAGACTTTGCTGTTCAAAATAATGGCATACATGAACATGAGTCTGAATGGGCTCTTCTGGAGGCGATTTATCTGCTGCTTGATAAGATGTAGTTTTTGTCTGCTTCTTTCCCGTTTCGCTCTGATGAATAAGCGCCTACGCGGGGTCATAACACACACAGCCCTTCCCAGCCCTCTCACTGTCCCTGTATCATGATGCATTGCCTGTAGGAGCGCCCTGTCTCTTCACTCCTCTCACCGACTGATTAAGTCTGTGGAGCAGCATGGAGCCACCACAGGGTGTTGTATTGTTTTTCAGTCCCAGTGAGCATTATGAATAGAGCAGTGACTCTGAAAGATCCAGACTGCCTCCCTTTGTACAATTATTCAACATTTTTGAAAGTACACTGTATACTTTTATTACAGCCCTTTGTTTCAGTTCTTTTTTGACGCTACAATTTTTGTGTTTGACAGTTGATGGTTGATTATGAAAAGTTTACATGCATTTCTTTGGCTCATTATGCTGTATTACCAATAAGCAAAACTATTCTGCCTACGCTATAGCAGAGTTAGATTTAACTGACACAATGGCTATAAAAGATTTAATGTTTAGTCTGTTATCAAATAACAGTATCATTTATATACACAATACATTGTTGTTGCTCCTTTGTACATTAATTAAATCATTACATATTGTCTAATTAAAGCTGACAAAATAGCACTGAAAGATTCCTCTTTAGATTTTGGTAATGTACCAAAGTACTGCTTCTTGTTCATATTGGATTTGTGATTGAGATGTATATACAGTACATATCATATTGTGCTGTGTTAATCATTAAACATTACTTACATTTTCATCACCATTTTAATATACATAAAAGATTGTCAGAATGTTTTCTGCTGTGATTGTACCTGGCACTGTCTAAAATAAGACACACCAATCCTAGCCCCAAATCCTTCACGACAACAAAGTAACAAATAGCTCGAAGTTGGAGAAGCTGTTATTTTTCAGTGCATAGAGTGCCCCAGTCACTTTCTATCAGTGGCTTAGACAGCTGTATATCAAGTGAATGAATCACAGAAAGGGCAAATGTGCGGCGGCTGTAGCTCAGCAGGTATCACGGCACAGTTCCAGGCAAGATAGAAATGGAGTGGATATATCACGCACTGCCCAGGGAACCGCCACAATATTCACATCCCATAGTGTTCTTCTGTTTGTCCTCGAGCTTATAGCTTCTCAATGTGAACATGCTAAAAAATTTGTATTTACTTTATGTGTCACTCATCAAAATGACGTTTTTGTAACAGCATCTGCACAAACATCAAAGTGATAACCGCCCAAAGACATTAATGTATTCTAAAGAGTGAGTCATCCTCTGTATCTGCCACCTGTCCAGTGGCACCTGTGCCCACACACCGGCCTGCCACAGAGGAATTCTAATGCTGTCCTGTCCTCCATACTCACTCGCTCATGTACCTGCTGTTTGCGATGGAAGGACGCGGTGGCCAAACAGTCGCATTAGGCTGGCCAACTTCAAATAAGGTTTCTCTGTGAAGTGAAACTGAAATGAACATGAAATTGATAACGGCAGGCTTATAAGCAAACAAAACAATTACCTAGCATCGCCTTCACTACTTAATTACTCAACAAAGCATTCGGCCAAAGAATGGAGACATAAAAAGATAAAGGAACAAATGGGAAGAAGAAATTTGTTCTGAGCTGAAAAGTGTTCTTCTCTCACACAGACACATTTATGAATGAGAACGTAGAGGCTATTAACAGAAATAATACTGGTTTGTGCTCTCTGGGTCAGTACCAGTGTAAGGGTCACTGTTCAGCACACACCTCTGTCCTATGCGTGCTCCTGTTATTTTCTTGTTCACTCTCTTCCCTCTTTTTCATACGTTTGCTGAGTTCATATACATATTTATACATATTCATTTGTATGATGTGGTGTTCTTAGGTTGATCTATTTCAAATTATTATCTTGTTCGATTGCGTGTTTCTATTTCACTTCTGTTCTTTAACTGTGCGTTGCATCACCAAAATTTCTCCATTGTGGGACAAATAAAGGAGATCTTATATTTGTCATTCTAGTATCACTTAATACACAGAAATAAAACACTGTACTGAGCTCAAGGTTGTCTGTTGTCCGTAGTATATTTATACTGAATATATTCACAATATGACAATGGGTTTTTCTTTTGAAAAAGTCTATAAATACACACTTTGATTGTAGGCGCAAACAGATAAAAGACTGTGCATAAGATTATACAAAGAGACAGCTCACTGACCCAATCTGCATCTCCAAGTTGTCATTCTTCTTTGCTCTTAGAACTTGAAATCTTTTATGCAGAGGCAAAGCTATAAAGGAAGCAGTAATCAAAAGATATAGGATGAGTAAGTCACGGCAAATAGCTCTATGAAAGTAAATGTTATAAAATATGCAAGCCTTTAAATACTAAGGCATTATTTAGGTAGTATAGAACAAAGGGGCAAAGTGCTGGAGTCTGAGTGCCAGAAGATGTTTGCTGATACATTTAGCGTGCATCGTATTTATTAATAATGTGGTTAGAGTATTATGTGGAAAAACACTTGAAGGTAACAGCTGATGGCAGTCTAGTTTAGAGTGGGAGGATTTTTGCTCTTTCAAATGTAAAGAGCAAAATGTATTTGATGAAAAATAATTAACAAACACTTATCAACACTTATGCATTTCCATTAATTGTACCAGCAGCTGTGATTCTTATTAAACACTGGCCTATGCCCACGTTGGATCAGATCAGAACTGTTACAAAGATAGAGCCAATGTTGTTAATGCAGTTGATGGAATTATTGTGCATTATAGTCTAGAGTGGTTATGTTTTATGTTTTTGCTCAGTGATAAACTACAACCGCGATGACTAGTGTTGTTGCTACAGCTTGTGTCAATCCTCTGCAGCTCTTTCTTTTCGTAGCAGGAATAATCCAAATGATCCCTCTGTAAGTGATAATACATACATTTGAATATTTTGTATTTATTTTCAGTAAGGCTGTGTGCATTTGGTTGTTTAGTTGATCAATCAAAGGTAAACCATCCTTCATTATATGAGTATTTTTTTTGTTTACGTTACTTAGATTTACAGGGGACAGAATATTTTTGGGAACCTATGTTGTACTTTTTCGTTTTTGTTTTTTTATTTTTATTATTAACAGTTTAGGTCCAATACATGATCAGATCTTAAATCTTTATGTCACGTCCCTTTTAGTTAATTTCTAAAAGCAAAGGATGTGTATGATCAAATGTGAGGATTAGCCTTTTTCAGAGTTATTTGCCCATATTTTTTTTTTCCCTAAGCTCAATTAATAAAGATATTTAGAAGTGCACTTTGGAAATGCTTTAAAAATCCTTTATATCAGATATCAAAATGTAGATCAAAGTTATTTTAGTCTTGTTATATAACATTTAAACAATGAGACTGTGGCTAAGAGTTATGTTTTGTTTGTTTTTTTAAACCTGACTGTAGCTAAGAGATCAAAGCTTGATTTTGTCAGATCTCTGAAGCTATGCAAGTTAGGGCCTGGTTAGTACTTGGATGGGAGACCGCCGGAACATCAGGTGTCACAGTGGGACGGCAAGAGTGGATATCGTGTCCATGGGCGAGATACTTAACCCACATTGCCTCAGTATCACTGGGTGGGTGGATCCTTGATTGTAAAGTGCTTTGAAAGCTAGAAAAGCGCTTTATAAATAGAGACCATTTACCTTTTTTTGTCCCCTCATACAGTATGTGAATTAAAAATGCATTACCGACTATTGTCCTACTATTGCTGCACTGTCCCATATAATCTATAGCCTTGTCTGGAGACCTTAGCCATGCATGTCGACCTTCCTCTCCTGTGTCCACCTCTGCCCTATGATTCCCCCTCTTCTCCTCATTAAAAGACACCTATATCTCACGTTGTCACTGTAGGATCTTGGCTTTGCAGAGGCCATCGAGTGTGTGTAACGACAGGTGATTGCAGGTGCTATTCCAGGCACATTCGTCCCTGGACATGTCATCAGATGAGAAGAAGGTCATAAATCTGTGCAGCCAGGGACAGAACATGCTGGCAGACAGGCCAGACAATGGCCAGCCTTTCAGAACAATGGACAATTAATTTAAGGAATGGGTTCTAGCCAGTCTTTGACTTTAGTGAGAAATTAGTTGTTTTGTGATGGTATTGTTTATATAATTTGTATTAAGATTTGCTTTAAAAGGCATTGCATCAAAACAGAAAGTAGTGGTTTGATTTTTTTTATCTAAAATTAAACTAGATTCTTATATGGTGGAAAAGGCTAAAAACTCAAAGATGTTCTTAGTCATATTAAAAATAACCTTCTAGTTTAGGAGGAGAGTATTGGTCATATCTCCAGATCTTGCTAGGCTTAGACAGGACAATAGCTGGAGGTTTTTCTATTATTATTATCCTTTATTTGCTATTAATTGCCAAGTTAACATACTTGTGATCTGGTCTTAAGTTAGTAATACAGTTTTATGTCTCAGCGCACTGCTCAGAATCACTCTCTTGTATCTTTTTGTCTTCAGGCCTCTGCTGAGTCTCTCTTGACACCCAAACTTTTTAATAACCTCTCAATAGTTTATGGAAATACACTCATTTGCATTTTCAATTATACTACTGAGCTTGCTTTACATTTATGGAAATCCAACTATCCTCTTCTCTCTCTCCACACCATTATACCCTCCCCTCCTTCATCCTTTAGTCAATCTATTTTTCCATATCGCAGTCATCTCCCGTCACAAGCTGTTTGTAGTGTTAAATCATCCCACAGAATCGACAAGTTTTACTTCATTAAGTAGTGCCGAGAAGAGCTCCACAGCACCACTGGAGAGTCCGGGCTAAGAGTGTGTCCTCGTGGGCTCTATCAATAACCATTAAGAATCCTCTCTCATTAGACCAAATCTCCCGGGCCCCCCCAGGCTTGAGAAATGGCCCGTGCCGTCTTATGTGATGGACTGTGCTTAGATGGCATCACTGCTATTTGGAAATGCAAATGGCAATAATTATTTCCTCCTGTCTGTGATTTGCAGCTGGCCCAATGTACACACAGCCGTGCTCTCATTTGTGCTCTTTGCTTAATCAAGAAGAACCTGGCCCCCTATCAGCAGCTCGCAGGTTGCTCTCTGCTCCTCTCAATATTTTCTCACACAGACACAAACCTTAAACTGTTCCAGAGAAGACCCGAGCCACTGCTGTATGATTATTTATGTAATATTTATATTTTAACAGACTGCAGCAGCAAGTGAGGTGATGTGAGTCAAAAAGCTGAAACAATGTTCACAGGATGATTACTGGTCTGGAATGTATTTATTTATTTTTACCATTTTTAGTGATGCTAGGACAGGTCAAAAAAAAGTACAGACATGAGAAATTTATGCAAAAATGAATCGTCTCTCAGTCATATGAAGGACAGAGACACCATACACTTGCAGTATTCATAAAAGATTTGTGACAGCGAAGTAAACAGGTAAAAAAAATAATAAGCAGCCATTTCTCATACGCTACATAGTTTTGATAAGAGACGTTTAAGAGCAGTCACTATGAAGACTCTCCGACTGGCTTAGACTAAATACCTCGCACAACATATTCACTCTGACCCGCAAACATGAGAAGTATAGAGCAGAGTGAGTTTTTTTTTTTTTTTTTTTTTTTTTTCTTATCACAATATAAAAGAAGGTAGAGATATATTGGAAGATATGTGTTTTAACAGCAACTTTTTAATAGTTTTCACAAAATTTAAGCTTGCTCTTCATGTGTTATTTCTGTCATTGATAGTGTTTTAGCTTCTGCACAGTCTGTTTATGTCACTGTTTCTCAAGACTTTACAGCGTTTAGACAAGGAGTTGGCCAAATCTGTAGAGAAAATCAGCAGCATGCATGTCACAATATTACAAATTTCAACTTTTCTGGATGTCACAGTATATAATATATGATTTGATATTGTCAAGCTCTAAAGAGAAGCACAATAACAAAAAATCAAGTACAAGAACCAACACTGGACCAGGCGTTTCCCAACTTGTGGAGAAGCAATTCAGGCTTACAGTCAGGCCTATATTCTACTGTAATGTGCACAAAGCTTACAAAATCCTTTACCCTACCTCATAAACTCATTACCACAGTCGTTTTTCCTCAACTTATTTTTGTTTTTTTGAAATGATGACTGTGCAGCTTTGTGAACTCTGCCGAGAATTTCAAAGTAAATCCGAATAAAAGCGTGTGTGTCCCTTAGAGAGAGGCCAAAGCGGGAACAGACTGACAGAGACAGAAGTCATAGAGCGTCTTACATCACGCTTGGCCCCTCTGCTCTCCCTCTCCGGGGCATTCAGCACTTTTTGGCCAAGACTGATGGCATCTTTGGATTTTGCAGGAAAACTTTTTCGTCCTAGGACAGAGGGGACATTAGTAAGATGAGCCTTGTCTCTTTCTATCATTCTCTTTGGAACGCTTATCTCCTCCACTTCTTTTAAAGCACTTCTGCCCCACCTTTCCACTGTGTTACTGTTGTCCATCCATCACAGCAACAAACGGGATTATAGCACGGCCTTCTAGGAAACTCGGTACATTATGTAACGCACAACCTCTTTCTGAAGCATGATTTGGACACCATGTTACATGTATAATGTATCATTCTATGTGAAAATGACAAATATGTACAGTAAATCAATGAAACAATATACAATAGTATTTTTCTTTTACCTGTTTTCAGCAGATGACTTGAAGAAGTTTTAAATTTAATAAAATCTACTAGCATCAGACTTGTTAGGACTGTTCAACATGAAGATAAAGTCATGAGCTCAATCTTGTAACAATCTGCTTTTTGAGTTGTCAGATTGTGATTCACCTTTCTCCATTTATTGCAGATTTTTGTGTAAATACAATGAAGTAAAAAATTGTGGTATGTTTTCTTTTTTTCTCCTTCCATATTTCACACTCCTACTCTACATTATTAACTGCTTAAAAGTTCAGAAAAGACAGTTGCGGCCTAATACAGGACCTTTTACGTCAAGATGTATGCTTGCCATTTTGAAGATCTTAAGGTTTGGCAGACAATGTATTTTGAAAGGGCACTCAGCATTTTTTTTTTAATCGAGAAGAAGTGTATAATCATATTGTAGTGTGAGACTTTAGGCACTGATTGCAAGAAGTCTGGATCTTAAGCTTTTCTAAACCTTCACTAGACATTCTGCTGTTGTATTTTGGTAATATTGTTTGAATTAGCAGTGCAAGGAAATAAAGGAGTAAAGCCCAATCCTATCTATCTAAAGCAATATTTTGAATATTTGTATATGCTCCAGCACAGACATGTTGTAAAGCTGTGCTTGGGTCAGAGTGAGACCACCTACGGTATGTGTTCTGTGTCTAAATTTGATTTTGCAAAATCCAGGAGGTGTTATGTTAGCATGCTAGTTTTGTTCAAGCCCTGGTGATCAAAGATGGCGGGCGCTGTGCGTCAATGGCTTTTGCTCACATAGCGTTCATTGCCATCATGGCTGTTAGCTTTAGCCTTTTGCTAGGTGTGCAACAGGCTTTGGAACATGCGCAGTTGTGTTTCCCCCATAATTCTTTGTGTGAGGAGCGGGACATTCTGATCATACGGACTGATTAGAGCGAGAGTTACAGAGCAGCAGCCTTAGCCGAAGCTAAAGCTTAAAAAGCTGTTTTATATGGAACTAAAACTTTTTGAACTGGGAAAAAAATCTGTAGTTGCTGTTTCTTCCGAACACAAGCAATTTGTGTTGATATTGCGCTCTGAGGAGAAAATGCTTTTTAGCCTGTAGAGAGAAGCTGCAGTACCAATGGAGCTGATTTACAACACCTACAAGCTGTCCATGACCAGATAATATAATAGATCCATGGTTCTGTTTTTTTAATGTGATAGCAAAGCTTGTGCTTTTGAAAGTTCTAAAAGGTGCTTATATACAGCTCTCCATATTAGTTCGAGATAAATTCGTAAGGCTTCTGAACACCTTTTCAAAAACCAACAACTTTTAGCTTTTTTTTTACAGCATCTTTAGTTAGCCTGCTTGTTTTGTTAATTTAGTTTGGATTAATTTATTCTATTTAATCTCTTGTTTCTTTACAATGATTGATATTCATATTGCATTACCAACAACGGAACACCCTATTTTATTTTCCATAGTTCCATATATCATTGTGGCCATTCCCTGGACCAAGCGTGTCCTTTTCCTCAGGGTCCAGCAGTGAGTTCGGGGAAAGGGGAGGAGGCAGTGATCGCCTATCATCAATAATACATCCACTGCATTAAAACCTATGAATAAGTTATGAGCGGGGAAAAAAGCCTTAGCCTCCAAGAATGAGGCTGCTGTTCACACACAGACATGACGCAGTGATCTTTTACTCCGGGTCAGCTAAGACAGGCTGATGGGATGGAAGAGAACAAAGAACCTGTAGGGGCCCTGACACTTCTTAGGTGAAGATCTACTGCTTGTACTAAGCTTTCATCCAATTTTATTCTAAAGTAATGACTTTTTCCAGCAGGCAGAATAAATAACTTATTACATCCATGCGTCCAAAGCCTTCGGAAAGACTGAATATAAATAGTTCATTTGCCTCCCATGGTGGAAGCTTCACTTTGTGTCATGTCAATATGTTTGTAATTACATTTTTATACATATAAGCTTGAAGAACAGCAGAGGGATTGTTCTGGTTGACTGCATAATGAAATTGTCGTTGCCCCTGACTGTAAATATGTCAGGGTGTTGTAAAGCAAAGCGTGAATTCAGGATTCTGTAGTTTCAAACAATGAGATTCAAACAGTGGATTGTTTGATGGCTACACTTCAAAGTATGGTAGACTAACAGTAAATATTTTGGTTGTGTACTGCTTAGCTTAAAAAAAAATATGAATTTCGTTCTGTGTAAGTGATTGATGGCAATACTTTAAGGATGCTAAAACTATTCAGTAAATTGAACTGCTTATGACAGCAAAAGTAACATTTTTTTTTCCTTTTCATGCCAAGACGATTTTTTAGCTCGTGCATTGGTTCCCAAAGTGGGGGTTAGTAATTGGATAGTGAAGCATAATGTGGGGGCCATGGTCTGAGATGATTTCAAGATCTAATTTTTTATTATTATTCTAAATTCAGAGGGTTCCCTCATTAAAACATACTATGTGTTTTATTTCAGTGACAGACTGTTTCACTGTTTTACCTAGTGATGTCATTAAGTGTATAAACAAATGTTGAAATGTTCTGTGGCCATCTCTACTAAGTAAAAGATAAAAGACATATTTAAAAGTGTTGTAGTGTTGTAGAAGTTCAAATGAGGCTCATTGACATCATAAGGTGTAACAGAGTTTGAAATGTAGAGATGCCTAGTGAAGGCTGATTTATAGTTCTGCGTCACTTTGCGTCCTCGCAGAGGCTGCCATTGGAGCTTCTGTCGTTTCTTTCTTTCCCCAGGGCTTCCAGTTGCCAATCAGAAATCTTACAGCAAAAGCAGTGTTCATGCTGTTCTTGCGCTCCTATGTTCAAAAGTCACTTGGCGTCAAAGCGCAAAAACTGATCAGTGATCTTGTTGTGATTGGTGTAACTAACTAGACGTACCAGGAACCAGATTAGCTCTAGACAGAAGCTCCAATGGCGGCCTGTGTGAGGACCATGGAAGTATAATTATAACTGGAGATGAGTCCAAGATGGCGGCCCGTTGTTTCAATGGCTTGTGCTCAGTGCGCATTGATGCCGAAAAAGATTTTTTCTTCCGCGCTCTTCCTGAAGCGGGCTAGCGCCTCCCACTACCGTGACGTCAGAAAAGTGACAGCGTGATCAGTTCTGACCAATCAGCGCGATGGTGGCCTGAGCGGGGGAGAGCGGCGGAGGAGCGGGGGAGCGGAGAGAGCGCGGGCAGAGCGGTAAGCTAGGCTAAACCCCGTTTAAGCGTTGGGGCATCGAAAAATTGGAAATTTATGTAGTGAAACTGAGAAAATACCTTCAAATGAGACCTTAGTTAAAGCTGTAGTGCCGTGTCGCGGAGCAATAGCAGTTTGAAGTGCCGAAAAATGCATTGACCGTCTATGGGAATTTTCTTGGGCCAACCGCTGCAGTACGCGGAGCGCCTGATCGCCACTCGCATCAGGAAAGAGGGGCGGAGCCCAATCCAGATAATATAATACATCCATGGTGAGACCATATGACCTGACCATAAATCACCCTTAAAGTTGAATTAATAAAACACAAATCAAAACATATTTTTGGTGAGATGTCATTTTAACTTAGTTAAAAGTTTACAGAAGTCTGTTTTACATAACTTAAGACTTATTTCATTTTGCTTGGAGGATGCAATGGTCCTAGTTGTGATCTAAACCATGTTGTTGTTGTTGTTGTTGTTGTTGTTTTGTTGTTGTTGTTGTTGTTTGTTTTGTTCTTTGGTGAACTGAGCTAACTGTGTCTCTTTTTCAGAACATCTTCTTTATACTACCACAGACTATCTGGATGTTTGTTTTTTAAGTGCTTGAGGTTTTACTGCATTGCAAGTGGAGGTGTATAGGAATACTCTGTGAGTCAGATAGCAGCAGCCTCATGTCCATCTGGTCAGTGGGCAGTTGTCAATAGACAGGTGAGTGATGAGCTAGAAAATGGGCCTGTCTATATAGAGCAGTGCTTCAGAGGAAATCAATTTCTTTGCCCAGCAACACAGTCTTGCAGGAGAAGCAGGTGGATGTAGTGAAGCTGCATGTGATTCCAAACCAGTGAACTGTGAAGAAACTTTATCAATTATGTAAAGGTGCTGTGCAAATACAAGAATGTGATAGTGGGAAGTTGGGTTTAAAGTAAAAATAGTTGGAAACAAAATGTTCTTGACCTAATTTGAGTGCCAGAGCTCCAGATGGCAAGCAAAATCTGCTAAAAAATATAAAATTTGTCAGCTGTACTCTGTATTGGGCACACAGAATACAAAATTATTATTTTTTGAGTTTTTAATCCTGCTCTAACATTATGTCCTCATCAAAAACACCGCTAAAGTTTTGTCTGTGAAATACTTTTCCTTCCCATCTCTGAGCCTCAGCAAACACTGTTCTGAATTTTCCTGATCTTCTGCACTTTTTAGAGTCCATCATCCAGACTTGTTTTGAGCATTTCTGTAGCATTAGCATCAGACAAGATACCTCATGTAGGAAACATCACTTTTTTTTTTTTTTTTTTTTTACTGAACCAAAACCTTTAAGCATCTTACATTTACATTTCTTTGTTTTGTTGTGAAGGTTACCATTGGTGATGCCTCAATAATAATAATAAGAAATATCTAATTTTAAGACGTATTCAGGACTATGCAGCATAAAATTCCTGAAGACACAAAACCCATTAAATTAATTTATTTTTGTACAGCCCAATAAGCTGTTACCTCTGAATTTACAAGTTTGTTGATTTAGCAAACCGAAATGTCAGAAAATCAGACATTGAAGAATCGATCACTGGTCAATACCAAGCATTAGAAATCAGAAACCATGTGATAATGTCCTTTTTCCTTTTTTTTTCTAATTCAGCGATCATCTTCAAATGTGTCCAGCAAATCACAGTTTTACAATTATAAAGTTGTTAATTCTACATAATCAGACACATTTTTTATTGCTTTTTCTTTCTTTTTTACTGTGTATAATTGTCAAGTACCCATCCTTTATGACATCTCGATAATGAATCTGTACAATTGTAAATATGTGCTCTAGAGTTGTGTTCAGATATAATAAATTTGTTTATTATAAGCATCTAATTGTTCATAGTTCAAGTCTAGCTGTTGCTGTGATATCAGCTCAGTTGCAACTTTTAACCGTTTTTATCTCAAAGTCGTTCACTAAAGTAAAAGGGTTGGTAAATTGTGACCTAGTAGTGTCTCTCTTTGCAGTAAAGCGGTGATCAGCCCAAATCTCCCAGAGACTGCAGCCCTGTTTCTTGGTGGGGAGTGGGACTGTGACTGATTGCATTAGGGAGTGAGGTGAGCGAGAGCAGGTGGAGCTGATTACTAAAATGTGAAAAGCATGCCGAGGGGAGGAGACCCACAAGACATCTAATGTATGGAGCTAAAATGGATTATAGGAAAGGATCAGTACAGTGCTGCTTTGTGGATGTAAAACGCACAGAATACCTTTGCCGGGAATTTAGTCGTGAATTTTTAATATGTGGATATGAGTAAACTGAGTAGAATGTTATCTTTTTTTGTTTGGGACTCAGTAAACTTTGAGATAAATGAGCTTATAAAAGATTGCTTTTTGCTGGCGGTGTGAATTAATTTAAACACTGAACGTAAAAGACCAGGTCGGCCACATATAGCAAACCTTTTTCATTTAGTTATACAGGTGCCTTTTCTTGCCAAGGCCCCATAGAGCTGCAAAGAGAAGGAGGATAATCATAGTGTCTGCCAAAGTAATGTTAGAAAGAGGAATGAGCAGCCAGAAGATTCTTATTAGCTCTATAGATGCTTAAATAAGGTGCATATTGCGTTCATGGGCGGATATCCAGCTTTCATGGGACTAATGAAAAGATGGGCAACATGGTGGCGCAGCCGTTAGCGCTCTTGCCTTATGTTCTCCCTGTGTCTGTGTAGGTTTTCTCCGGTTGCTCCGGTTTCCTCTGCCACTAAAAACATGTCCACTGTGCCTTCTCTCTATCCTTCTCATGACTACTTATGGAAATTAGCGGTAAAATGCGGTACAAACATGTCTGCCATTCACTGTTCTTTTAACCATTACCTTCAATCATTTATAAGATGTACGTACAGATACTTGCAGTAAATACTTTTCTATGCTTTGTAGTGGTACTACCAAAGAAGTTGTTGAAAGTTAATACAAGCTTGAATTAAGAGTTGTTTGTTTTGACTGTCTTGAAGTATATTTTGCTGATGAAACAAGAATGTCAAGCATTTTCTAAATGCTTGACATTCAACTTTATTAGCTTGTTTACTGTGATGTCACTAAAATAATCTAATGTTTGGCGACATTGATTGTAAGACATATTTGTGTGTAAAATGTAAAACTTGTTTAATAAAAGAAATGGAACATGTGACATCGTGCTCAAAAATGCAAGCTGAGAGTATACTTCTTCAAGAGAAAAAATTTAGTTTTTGGGGGGAATCAGACGCCTTTTCTTGACATCACAAGGACAGAAATGGTGTGAAATGGATAGAGAAAGAGAGGATTTTATAGTATGTCTACATTTATCTACTGTGATTGAGGTACTCCACAACTTAACTTAACCAGCTGCTTGGCTCATATTCTGCCCACCCATGGAGATGACGGACAAAATAAGGTGCTTGAGATGGTCCATAGTATGGCATTTAGAGTTCACCTCATTTTGCCCCACCCACTTTTTTGGTTGTGCGCATCCTGCCTAGCTACATTTAGCTTGTATTTTAACTGTCTTTATATGTTTGAGATTGACCTCCAAGACAGACAAGCAAACATGTTAGCTACCTTAACAGAGCTAAACAGGAAGTGTGCTGCTAAGAATAGTGGGCGGGGCAGAATAAGGTGAAAACTTCATACCATACTATAAAGCATTTCAAGCAAAGTAACATCATCCCCATAGAGACAAGCAGGTAGCAGAACCTCAAATATGAATTTAAATTGCACCTTTTAGGATAGTATGGTAACAGTTATCGAACTCTTTCAAATGTAACTTTTTCTGGCTAATGTTTTGCACAGACACTTAAAAAACACCAGCAGTTGTGTTCTAACAAGATCCTCTTTCACATTTAATTTGAATTGCAATCTTGCTTCACTAAATTGTGTTTGCATTTGCATAATTGCCAATTATGACTGATTAGTTTTCTCAATACACCAATTACCTCATCATTTCTTCTGGAGTAGATCTTAAACCACTGCTCTCATGTATGTAATAAATAACTAATTATCCAGGCTCCTTTGACTTTGGATTCTAATTTAGAAGAACCATATGTCTGAGCTGCCATAATTTCTATATAACAATATGTAAAGCCCTACTGTGTTATTAAATGCATCTGGTGTAAGAGAATAATAGCCAAAAAGCTTTCTGTTCTCATCTTAGACACAACATTTAGACGTTTCAGTATCCATTTAGGTCTGTGTAATTTGGCAAGCCTTGGTGCCACTTTACCAGTACATCAGGGCTGCTCAGCCAGGAAGTGGGAGTGAATGAAATCTGCTTTTTTCTGACAGATGGCTGTAAAATCAAGACGATAAATCACCGCTGGCTCACTTCAAGGTCAAAGGAAATGGAAGCTTTGATGGAAACGTTTAAGTTCCCAAATTAAATGCCATAACTGTAAAAAGCCTGGAATCTGATTAAATTTTACTGCAGCTCATATAGACTGTCACAGTTAACACTCTGCATATAGACTCTGACTGTCAACGTGCTGGCTTTGCACTTTCACATGTACACATCTTAAATCTTTGATTAATTGTCCTTGGGTGACATTCTTTCAAACTTATTTTATTATTTATGTCCATGCATAGGTTTTATTCACCTTCTAGAAATCTAGGCCATAGGTTACAAGGTCACGTTGAGGCCAAAAGGCAGTTTTTCCTAATACTATTGTATTTTGTCATGAAATACTGTAAATAAAATTATCTCCCTTAAAAAAAAAAAAAAAATCTTATCATCTTATGAGGTGACCTTTACAATGCAACAACACATTACAAAAATAACAGAAATATATATTTTTGTGTCTGTTAAAATCACATTGCTAACAGTAGGGCTGGACAATTTCACAATATGTGATATTGTCCAGCCCTACAATATGTGTTTATTGTTTAAAAGATCTGCAAAAATGGAATATTCAGTAACTACATTCATCTGTTTTTTTATTTTTATTTTTATTTTTTGTATCTTTTCCATGCCAATGCCTTCATTTGGGGTACCTTTATGGTATTTACCTTTATGGTATTTACCTCTGCCTGACTAGTTTCAACCTCTTATTTGGAAAGATGCCTAAAATCCAGATGCATTCAAGTTTGGCTATGGAAAGAACATATTTTTACTTGCAGCCTGTAAAACTGGAGTGGACCATCCAAGTGCAGTCAATCAGAGTGCTCGTTGTGGTTGATTTTCTGAAGAAACAAGATGCACTATTATAGTTATGTATATACTTGTACTACCTGAAGAGTCTAGTCTAAGTTTATTTTTGAAGTCTTTTTTATTTCCTACTTATAATCTCTTGCTGTTTATGTACTGTGTGCTGTAACACTAGAATTTCCAAATTGTGGGACTGAAAACCATTGTGGAAAGAGAAGAGGAGGGGTTAAGAGCAGCAGTGTGATTGGTTTGACAGCAGGTGTCTGCAATGAGCTCAGTTTTGAGTGGACAATACACGCTGACGCCACGGTGATTCTAGAAATAACATTGGCCTTGTGAGACACAGTTTATGACTGTTTTGCCCTGAAACTTGCTAATTTGCTCAATTTGCACTAAAATTGCCAAAAAATGACTTTGAATTGTAAGCATTCTAAGTCCATATACACAGTTTAGCAAACAAACAAAGTTGTTGTTGGGTTTAGCTTCACTTTAAATTGTGAAATGTGCATGTTGCTGAAAGTGTCCAAACTTATACACTAGCGTCGCTTGTTCAAAGGTACACTGAGAGTTAGGGGAGAGTTGCGGCCCTCCATAACCCTTGTGACTTTGTCCAATTAAAGTGTATGATGAGTGCAGACCATCTACTTGTGAAATTGAATCTATCAGGCGCAGTTCTGATTGCTACAGGTCCCTGCAATTTAGCTCCCACTCTGTCTCTGTCACTGTGGAACGCGCTAATACGTGCGCGACAGAATGGATGATTTCTACTTAAGGCAGCCTTTGATTGATGCTGATTACATCTTAGCTTTATTATACTCCCATATAACGAGTATGCATGTGTGGGCCAGGAGGTGCTTTCAGAGGTTTTTGTGGGGAAGAAAATCTATCATTCAGAAATACTCAGCGGTGCTTTATCGCCAACCATTTTGCCGTAAATCCATCAAGGCTTCTTCCACTCTTGGCACGGCACCAAAATGTAACGTTGCATTTCGGAGAGTAAATTTGGGCTTGTAGCGTCTCATTGGATTGCGGTCAGTGAGCGATTAGAAGTGAAGGCTGGACTCGTGTGGCATCAGACCGCAGCAGAATGCCAGATGATGTCATTAACGGAGCACCAATCAAACGCTGGCAGAGGTCCGGGGTGACACACGGCCGCGCCTTGAGTGCTCGTTAAACATCTTGAACTATTTACGGGAAATATGCCGTCCCACGATGCATTATAGCTAATCACGTCATGCGGTTGTAGTGTGGAGTTTGGCCTATAGACTTTATTTCATTCACTTTCTCAACCTGTTTTTCTTCCACTCACATATTTGAATGAAAAAGACATTTGCAACTGTTGATATTCCAAGTTGGTGACCTTTATAGTTTTCAGCATTTTGTCATCTTTGTTGTTAATAAAATCACAAAAAATGTAATGATATTCTTCTGACATAGTTAGGTATAATTACTAAAGTTATTTTGAGAGAAAAACATTTTTGATTACATAGAATTACTGACACCAACAGTAAAATTGTCATGCTTTCCTCCTCATTGTCTCAAATTTGTGACTAACTTTTTTCAATTAGACTGTCTGAATGAAAAAAAATGTGATAATATCTGTGACATGAATTGACAATAAACCTATCATTTTGTCATAATGTTGGAAGATAGAAGCTTTTTATATTTACCATGCTCTTTACAAACAGTATTGAGTATTATAAAATAGAGACAGAACTAAAATTGCTTATTGTTTATTTCCTAAATGATTTTTATCAAGAAACACCTACAAAAGCTCAAATAAATGAGCTGCAGGGTGAAGTGTTTGCTTAAAATGTCTGTGAACTCCTATTTTGATAAGACTAACTTCTCCCTTTTTTGTATTTCTGCTCTGTTAATTTCAGACTGCCCGAGCCGAGAGCCAATCCAGTGAACCCTCGCGATCTGGACGACAACGATTCTGGAAGATCCATGGAGCATGCCCCTTGAATTTCAGTCTGACGCAGAAGACATTACAGAAGTGCCGCCCTTTCTCTTTTTTTATCCAGTAACAAATTCAGATGGCCTCTACATTTTCTTCACTCACAAACTTCATTTCAAAGTTTCTTTAATTTTAGCACATTTGTAGTGTGCTATCAGTCAGTCCTTTGGCGACACTCAACATAGCGGGCGCAGACTAAACTGGAGAGAACTGGTTTGCTTATGGACAAGATCTGTGCTTAGGGAACAGAGCGTCCAGTGAATCCATGGTGGATATAGTGTGAGAATGAGATTTTAATGCCTTAAAGTCTATTGCAAATGCACTTGTGTGTTAGAGTTTTATTTATGTTATGTTTTTCTTTTTTTTTTTGCTGGATGCCCTGCTATATGCAGTCACAGAATGCTGGAACACCACAAATGTAAAGGTGCATTGTCTAACTTTTGATGAAAAAAGAAACTTAAAGGGGCACTGTGTAAGATTGAGAGGAATTTTAATTATCACTTATAGTCCACAAACATTTAAATCATATTTATTCTTTACAACATGAATACTTAAGAGAGCACTGTTAACCAATCCACATCAATTGTGATACATTTATACGTATTTGAAATGTTTTATTACGGGCCGGAATGTTGAATATTGACGCTAGATGTCAGCAGGGTAGATAGGCAAAATGCATTGGAAAGGCTCCCCCTGGTGTTCAAAAGTGGGATCACTTTATTATTAATTTTTTTTTTACACAGTGCCCCTTTAAGTAAAAGCAAGTTTTGTCATTTAGATTTTGATGAAAAGAAGCTAGGTGTTTATTTTGAGCGTTCTTGCAAGGACAAAAAATGAACTATTATCTGACCTGAAGAAGGATTTGTTTCTAAGGAAAAGCTGCTCCTTCAGCTATATTTTTTAACATTATAGCATTACACACAATCAACACTATTGACAATGTGACAAAGTTCAATCCAGAAAGTTACACAATGCACCCTGAACTTGCTTCCTATACGCTTTTGTTTAGAACAGCTTCTATAACATGAACTTTAATGATGTAACTTTTTTTATTATTAACTTTTATGCTGCCGATTTGTTTTCAGATGTTAGGACACTTAATGATAGGGTCCAGTCATCGATTCCAAAAAAAAAGAAAACTCCAATATATATTTTTATGCTTGATTTAAACATTTACTATGACTAAAAATATATACAATTATGAGTGTATTGTATAAATATTATTTTCTATTATGTACAATGATGTAACACGTTTGAAATATAGTTTTGAAAGTGAAAGCTCAATATTCTTTGTAAATAAGCTACATTTGTGATTTATCTGACGCGTTTCGGGCTTTAAATCATGCTGTTTTCTAACCCGCCTTGTTTTTATGCCTGTCGATTTGTGTGCACTTCCTCTTTTATGCCACTGCTGTCAGATCTATTATCAGAAGCGGGGGTCGTTTTGACACATATCGATCAGGAGAATGTTGCTGAGTCTTTGTTAGCTGCAAATCGAAGTGCAATTTGACTGTGCAAAATAGAGCTTGCGCCGTATCAGCTGAATGTAATGCAAAGGCTCATTACTCTTGCACCCGAGGCCTGAAGCGTATGACGGATTACCATGCGGGACTACCACGCTCTTCTTCTACCTTGACCCACTTGGCTGCTCAGGATGGCCCGCACAAGTCTTGTCTGTATCAGCAGTTGTTTTAATGTGATTGATTCTGTTGCCTTAAATTGAACGCTGTCGGGTTGGGCCCATAAAACGTAGCATGACAACTTGGCTACACTGAACTGAAGCTTGCTCAAGGGAATAATCCAACGTTTTTATCAGATATATCTATGTTTTTATTTGTGTTTATTGAAGAGGTGTGACTTCCTGGATTGAACTGTTTTTATTGACTTATGTGTCTCAATAAACATTGTCTCGAGTTCATCTTTCAAGATTTTATGATCTCCAGTACAACATTGGCAACAGAAATTCATTAAATGTAGTTGATCCAAGTAATTCTGGGCTTTGACCCCTCATTTAAATCATTCTATTATGTTCATTAAATGTTACAGTGCATTTTTCTGATGTGAATAAATCTTTAAAATAATCAGCTACATTTTGATGGCATACAATTATGTGCCCAGTAGAGTTTGAGGAAGATAGGTAAGCTTAAATTTTGTGAAGAGTTCGAATTAGTTTTTGTTTGTTGTGTTTTTTGTTCAGTTTTTATATTGCGTTTATCTAAAATCAAATACAAAAGTCTTCAGCTTACATGTCCACACTTGTATCAATGTATTGGATGACCATCTTTTTCTAAATTGATGGCTTAAGCAGACTAAACACAGCCAGCTGATTTATACCGGTTCTCAAGGAGACCCCTTCTGGCTGGTTTCACAAAATCAGACATTCCCACAAATTCAACTTTAAATCTAATTTGAAACCCGCCCCGGTGACATAGCAGCAGGAGATTTGTTAACCCAGACATTAATCAATCCTGACATTCTCATTCTTCTGCAGGTGTTTCATATGCACAACATTTGGCTCACACAAAACCAGTCTTTCTTTCTTGCACTTGATCACAATTAGTTTTTTTCAACTTTCAATTGTCAGTTTCATCTCTTATCCACAACACGAAACAAAGGTCTACACAAAAGTGTTATTTTGCTTTACAAAATGATAAATGTAAAAATCTCTACTTCTTTTCATCGGTGCAAAGCTGAGGTGAAACATTCCCTTAGCCTGCGGTCGTTGCTGTGTGGTTAGAAACACAAGTGTGTCTCACACACTCTGGTGAAGTACCCCTTTGGCAAAAATAATGAGCCTAATGATTTGCTGCATGGGGCATTGATTTTGAGAATTTGCAGGCTCTTAAACTCTGAAGCGACTTGTTTTCAGGTGTATAGCAGGAGCTGTATTGATTTTATGAGAGCCAAAGAAGTTAAACTTCTAAGGTTGTGCTTTCTAGTTTCTTAAAGGTGCTCACTTTTCTGGGAGAGGATAAGCCTTCTACTTGTCTGTTATTTTATTTTTCATCTTCCCCAGATTTTTCTGAGCAAACTCAAATATGTATTTACAATAATTCAGATTTTTTTTTTCACAAATCTACAGTAAGACCGAGTTTTTAAAGAAATATTTTTCCACCATATATGCTACATTAGCACACGTTTGTTGCTTTTGGCTGGGAGAACCACAGGCTAGCAGCATAATTATCATAATTTTGCAAGGTCTTACAGAAAAAGAAATGTCAAGCAATTAGCAGGGCCTCATAGAAAATGTCTACACTGGGTTCATTGGAACGAGAAATAATAACTGCTTTCTAAAACAGGCTGACCCGTCAACAAACCAGATTAATTAAAGTTTTAATTTAAAACAATCATGATTATGATTAAGACTGTGAACATGATTATGATTATCAAACACAAATCCACTATTTATCACTGCCAGTGTGATTACCAGTACTGTCGCGTACAACCTGGTCAAAGCCGTAATAACAGTGTTCCATAGACCAGTTGTCTGCAGAGGAAATGGGGAGGAGAAGACTGTCTGCTCTCATTTAGCTTGGGTGCTCCTGGGTTCCTTCTTTTCTCCACACCCAATTACACCTGCTCTTCCAGAATCATCAGCACACCGCGACTCTGCGCAACCCACAATAAACACAGAGCCGTAACCGCGACACCCAAGGCTTTCCACCAGGCCACGGAGACCATTTGTGTATCTGGACTGACGTGAATTAATTGCTTCATGGCTTGTGAGATTGAATTAGCTACGTGACATGCTTGCTAGCAGTGATGCGCCTTTGATTGCTCTTTCTTTTAATACAAGCAATTTCTTTTGTGTGCTGTCGTTTAGGGGAGAAGCTGTTGGCAGTGTGTGGATGTGCTGAAATAGAAAGAAGCAGCCGCCCACCAGCTCCCCACGACATGCCTTAATGACTCTGTTTATTAGCATAAGAGTGCTGCGAGGGAAGTACAGGATGTCTTTAAATGTCATCAAACACTGCTATTTATGCGTAGTTCTGTCCCAGTTTTTGTGTTTTTTACCTGGGTTACTTTGCTAACTGGGTTTACTTATGCACCCTTTTTGTGTGTGGGTCTGCCAGCTTAATGTTCCCAAAAGAATGTCTCACAGAACGGCATAAAACTTCACTGAGCCTAGGTCAACAAAGTTATGTTACAAGTCTATGAAGAGGTGTATAGTTCACCTTTGAATATAGTCTATTACCTGTAGGCAACAGTTTATTTAAGAAAACATTATTTCACTGTTATGTGTAAGAACATGAGTTTTTCAGATGAAAAACATTTCTGGAAATAGTTTTAAAACTGTCACCTGGAGAATCACAACTTATGTATCTCTTTATCAGTTTATAAAACCACTGGTACAGAGCTGCGTTTGGTATTTTTCAAGCTTCTGAATCTTCTCAAAAACAGATAACCTGAGGTCTGAATAGAAAGAGGCTGAAACAGCTAGGTGCAGAATTGTTACTTTGGTTAAGGTTAACATTTTTACCTATGTGTAAGTATATCTTGATTGCTCATGAATACTGTTTTGCAACAAAGCTGAAATCAGTTTCAGATAGCATAGAAAATGCAAACACATTTACATTACAAAAATGATAAAATGTAGAAACTAAAAAAAAAAATATAAATATGTTGAGATTATTTTTGTCCATGGTAGATATACTGTCGAGTATTTCACAGATTACTACTGCAAAAGAAAAATAAGATACAGTACTCATAGCTCAAATGAAAAGGTCAATAATAGGAAAAGGAAATTGTCATTAGTCTAGCCAGACGTCTCGACAGCTTGATTTATTTCATGAAAAGAAAGAGTAAAGAATGCAGCTATAATTCACGATGTACGTTTCCTTTGAGCGCTGTGTGTGGTTTGTCATTAAACAGACAGAATGACAGCGCATTAGTGAGCCTGTGGAGAAGCTGCAGCTTTACCTTATGAGAAGGCAGCACAGTGACAGTTCAAAGAGCTCGTAATGGGGAATTAATGACCCATCATTAGCACTTTTCTATTGTGTCATTTCACTGCAAAACACATAGTGCCCAGGGGAGCATTATTCCTGATTTGTTTGCATTAGATTCTTTGTTTAGTGGCCCATAAGATGTCATTAGTTAGCCACTTAAAATTGCTTATGAAAAGCATCTCCTGAGGTTGTATATGGGTTGTTCATACTGCCTAAAGAATTAAAAATATTCAATTACTGTATCACCTGAATTAAATTGTTTTGGTCCTGTGGTCATTATGGATGAAATTCCATAACCACAATCTTTCAAATATAATTTTTAAGTAGTGCGATTTCATCAGTCCTACATAAGATCAGATAAGATCTGCAAAAACGACCAGCGTTTGGAATCTGTGGAAGAAAAAAACGCGCTTGAATTTCTGAAACTAGAAATTGGATTAAAATTTCTTCTCCATTACCAATGCAGTCTGGTGTTCCTCAGTGCAATGGCATGCCGATCATCAACACAGATCGACTGTTATCCCAAAGTTAACACCAGCCACTGATTCAGATGACACAATAATTACTGTATCCAGGGCCTTATTCAGCCTTAGCAATTGCCAACCTGCATTGAATGTTAACCTGGGCTAAAACCTGCAACATGAAATGTAATCCCTCTAAGTCTGTGTGTCTTTGTTTAGTCAAGTAACCTATTAGCAAATGAATGGACATACAAGTCATCTTTGAGAGCCGCAGTATATCCTTTTCAAAAAAGTACAACAATTTGGAGTGAATTGTAAGCTCCAGGTCAAGCACTGCACAAGGTGATTTGTACAGAGATAGATGCAATCTCCTACCGTACATGGCTTTTAGAGACTTGTTGATCTGTGGAGTTGATACATTCAAATATCCTTTTGCATGTGTCTGCTGCACATTATGACTTATCAAGCTCAGTTAGAGCAGGAGGCTTAGAATAATCAAACTAGGCAAGTGAGCTACATACTTGAAATTACAAAGTTTTTATTTACATTCTATAAATTGTAAAAATCAGGTACAGTGCCTTCAACAGCTGACGGCTGAGTTGAGAGCTTCCTCCTGATTGAATCTTGCGGTCTTTCTTATTCTGGATCTGTCTGATGGAGATTGTGGTTGGGCCGCTCTGACTGGCAGGAGGCATCTGTCAGGGGTGGCAGGTACAGACAGCTGTCGGGAGCTGGCTCTTTTGAACAATGACTCTGTGGAGAAGACAGAGCCGGGAAATCCATCTCTGCTCCGGACAGCCGCCATTATTCATAGCTCCTGCAGTCAGCCAACGCACTAAACACACACACACACACACCTATGAGTTCATGTGCTAATGCTGCACTTCTGTCTCTGCCTCCTGCCGAACCAGAAGAGATACAGGAAAGTTCACAATTCTACATCATCCTGATCATATTAAGAAGGACATACGGTATATTCAAATGCCCAAACCAAAAACACTAGCCAAAGAAATTTGGCTTTTTCAGTTTTTCTTTTGGGCAGAGCTTGTTCTTACTTATGATTAGAGTGACTCAGTCATCAGAACTAAAGCTACAATGCCTTAGATACACAAAGAATGAATGAATTTATTTGAGCAGCATGCCATTATCAAAACAAAACAGTTTCAACAGTTTCAGTAATTTGACCAGTAGAGGTTCTCAACCTGTACAAGATCATTTCTCAAAATGCTCAAAATGGAGTGGGGGGAAGTAAAACTTGAATCCAGAGATTTGTTTGTGCTCAAAAGGGCTCTGAAACAGTTTCAGTTTGAATTTTAGTGTAGTATATACTGCTTTGACAAGCACAAGTTGAAGTCAAAAGTCCCTGGTAAATTGTATGCTTTACAGAGAACAAATTGATGATCTGATTTATTATAGTTCAAAACAAAGAGATCTGAGAAATAAAGCATAATGTGATTTCTTTAACAGTTCTATCACTTAATCTTGATTTTTTTGAGTTGCATAACTCGAAATCCTGCATGTACTGTTCTATGTTTGGTGCAACGCTAACATTTTACCCATTTGTTGAAGTTGTTAGCTACAAAGAGTGTTTTTGTCTAACCTTGATGTAAAACTATGATGTTAAGCTTATTAATAATTGTAAAAATCCAGCAAAATGTATTAACTAGACTCCTAATATGATCACATGTTCATTTTCAACATCTTATTTCTGCAAACAAATGTACTAGCTTGACTTAACAGCCGGTGTTTACAGCCAAAGATAACAGCTCAAATCCTTGTTTTTTGGTTTCTCACTTTCCCTGTGCAGATAATACCCTGAACATCCTTGGCAATGGCAGATATCACCTCTAGTCTCCAGTGCTTCTGGGAGCTGTAACACATTGCGCTCCTCCTGTCACTGCTGCGATGAATCATCCCCCAACAAGGATGAATATGGAACCAGCGAGAGGTGGGAGTTGAAATATTCTAACACTCCTCAAATCCTCGGCCCAGAAGGAGGACAATAGGGTAAAACAATACACCCTAAAAAAGGATGTCTTACGAGACAGACAGAATGACAAAGCACTCTTGTTTTGCATAGACAAGTCAGACGTCCTCCCACGTTAACTAGTCACCAAAGTCTCATTTGATCCGACTGTGTTTGCATTCATCCTTCTATGCTGTGATATGCGCTTGCCTACTTGTTTGATAAACAAGCATGTTGTTTCAAGTTGTGGGTAGACGAGCAAAGTGCGCAAAAAGAAAAAAAAATCAATAAAGCAAGTACATTTCTGCATAGAGAAAATCAAAATGATAGCACCTACTCTACGATAACTGGGACAATCTGCAAGTATCTCCATTATTGTAAGTCAACCATATAGCAGCCGTTTGATGGAACACTTATGAGAGAGATGAACAAAAGAGAACACAGACTCAGGTAGATAATGTGCAGAAAATATTATGCCTCACCAAAAACAGACTTGATCATATCATAAACCACACTTTGGTTTTTTTTTTCAATGGAGGTAGCACAGGAACTGAAAGATTAGGCATGTGGCTGAAGTTATAAAAATTATTTCTATAAGTATGGGGCCAGAAACAACATTATCAATGCCTACATTCTATTGTGGTCCCGTTGAGTATGTTTGTTAACACTAAGCTGAAAGTAGGCCCTATTTCTGATGACATAGACCAAGAAATCATGCACAAAGGTGGCAAGGTTTAATTGATAAAGAGAGAAATGCTATTTTCTTCAACAGACCAAATATATAATGCAAACAATTCTAGCACAAGTTAGCATCATTGTTTCTTTTCTAGTGTTATGGGACTTACATTAGTCCCAGCTTCTTGATCCCATCTTTCAACCCCATGTCTCATCTGGGCACCACCACAAACATGTAATTGTTAAACATTTTTTTTGTGTCAATTGCTGAGATTAGTCTGGAGAAAAAGTAGGATTTTATTAAATAGAGCATTGCTTATTTTTGGGTCACATCAGCTGCTTGTATCGAGGACATGCAATTAAAAGAAGAGTTCCAACAAGCCCAAAGTGAACCATCTTGAGTGTGTTGCTTGAAATTGTTTTTTTTTTTCCTTCCTGTCGAGATGATGGTTGCTTGTTGGCCTCTGGGTTCCTATAATCATGTCTATGTTAGATGAGATTCATGGCCTTACAAGTTTCATTAAGAACAAGCTTATCCATCACTCTAAACTCTCTGAAATTGTAGTTGTTATGAATGTACAGTGTGACCTTTGGATCACACAAATGCCACTACAGTTTACTTGACACTTTTTAAATGAACATGAAGAGATCAAATGCCAGTGCTTTACATAATTGGAATTATAGTGAAAGTCTTAAGCACACGCTGCCGTGCAAATAGGCATTGCTCTGTCGGTAGCTCTGAGTCAGCAGCTCTCATTTATCAAACTCTGAAGAACAAAACCATGTAAGTATGTAGAACTAAGCTCACAGTGGGGAGGTTATCCAGCCGACTCATCTGCATACACTTATCATCATTTTACTGCAGATTTTAACTTTAGATCAGATTCTGTAATATGTGATAGTAATAGAAATATTTGTCAGTTCAGAGCATAATTCTGTAGTATAGGAGTTTAAGAAATTAACTTATAGAGATACCTACATAAAAAAGAAAATGTAAATTTCTTAGAGCACAAAAATAGACATCATATTTACAATGGTTATAGGCATGTAATGTTATAAATGTAATATATGAATCCTAATCCTTGAGGAGCTTCAGAGGTTAGGGTGCTACTGTATCTCTTTAGTTAGAGACTTCTGCATTAAGGTATTTTCTTAGCCTCAAAATGAAGCTCAGCATTTAAGTGCAGGTTGGATAATTTATTTAAAATGTACTTAACCCAATTGGTTAAAGAAAATAACTTAAAGTCATTTTCAACACAGCACAGATCATCTTGCAAAGTATCTGTTTGAGTGAAAATGAATTCCCAGTGTTCCCTCTGTCTAATAAAAGAGCTTTTTTCTTTCACTAAAATCCAGTTAAAGTGTCTGTTATGTAGCATTTGGCTAAACATATCAAAACGTATAGCCTAATAATTCAGAGGCTCAGATGTATTATGTATGAGCAAAATCAACTACTATCAAAAGTTTACCATTAAATATTTGTGTTTGTTTAATATTAAGATTGCAAAAACTGGGTATAGCCCATAGACCAGGCCTATTCAATTTTTAGGCCTGGGTGCCAAATTGGCCTTCCAAAAATCTAACCTGGCCTCCAATTCACTTTCCTAATATGACAAAAATACATTTTGTCTTGTTTTCAGATTTAATTCTGGGTTATTACCCTGGAAATAGTGGTAAGCTCACATTTCTTCTATTGTGTCAGTAATGTGTTTGAACTATAGGCATAAGTCATCTTGATTTTAGTATATTTTTACTGTCTGAATATAAATTTTGTCTATGAATCTAGTGAATTTCTCAGTGTATCAGCAGTGTATGGCTTCACAGCTGGACCACACGAGCTCCAACATTTACATAAGCTCATTCAGAAACTCTTCATCACAATCCCAGAGCTGGTGGAGAGCTGGTTCAAGTACTGTCAAAACATATACAACACAGACTTATGTATTATATGTATTAACTTCATTATCTTGTTAACTATCAATTTTGGCCATTTTGAAATTCAAATACATAATGTTTATCATTCAATCAGAATCATGGAGCTTTGAAAAAGTTGTTGGAGTAAGAAAAGAAAGGTGTGACCATCTTGCAGTAAAAATAGATTTGTTTGCAGTGTTTTTTCCAGGACAGTTTGATTGTAAATTATCGGTTCAAAGTTTAACTACACACCAGGACTTTATAAATAAAACAGACCTATACAACATAACAGATCACCATTTAAAATTTTGTAGCAATGATGCAGAAAATCCAGTGCTTTTTTGTAAAAATAAATGAAATGACAACTTTTAGTAAACTGATGAGGAAACACTATTATAGCAAAGTTAAAAGTAAATTTTTTTTGTCCTATTTAACAAATAATACATACTTTTCATCTATATACACTTTCTTTTTAAAGAGAAGAATATTATAAAAAGGTTTTTTTCAGCCTTGTCAAAAACGTTGCATCCAGAGAAGACTCCCTGGTGTGAGTCTCAATGTGGGTGCCAGCCTCAGTCACACTCACAGCTTAATATAACGCTGATCACGACATTACTCACACATCCTTTTCTTTCAAGTTTTTCCTCAAAACTCCTCTCCCCACAGCACTACATCACATAAAGCATTAGCAGCTGGCCCATCAGCAGTGCACGGGCAAAAAAAAATCAACAACTTTATTTCTCTGTTCTATGCTTTCTCTCGTCTGACATCTTGTCTGTCACTTTCTCTGAGGTGATTTTTCTAATGTGGGATATACAGGATCGATGATAGTGACCTTCTCCTTTCTGAGTTAAAAATGCTTATATAATAATGCTGTAATTTCTTGTACACTGAATTATGGTTTTAAAGGTGCTATAACTTTTTGATTAAGAATAGACTTCAATAAACGCGTGTTTTATCATTTTGATGTTTCTGATGCACTGCATAAATAATACAAGTGTGGGCTTTTACTTTGAGCTTGCATGGCCACAAAATCAACTGGCTCGGTGGAAGCCTTTTCTTGTTGGTTTCCAGGGAAAAGATACTCCATTATTTTTTTTTTTTTTTTTTTCACATTATGGCATGACTCACAATTATCACTATTAACAATGCTCTAAAGCAGTATTCTCAACCTTTTTCAGTTGCGACACCCAAACTAACAATCGAAGTCATTCCTGACCCCAAGCACAAAATGTAGGCTATACTTGCAAAGTGAAAAAGTAGTCTGTTGTCACATTTCTATCACTGTATTTCAAGCTGTTAAACTTTGTTTAAGATCTTAATGTTAAATTTTTCATGATGATGATCACGGGACCCCCAGAAATCATTTCGCTACCCCCATGGGAGTCCTCACCCCCAGATAGAGAACCACTGCTCTAAAGTATGGTCTAACTTTGTATTTTTTTTTATTAAAGCTGGGTTACCTGAGTAAAGAATTCATGAAATTAAATTAAATCATAAAATTATTCATCACATGGTAAATATCCCTAGCCACCCTGTGCCTCCACTCAATTTAATTTCACTCCAGTTAGATCGGGTATTGCAGGACTTCAGACGGTTTCTGAAAAGCAGTAAGTACAGTCATCCAGTCAGTGAGCAGGAGCAGAGTGGTGTGTTGGCCAGAAACATCCTGAGTTTAAATATCAGACTGTATGTTCTCCTTTGACCTTTGCATGTTTACCACATAGAAACATGAACGACACAAGCACAGCCAATCAGAGCACTGCTTTCAGCTGCTGATGAGATTTGAACACTTTATTATTTGCTTCAGACAGAACCCACAGGTTCGTTTTACTCACAAGTGCTGCATTTGGAATACTTCCTGGCAGAAGTCAAAACTTCCTATTTTACAACTAAAAAAGTTTGATACTTCTGCTTTAATTATTTTTTACTTCAAAAAAGCAAACAATGTAAGTTTTATCTATGTTTAAAATTTAAAATGCAACATAATTTTTTACGCGGACATTTCCTAATTTACTTAATGTTTTGGGGTTTTTTTTAGATTAGAAGTTAATTGCAATCCCCTAGGTTAAGTCCTGTTCTGTTTGAAGGGAGAAAGGATTAATTGTACTTTTCTTAGTGGAGAAGTTTTCTGTGCTTGATGTTTAGCATGGAGGACAGCACGAGCCCGTGAGAGAATGCATAAGTTCCTCTAAAATTGATTGCTGAACAATAGGAAGTAGGCTTTCCTTCAAGGCTGAGGAGAAGCTGCAGCAGAATTTAAATCACCTTAATGCTCTCAAAAGCACAGAAGGATTGAATATGTTTGTTGTTTTTTTTCTCTCCTCCATGCGTGTCCGCCCACATCAATGGGACTTTGAAATTTCTGTCCATCTTTCATTGTTTTGTCTCTCACCAAAACAGGCTAGCCTCCATTAGCAGTGGCAGGCTGGGGATTGAGATGAATGGACTCCAATTTTAGCCAGCTCCTCAGAGTGGCCCACGAGGTCCCTGAGTGTGCTGGGCAAATGTGAAGCGGAGAAGGAGACGTCCCATGACACACAGAACCAACGCAGCACTGTGATTGTGGAATGCTAAACAGGACTGCAAGAGTGAAATATTAGAAAACTGATTATTTCAGTGTTTTAAGCATTTTAGTGGGAGGAGCTGGTTTGTTACCCAGTGAAAAAGTGTGCTAATTCACACTTGCATGTTGCAACACCTAATGTGAGCAAGTCCAAACAAATATTATAATAAATTAAAGAAAGAAAACAGGTGAACAAAAGATTTTTGCTCAAATCTTTATTCATCAGAAATGTCTTTGCTGAAAAAACAGTTCAAGCAAAGATATCTCTCCAAAAAACTGTTGATATACAACAAAATATCAAAAAATATACAATAAGCATGTTTTCATGGCAAAAATGTTATAAAAAGCCAAAACAAACTTTGGTTGAAACCACAAGGCGGCATTTTCCTTTGGTTAAACGGATGAGTTTAGGCGTCAAGTTACTAAAATGAGTAAGTTTAATCACGGTGACTTGGGGTACACTGTAAGAAATCTTTCCGTAAAAAAACAGGAAAATATACTGGCAAAAAATTACCAGCAAACTGTCAGTTTTTTTTCCGTTGCAATTCCACTCTGTTAATTTGCAGGTTTTGTCCGTAAAACTCCTCGGGGCAAAAAACGGAAAGTTTTATGTTAATTTAAGAAACGTTTTCATTCAAATTACGGACTCTGTTGTGTTTTATATCTTCCGGAGACTTTTTCATACGGTGAAGCATATCTCACACAAACAGGACAAAGACAGTGTTTTTTTCAAAGTCAAACATTTAATAAAACAATAATACTACAACAGGAACATAAACAGTAAAAAACAATCATCTTTAAATCACAATAAAGACCTTTTACCTTCAGGTTAAAACAGGTTTGTGTCTGAAACAGTTTAAATCCAGAGAGTTTCACTTTAGTCTTTCTGTCCTTTTCTTCTCTTTGTCCAGATTCTCTCAGAGAAACTTCTGAAGGAAAAAAAATTGATGATTAAGAAATGTAGAATAAAGACCAAAGCAGAATCTTAATCCTTTTTGTCCCAAACCTTTGTGTGAATCTCAGATTATTACAGAAGCTTCAGATGTTTTCCAAACATCACTTTATCTGAAAATACAGTTAAAATATAAATCATGTTAAATACAAATGATTATTTGTTCAAATCCTCTAAAACATGATTCAGCACTTACTTAGTTCTGTGGGAAAAACTCATCCAGTCCTTGTTTTCAGACACTTCTGGTGCTAAAAATCACAATTTAAAATATGAATCAGTCATACATTTCTCAAACAGTTCACTTGTTGTTAGTTAAATATAAAAAACGAAATATGTATTTTTTACTCACCAGAGCAGTTCAGATCTCTTCTGTCCAAACAGACTGTCTCTGTCTCTGACTGTTGAAGTTTTCCCTCCAAAACACTTTCTTTCTCCCACAATGCATTGCTTTCAGTTAGAAATTACGGAAAAACCCGTAGAATTTAAGAAACGGACTAGTTCATGTAAAACTACAGAGAAAAGTCTTTCTTTTTACGGACAGAACTGTTAAAATACACGAAAACACCAAAACGGACAAAATCTGTTAAAATAAACAGGAAACATTCCTGTTTATTTACGGATTTTTTTAAGAGTGTAGGTTAAGATTTACTTTGTAAAACTCAAAGAAAATGTCTCCACTTGGGTCCAACTGTGAAAATAGTAGTATATAGTACCACTGATTGAAAGAGTAGGCCTACATATTACTCCACCTGCTTGTTTCTACTGGGTAGAACTTACTCTACCTGTAATGTTCCACTGTATGCCGTCACACCCATCTCGATGGATTCAAGCTATGACCAGATCTATGTTTTATTCAATCTATTCTGCACAGTCTACTTTTTCTGTCAGCGTACTTTGATTTAGCTGCTGTTTTTTTCTCTCTGAACAATAAACTTGAAAACGGACTAAGCAACTCATCTACCCCAAAATACTGGGTCACAAACATTTAGAGTGTGTCTGCATCCAAAGCACAGGTTGATTGAATAAACTCCATCCTTAAAGGCATTTCCCGACTGAACTGCCCCACAAGCTCATAAAAGCAGCATTATTTTCGAAAAACATCTAGACCTTTTCTTCAAATACTTACTCAAATAATTTGTTATCCACCTCTGCTTGTTAGCACAGAGAAGCTGTGCCTGTATGTGTGACAGCAAACGCTGAATTAATTTCGGCGTCTGTGTGATTCTTTGTATTTCATTGTCTTGAGCACACAACACTGTTGCCTTTGTCAATCATGAACTACCAAGGAGAAATTACAATCGTTGTAGCATTATTTACCTTTCAATGTGGTCGTACTTTTTAATCAAACTGGTGAGAAATGACATAAAAAGCTAACTGTAATATTAGAAGTTACAACATTATCATTTGTAGGTACCTGGTGTTCACCAACTGCTTGTTTCCATAGTAATGTCAAAGGTTTGCCTGAATTGCGGCACTAAACTTGTTGCTAAAAATACAACCATGTTCTCATAAAATACATACATTCTGTATACCGCACATCACGCTGAGTAAAACATAAGGTTTTCTTAGCATCTTGTGGCTAGATTTGTATTTACATAAAAACTTGGAGTTTTTTGATGCACGTTTCTATAAGACTAGGCTGAAAATAGTTTTAAATCATGCTTTCTTACTGAGAACAGAGTCTTCCTGTAACTTAGTTAGAAAAGTTACAGAGTCCAACTTTAAATAATTGGACAAACTTCATCTTTTCTGTCATAAATTGTCCACTACTCTCTTTCAAATCCTCATCCTCCCCTGACTCCACTTTTCCCATGCACCTATAACCATTACTATAATGACAATAAAATGTCAGCTGATTAAAGGTGCACCCATTCATGTTAATTGCTCAATGAGAAAAGGTCATTCTCAGCATGTTCTCCAGGCCAGCACAGCCTAGAACCAATCTTTAAGTGATTCCAGCTATAAAACTATCCAGGGGAGAACAAAGAGGGCCTGCTGACATTTATAGGACATGCTTGGGTTGGATCCCCGGGCCACTTTTGTAACAGAAAGCACTTTGTAAAGCAGTGAAACGTGATGAGAAGACCTGTTCTTCACTGTGAGTATAAACATCAAGCACATAAATAATGCTGTTTAAGATGGACAGTAAAACCACTGAACATTTTACAACATACTGTATCTCATAAGAGTCTTAATAGGGCAGTTATCATCAAAGGTGATCATGAAACCTTTTCCTTACAGCATTTGGCCTGGCAAAAAAATTAATCAAAACTACTTAATTAAAATAAAGAACCAGCAGAGGGTGAGGTATAGAATATATTTTGATCACATCAAATTATCACATTTAATGTGGTACATAATGTTGAAGGTGTGGCCGTGTTAAAGCGATGATTAACCCCTAAACGTCACCCAGAACCACATTTCCAACAGAGCTCTGGGCAGGACAGGGAGATAAATAGGCAGAGGGGTGATTGATGATTGACCCAATGAACACAGTCAGTTTATGACTATTTTTGCCTATATAAACAAAATAAAGTATAAAAATATGAGCCAAAGAAGCCTCACTAAAAGTTGCTTTAGCATGTGCCTACAAGAAAACATAAGGTTTTTCTATGCTGACCTCTGCTGGTCTGTTCACCGCTTAGTTTCAGTTTGGAAATGATAAAAGTAGCCTTTATGCACAGAGATCTAACATAACAAGTTTCTAGAGTTGCTGTAAACTCCCCATCGGCCCTATTCTGTGATTTTGTCACTGTAATGGGAGGCCCGTTCTCTCCCATGTGCGTTAAATCTGATCAAAGCCATACAGCAGCAGGCGGGAAAGCCCCCCGGCCCCCACATGTTGGCATGAGCAGTTACCTCCAGGCGTGTTGGAGAGGGCAGAACATAGCACAGTCAAAAACTGATGACAAACTTTGCCATAGTACATTTTGTTTCAACTGTAAATTCAAAGATATTTATGCTTGTGACCAGCTCATGCCGCAACAGTTTTAACTGTTGTATACAAGTCTAACTGTGTTTTGTCAGCTAACTGTGTCATCTGCACTTCAAAAGATGTCCCTTCTGTGAACTTTATGTCGACAGTGGGGCTGATTTAAAGTGTAGTGCACAGAACATTGTAATAATCTCTCATGGGAAGCTTTCATTGGCCCACAACTGCTTTATCACTTGTAACACAAAAGTTTTACCAATAAAATGTGTTGTGTCACAATGAAATGGGATAATATTGCTATTAGAAAAGCTTGTTGCTTTTTTGTGTGTGTGGTCTGGATGGTTCATTTCCAAAAGTTATATGTGGCTATAGCAAAATCATTTGACATTGACCAAATAACATCACAAATAAGACCTCATACATAAAATAAAGAAGGGAAAACAAAACAATCAGATGCTTTCTCTTTCTCCTATTATTTGCTTAGTGATTATATGTCAAAGTGAAACAGTCGATTGCTCTAATGAGATTTTCCCCACGGCAGGGCATCTGAGTAAAGCGATTGACTTGTTTTTGTTTTTGCCAAAGCTAAGACACAGCGTTTGTTTAAACTTGTGCCAGTGTATGCTTGGCTTGGAGCACTTACTGTGTCTGTGTGTGGGTCTAAAGCAGCCGCGGCGGTGGTAGCGTGGGCAGAAAGCTGGTAATTTTTCACCCCACGATCAAAGGCCAAAGCATGTTCCCCTAGCATGTTGTGAATGGCCCTCCCTCTTCCCAGCACACAACCACAGCCCTGAGAACAAACCAGCCGTGAGTTATGGCCGTGGGGCAAAGGTGTTTATTGGCCGGCACATCTTGTTTCTTCCACCGAGCTGGTCACCCCTGACTGTGCGCCCTTTTCTGGCCTCACTGCGAACTTTTCTTTTCTTGCACACTTGACAAAACTCTTTTGATGCCCTTGACAAAATAGCTCTCAATGCCCATAATTCTATGTTTTGCCCCAGTTATTTCACACTCCATGTTGTGTGTGACTCTGTATTATACTCTTAAGTCAAGTGTTACTAATTCTAATGTTTTTCTTACCTGCTCATTAGGATTTTTTTTCCTTAGTCAGCTAAAATTTTAACCAGTGCTACCAGCATTGTATTTTGTTGTTGTGTCCTTCTCTTGACTGTAAGTGGGACTGGTTTTTAGTTTGGAGTTAGGTTGCCAGACACATTCCATAAATCTCTACTGAACTCTTGTGACTTTCCTTTCCTGTTGCTTGCCATTGCCAAGTGACTAAATTATAAACTGTAAAACATTTTTTATATGCAGTACAAACTACATTAACGTAGTGGACAAGATGATTGAAAACGCTTTTTTTTTTCTCAGTATAGGGTTCCATTTTGTCACTTTTTTTGTTAAAGTAGTGTTGTCTCTTCATCATCTTATTCATTTTATTGACTGAGCCATGCAAAAAGGCTCAGAAAAATCCTATTGTCACTCATCTATTGCTGATCAAACTGCTGCTCTTCTAGTAGAAAGTCTTTTTTTTAATGTTTTTAGTGGATGAGAAGGTGAGATTTATGAGTAAAAAGTCTATGGCCCCATTTACATTATGTAAGTATTTTATTTCCAAATTGAAGCTTACAATTAATGCAGCGTAAAATTATTGTAAAATCTATAGCACTAGAAAAAGTATTATGCTTGTTTCCTGTGCATCCCTGTTGAATAAACCTGTACAGTCACAAACTCGTGTGCTCCTACTCCACACTCCACATCTACAACACCCTGAATGTTCCTTTCACTTTAATGTACCTCCTGCAGTTCTCAACTACAGCCTGGAGAAATGAGCAGTGATAAAAGAGTGTGCAGGGGCCGAGTCGTGGGAAGAGGCAAAAAATAAGAGTCCCGGTTTGGCCCATAAAAAACACCTGAGACAGTTGGTGGCCTACTAAATGAAGACAGACTGTGGACATGAGCTGAAATGATGGCTTAACCTGCTGAGAACAGAACATCACTAGTTTTTTTTTTTATTCTAGACTGTTCTATTCCACGGCTCTCTGTCCTTGATATGCTGTGCAGCGTCCTTCTTGTCTTTAACTTTGTCTTTCTCTTGGTTTGTCATTCCACTCCAGACTGTGCAATTGTATTAGACTGTATCCGGTTGTAGACAATGGAAAGTGCAAGAAAATGTGATTAGTGCAGCTTTTAAGTGTATTGTTGCTATGATGAGTGAATCAAGTAACATAATGTACTCCACGCTGCCAGGTTTCATTCTGAATGTCCCATGGAAGGATGCCAAACTTTTCTTCGTTTTTTTTTCTTTGTATTTTTACTTTCCTTCTTTCCTTATCCAATTGCGAGAATTACAAAATCATTTACCAGCAAGAGGACCAAGTGTTTGACGTTATTTTGAGCTTTGCTGGAATTTTCTTTATATTCATTGCCCATTGCTACTGCCCATTGACTTTTACCTTTAAAAGTCAAAGTAATCAGCGGATCTTGATTGAACAAATACAGCAACAATTAGTGCTGAGTTTTAAAGTATCAAGACAATGTCCTGAACAGGTTTTTTTTTTTTTTTTTGTATGTTTGCGTTGTATTTCATGTTCAGAAGAGTGAGTGGCGGCGCGCAAATGGTTCAGCGGCCCGGGGGTTCACTCTAAACATAATTTTGTTGTACTCTGTGACAATGCAGTAAATCTTTCTGTTCTGTTCTGTATGAGCAATAACATTGAACAAAAATTCTTAATCTTAAATTAGCAGTTATGTGTCACAGAAAAAACAGTTGATGTTTGAAACTATGCTTGTACAGAACAGACGATAATACTTAAGAGTATATGACACATTAAATATTGGCTGAATATAGAAGCCAGAAGTCAGTGGAGAATTGATACATTTGTTCCTTGTTTGTATGGGTCGGTCATCCATACTGTTGCCTAAAAACAAACAGACATCTAACTGTTCCTTGCGCATATATTAAGTATTCTTCGTAGTTTCCAGTTTGAACAGAAGAAAAATTTTAACACCTTGACATGTAGGTTAAATATGGCTGCTATGTCTCGTCTGAACTTGTTGCAGCTTAATGTCCAGCCAGTGTTTACATCTTGTCATACTACTCTTGTATTTCTGTTCTAGGCACTCAGCTTGTCCCCAGAGAATTCCCTAGTGGCAATGAAATGTAAATGACAAATGTCTATTTGTGCAAACACAGATAAAGTAATCTTCACTAACTTAGTTATTGTTACATTACACTTTACAGCCGAGCCTTCACATTTAACAGATAAGTCTTTCATTCTACTTTCTTTTTTCATTACCAACAAGATTCCATTTCATCAAATAAGAACACTCAAAGGTGGATGGAAGTGCTAATCTGGAAGATGGAATGACACTATTGGCTGGCTTCTCCTTTTTTCCAGTACGAGCATTGATATTAAACAACTTTTGAATAATTTTCTTGCAGAGTTTTGATTGCAAATACTGTCCCAAGGCGGTCTTTGTCTCTCTCTGCTAAGACATCATCTTCTATTATCCCTAAAAAACACTCTATTTAAAAGAAGGATTGGCCTGTTGCCTGTTTGGTGGTCTCCTGTTAGTTTATCAGTTCAATTCAGTTTGTGGTCACGACATCTAAATGTCTCTTTGAATCATTTTGAAAGTGGCTGTGTCATGACCTGTATTATGCTAATCTTATTCTGAGCTTGTATCTGTTTTCATTTTGTAATATGGATACTTAATAGAGATGCAGGTTTCTACATCAGGAAGGGTTGTGTCGTTTTGTTAAAGGGGCTATAATAAAAAATAAATAAAGCAGCAGCCCACCCTACAAAAATATGAATTAAGATTAATTTGGTCATTTTTAAAAGAAAAAACATGTACAATACAGGTGTGGTTGCCTTTAAACATGATTTTATGTATAAAAGCACAACATGTTGCATCTTAGTTTTTCAACTAAAAACAAAAACATGTCCAAAAACAGAAAAGGATTTATGGCTCCCTCTTCTGGCCCAAAAGGGAAATGCATGGCTGAGATAAACAATTACCTAGTTAGCTCTGACACGCTAATGCAGGCACAGATCAGGTGGAGGGAAGGCTCAGAATGATATTTTTTGGACTTAAAGGAAACATTATGCAAAATTAACTTTTGGAGTTTTTGATCCTATTGTAAAGGTGTTCCTCACCAAAAATGCTGCTGAAGTTTTGTTTGTGAGATATCTTTGGTTCTCCCAAAAACACTGTTCTGAAAATCCCAGATCTGTGATGTCATAGATAGATCTCTGATTCTGCATTCTGCGTTTTTAAGTCCATAAATCATCCAGATCGTTTTGAGCATTTCTGCAGGATTAGCATATCAGGCAAGATTGGTTTGATTGCATAACCTCTAATTTTCTTTGGAGTGAGTAAATACAGCTTTAAATCCATTTCTGATGTAGAAAACACACACAACCCCTGTGTGACTTTACTAGACTTTTGTGTTAGTTCTGGTGCATAAGATTTCACAGTGGACATGCTTCGGAGCAGGTTTGAAAGGTCCTTTAAATGATATTGATAATGATATACTGGTAAATTTTCATTCATTTGTTTATCAAATTTGCTTGTATGATTTATTTTTCTATATATATATTTTTTAATTAATATTATTATTAATGAATATCAACCTTGATGTGCAAAAGCTGGATTCATTTACCAAGTTCCTCCTTTAGTTCTGCTGAGGTTCAAACTTTATTACAGACAAAGATGTAAATCCACAAAATTCCCGGGACACTTGGCCACACTAACTAGATTTAGCAGATAGTTAAATGCTTAAGTGGAGGGTCACAGTGGGCAGTCTCTTTGAACAGAGTCCTCCCCTGGTGCGCTCCTCTCTCATCATCCACCATCCAAACTCAATTCACAATCATTTCATCATTTACCCTGGCACCTCCATCACCAGTGCGTATCTATTTAGGTTATTCTCTCTCTGGAGAAAGACAAAACCGGAGGGTTAAAATGCTTGATGAGAACCCACGGAGCAGCAAATCTACTAATTACGTTTAAGTGAAAGAAGATTGCAGTTGAGTTGGATAGACTTGACCCTGCTTAAACTGCTATTGGAGAATGCCTGAAGCACTGTTGTTCGGAGAGAAGAAGTGATAAATGACTTCTGTGGTGCTGATGTTGTTTTTTCAACTTGAAGATTTTCTCTGGGAAACAACTGAAAAAGTCCTGGTGTTTGGAAGCAGAATATCAGTTAAAAGTTTGGAGACCTGTTCTTGTCATAACTTACTGGACACACAGCAAAAAAAAAAAAAAGAAAAAAAAAGAAGAAGAATTTCAAGACAAGATTGCTTGAGTCTGGGATTTTAAACTTAATTTCAGAAATGTTGTTACATTTATAGATCTAGAATATTTATGGTTACAAACAGTTTTGGTCATCCACCTTTGAGTCAAATATTTTGCCATTGGCCTAAGACATTGACACCCTACATTAAGACAACTTTTTTCAGAACAGTTCAGCAATGACTTGACACAGTAAAGTGTTCTACATTAGGTAAGAAATTAAATTGTATCTGCTACAATGACTAAAATCTGGATTAAAATTCTGAATCAAAGCATTTTAGGCAAGGTTACAATTTTTGTAATGCAGTGTATTCATATTGCATTTGTTGTAATATTTTTCTACATTTGCATCACTATGATGAAATGGCTGTACATCCATCAAACGCTCCATTTTTTCTCTCATGATAAGAATTATGTGCGACTCTGAAACACCTAATATATTTTTGTCTTAGAAAACACTTTATCTGAAAGATGCATTCAAAGTCAATTTATTTTTGTTTTATCCTGTCACTCTTCAGTCAGAACAGGACACAAAAGTGGCTTCTATTCTGAAGCTGTTGTCCCACCTGAGCATAACTCTCACATCAGTATAGTAAGTGAAGATACCAAAATGACATACAGTACTTGAAGACGAAATGCATTGCACTTCTGTATAAACAAACATGCATCTTACAGGCATAAAGAACAGGTAACGAAAACAGAAAATGTGCACACCAACAAAATAAAAAAGCAGGCTGTCATGTGAAAGTGAAATATTTTTTATCTAGTTGTGTATGGGAAAAGAACTCAACATTCCACCTCTGAAGTAAAATTGATTGCATGAGTTTGACCAGACAAGAATGCTCTTCATTGAATAGACCAACAAACTGAAAGAAAGACACAGACACAGTGTGTACAAGAAAAACATTTACCACAGTTGGTTCGCAAAATTGTGGTGGAATTGAAAAATAGACTACCATATATGACTTGCTTGGAGTGCTAAGTTAAGTATAATTAAACTTTCCTCATTGTAATTTGCACCAAGACTCCCTCAAGTTCTGTGAAAGTCGTTTAATTGTTTAATCAATCTATTAAAGCGATTAGTGCCTCGACATTAGTTTGTAAAAGCAATGTTTCGCCTGAGGAGATGTTCAAGTCTGTAATACTAGACACACTTATTGATTAAACTGCACTAGACTGCTGCACTGTGCAGCTAGAACTAGACTCTCCTTGTGGATTTCTTTCTGCACACTAAGTCTCACATGCTGAGTCACTGTACATGTAAGGTAGTAAAATGTTTTCAAAGATTTTGAAAGATTTCAAATGTTGTCCAAAGATTTCTCAGTATGGGAACTTTATAATACTTCACGTATAACCATGAATTCAACTATAAATTAAGTTCTTCGAAGGCTAAAACAACATGAAAACAAGCTACGTAGTCTGCTTTACCATATTATAGCTTCTAACTGACAATCCTTCTTCAGTTTAATCAACTCTATCACCTGAAAAAAGCACTGGGACTGTACTCATTAACACATTATTCCCTGGTGTTTCTTCCCTTACTATTTTGGACTTAGATACCCATGGCCAAGTGGACATGTCCTTCACTTTCAGGCTTATTAAATGTACGATGGACGCCAAGAGACGTGCACATGAGAGACAAACTGCCATCAGCAGTCCTCTGGGCCTTGGCATTTCACACGTACCTCAACAGCAGTCTAACGTGACAAGGACATGTCATCCCCGAGCAGTTGGTGTAGATTACACTGCGCCCCCATTACATGCTTGTCTGAGTGGGGTCAGGATAATTGTATACTTAGTTACATAAATTAAATTATTCTTCCTTTCAAAGTCTTCACAGACATAATACTATTAAGAGTGTCAAAGATGCAAGGGTTCTGGCAAGAATCAGTACATTCTTTCATGATTTTCTTTTTAATGTCTACAGGGGTCAAATATTCGATATACTCCATTTATTATTCATTCCATTTGGTGATAAGATACTTGAGGGCTGACCACCAACAACATACACTCACAAAACAGATTCGTACCAGGCACAGCAGTGTAGAGTCGTCCCACTGTACCTGCTCACTGTGGTCTCTCATCCAAATACTAATGAGGCACCATCTTGCTGTGCTTCCTAGATCTGATGAGATCGGGGTGACATTGACATGCAAGCAAATAGCCACACCATTACTGGCCAAATAACTAGTACCAAAAAAACTTATTAAATATACATTTGCAAAATATTGAAGCTTGCCTCAAATTTGCACATTTGGCAGATGTTTTCCTCTTTATAAAACATTGATATCTTAATTTGCCCAATCTCCTTCTAATACCTTCTTTATCTTCTTTCTTCCTGTCTTTGCCAAGTCAACAGCAAAGTCACCCAAGGTTTGCCTTGGCCCTCCCCTTCTCTCCTCCAATCAGATTTTAGATCTGCCTTACTACCTCTGAGTCATTTTCCAAAATGGGCCACTAATTGGGTTTCTCCTGTGATTAAGTCAATAACAACCTTCATATTAGAGTTTAATGTCCTCTAATGACTCCACTTCAGGACCAAAGGCTAATTACGTCAAAGCTTGTTTATAGATAGCATGGTTTAATTGATGGACATTACCGTAACACAGTAATCCATATCTGACATCTTACAAAACAGGTACTTTTAGCTTAAAACAGACCCAGCAGATTCATGCATCTCACTGTGCAATTTGTAAAACGGCCTTAAATGTTAATGGTAGCTCTGAGGAGGCAAAGAAACCCATTTAACACTGACTGACAAATGTGCTTACTCCTCAGCAGGCGCGTTCTGTTTTATTACTGTTGATTGTATTCGGGATTTTTAAGGAGATGTGTGTCACTTCAGAGGCTATTAAGCACTCCAAAGAAGCAAATGCACCATTTAGCATCATGACTCACATCGTCTGACAGAAAACAACAAGGAAAAATTAAAAAATAAAAAATGAAGGGGATTTCAGGACATCATCGAAATAAAGATTTGCTGAGAGTCAAGGCCCATAGCCCCAGAGGTGATGTCTGCGTGGGACTTTTGAGCTCGATAAGGTGGTTGGCGATGTACACAAAGTAAGCTGGAAGACGGAGATTTGGGAATGGTGGTGTGTGAGCGTATATGCCTTCAGGTTAGTGGTGCTATCTGAAAGAAAGGTTGTTTAAACCGAGGTTGTCTGTTTTTCCACAGCTGCAGTCCTGTGATAACGTATGGAGCGATTTGACGGGTAAACCCAGGCCTTCTGTCCTTCCACTTGCTGCTCTGTTTTTGAGTTTTCCTCATGTATTTAGTAATAAACTTAATCATAGATCAACTTGTGTTTTGATCACTGTGTTACACAGAATGTTCTAAAACGGCTCAGAAATATGAACAGATTCACTGACTTCCTGTTCAAAGCTGCAGAATGTTACCTGGAATCTACTTTATTTATTCTTGAGTAATCACAAGTATATACAGGCAAGTGAAAGGGAATAGGTAGTAGGTGAAAACTGAACTTTTTCAAAACATGCTAAGTAAACTAATGATGGGAGAACCTTCTATTATTGACAAGATTTGACTTTTTAGATGGTCTGCATTGGGATAATACTCTAATGCACATGTGTCAAACTCAAGGCCCGGGGGCCAGATGCGGCCCTCCACCTCATTTCATGCGGCCCTCAAGGTCTATAAGGTTTACGTAAATTTTTATAGTCAGGAGTAATCTGGTGTCTTACCCTAATGAAATTACTTGTCTGAATCTAAAGAGGAAGTCATTTTTCAGACTAATGCAGTGCTGTATTCAATAATCATACAATAATCAAATACAACTACTATTTAGTGTGTCAAAGATTAGTAAGGTTAACTTTAGTTAAAACTGGCCCTTCAAGGACAACCCCGATGCCAATGTGGCCCTTTGTCAAATAGTTTGACACCCCTGAATGACAGCTATCTATATTTGTATATGAGCAAAGCAATATAAGTGAGAAGGTTTTTATTTTTGTATGTATTTATTTGTTGCCTTTGTGAGCATTTTATCTAATCTATTTAGGCAACAAACAACAACTTCTGAGTATATAATCATTCACAAATGTGTGCCATGGCAGACAAAAAGTCAGCAAATTCAAATGGTTTTCAGTGAGACTAAGCATGATGGATTCCACTGTCTTTGCCTGAAACTCACTTTTAATGGAAATTCTACTAATTACATCTTCAACTCTCATCAAAGTCAACCATCTGTTAGCAGATAACTCTAAATCTTTTCCCCATGTGCCATCTGCTATCCCAGCATATATTCTCAATGCCTTTCTCTAACAAAACATACAGGAGGGTGGATGACATATTTTTACTGCTGCAACAAATGTACAATTTTATTACTATTGATGACTAAACTTTTTTTTCCCACTCCTAAAGTCAAATGGATTGTGTTCTTTTCACACACCATCTGTGAGAGCGGCAGGAGGTCCTATACCTAACAATGTGCTGCTACTGCTAATTACTCTGCTAATGGTAAACACACTGATAGCATCTAATTGATAGATTACCATAACAAAGCCCAGAAAACAAAAGAACATAATATATAGCTAATGTAGATAAAATCACCTTAAACAGTCTTAGACATGCCTGTAGTTGATGGGTTTTTACTTTTAGTCCAACAAATGTAATCAAAAACTTGTCTCAGTATAATCAACAGTATAATCAAGAAATGTTTCTTGCCATCGAAATTCATAAACTAGGAACTAGCCTCAATAGTAACATTCAGCATAAATAAGAAATTATAATTTTATATTTGAAAAATTAATGATATTTAGATAAATGCATTCTGCTATAAAAGATTGGACCACTATACTGCTTTGTTACTTAGCTAATCAGTGGAAAACCCAAAAATACAGTTTGCATATTTGGCAGCCATGCCATTATCAATCAGTCAGCTAACCAACCAACCAACCGACCAACCCGACCACCACCGACCAACCAACCAATATCTAGACTGTAGCCTGTAGCAATTTCAAGCCTTGGTAGGCCCACTTGATTCTGAAAATCTGAATTTTGTCCAGTTTCCTAGCACTCACAAGTCCTTCAGCGCATGGTTAATATCCACATTAATATTGTTTTACAGAAGGAAAGTGTAACTGGAATGTACCACTCAAGCCAGCCAACCAGAGCACTACTTTTTACTTTCTGTGAGAGTAAAATAAACTACTTTTCAATTCAAGCAACAGTGGTCTGATTTTGTCACAAACTGCTGTGTTTAGAATTATTGGTTGAAAATACAAAGTTTAGGCTTTAGTTTACGACGATCAGATGCTCTAACTTCAAGTGCACCCGCATAGTTATAATATTTTTATTTTTGACCCAGAGACAGGGAGTAAAGATGTGTCTTTATTTTATTTCAATTTCCCATTCAGTGACTGGTTTGCTTTAGTTGTTGTTAATCAAATGTAAGTTCTCATGAGTGCATAGCGGTACCCATGCCACAGGAGCGCTGCTTATCCCTGGACAGGACCTCTCCACAGCTCCACGACTCCGCCTCTCCCAGAGCGAACCTCCGCGTACAGCAGCCTGCCTCCACCCGCCCGAAGCCCCTTAGCTTTTTGCAGCCTGTTGGCTAACTTCCCCTATCCTGCCCCTAAACCGGACTATCAGCCGGACTTTGCATATGACTAACTCTTTTTTCCTAAACTCGTGGGATTTTGTTTCTCGGATTCCAACTTTTAAAGTCAGCGGGCAGTGTGTAACCAGATCGGATAAGTTTCTCTCCAGTTCTACGTAGTTTCTGCCCCGTGGTGGGTGCACAGACAAGGCAGGCCGGGGAAGAAGAACCAGAGGACATATGATGTGGATTTGGTATCTTCTGCTTGGTTCGAGCTCGAGAAGCGTGGGTAAGTGTTTTAATGGCACGCACACAAAGTAATGGTGTTGTCACGGCGCGGACACGCTTGAGCGTTGCTTCCAGATGGGTTTGTCAAAGAGGGAGGGGAGCTAAAGAACGCGTTTGAAGTATTGGTGGGCAACTTTTTCTGTCCTTGCACGAGTTTACGCAACACTCTTTAGTTTAAGTGCCACGGGAAAGACGGTTGTTGTCTAGCCTTAGTCTGAGAGTGTGTTTTTATCTATTACAGACTTCATAATCACTGGCGCACGGAGAATAAACGCATGCCTCTCGCATCTGAAAGTAAATAGTATCCAGACAGTCTCCTCGCCTTATCCATCCAGCGTGTGAGCGTTTTAGGGCCAGGCGAGATGGGGTTATGGTCTCCTCCGGCTAAGTTATTACCGAGAGGTTGTTGACAGGGCAATGTTGACAAGTCAATCTTTTTTCACCCTTCTCTCTTTGGTTGTAGCCCCGCCATGGCAGCTGCTGCTTGGGGCCCCGAGGAGGAGGATTGAGTTTACACAGGGCAGGGAAATGGTAGACCTATATGTTTGGTTAGCTATGATTTGTGAAAGCTAAGATTATATAATAGGCTTGTGACTCCAGGTTGAATTGTATGGATAGTACGTTTTAGGCTGTTTAGGCATGGATTATGAAGCATTGGGACCAGGTAGACCTTTTTTGTGGGTTTGTGTGAAAAATCTGAATTATGTATGAGAAGTGGCATATTATAATTTAGCACAATGCGGTTTAATTATTTGTACACTCAATAAAACGATGTGTATTACTAATACCACATTTTTATAGTCAGTACCAAAGGGGCTACATTTTAAATAGTCTAAATAACTCACTTAACTTAAGGATGAAAGTCAAATTGACAGACTGCTCAGTTCAGTGAGTGTTGATTGTTTGACATGTATCTGAGAGACTCCTAAGAATTGATCACATGCACATGATCTGAATTGTTGTGAAATAAAACAAAAATTATGGAACAGAGTGGGCCTAGTTCAAAATCTGACTCAGATCAGAGGAAGGAGCAGTGAGTGCTCTACTGGAGGACAGTGAACCGGTTATTCACTCTAGGCATTCCAATCAATCCTTGGCAATTCACCATACTCACCTCGTCTCTTGTCTCCTCAAAATAAAAGCAGACATCTGTGCTTGGACACTTCAGCTCTCAGAATTTCCTCACTGTTTTCTTGTGCTTCTATTCTGTAACACAGTGCCTCTTCAGAGCAGAGTCCACCTCTGTTTACTGTTGTGGATGCAGCCTCATGATTGATATTGGGTTAAAAAAATCACTTCCCTGCTCTGCCATGAAGTAGCTGTTTCTTAGCCTGCCCTATCCGATCTGTAGGAGCCTGTGGGTCATGGTAGAGGGACACATCTCTACTGCATACCCTGTTAATGAAAGATGCACTTATACACAGAAATAGCACTGTTTTCAAATGTGGTGGTTCAGGCCTGCAATTTACTGTCGTGGTTCAGAGGTAAAAGAAGCTTCATTGTTGTCTCCTCTGAAACTACACAATGGAGCCTGCTTTTTCTTCTTTATGTTCTTCTTTAGTGTGCACCATCTGCTGCTGTCAGAGCTCTGTAAATATGTGAAGAGAAGGAACATTGCAGGCTTACTATTCCCCCGTTACAGCATTTCTCCTGCCATAGAGTAGTCTTGCTTACTGTTAGCAAGCTTCATGCAATAGAAACTGTCAGGAAAATTCAACAGTATTTTTAACCAGTCATATCTGGACATCATATGATTTTTTTTATTACATAGCCTGCAGTCAATTTGGAATGTACGTCTTAGTAAATACCACACATGTTTAGCTATTTGTGGTATACATTTCAGTTTAACAAAAATGATCACAGTCTTGACAACTGAAGACACACACACAGCCACTTAGCCACAGTTTGACTTGGACAGAAGAGATATAAGGTTCATTCATTATTTTTCTACTGCTTGTTCCTGTTTGAGGTTGTGGGTGACTGGAGCTTATTCCAGTGACTTTGAGCCAAAAGATCATGAAATATGAATTTGGTTCGACCCCAGAGCAGAACCCACAATCTCCCTAATGGTAAGCCAGAGCGACTCTTAAAGTACTCTGCATTCAGGTATCGCTGGTAATTGAGATTTCAATCTTAATGAGACTTTCTGATATTCTGAATAAACATAGATAAATAAATACTGTAATATCTGGACTATAAACCACTACTTTTGGACAGTTTTGGACACGGCGGCTTATACAAAAACTACGCAAGATGACAGATTCTCATAGACTTACTACTAACAAGTGCGGCTTATATACTGTATGTACTTTGTCATATTTCTTTTTTAAATCGCATTGATGCGGCTAATATTCAGGTGCGCTCAATAGTGTGGAAATTACGGTATATAAATAAATACAATTTGGACAAAAAACAAACCAAAAAGTTAGAGAAGAGAACAACGCCTCAAGGACCAGGTGAATTATTTCTTCATGTTTGTACATCCTTTATGGTTCTGTGGCATTGCTCGCAAGGACAACCATTGTAAAAGTGACATATGAAATCCATTGAAAAACACTTGCACGTAGAATACAGACTATTTAATCAAACAGAACGGCCTTGTAGCCCTGCAGCCCTGTGTTCGCCCACAATGCTACATAAGAGATTGTTGTGTAATGTGAGATTTACCCACACAATCCACTGACAATAGATTGTTGTGGTACGGCCATTACATTCTGCTGTGCTGCCTGAAGATATATTGTAGCTGTTTAACCAGTCTACTCAGCCCACTGCCTTTGAGAATTTATTGATAATAATAAATTGAGGAAAAATGTCACAAAGATGAATTGACTTTGGATTTGTTGTTTCTCTCTTCTGCTGGGGATGATGATTGCTTGTTAAAATGAAAACAATGATAAATGCCCACTGTGTTTGACTATACTGAAACCAAAATAGTTCACATATTGGAATAACACAGAGTCTTTTTCGTGCAAAGGATAAACAGATTCAAGCAAGCTTTTGAAAGTGCCCAAATCAAATGTAACGTTTTGGCACTGAAGCAACAAAATAAAACTACTGTCTTTTAAAGGTATCATAATGAAGATGCAGCAAGACTTTAAATCACATGTATTTTTTCCCCAGAGATTCTAAACAAAAATAGAATAATACACTAACTGATAATATACAGTGAGAAATACTTTCAGCTCTATGGCCTTGCTTAACCATTCACCATCTGCTCCTGTCATAGTTCAATGTAAATATCATTAAACTGTGAGTGAGACATCACAGGCTTGTACTTGTTCTCTTTGCATACACATTTATCCCATACAATATAATCTTATGTGCTGCTCACAAACTCAATTTATCATCTTGTATATAAGTGGGCACAAGTTGGTCATAGTTCAAACTTGTTTAAATGAATATGAGCCAGTGGCCTTGGCATTTGTTTTAATAACATGAGTGTTGGAAAATATCAAATAGTCAAATTCTTGGGTACGTGGACCTGCTTTAGTTCATATTTGGATAAAAGAAAAGAAAGAAAGGTGGAAGACGTAATTTGCTTTCTTTGAACTGAATCTTACACTAGAATACTTTTTCTGGACTATACTTCTGCATTCAGTTCTTTTGTTCTTACAAGGTTCATACAAAAAGTGAAAGCTCTTAGTCTGTGTGATGCCATTTGTATATTGAACTTCTAAATTTGTGAACTTCAAAGTGTTAAAATAGATGACTACATCTCTGAAAAGTCATTGTGAACACTGGCCACAAGGTTGTATTTTTTCAACCTGACAGACACATAATAGAAAGCATTATAAAAACTATAATAGGTTTGGTAAACGTGCTCGCTGCTGGGATGGAGGAGCATGTAGAATAGATCTTCCCCCTGGAGCCTGAAACCTGATGGTGGTCAAGGTGGCTTGATAAGCTCTGAGAATTAGCTGGATTTGGAGGAGCGCTATAACGATTTTATGATGCGGTAGCCATCCAGGGTTGAACATACACCTATAGGTGTAGGCCTTTATCTTTTTAATGCAAATGATCATTCTTATCATAAAGCTCAGGTTCATGATCACCACACATAAACAGAATTTTCAGCTAACCTAAATTAGCATTTATTAAAACATTTCCTGACACAGATGATAGATATACTGTATATAATAGTGATCATGCAGTTTTTGTTTGTTTGTTTGTTTGTTTGTTTACATTCTTTTGGCTAAGATATTCTTGTGGGAGTTTTAGTACACTTGCTATGGCAGTTCTCCACAATCACAGTTATTGTTGTTTTTTATGTTTTTATCCTTGAACTCTATAGATCAAAAGTGGGAAAATTGTTTGTTGGAAATAGTTTGTTGGAGTGAGGAGAATCATTTTAAATTGAATACTTCCAAAACCTATGGGCCGATTTTGTGAAAAAAAAAAAAAAAAAGTCTTTTATGCTTATCTGTATTAATGAGTTTATTTTTTTGGTGTGACTTTTTTGTGCAAGTTCAAAGCCTTAACTTCAAACAAACAGATTATTTTAAACTCCTGTCATGGTGCGATAAAAAGTGTCCTCACATGCATTAACTCTTTTTGGTAACTCTACTGTCAAGAAAAGAGCCCTCTTTTCTTATAAACAATGACAAAGGAATCTAATGTCATGTTTTTTTTATGCTGGTATTTTCTATATTTTGTAATTTATTACATTTTCAAAGCAATCTTCTCAACATTGTCGATTATCTATAGTTTATGTACACACTCTGTTTTTGAAGTGTAATATTTTGAAGCAACTCAATGTCCCCTAAAATCCAGAGGCTAGTTGTGACTGGAAGCTGTTATGTGATATTACATGACTTCATTGCCTTGTGTAAGTGAGATGTTCTCCTCTCATCAACTAAAACAACAACACTAAATATGTCTGTCTCCATTATCTTTCTGCTGCTACAGACCACACATGTTGCAGGTGCTGGGTCTGGCCAGTTATTTTGGTCAGTCTGTCCAGTAACAATGACAGTGGCTTCTATTCTTTGTTACTGTTGGCTCTGTGCTTGGTCACAGTCCAGCTGCATCTGTGTGTTCTCTGTTTATCACCTCTACAATAAAAGTGTGGGTGCAACAGAGAGACACAGATGACCGTGTGGCTTGCTCGACATACCTGACATGCTTTTTGGACTGAGCGGTACTTAGAGCGAGGCGTGGGATGGAAGGGCCAAAGTTGAGTTCCCAGAGTTGTTAAACAAAGCCACATGACTGGAGTCACGTTTCAGGTCTGAGTAATTCTGCAGCTTGTCTATCCAAACGCAAGGCACAGTTTCAGTTTCAGCCATTCATCATGTAAGCATAACACTACACCAAGCTGAAATCAACAAACTGACCATTTGCATTTTGTTCCAAAAAGCTACACAGACTGCACAATAAAACCAGCAGGCAGAGGTTTTCTTCTGGATGTGATTAAGCGATAAACAAGCAGTGCAAAATGTTTGTAGCAGACTAAAATTGTTCCCTGATGGCATAAATTGAGTATTTTGTATATATAAGTTATTGTATTTTCTTGATTTCTTTTGAAAGCCCAACTACCGTACTTGTACTTTTGTTAGGTGCAGTCTTTCTGTCCATTCTCACCAAACCAGTGTGATCTATTACTCATGAAGTTGAATGATTCACGAACCCCAGCACACATCGACTGAGAGAAAGACAAATAGGTAGGATTATGCTGCACTAAAAAGTTCGAAGACAGCTCATTACATATTGATTTTAAATTGATTCGTGCTAATTTCTCATGCAGCGTAGCGGAGGATTTGTTAATCCCTGCTGGTTGGATCGTATTGATTTAGCACGTCCTTGGCTGCTATTGGATCAGACTTTGGCCTTGCACAATTTATTTTATTCACACAGGAGAATAATGATGTAAGCAACAAATAACTTACAAATTAGGCTGTGCAGCTAGTAATCCAATTTTAAATTGTGACTTTAATCATTGTTTTTTTTTTTATGAAAATGTTGTAAACAGACATATAATTAAATGCATTTTGTAATTAATGGGTCAAAACCTGAGCTATGCATATTTATGTCTCACATCAAATATTATTTAAATGGTTATCTGTATTTCTTCAGGTTAAATTAAACCACACTTTAAACATCATTAATTGTAGTTTCTGCCATAACTGAGCAGCTCTCCTGACAAAGTAGTGAAATTGTTTTGCGAAGCCCTTTTTTTGCATTGGCTATCAATACTACATGAAGATATGCTTGTTTAGTCCACACAGGATTCAAAAATTCACTTTGCAGGGAGAAGCAGAACACATTCTTGTTGCAGAAAAATCTTTTAGTTTTTGGCCATGTTAAATTGGTTTGTTTTACTAATAGGGATTTCATGCAGTGGTGTGTTTTTTGCCCATTTGGTGATTTCAGGGAGCACAGTTTCAGCCTGCCGTTCCACACCCTGCAGCCATCCCTTTTAGGAGCCACAAACAGCTGTCCCCTGTGCTTCCCTCCAGCAGTGCTCACTTTGGACAGCTGGGGAATTCAAAACGAAAGTAAAAAAAAAACTGCACCAGCAACTTACCCCAATACTTTTTCTTATAACTAACACCACATTTTCATATATACTCTTAAATCATGTTTTCCCCCAAAATTTTAATACTGTAACACTTTGTGGAAAGTTGGTGATTTTTTGTATCTTTGTATGTTCTTGTTTCTTAGCAGATGTCCATCACTGGTAATTGCCACAATAAAAAGTCATGCAGTAACTTGCATGACTGATCCCATTATTTGATTTAAATAATCAGCCCTAAACACTTTCCACCACCTTGTGTTTTCTTCATTCGACTTGATTCACAGGCCATAAAGATATTAATGCATAATAATGGCCTGTCATTAAAATAAAAAAGGCAAATGGACGCCTTGAATGTTAATTCAGTTGTTGTGTTGATTGTGTAGGAGTCTCAGAGTGTTGCAGAGAAAGCAGGATTAATAGCAGCTATATACTTTGTCTGACAGCAGTTCTTCAGCCGTATTGATGCTCAGCTTCTGAGATATGGTTGTGCAATTATGTAGAGACTTAAAAGAGACACGATATGTGAAATCAATTTTTAGAACTTTTAGCCATGTTACAGTTGCGTTTCCATTCTTAGCTGCCAAAGTAATTTGATGCACTTTTATTTTTTTCTTTCACGCAAAGATAAAAAAAATCAAGAAAGATAGAAAGACAGACAAAAAGTGCTTGTCACAGTCTTGCTGGAAGTCCCCATGAGCAAAAGCAAACAGACTTCACATGTACATGCATGCAGGGAAAAGCAAATTACTGGCCTATTTTCTGAAAGTTTTCTCCAATTTGGCTCTTGTAATTACAATTTATCTGACTCAATCATAGCAGCAAGTTATTCATCATACACTTACAATGTTGGTAAAGGGATTAAACTGCACTGAATATGCAAAAGCCTGGAACATATTTGACATGTGTTTACTCACACATTTTAAACCAGCCATGACACAAATTACATTTTGTCCACCATTAACCTAATTTGTACTGACTGCTCTTCTGTTCAAAGTAAACTGTGATTTCCAACTGCTTGAGCGTATTCTCACATGTACTCCTTCGCTAAGAGAAGCAATTAGAAGCGACTATTTATAGATTTTAGAGCCTCTGTAAACCCTCAGTACGGAAATATGCAGACTATTGAACTGTTGATCCATGAAGGGTGCGTAGTCATAGATTACCGAACAAAGCACTTTCCTTCTCTTTACTGTGTCCAGTCACCTTGGTCCACAGGTCTGTCTGTGCTACCTCCTCTGAGAAGCACTGATCCCCTTTGTGGCTGTCTGCTGTCAGCACTGGAAACAGGCTTTGGCACACTGACAGTTAGCCGCCCAGCATTCCACCATTAGCCTAGTCGTTTGCTGCACAGTGACTTCCAGGCTCTGTCTCGACCCGTGTGGACAGTAACAATTTCAGGCTCAGATATTCCCTCTGCTACCTACTGTCAAAACTCCAGCTTGACATGTTAACCAAGAGCAATGTATTAGTCCCAAGTCTCTTCTATATAAGATTATGGTTACATTTTTGGGAGGCTGCAAAAGACTAAAAAGTAATAGGGCTGTTGTGCTTGAGTCGCTTACGGGCTTATCCCACTACATGCATCTCCGCTCCGCTCCGCTCCGCTCCGTTCCGACTGCCGATCAACTGCGCAGCTGTTTTAATGAATGAAGACCGTTCCACATCCTCCGTGTGCGCTGCGCAGGGCTCCGCCTCAGCTCCGTCTCTCCGTCGCCGTACGACCAAAATACGCATCGAGGCTACTTTCTTCTCCGCCCGAGTCCGTCAAAGTCAATGTCCGCCAATCAAAACGCACCAAACAGCAAAAAAGAAAATGAACTATGTCCGGAATTACAAAAGTAAAATCACTCCGCACGTACTTTGATTTGATCAGATAACGAAAAGTTCGTAGTTTAACATAAAGTTTCTTTGATATTTGGACACAGCAGGCTGTTAACTACATAATATGTCAGTGACACATGGACAGGACAACGTTCGTGCTCGTAACAGTTTAAAGCCTCGATCTTTACCCTCCGCGGAGGAGGAAAGCACGTCCTTCTGTTGTGATCACGTGAAACACAGGGTTGTCTGTGCTCCTGATAGAGTATTTGATGTTCAACGGGACTTTTATTTCACAACTCGTGTTTTGGCGCATGCTCTTCTTGAGCTCCTGGGGCAACGCAGCCTGCGGCGGACTGGAGCGGAGACAGTGGGCGAGGGGTCTGCGGCAACTTCGGAGGCGGACCGGGCGGAGCGAGCGGAGCGCAGATGCATGTAGTGGGATCCCGCGTTAGTCTATAACGGTAATGGTGTTTTAGTTGGCAGATTTTTGGAGTTAGGTCACAGAATATCTGATTTACGTTAATTGTCAACCTAGAATTTCTTGGGTCAACTATAGAACGTAAGTTGTCACGAGTATTGTGCCTGTTAAATAGAATTATCAAACCATCCTCTTCTCAGTCTATATGCACGTGTTTGTGTTCTCCAGGTTGAGTTACCTACTGTATATATTCAGCCCCCAAAATGACGTCATATCAGCTGCTCTGTCTCCTTGTTCTCTAATTATTGGTAATTACACAGCACCAGCAGCTTTCCTCCTCCTCTGAACGGCCTGTGTTGTTCCTCTGGCTTTGGCTGCTATAATCTGAAGTGATTTTCCAAACATCTAATCATAAATGTAATGGTTGCTCTAAATAGATTCAGTTTTGATTGCAATCATTTGCACAGTTTTTCTTGTATTTATATATTTATTTTTTGCATAGAATCAATTCATTTTTCCTCCTGGAAATTATGAATATGTAAACTTTTCTCATATGATCAGAGGTATAACTTGTTTTCTATTATCCCCAGCCCCGCTAATATAGCTTATTTATCCCAAGCGTTTAAATAATCTTTTTAAATGGTCAGCCAAATCAACAAAGCATTGCTGAATTGGATCGGCATAAACATTACAACTCAGACGCAGGAACAAAAAGAAATGGGTTTTGAAAATCTTGTAATTGGCCATTTGCCAAGGTGAAGCCACAATCATAAAATCATTACGGCAATTTGTGTAATTTCCATGGTACTAATGGATACAAAATGGTGAAATATGACTTATCAGTATGTTTCTGACTGAATGCCAGACTGTACTCCATTATAACATGACTTGTTGATGACAAAACTGCAGCTGATATCAGTCAATTCACTAGAGTGAGTGATAAGTGCACTGACATTGTTAAAAATATAATGATTAAAGCTCCAAAAAGGTACCTTAGCATCATGTGCACAATTTAATGTTTGAGATTGTGATGAGAGCTAAGTTAATTACAGTCAATAATGAGACAATGAATCCACAAGTTAATGAAGCAAAGAACAACACATTGGTCTTTATAAACTGTGATATTGCAAGCACTGTAGATTTACCTTTGTTAAAACGCCAACAAACTTTACTTTATTGAATTGCATGTGGTGCTCTCTCAGTGTACACAGTAGTTTAACCTCCTGCTTTCATCCATCTATTACTTCACTCCATTGGCGCAGAGCCCACCACACCAGTCACCTGTCACCACTTGCTTGTTCAGATGGACACACATTTGATTTAGAAACCTCTCCGGAGAATTTCAATCTGAGAACCTACACACTCAGCGCTGCTCCTCACACAAATAAAAGCAACCTGCGTTTAGTCAATTTAAAATAATTGCCTATTTGTCACAATTAATCTAAAAGCGTTGACTTTAGACCTATTGATGGCGTGTCTCTTATTATGACACACCTGAAAAGCACCTCATTAAACTGAAGTAAATCTACAGAATTAGCTTGTGTTCAGCAGCTGTTAAAAGGGTCAAGATGGCTGCCATTAATATCCCCAGTGTTTAAGGTACAGTAAATGGAGGCTGTGGAGTCCTTGTTGCACTGTCAGTTGCCATTGTAATCTGAGTCTTACAATTTCATGCCATTTTGTTTGTAATTATTGTGAAAATAGATGTACAGCTCTGTACATCTACAACTTTTGCATACACTTTGAAAGTAAGACTAGTTGTGATTTTCTGTAGTCATTTTTTGGTGCTAAAATAACGTACAACAACAAGTTCAAGTAAGGGCTCCGGGCTATTTTTTCGCTTTCAAGACACTGTCTGAAGTCAAATTCCCTATTGCTCTTTTATTCCCATGCATGTTAGTCTGCTGTGTGTTTGTGCACTGTATGCACTCCATGGATAATCCTCTCTTGGCCAAAGATCAGGCGAGGTGCTCATCTTCACAGGAACTAATCGCCTGATGCTTCCTGCTGTTTCAAAAGGCTGTTTAAACCAATCCAAATCAAGCGTATAAAAGCCTGTTAATTACATTACTGCTGCTTTTTGGCTAAACTGGCTTCAACCTCAAGAGCACGCCAAAAAGTGATTTTTGCAATGAAAATATATACACAACAACTGAGTGATAGATTTTAAGCCTCTTATTAATAACACTATAGTGCAAAAGGCAGTGCAAAGCATCCCATTGCTGAGAGTGTAAAAGAGCAGGAAGTTCAGACCTCACTGGGGTCATTATTGGCCAGAAGCATTAGTCTTGCCAGGGCCTAGAGTGTCAGAGATGGTAATTGAGTCCGTCTCTGTGCGGCCCGCTCTAATGAGAAGCTGCAGGCCCAGATTTGAGTAATTTCTTCAATGCCTTGAACGATATGTCAGCACGGCCGTTGTGGACCCTTAATAACTCCAAATACTTAATGAAGAATTGCTGGGATTTCCAAAGACTTGGATGGAGTTTTCCATTAATGCACTTGAACAGTCTTTGCACTCCAGAGAGCCGTGTAACGACAGAGACTTTTGATGTCCCGACAGAGTATTACTGTGCTTCTGATCAAAAGAAAGTTTCATATTTATTTTTTGGCAGTTGAATGTATGTATATATGCTCATTGACTCAGAAAATGTTTTCAGAAAAAGAGAATTTATGATGAATCTTATGCTTGAACTTATAGTGATGATCCTCAATTGGTTTTAGTTGGTAATTTAAGCGACCCCATGCCGTCTTCAGAGCACCTTTCCAAATCTCTGAACCCCACTGGAAGCATGTGCGAGTTTTCAAAGTCTGGAGAGTCATGTATTGATGATGTGGACTCTTCAAACTATATTTGCTGTCCTATAGAACTCCAAAGATCAAGCCACGTGTGAACCTGTCAAATCAAACATAGAAAATCACTAAAGTGAACTTCCACTGCTTACTTTGGAGCCTCAACCAGACTTCAGTCAAGTCTCTGCAGCAGTTTGCAATTCGGCAGGTACTAGCTAGGATGCACTGATCTGATACTGGAATCGAATATCTGCACCAATACATGATGATTTTTGGATTGGTATATTGGTTCAGCCGATAACCTTGTTGTGCCTGTAGACATAGGACTGTTTACCCCGAGTGTCTCATAATGTTTGAAATTGTTTTCACATAAGCTTGTCAAGTTGTTATTTGCACAATAAATAACAGTTGTATTACATAATTGGACCCACTTTCTGAGAAATGTACTTTCAAATAGCTGCAACATTTTCTTGTGAACCATAGATTTTCCTTTGAGCACTAGTTCTCAGTTCTCAGGAAATCTTCATCATACCTGACCTATGCATATTTGTAAGAAGTAGTGTTGTCACAGTGGAAAAATGGAGGAATATTCTAGATACAGATTGTGATTCTAATGATATTTACAAGAACAGCTCCTGGAATGTCCTCTTGTGTTGTGTAAATGTGATCATCTTCAGTATTAATACTTTTTTAAATGAATATCTAGTTCTCGATACAATTAAGTATTACATGCACAGCTGAACCAATAGCTTTACACAGAAAAGTGTTGTTATGGAGCAGTTAGATGCATTTGTGATCTTGTAAAGATTTGTGGTCGAATAATCATGTTTATTTGTATTTATTTTTCTATGATTTGACCATTGACAGCATTCTCTCCAATGACAGAGTAAAAAGAGAGAAGTTATTGAGTACACATCACATTTTACCCTGCTCTGATTCTCATCTCAAGTGTTCGCTCTGGGTCAGGAGCTCATCTGTCCTGAAGGAGCAGCGGTGCTCATGATTATGATGAATTATGATGGATTCCTCCTTGACTGACCTCCTCTGTAGACATTGAGTCATTCTTCACTGCAGTTAGACACCTTGATGGAGGGATTTAACACAATGCAGGCAAGTGTAAACAAACTCATAAATGCTCATAAAGAAGATGGGTACACCTGTTCAGGCAGAAGAGAATAATGACATGGAGTTATACAAGGACATATGTGCTAGGATATACACCACCTGGCATGTAGTCAATCAAAGTAAATTTATGTAAGTTGTCAAAGGAAGCTAAGACCCAACTTTTCGTACATCAGCAAATGAACTGATTTTGGGGACTATTGATGGAAATGGCTATAATTCAGTGTGTTTACATTCATGTTCTTTTTTCATGTCTGTTTATTAACATGCTCTGTCCCAATCAAATAAATAAATAAATAAATGATTAGAGCAGTCAGAAATACAGTAAGTGGGAAGTAAGAGTGACGACTCTTTACTTCTGATCAAAATATTTAGGAAAAATACTTTCACGTAATTCACGTATTTATTCTAAAGATGTCTAGTTCAAATTTGAATTCTCTTCTTTCTTTTTAAGAAAATATGTGCCTGAGTAATTGTTATTTCAGTTACGATTTAAATAATCAGGTTTTTTTTTTAATAACCAAGCAGCATAAGCTTGATCAGAAATAATTCCATATCAACTTGTTTTTAGTAAGTTTGAACTCTTTTTTTTATTGATAACACTATTGACTCTTAATATTTATAGGGCTACTCTTTATTGTTAATGTTAGTTAACATCACTGACTATAGATCACTTAAGTATAATCTTACTTAGAATTTAGATTTTTCCAAGTTAATTAGCTGGTGTGTATTCCCAAGAAACATTGTGGAGTTATGTGGCGTAGACTCTTTCATAGGTCAGCCCTTATCAGTAGCTCTAAGCATCCTGAACCAAACCCAATTAAGTCGCCACAACCTCACATGAAAGCAAATACAAAGCTGCTGTGCGAAGGAAAGAAAACTTGGAAAAAACAGGGCAAAGTGGGAGCTCCTTCACTGCGGGCCATTTGTTCTCATTTGGGTTGGTGTCTTTACTGTTGCCGTGCGGCACACTTGGAGCAGTGTGTCTTTGTCAGACCCCTCGCCTCCACCCACTACCCTGTCTCCTATTACTACCTATATTATTGTGCTTCAGAAGTGAGGAGAAATAAGCTAGATGGTGCTAATCATTGGTGCAGAATGAGAATGTTCAGTCACCCAGCCAACAAAAAGCAATCTCATACCAATTCTATATTCTATAGGCTTACAAAATGCCTGTTTTCAAACATTGTCATGACAACGGTCTGTATAGGCCTGTAAGTGAACTAGAATCTCCATAATGGAGCATCTTGAAGGCTTATCAACATGAAAGAAGTGACCCCATCACGACTACCATCTGTAGCTTTGTATGATCCATGTGAGAACATTGTCATTTCACTTGTGAACTCCTTCACCAGGCTCACAGCCTCTGGGGAGTTTGTCTATTTGCTTGCCTGTTTGCCACTGATGAATTCTTGACTTGTTGGTGACAAATAAAGTAATCTGCATGCAGGTGGGGTCTGATTTTATTATATAGGCTGATTAATTATATCAAATTATTCTGGAGCAAACTATTGGCATATCTTTTAAATTAAATAAAAATACCAATGATTGCAGACTGGCTCTTTGCCACTTGCCTGGTCATTGACAAGTGGTAAGTGCCCCACCTTGCTCTAAATAGGACTTTTTACATTTGACCATTAGGGATGCATCAGTTCAGCCTAATCCAGTTTCAATACTGTTTTCGACACCCTGGCTTTTAGTATGTGCTAAAACTCAACCAATATATCGACCAATACCAGTGTAGGAAGTAGGGACTCAGTTAACTTGTTCAAAATGGTCATATTGTGTTATGAAATAGTAATTTATTGTGTATGTTACTTTATGTGAAAACAAATTCAAACATTATGGGATGTTCTGGGCCACTGTCGGTCAGTAAAAAGTTCAATTGTTCTATAAGCTGAACTAATACTAGGCCTGTAGTCGACCAAAGAAATTCTTGGTCGACTAAAAACATGTCCCATCGACCGATTAAGCGACTAAAAAGGGGGCGTGGCAAAGGCTCTGAAGCTAAAAGTAGAGTTGTCAAAAATATTGTAAATCAATGCTAAAACTGGTGTCGAAATTAGATACTCATTTGAACAAATACAGAGAACATTAACAGGACAAAAAAAGAAAGAAAAAAAAATTACAATTTCTGAAAAGTTTTAAAATAATCTTGAATTTCATCAAACTAAAATGTTTGATCACATACTTGGATTTTGTGTTGAAACTGTCAGTTCATTGTATAAAAATTTGACTTTCTTGAAACAACATTCTAACTCTCATTGTGGTATCGAGAATCAGTTTATTCTTTAGTATCAAAATCATGTTTGTGTCAACTCTGTAAGAAACCTTGCTCAAAAAGACTAATTACATTATGTTCATGCAAAAACTATAAACAGAAAATGAAGAGGAAACAGTGTGTTTATATAAAAAAGACAGTTCAAACCAATGATTCTGTTGCTGTTTAATACAAATTTTAGATTCTTATAATCTTATAATTCTTATATTCTAAATAAAAGAATTAGTCAACTAATAAAATTTTGGTCGACCAAGACTCCATCGACCGATTAATCGACTAAACGACTAAAGAACTACAGCCCTAACTAATACTATAGCAACAATATCACTAGTTACCATTTGTAGTACTGCTGACAAAACTCAATATCATTCTAAAACATTTGATTTGTATGTAGTTTTCAACACTTTTGACAAGCTCATTTCTCCCACCACTCTTTAATTCATTAGCTCGTAGATGGTCCTGTCTCTTAGTGACCGCTCGTCCAAATAAACTCCTCTCCTTGTCTCGTGCCCTTTCTCATCATCACTTGTCTCCTCCTGTCACGTCTGCAGTTCTTCGGCTGGCCTTTCCGACATGCTGCTGTCTGGATTCTTATTGGGATGACCTTTACTTACAACACCGGCCACCACTTTGACAACTCCTCACACTTCGGTTACCTACTTCAAAAATTCAAAGCTCATAGGTGGGACTTGTTATCATAGCTGCTCATTTTCCATGCGTTTGGTTCAAAAGATATTATATTGTACAGTGAGAGTAGACATAAAGGCCATTGTCAGCCTTTTGCTCATTTGTAGTCTGTCAGTATAGACATGCACGTTGTAAGGCCCCTGTGAACCCTTCTTCCTAATATCCTGTCTAGCTTTTCATTTTTTCTGCTTTAGCTAACCTCTCGCTTCGACTGTCTTTGACTTTGCTCTGTTGTCAAGGCGAGATCCAGTTATATGTCACTGCTTTTCAACCTCTATGGCCCCAGTTCTGCAATTAAGCGCTCATTACTTGCTAATACACAGACTTGAAGACCTACAAAGACTTTTTTTTTTTTTTTTGCCTTTCGTTTCTATCGCCAATCATTTAATCTCCCTTGGCACTTTTTAAGGGTGCTGTTTTTCCTTGTCTTCCTCCCCCTTCTCTCATTCCCACAGTACGTCTTTTCATCTTAGCTGCATAATGGGGCTGTTGGGTTTAAAGAATAGTCTGATTTCTCTCTTTCAAGCATTACATTTTTCATAGAATTAAATCACCTCGCCTAGCCATAACCATTTAGACTATGTTTTCCATGACTGGTTAAGCATCTAGAAACCACTTTACTTTACACTTAGCTTTACCGTGCTTTATATGTTGAAGTTCAAACGGTCTGACTCTGAGGCATATGGAACATAAGGTCAATCTTTGCATATCCTACCTCCAGCATTATTTCTTCCAATCTGGCTGCTTTCGTGGAAATGCCAATTTGCACAGCTATGGTTCTGGCTTAAGTCGCGGTGCAGATGGGGGCGGGTGCTGTTTACCGGCATGTTGCGCGACAGCCAGTGATGAAAGAGGCACCGGGGAGTGTTGACATTTCGTTTGGTGCCGTGATGGGCCAACGTGCGGACTGGGGCATTAATGAGATATCTGTTTGCTTGACAGCAGAGACTTCTATGCAAGATGATTCGCCATGGATCAGTGCCTGTACCTACATACATGCCCATCCCAGTGTCTATTTATTTCTCTCACACATTTATTAGATTGTTGGTGCCATCCAAGATCTCATTTGATTTAAGTTTTCAACCCATCTAAGTTCTCAGTGTCCATGTGACATCCCTATACATTTTTGTGTGTATATAAAGTATAATATATATATATATATATATATATATATATATATATATATATATATATATATATATATATATATATATATATATATAAACCACATCTGATATGTACTTGACACTGGATCGTTGGGATTAAACATAAAGGACATAATGCGCTTTACAGTAGATCATTAGGAGCAGCTGACAGTGTCCTGGAGCAGGAGAAAGTTTACTTGAGGAGACGTGACTGCTGCGTGATATGAGCAGGAAGCGAAATTACGGACTTGAGACACCTTTATTACTGTTGTTCTATTTATCAACGCAAGAGAAGACTATTCAGACTGCTGGAATATTGCATTAGGACAAACCCATGTAAATCTTGTGAGAATAAACCACAGCGTTTCTCTTGCAAGCTGTGTGAACAGATAAGTATGATAATAGACAATAACATGTATCTGTCTCATAATAGAAAAAAACAAAAAGGGGGGGATTGTTAACTTCTACACCTCCACATTACTCATACAGCTTGTTTCTCCGGTTTTGTCATTCTTGAGGTTATTTGGGTTTATCTAAGTATCTAAGCTTTCAAAGACCAAAAAGTGCAAGTTGGGCCCGATCGAGCTTGTCAGTGTTCACAACACATGCAAGCCGCAATGCCGCTATGCCGTTAAAATGTTCATTATTTGTGATCTTTTACACATATATTATTACAAAAAGACAATAATGATCATAAACTAATCTTTACCAATGCCTCCATAAAGCCCTTTTTCATAATACCGAATATCACGGTACACCACAGTGAACATTCAATTGCTATTCTACTTAATCTTTTCCGTCTGACCAGCACAATGAATTGACTCCACTGCATGTTTTGCTCATATAATTACAACTGGCAAGACTTTGTTTACGTAAAATGCATTAGTGTCAATTGAGGTAATGAAAAGCGTTATGGATGAATTGTATATATAGTATAATATAATTAGAAACTCAGACACTTGCCTAAATTATGGGTTTTAGCAATGAACTTGAACTGAATGACTTTAATATAATCACAACCAGCATGAAATTGGTGATTTCAATGTGTTTCATATGTAAGAGTGTAATTAATCTTGTTCATTGTGGGTTAGTGCTTGTAAGGAGGGCGTAACATAAGTAATGATCTAAAATTTCTTCTACTACAATGACAACTTAATGGATCAAATGATATTAGAATAAAGCACATAAAAGGCTGCCTCTTGAAGTCGGAAAAATGAATCATAAAGCCTGCTGAGATATGCTGACATTTTGTATTTTTTCCATTATAAGTTAGATGAGAATTCTTATTCACAGAGGTGTTTGGTTCCTGTTATATGAATAGCATAATTCTACATGTCTTTTGTGCTTCCCGCAGTACTGACATCCAAGTCTCATTCTAAGAGCTGCCATCCCCTTCTCTCCACCTTCCACTGCATGTTCTTTGCCCCTCCAGCTCCTCCTATCTCTGAAGGTAATCCCAAGGTGATGTTAATAGGTTGGGAAGCTGTCGAAAATGACACAGTCAACTCAGAGAGGATTAGTCGGACAATTGCTTCACTTGAAACTCGAGCGCTTAGGATAGAAAAAATAAGGACATTCTCTGCTAGATTTCTACAGTATATCAGATCAACGTTCATTTTCTATGTATCTGTCAGTTATCATTTTCTGTTAGCATACATAGCATAGGATAGTAGCACTTTGTTTTGAATTGCTTCTATAAAACAAAACAAAAATTTGAGAATAGATAAAGATTTGCTGTTATATTAAAGTGATGCACCGATAAGATACTAGGATCGGGTATCGGCCCCATAATATTGATTTGATGGTATGCTGCTGGGCCTTGAATTGGTTGCAGTGACACAGTTTACTGGTTGATGCTGACTTGTTCAAGAGCGTCTAGCTGCAGGCACGCATGGCCTCCCTACCTCTGCAGATCTCTTGCCACAGACCGAATCACCTCTTCATACATTTTATTTGTATTGTATTTGCATTTGTATTTTTACTATAGTGAAAAGTTAATTGGGATTTTGGAAGTCATTTTAGAAGAAACGAAATAATCTACTGCAAAAGTGCATTGTTTTCGTCACATTTTTTCATTCAAAAGTTGATTTCATAAAAGTTGTCACAAACATGAAAAAAGTGACGTGAGAATGAAAGAAAATGACAGATTTCCCTGTTCTTTGGTTGGACATGGTAATATCAATTGTGTATAATTGGTAGATATTTGATACAGTCACAACCCTAAAATGAGATTTTGTGACATTGTCTATCAGCCAATTAACGTTAGATCAGGAATGGTATTAAAAAAACATTTGCTTGTTCACCTGTGGTCAGTTATGCAGAAAGAATGAAGTTTGAAATGTTTTTGGAAATTAGATTCAGAATTAGGTTGGCAAGTTGTATGTTAATAATAATATAAACTTAGCTTTTTCTTTCAGCTATACTTAACAGATTTCTTTTATTTATTTATTTTTTTGCCTGCAGCCAATTATTCCAGTTAACACTGAAGTATAGGTTAATGATTAATGGGACTGGAACCCCATGTCCTTTGACCACTCACCATTTCAGTGAAACCCAATCAGTGCAGTACAATGAGGCTGCTAAATGAAAAGAACGCCGTGGCAGTGCCTAATGAAACAATCAGTTCTGCACTTATGAGCCACGAGTTTGTGTCATTCTTTATATTTCCATTAACCTTTGTGTTTCCATATGTTTCCAGCAGAAAGAGCTGGAGGGAAAATGTACTTCTAAAGTTCTCCCCCTTACACTATTTACTACCAGTTTTCTGCTGCTGGTTCTCATCTATATTTCATGTCACCTTCCAAAAGTCCCCAAATGAATGTGTGAATTATTTGTGTTTTGCGACTAAAAGATATGTTCCCAAGAAGGAAGGAGATTCTTTTACTGAAGCTATTTACTTTGACAAATGCTGTGTATGAACTGTTTATCAAAAAGAAAACTATATGTAAAGATACAGCAGTACTGTAGTGAAACTACGGAGCTGTATGCTGATAGTAATTAACAAAAAAAGGAGATCGTAAGTGGATAGTTCAGCTTCCTTCAGTCTTTTAATTAAACTCATGCATGACTATTTTGGGTAAAAGCTAACACAGAAGGTGGTAAGTTTGTCTTCTTATGAAGATGTGGTGGGTAATTTTTGTTGTCAGATTGTAACTTCTTTGCAGTATGGTTGGTAGGGATTGTTGTAGTTACAAAAGTCAGAATGTCCATGTTCATTCAGGAAGTACAAATATAAATGCAGCTTCCCATTAATAGAAGGAACTACAGTGCACCAGTTTAAATTAATACAATATAGAATTAATCAAACTCAGCCTACTCCTATGGGAAAAACGGTACATGTCAAATGGGTGTTTGATTAAGCATCCCAATATAATCTAATGCATCAGAAAAATGTTAAATTAACTATTAAAATACCCACAAAAGAGTTGTCTTTACCTTCTTTGAAGTACTTTAACGAAAGTGGTCAATTTTGTATTTATTTTTTAAAGAATATTATTAGTAGCTTTTCGAAATAGTGCTTCCATAACTTTGCTTCGTCTTTGTTTGCAAGCAATCTAAAACAATAATAACACCATTTCGGTGTCTGTTCATTGCTGTTAGACTGGTTATTGATCAGACCTTCATAACACATTCATAACTGTAGTTTTCTTGTACCTTTTTCGCATCTGCACATGAATATCAATAATGCATCAACTTAAAGACTCAGTGGAGAAAAGCTTGTAAAGCAATGAACTTTCCATTAAAATCCTGTCATACTTATTATTCATATGAGTATTGGTTTGTTTTGTGGACTTTGCCAGAGCTGAGAGGTACTTTTATTGTTGAGATGCACTTATGTCAGGAGGTGTAGCCGTAGGGAAATCCAAAGCACACAAGAGCTCGAGTGAGAGGCGAATCAAAGTGTGTGAACAGTGGTTTCCAGCATAGTTTGTTTGCATTTTCTCTACAGCTCCGAGCCCCAGACGGTTTCATGCTGCACTTTTCACATCTCCAGCACAAAGCCCATGTGGCGAGCCATTCTTCATTCTCTCTATCTTTGTGTAGGCCCGGATTATTTAAAGGTCTGGGGAGATGCGTAGCTTGTTTTGGGAAATGGAAAATTACAGCTTTCTTTCACTGTCAGAAATTATGCCAGGAGCTATAGGTGCCCTAAAAACTTAATTTAATACGCACTGACTTGGAGAATGAGTTAAATTGTAGCTTTACAAAAGCTTGGGAGAAATTACAACATGAGCATTATTTTACACAAGTGTGTTTAGTTTGTGAGTGACCTGGTAAATCAATTATTATAGACATGATTCAAATACTTTTCAGTGTTTCAAGTTTATCACATTCTTTCTCCCCAAAAGTGGAAATCTGAAATCACGTTAGCAAAAGATCTGCAGCCAAGTGGTGATTAGAGTCAAGGTTATTCATTTTACTTCTTTGATTTTAGAAAGAACAGTAAACAGTAAAGTGACATTTGTGTAAAGTGAGATATTATGGACAAAAACAAAATCTCTGTTGAGATGCTGAATCTGAAATGACTCCTTGGCTATGCTCCAAAGGGTTAATAATAGGGACATATTAGAACCTTTTCTTTTCACTTTATTTTTTTTATTTCATTTTATTTTTTGTAATAACTGGTCTTTTTAAAGTCATATTACCATTATTCAAAGTACAGCTATTTTTTTTTCTTTGCAATACTGCTGGCCTTTTTAAAAAGTGGAAGAAAAACAGAATTAATTCTTGTTTAGGGAGCGATGTGCTTGAATACTTTTAAAAGGTTGTATCCTACATGATGGAGCTAAAATTAATATTGTTTAAACTGAGTTTAATTTTAGTACATATAGAATTGGTCTCTTTCACTGCCAGCCCTATATTCTGGCTTTGACCCTCCCTTCCCTCTCAGGCCTTTTTGCTAATTTTAAAGGACTGTACCTGATTTTTGCATTCTTAAATGTAACAAACAAAGTAATTAATTTTAGCCTTTTTCCTTCAGTCTACATGATTGCTCACTTAGCTAATGCATTCTGATTTCAATTGTTCATCATGATGAGTTTATTTTTTTTCACAGCTGTTGTGGCGAGGTGAGTCACTATGCTAACAACAGTTAGCCAATGCTAAAACAAAAACAGACAAAGTTGAACAAACGGATTTATTAGAAATAGACAGATATTCTGACTATTTTCACCTGAATAGATACATTAACAAGATATATGCTAGGCGGAATTATTTTAAGTTATTTGTTGTGTAAAAATCTAGTATAGTCCTTAAGTAATATTCACAGCTCCACAAAAAACTTTGTGCAACTGAATCATGACCGAATCTAACTTTACATCAAGTGAGATCTGTAAGTGCCTACTTTCACTAAAAAAACACTAAAAAAGATTTTAGTGTTTGTTGAGAAACTTTGGAGATTACGTCCTTTTTCTAAATCAAACATTAATGTCAGTGTTATTGAAATTATATAATGTCTTAGGATAAAAATACAAGGTTAACATGATTAAACAATGAGGATGAGTGTCTTTTTCATCTTTAAACCAACAAAAGCTTGTTACAAATGATAGGACAGCACAGCAGTTTTCTAATTTCTGATGCAGATTATATATATTCAACCTCTTTCACGGGGCATAGATTTTATTTAACCCCCCAAACATGAAAAAAATACTGTAATTTTACTTAATCTAGTTGTGGATCACTTACAGAAGAAGTTTTGTTTTTCCTCCTCAAAACTATTGCTGCATGTGCCATTGTCCTCATATTTTACTATTACAGCCCTGGGCACTAGTGTTTTTACTTCAAGACAAAGCCCCTTATTTCTACAACCAAAAGCTTGCCTGCAGATTTCGCTTGGGTGGTTCCTAATCCCTCTGTATTCTTTTGTCTGCTGTTCCCATGGCACACACAGTTGGATCTATACAGTCAGTGAAAAAACATCTCTTAAGCAGCTTTGGTTCAGAAAATGGTTACTCTTTAATGTGCGACCTAAAGCCAACCCCACACATAGTTCTTCTTATGCAAGAAACTGGAAGCTATAGCTTTCTCTTGTTTTTTTTTTCTGCTAAAGTTTAATGAATCGCTAAATCTTCAGAAATGGATGTAAATCCGTTTCGCCTATTATTTTATCATTTTATCCAGGATTATGAGTGGGCTATTTTTGTGTTTGAATGTAAAAGAAACTAGTTGGTTCTAAACATGACCAAATAAATTTACAAAAAAATCTAAACAAAATAAAGTGCCCTTTAAATTCTTAAATGCAAAATTGACTTTTTGTGTTTTCAATCCTAATAGATTTTTCTTTAAAAACACAGCAGAAGTGTTGTCTGAGACAGCTTTCATTCCCCCAAAAACACTATTCTGAACATCCGTGATCTGTGATGTCATAGATAGATTTATTCTTCATTATAATTCATTATGTTAAAGTCCATGAATCATGCACACTCATGTTGAGCATTTCTGTAGCATTACCCTGTGTAATTTTTTTTCTAGTCAGAAGATAGAGCTCTAACTCAGTATTTGTTGTTTAGAACTATATGACTCTCGCGTTTGCTTTACTACACTGATTTACTAGTATTGGCACTGATTTACTTTTGGTTCATGGGATTTCAATGTGGAGGTGCGCAGGAGCACGTTTGAAGGACAGAAACAACAAACAGAAAACATAGATTTTCAACAAAATGACAAAAATCTACAACCCGCACGTTTTGTCGCCTTTTTTGTCAATACAGTATGTTACGAAAAGCCAAAACGTAAAATAACCACAAACTGACATTTTCTTTGGATTTAATGCTTAAATCTAAACCTACCCCAAGTCTCAGTTCTAAACTTACCTATTTTAGGAACTTGACGCCTAAACATGTTAAACCCAAAGCAAGTGCCACATGGCTTCAACTTAAATTCATGGTTATTGTCCGTTTTGGCTTTACGTAACATTGACGTATAAGGCAAGAAAACGTGCTAATTGTACCTTTTTGTCATTTTGATGGATATCTATGTTTTCTCTTGAGATTTAAAACTGCATCATATTTGTTCTTTAAATAAAGCCTTGATAACTTTGTAAAACTGCTGAATCATGCGACAATTTATTTTGGAGAAAAGAAAGTTACTGAGAACTCTCCCTAGGCATTTCAGAGAATTCTGTTTGCAGATAAATTGATTGTAAATGGTGCATGCTTTCATAACATTTTGATTTGCATCGTATTGATTTCTTTTTACGGATTATAGCAGTTTGCAGCCTTCATCATATTCTATTTTGAGAATGCAACACCATGAATATGTGTCTGTAACATTCTGAGTACTGCATCTGTCTGAAGCCAGCGAGAAGGTTTTGTGGCTTTTGTTTAACTTTGCCCCAAACGCCTTTCTTCCCTCTGTACATACCGCTGTGTGACTGTGTGCATATGCATTGTGCTCCGGCAGAACAAAAATGCAAGAGGAGTAACTCAGATTTCCATTTCAAAGGCTCGCCGTGCCGCTGTATCCGACAAAAGGGAGGAAAATCTAAGCGCTGAGAATCGTACAGTGGCATCAGCAGCAGCAGGGAGCGTTCACACATACCAAAATGTGATTTGTATCAGCAGCACTCACCTTGCATAACTTTAACACCACCACACCAGGGAATTCACTGTTTTGGAAAAGGTATAATCTAATATTGTGGGGAAATATAATAATGTTGAATGAAGTAATTTGAGCATTGGGAATTATTGCTTTTAAACGGTTCAAAATCATGAAATCTACACACTTTTCCACTAGTTGCATCAGGGACAGACTTCTGCCTGTTGTTTTAAGTTTTGTTGAAAATAAATTTGAAGTAAAATATTACTAATATTTTGATTATTTTTTGCACTGTCTGTGCTTAACAGTTTCTAACCCTTAGAGGTAAATAACTGTAATCAACTAAAGAGATTCCCACTAAATGATTAATCATCTTGCAACACAAGAGAATCTACAGCAAACCAACAATATTTTAACAGCACAATTATTTAAAGGTGCACTGTGTAACTTTCTAGCGATAAAAAGTCAACGAAACTCAGAAGAAACAGAAAGTTCAAAACAATACTATGGAACATTGGTGTATGAGTGTATAACCAAAACAAGACTCATTGGGATTCATCAACACTGGAAAAAAAAAAAAACTGCACCAAATGAGCAATGTGTGCTGACAGAAGTGCGCTTGCCTCGAACAAGATTTGGCAGATTCTGTTCAATGCATCCTCTGCTCACCTTTTTCTTTTTTTTTTCGCCTTTTTCACCTTAGTCACCAGAAACATTAATATTTTGAGGCTCTTAATTCAAATTACTTTGTTTTAAAAAATGTACTGTCAAGGTAATGAACTGTGTACACCTATGGGCAGGTACATCTCGCTTCATAAATGTCACACTCTCTCTAGTGCCGGGTTTCTCAAACTTTTCAGACCAGCACCCCCAAAATAACCATACAACCAACTTACAACCCTGACAGCAAAATAATAATACGTTTGTAACAATTTCAAGTTATAAAGCCAGTGAAATTGGGTTTAACTGTGTTTATTTTAGTAGTGTATTGCTTTATATGATTCAAATTCTCTCAACAAATTATTTCGGTTAAAAACAAGTCATAAATGTAAAATGAATGTTGAAATCATCCCGTGACCCCCAGATTTTGCTTCGCGACTCCCTTGGAGGTCCCAACCCCCACTTTGGGAACCACTGCTCTAGTGTATTTTCAGTGAATACTCAAAACTAAATAGGACCATTGTTATCTAAGTCAGTCAATTTTAGACCTACCAGCTTGCATGAAACAGTCACTATCTTTTAAAAGCATCTCTTTCTGTGCTGTTCCTAAACCACCAAACCAGACAGAAAGCTAAGAGTTGTCTTTGCTGCACTTGGCTGTGCACAGTCAGGGGTGTGACTCCAAGTGCTCTTTGATATTGGTGTTTGCTTACAAGTGTTTGTTAATGTTGTTCTGTTGCCTAAAATCTGTGTAATTTTAGAAAAACAGTACACTCAGGAGTCACTCTCTAAATATCTCCATGAGTTTTTTCTACTTTCTGTGGAGAATTACATCATCAATATGACTAAAGCCCTACTGGTCAAGCATCCAATCACTGATCCGAAGAGTAACAGTTGGTCCTACCTCTGACCAATGTGTCCTTCGGCTGTGTCCTTGAGCCAAACACACCTGCCTGACCTTATGTCTGTGTACAATGTGGATCCAAAACGGTGGGTAAAACAAAGCGATAAAAGGTTCTTTTGCTTGTACTATTATTATCCGTCTCAAGCTCTGACATTAGACAGCCTACGTGTCAGGTTCACTGTAAAAAGCTGTTGCTGTTGATTTCACTGTTCTTTCTTTTCAGAGGAGAAATGGCGTACATCAATCCCACGACTCGTAACACCTTTTGGGGAACCGTATTTTTAGAAGGCACAACTTTTCAAACAAAACGACCTACATATCAACAACCCTCGCACAGAACTTTCTTTCTTAATACTTTGCTAAGCTCCAAATAAATTCTACTGTTTGTAAGTGAGCAAATATTATGTGCAATCTGAAAAATTCTCTGGCCTAGTGTCTCATTATCTGGCTATCCCACCACGCACATAAAATAGCTGTCTGCAGTGTCACCCTATTGCCGGCAAATAGCCTCGCTGTGGCCATTAGAGACCGCAAGAACGCTCACCTGTGAATGTAGTCTTAAATGTGGCTAGTGTCACATTATTCTAGCCAAGCTGTCTCCCTCTATGCATGAGTGCCCTTCGCTGTATCTCTCCCTATTAGGGGCCTGCTTGCTTGGCTGGTCTGTATATTCTGCCCCTGCCTGCGTGTCGGTTTGATAGTCTGTAGCTGGGTGCCATTTTTTTCTATCCAGCGTGTGCTTGTGTATACAGAAAAGCTGGCAACAGGAGCATCAGGGATTACAAATGGTACGAATGAGGAAGCCAAATCACCCTTGCACCCTGCTGAGCTCCAGAACATGCTTTTAGAGCATTAAGAGCAGTGTGTAATTGAAAAATGTCTGTTTGAAGCAGAGGAAAAGTGGTTTCGCTGAGCGCGGCTGCCATATTGATTCTCGCCTTTCCACCTCCAGCCCAAACACTTCCTTGTGTTTACATTGGCAGGAATGTAAGTCTGCATTTTATCACCGTCTAACACCATTTCATTTTTAATTAATAGAAGGCAGTTTAGCTCAATGGCGTCGTCAAAGCTCTGAAGCTTTGTTGAATGGTTTGCACTGGCAGGCATGAAAAAAGGTTTGGCCCGGAGCCTAATGAAGGTGTGAGGGAGATAGTTTCCTACTGTGCTACAAATTGGGGTGGTTCCATTTAATATTTTTTTCTCTAAGCTTTTACCAATATCAATTGTTTAACTAAATTGTTTAGATATGGATATAGACTTTATTTAGACATGGTTTATTTCAGAAGTTGATAAGTCGTTGTGTTCTGTCAGGATCTGCAGTGTCATTCTCAGTGTCTCAGGTCATCATGGTCACGAAAAGTTGTAGAAGATGGTTCTGTGGGACATGAAACAATTGTTTATGGCTCAACATCTTTGATTACAAGTAAACCATATTTAGAAACTATAAAATTTTGCTTCTGCTGCATTAGTCCACTCACTCATGGTGACCAAATGTTTTTGGTCGACTAATGTTTTGTGACCGCATCAGAAAGAAGAATGCTTGAAGTGAGTTATCTGAAGTATTTTAATAGGGCTTTTTGCCATGAAGTCACATGTTGATGATAATGTGATGCACGAACAAACATGAACAAAGACAGTGATTTTATCTTGCTGTGTGACTTGGCAAAAGTGTAAAAAAAGGGCAATCCAAAGAGCTCCTACCGTGATCCTAAGACCAAAAAAGGCTATCAATAGGAAAGCCTTGGAATTTCGGTAATTAGGCATCTTCAACATCCTTATTTTGAGAACTTCTGCACATGATTTATTCTCCATTTCTCAATCTTTCTTTTAGTTGCCTATAACCATCACATGCTCCTGCAGTGCTACCATTTTCTGACTGTAACCTTGATGAAAGTTTGATCATAAGTACTTTGACTGTGCGCTCTTAACTGTGGCTGATTTGCTCATTAATTTGTTCAAGTGAATCTCAGACTCCATAATGAACAGCTGGAGCTAAATGCAGCATGACTGTATTTCACAGAATGAATGTTACAGTAATATGAGTGTCTCCAGTCTGTTCAGTGACATTACACTGACATGACTCCAGCTGCCCAATGGGACACAGCCTCGAACATGGATTATGTCTGCTGGTTAAATAACAGGAACACATCTTGTTCTACACACAAGCTTCATACTGCTTAGTGGTTACGCTTTGAAAAAAAAAAAAAAAAAAATCTGCAGTGCAAGTGCAGTCGATGGGACATGTCTCGAGTTGACCAAGGATTTTTTGGTGGGCGACTAGAATCCTTCTGAAATATTGTTTTGCATTACTGTGCAATATTGTTTTTTAGTGGAAAAAACTTTTTAGAACAAATATGGGGACTTCAAACTCGGGCTTGAGTTGGACTTAGACACCCAGACATGACTTGACCGTGGCCTTAGAGACTTGGGCTTGACTCAGACTTTTGACTCTGGTTGGTGATATGTAAACATTATTATTTAAAAATGTGATCCTGTGGCCCAGATGCTTCGGGTTTAAGCGGGAAAGACGCAGTCTCAGAAGAGAGCTTAGACGAGTCCTACTCATGAATGACAGGGCAACGGATGGCTTTGTTTGTGCATGTGAGAGCTCTATACCACAGAACAGGAGGGTGAGGGAGGAGTGATCTGTGCAGCGTCAGGTGGATCATGGATATGACACGACAACAAGTAAAACCAAGCTCCAGTGGTGAAAGGATAGTTTAACAAACTTTATTAATGTGTGAGATGTGATGCCATCAACATTTCTCCTCCCTCTGAATCGTAGTGTTTAACCTACATTTTGTTCTTATTGTCTATCCTATTGTGTTGCTGTACTGGAATCTTTGGCGTATGAGCTTGTTATGAGAGGCTTGTTTTAAAGTTTACAGTCTTGATCTGAGCTGAGTACCCAGACTCAGGCTCAAGGAATAGAGATTAAAGATCCCATTTGACATTGTTTTAATATCTATATTTTGATGTTTCCTCATCAAAAACATATCTGGAGGTGTGTTTTGTTTAAGTTACACCTATTTAACGCATAAATCCATCCATGTTTAGGCTGGGTTCTTCTCATAAGCTGTAAACACCCTGTAACATATCCTAATGCCATTATATGGTAATACAAAGAGTGCTCCACTGTGGTTTAAAACGCCACACACCTTTACTGTAATTACATTAGCACTTTCAGGCTTAAGATTTTTAGACTTTGATAAAAAAAAACAATTTTCCCAAATGTGGGCTGCTTTACCTTTAAACTCCCAGGCCCAAAGCAGATGTAAATGCCATCAATATCAAACACACACAGACACGCTGGTTACTTTAAAAAGTAGACGATATCTAGCATATTTGTCATGGCTTGTGAGTAATTTCTCACAACTCAACTTTTTTTTTTTTTTCAAACTGTTAAGGACCTCTCATCTATTATGATGCTTTTTAATCGATTTCTGGAAAGTGAATGCAACCTCATTTTTTTCACTTGCTAAAATAATATGCTGCTGTCAAAAAATCAATTTTCCCATCACTTTCCTCTCTCTCCCCTGAAACCCTCTCCACTTCTTCAGCTCTGCCAAAGTCCTATCAATTTCTCAGTGCCTTCTCAGTCCACGTCTGCACCTCTCACCCAGGGTTAATCAATGTGGGTCAGGTATTTAAGACTGTAGAAATGATGTGGAGGCAGAAAAAGTCAAGCCGGTAGTCATTGCACACAGATTTATTTCCCTGACCTTTCTTAGCCCATATGAACAGAACTTGCTTGGAGGGCAGTAGAAGACTTTTACGGCTAAAAGTTGTGTTTGGATGTTTTTTGTTGCATTTCTGAAGCATCTAAAGGCTCTGTATGTTTACGTCAATATGTTGTGTGCTGTAGCCTCTTGGGCAGGACGCTATAGCAAAAGATTTTTTTTTAATCTTAAAGAGTTTTATTCTGGTTAAAAAAATGAAATGAAAAAAAAAAGGAACAATCTCAAAGATATACCAATAAAAGCCTCCCGAGTATTTTGATTAGGAACATAAATATATTTGAGTGGAAAATCCCGAATTGTGTGTTCACTCAGGGGCACAATCAGGGACACACAAATTCTGTTGTATCAATGCAAATATACGAGGACATAAAAAAAGTAAAATATCACAGAAAGTGAACATTTTGAATTTATGTGAAATCAGTGAGCAAAGCATAAAACTCTTAACATGAGCTGATAAAAGTTTTTTTCCTAAATGACAAATGAGCTCATTTGTTTTATGTGAGTCAAGCAATTAAACAAATTCGATGAAACGTTACTGATGTGACATGAGAATCTTCAAAGAGCTTGGTGACCATATCCACTCTTTCTAAGAGCTGTGCGTTCTGGATCCTATTCATGTTAAAGAACAAGTATTATGCATTATACAAAAAGACACAAGTAACTGCAGTCTTCTTATGCATTTAAATCAAGTTTTAATTGCACATTCCCTAAGCCTATGATGTGCATTTTATTGTACATTCCCTATGCCAGTGTTGTGCAGTGTTTTATTGCACAACATTGAACTCTAAATGCCTTTAATTCATCTTAGTTTTGACTGCATACTCTGAATTAATCAAGTTAATAGCCAATGGTACAAACGAATTCTTGTTGATCCTTAAATGTCCTTAAAAGGTACTTTTACTCTGACATTTCAAGTTTTACTCACACTAAAGAAACTTGAGAGGTGGAGAGGACTTTCTAAGCAGGATTCATAAAAGTAGCATGACTGAAAATAAATGCAAATCCAGATTCCAATGCAACAACAATGTATAACTTGGTTACTTGCCAAGCTGTAACATTATTGCCCTTGTACGTATGTTCTGTCCCCTGGCCTGTATATCTTATTAAAAAGAATTCCTTTGTGGCAGGAGCGAATTCTCCTAGATGCTGTTCGAAAGTGTTTATGCATGAAGTAACCTATAGCTAATAAAAATTGGATTGCACCATCCATTTCTTTATAGTCTCGCTTAGACCACAGAGATCATACAATGGTGGCACGCCTAAAACAAGATTTTCATTAAAACATGCCTGTAAAGTAGCAATTTAAATATATCAGCAAATTGTAAGCCATTCAGAGAACACTGAGAAAGTATTGTACACCGCACATTAAATTAAATTCCTTGGTATTATTCAAAACCACTGGGAAATTAGGCAGCTTGTGATTATACTGAGAGTAATTAAGGTAGGGGGAGAGCCTTCCATATTCATACCACAGCAACTTAAAATGCACATGATAAAATTAAGTCTAAATCTTGCATGGTAATGGCACCATTTAAATTAATGACTTCAGGCAGTTTCATAAATTAATATATGCACACCTTTAGCCTAAGTTAAAGTTTGCCAAGTTTAGTACTCTCTCAAGACTGTAAATCTGCAGTGGATCTTTTTAACTTATATGATTAAATTTCCACTTTGTTTTATATTATGACTGTAACAGTTATTTTAGCAATTGTAGATTTAATTCTAGGTTATTACTCAAGAAATATTGCCCAACTTAGATTTCCAAAAATGTCAAGTGTCTGAAAATAGGATTTGCCTTATGAATGTAGAATATTTTTCTTGTTTCTATTGCAGTTTTTGACTCAATTCCAGTGAGAAAACCAACTGTGTTATTTATCCAAAGCCAACAAGAAATGAATCAATGTACCTGAATCTTGATCAAATTAAATCACCCAGGCCTAGCATACATAGTCAACCAAAAAAAAAAAAAGTTGAAATATGGTGACTTTGGGATTGTACATTTTAAACATTTCTATATAGACAGCAAAACCTTACAAATTTCTGTAATTTTTTTTGTTTGCAATACATAAGAATGTTATTTCCTGTCATTGTTTTGAGTCCTGCTTATGCTTGACCAAACTAAATGAGTTGCCAATGATATAATCCCAATTTGAACCCTGCATAATTCAACAGCTACAGTGGACACACGGTAAAGACTGGAGATTGGATTGGGCTGGAGACACAAGGATGCAGAAGTCAATATTTACCCACAGTAATTGCCCCTCTTCCTCCTCCCAGTGAGCCGTGCAGACGTCCAGAGCCATCTCGCTTATCTCATGTAGACCTACCACATCTGTTGTGCATTCTGTCCTCTATGCCCATAACAGTAAAAGCATACCAGATAAATAGAAGAGCATGGGTACCGTCATGTTCATTAAAGTAGTTGAGGTCACCTTGGGAGTGGCGCGATGCCCAGCACTGCGCCTGAGGTATTATTGAGTTAACAAGCTCACAATGCAGCCAGTAATAAGCAGTAGAGACGCATCTACTCGCGTAACGAGGTAGGGTGGTTTGTTCGGTTTTGGAGCGGCAGAGCTTCACTTATGGACATGTTGAAAGGAAAGATTTGCGATTGACAGTGTCAAAAAACTCAAGGGAAAAGATGAGTCCTTGGTCAGCCATTTTGCCTCGACTGTCTGTCAAATGCACACACACAAACAAAAACAGTAATCTCCATTCTCAAAGCAACTAACCAATTAACCCGATACAACCTTCTGAAGGTATTTCAGACTGAAGAATAATCACCAAACCACGAGTCATGTAACTCTGTAAGATCAATAAAGTAGAGAAGGAGATTTACTGAAATACAAAAGCATCTTTTCTCACAAGTACAATCAAAGAAATGCGCTAATGGCATTGAAAGACTGGAGACAGTTCTTTCATATTTGTTTTTTGTTTTTTTTTTGTTTTTTTTTTATGCAGTTTTAGTTCTACAAATTTTCTACAAATTGTGACATTTAGTTCTACAAATTGTGCCATTTTTATAGCAACTTTCATTGTTGCAAATGTTGTTTTGTACCTGCTACAAAAACCCTATACTTCAATTTCATTCACAATGAACACAGTGGTTGCCACAGGGATCCAGACTGACTCTCCTTTGATATTCTTTACAAAGGACCTCTGTCTGGTCACTGTTTCCTCTGCTTCAGGTCACGCCAGAACCACACAATCAAGTGTGTTGACGAATTGGAAACAAAGTAGTTTATGCGTGATCTATTGTTTGCGAGATCGAATTGAACCGTATTGTGAATTATTTGGTGGTAGAAATGAACAGAACATATAAAAAGTTTTTCTTTTGTTTATGTTCATGAATGGCATTTTTAGTTTGTTTTTAAAAAAGTTTAAACAAAATCTAATCGAAAATCGAGATCGATCAAAATGAGAAAAAAAAAAATTGTGTTTACATTTTTCCCCAGATCCCAGCCCTACTAGAAATCAAACTTGCTTTTTTACTTTCCTCATTGATTCAATCTACAATCTATTGTTTTCCTTTTGCTTCCCATAGTCGCCATTGTCTTGATACAGATACAGTAGGTCATATAATCAGAATCATTTATTACTTCCACACAACAAGTTGGAATTTGTTTCTGGTACAGATAATAATGCTTAGGACTTCCATGTCTATCAATAAAAAATCAAGTTACATGTCAATAAAGTAAATTTGAATTCATGAAGCCAGTGACAACATATTTGTAAAATATTGGGCGTGTGGTTTTTTTGGGTTTTTTTTTTGGCTGCCAAATTTTTTACTTACAACCCTATATGGTATATAGGCAGCTGGGGAGTTACTTCCACTGTGTGACTGGAGCAAAGACTTACATAATATATAAATATATAATAATAATATAATATATAAAATATATAAATCAAAACAAAGCAATGCACCTTTAATAAGCAGTTGTATTTTTTATGTAAAGTAAAATGTACATATCAAACAAATGTTTATTTCTGCAAGCTACAACTGGGCTTAGGGTAATGTAAATAGTCAGATGTATTGGCTTCCTACTTGGTTTGCCCTTATGTACAGAGTGAATCTGGTGTTTGGAAGGTTTTCTTTGTCAGAATGAACAAACAAGAGCATAGCCATTGGGAAAAGTCTGAGCTTGGCTTAAGCTTGTTTGCTCATCACACACAAATGCTATTTTTATAAGTTGTCAGCCATAAAATATTCATTGAGGTTAAAGGTCACTGCTAGGTTTCTGGTTGTTGTTTTGATCAGTGAGCTTTGACCTCTACCACTGAAAATGGTCTTCACTATGTTGTCTCCATAAATTACTAGAAGTGTTCTATATTGCAAGAGGCAAGTGGGGCTTTCATCAGCCCACTGGAGAATAATGGGGTCCTGACGCCTCAGTAAAAAGAACTTCACCAAGGTGTATTCGCCCTGCTGCAGTGGAAGGGCAACATGATGTAAGAACAGGTGATGTCTGTCAGGTGCTCTGTTCTGCTCTAGTGCATATAAAAATCCAGCTCGGAACTGGTAAGAGTGTAATTATTTGGGAAAGAAAATGTATTTATTCTATTTTGTTTTTATTTTCCATCTTACACTAAACAAGGAATGTATTGAAGCACACATAAGATCAGATTTGTAACTATTTGACAACCTGAGAGTAAAATTTACATTTTTGTTGACTATTGCCCCAGCCATTTTTGATTACCAGAGGAAAAGCTCTAACTAAAATATTACATAGGTTGACATTGAATGGTTTGAAAATGGTTTTGTAGAGTTTTTACCTCTTCTGCCATTGAGATTGGCAGCACTATTCTAAATAATACAACTGGAAGAATTATGCAAGATGGCAGTAGGCCCTACCTGAGAAAATTCAGGAAATAAACTGAATAGTGATGCTATATGTGAAAATGACTCATTGTAAGTATGTCACTGTGTACTGAGATGTGTGAGTGGGAGACTCAGGCCAAAAAGGTCTTTGATGCAGATTGATGGCCACTTTTCTGCTAAAGCTTATTTCATACTTGACGCATCCGCGAAGACTGCGAGGGTCCGCGCAGCGGAACTACGTAATTTTGGCAGACACGCCCCCTCAAGCGCCGTCCACGTGGACCAAATTTTCCGCGTCGGCGTCAGAGAAAAATCTGTGACTACGCGAACGGTCCGCGCGGAAATCAACGGGCTTTTAATGGCACCATGCATCAAATTTCCGTGCGGACTTCACGTGCGGGAGGCATAAACCAAGCTTCAGTCACCTGTGGCTTTAGTAGTGGCCCTGCACAAATAGGAACAAGTGAACAGAAAAAACAATGTAAAGACACTTTGCAGTTATAACATAATACATGTCATCGACAATTCAGTCAGTTCAGTCATTTTAGAAGCTTCTTCTCCACATTTGACTCCTAGACCTAATGTCCAAGCTGCAGTTGCATTCTTTATCTTTATCTGGCTCTCCTATTTCCCTTCTGTAAACACAGCGCTCCAGCACCCATAAGTTTCTATAGCTTTTTGTACAAACCAAACTTGTCAATGCACTGTGTCAAACCTGAGCTTATGGGGGCCATGCCTCACATTATGCAGGCTGTTACAACTGTGCATTGTACAAATATCTCTGAAATCAACACAGAAAAAAAAGATATGTATATATATATTTTTTTATTTATTTGTTTGCAAGTTCCTCTAGAGGCGGCTCTCTTATCTTCTGCTGTAGCGCAGTATCGGCAGACTTAACTTGACACTAGCGCCCACAGCACTGTTAACACTCAATGACCCTATGCATTTGTATTCATGCGATCGCACTGTTTATTTGCCGAGAATGATACAGGCTTCAGTACCTCTGATATTGCTGTATTTAGAGAAAAGAGATAACAATGCAACCATTTCCATTGCTTTGTCAGATTTTTCTCTCATCTTGAATTTGTCTGGTTTCTTGGAGGCTGTTAAGTGGAAGCAGGTTTATGCTCACAAGCTGGCGGATTCCTGGAGTTGGTAATGGTAGTATTTGTTGTGTCCTTGAGCACGGTGCTTCACCATCCTTGGTTTTTGTCAGAACAGTGTAATGTGTACTATATTTTTTTCAACCACTAGAACACACTATCAGTCTCCAGGTTTAGTTGAAATCACCCAACAAGACAGACAAGCTTTAGTGATGTAAAGGTTGTTTAACTCTTTCACTGCCAGCCCTTTTCTTGCTTTGGCCCTCTTCCCTGTCAGGCCTTTTTGTTATTTTTAAACCATATTCACAGCTCCACAAAATGACAGAAATGTCCGCCCGTGGCAGAGTTTAATTTAATAGGTAATTGTAACTAAACAAGCTTATTGTAACAATAGCATTATCAAGATCAAACATTTTAATTCACTATCTTGTCCAGCAACACTAATTAAGTTAGATTTTAGTTTTGTTATATTTGTTTTATTTTGGCATATAGTAAGTAGGGATGGGTACCTAGGCTCGGTTTTATAACAATGGGGGGGTTTAATCATTCACATCAATCCTTGTCTGGACACATGATCAATTAGCACCAAGAGAGCACTAACAGTGTAAAAAAAACAAAAACGCTTTGCATACATTGAATTGATTAAAATGGCCTCCTCTGTCTACCTCAACTTAATCATACTCTGTTTCTTTCAACAGAGGCTCAGCTGCTCCCGGGGAACAACTTCACCACCGAGTGCAACATTCCTGGGAACTTCATGTGCGGCGATGGGAAGTGCGTTCCCGGAGGCTGGCAATGCGACGGACTTCCCGACTGCTTTGACAAGAGCGACGAGAAAGGCTGTCGTAAGTTGAACACTTTCAGCTCTCTTATCACATTCTATTTACACTCCAATCTCTGTTCGCCACTGAAAAATTCTGCCATTAATTTCCCCAGACCCTCGGCTGCATTTCAGAACCCGGGTCGAGCTTAATACCATCAAAGGAAGCGTCCCATTACTTGTGGACATAGCAATAGAAGCGCATGTATAATTCGACTGTGAGGTTAGCGTAATAGTGGAGTCTTGATCCACGGTTTAAGCAACTTTGATCTTCTCAGACCGCTGCTCCTCCCTCTCCCCGGCCGCTTCCTCCACCTCATCTCCACACAAGGGTGCTGTTGCTAATACAGATGGTGGAATATAAATAGCAAACGCTGATAAATCGGTCTGACTCTCACAGCCTTCTGATGGTCTTTGGGGTTTTGTAGCTAATTTGCTTCACGGAGTATTGTTTTCACTGCCTCGGGATTGAAAGGAATTTTTTTTTCCTTAAGCCAATTCTCAGCTATTGTTTTTCCTTATTGCGTTTCTGCTCCTGTTGGCAAAAAAAAAATGTTTGACAAATACTCATCGAATAAAATGCAAAGACACCTTTTGTATTGATGACAAGCTATGCTTTTTTGGACTGTGGTACAAGCAGCACTAATATTTATACATTTACAAGCTTCTGCAAAATAAATTATAGATTTAAAAGTACCTGCAATGATATAGTTAAAGTCAAAGATAAGAATATTTTAACATTTCAATATGTTTTTTTTTCTGTAAGCCTGCATTTTGTCCTTTGACACAGAATCCAGTCATAATCAACACAAAAACATAAACTGATTCTATTGCAAGCACTGCAAATCATAGAAACCACAAACAGTGTGCATTTCAATTTATTTATTTATTTGTGTATGTATTTATTTATTTTTTTATTGTGGATTATCTTTATTTGTAAGAGCCTAATTTAATTTAACCAGAATTGATGATTATCACCTCAGACGTACATTTTTCTACTATAAACTTTTAACCAAAGCTACCCTGCATGCTAACAAGCATATTTCTATTTATTTATGGTGGAACATGGCTCCAGAGAGGTTCGTGCTTCTCCATTTGCACATCAGCTTTCCTCCAGTGACAACCGTACGAGTGACCTCGAGAAGCAATCGATACAAATAGCCTTTTTCTATTGACCGCAGCATCAGCAAATATCAACAGGAACGAACGAAATGGGATAGAACTATTTCAAGGGTTTTCCAGAGACATTTGACTGACAAAAATAATTCTTTTTGTCCCATTGAGAGACTTGATTTGTGCAGATGTTACAGACTTAGAACATAATTAGACATAATCAAGACATTGCGAACCCATTTCCACCTGAATAGACACATTAACAAGAGATCTGTGCTGAGAGGCAAATTAATTTGAAGCTATTTTATTGTAAGAAATGAAGTAGGCCTATAGTCCCTTTAACTCTTTCCCTGCCAATGACGAAAAAATCTGTCATTGCGCGGCCAAACGTAGCCTACTAAAGACAGGAAAATACACGTGCTCTTGACACTGTAGAGCGTAGTCTGTTGTGTTCATGTGATCAACTGATTCTAAAGTGCCGGCTTTCTTTTCAAACGAAATACAGGCAAAACATTTTGGACTAAAAAAAATGTTGAGTAAGCTTAGAGCAGATATTTGATCTTTAATATGAAGAAAAGCACAATCCTAATGGACTAGGACTCAAGGAGAACAGCACATGCAGCTAGTCTCGAAACTTCCTCTTCTGTGAGCGATCCAAAAGTTGTCAGAGTAAGTCAAACTACTGTATTTTTTATGTTTGGAGGGTTAAATATAATCTCTGCCTTGTGAAAGAGGCTGAATCTATAGAATCTGTATCAGAAAGTAGAAATGTTGTTGTGCTGCCTTTTCACAACTTTTGTTGGTTTAAAGATGAAAAACATGCTTATTGTTTTATACATGTAAACCTTGTATTTTTATTTTATTGTAGTGGCTCATATTCTTTCACCAAAAAGTAGAACAGACCATGATAACACCCACATGAAGTTTGGTTTAGAAAAAAGACATACCTTCAAATACTGAAGTCTGATGAAAACAAGGAATTTCAAATGCCTATAAAAATAGAATGGATTAATGCGGAATAAAATTATTTTTTTATTTGAAAGTAGACACTTGCAGTCTCATTTGATGTAAAACATGTCATGATTACATACTGTATGCACACAGTTTTTTTGTGAAGCTGTGAATATTGATTAAAATTTGCAAAAAGGACTGGCAGGGAAGGGGGGTCAAAGGAGAATAAGGCTGGCAGTGAGTTAAGCGATATTTATCTTCTTTGATATATTTTTCTGTGTGAAAAGTTATCAATAAAACAAGTTTGTCTTGTTAATTTCAAGTGAGAAACTGCTTGTCATTTGCTTATTTTATCAAAAACAATGCATTTCATCCTTGTCTCAGTGGCAAATCATATGTTTATATATTTCAGTCCACTTCTTAAGTCAAACATTCTCAAATAAATTAGGTAGTACCTCAAATACCATGCTATAATTTAAGCTGTAATTCAGTCATCATCCATTTTTAAATGCATTTCTTTCTCCATGTAATAAACTGAAAATGATCTTAGCCCATTTGTCTGTTTTTTGCAGTCAACAAATAACCTAAAATAGCTCCTCCAAAATAAAGAAATAAACAAAATGTATTATGGTGGCAGCACATAAACAGCAACCAGCACTTATCAAATATTGAGTGATGTTTTTCCCTAGAGCAATGCATCATTCAACATCCCATTAGCTGCTTACAGAAAAGAAGGAACATTGCATGGTTATTGCATCATTGCTGTCTGCTTTAGAGCTAACCAGGCTTTTCATGTGTCAACAACACGTCAATGTCAGAGTGACACCTGTATTTTAAAACAGAGCCATATCTCAGACAGTGACATGTGCGAGCTTTCTGCCAGTCTGTGTTTCTCGTAGATTGTCAACATGTGCTCTGCTATAAGTGGGTCTTATTATTGCTCTAATAGAGGGTTAGTCGTGAGTCGATATCACTTCACAGAGTCCCTGTCGACTGTCTGGCTTCATTATGGCCGCCGCTGGGACAGACAGACTAGGAACAAAGCATTCTGGGAAAAGGAAAGCAGCGCTCTCATTAGCCACTTGTCTACAGTCAACAAATAATGCTTGAGAAATTGTAGAGTTGAGTTGTATAATTAAAAAGTTATTGTGGTGTGGATGGCGGTAAATTGGATGATAATGATGACAGTTTGTTGATTTTGCACGCTTCCTCTGAGAGCTCGTGAGCAGGACTGAAAACAATAATATAAAAATAGTTTGTTTTGTGAAGTTTGACTGAATTTCAGTGTTTTATTTATTATTTTCCTCATACATCAAATCAAATAAACATTAGGTAGGGGACTGCTGTGCTGGTCACCTTGCTCACATCGTGGAATATTTAATTCATTCAAAAAGTCACATGTTGTGAAGCTAACCAAATCTAAGCAAGAGCCCTTGATAAAATATGAATAAACATTGTCAGAATGAATTATATTATGTTCATATGCTTTTGCTTTTGGGCTTCACCGTTGGAATATTTTAGCAAAAAAAAAAAACATTTTCTGTCATATATTATCTTCTTTATTATCCAGTGCAATTGGGATTTTTTTTTAAAAGACGTGTCAGTCATTTGTATTGTTTATTTTGTTTCAATACAAAAGAAGTGAAGTTTTACAGAGAAGAGGCGGGGCTTATCAGTTCAGCAATTTTGACCATATTTCTAGGTCATTAAACACCTTCCTCAACATCTCTCTTTAACAAAATTAAATAAATAAACAAATAAATAACTCATATTCATAATCAATCATAATATCCTAGTCTTTAGAAAAAAAAAAGATGTTTTGCACTTGTATGTAAACAAAATGGAGTTCTTCACCTACCACTGATTCTTACTCATTTACATGCATTAAAAACTGAGCGTATGCATATGAATTTGTTATCTTTTGTTTTGGTCATCAGAAACTCACTTTGGAGGAAAAAAAATCTCATTAAAAGAACATGGGGGAGTTATCAGCACATGTGACCTTTACTTCAGGCTCTGCATACATTTTCAGTCCATGTGCTGGCTCAACACTGCCCACAGAATCACTTGAAAAAATTCTCACAGCGCAGACTACGGAGTGAAAAATAGCCAATAGACCGATGTTAAAAATAGCCTCGGTTTGGAAGTGGAAAAGAGAACACTCTAAAAGGACCTGAGGGATCAATGCTTAGAAGATATACAAAATTTTGGTTATTAAGGAATTGATGCTTCGGAGATAAGCACAGATAAAGCATACGATGTGTTGACTTTTATTGGCGTATCTATTAAAAGCTAAACTTGTTTGTTTGCTTGTTTTCATTAAGTTTAGTGTCAGTAGAAATTGCCACTTTGTCTGAGTTAAAATTTCTCCTTCAACACAGCTGGAGTTCTGTCTGGATATACTTTTAATTCAGTTGTCCATTAGTAAATACTAATTTGATAACTAAATTAGTTGTTGATTATTCCTAACTGAATATTTGGATTTAATCAATTAACTTATTACAGCCTTAGAAATTTCAGAGAATTGCTCTCAAATGGGAGTAAAGAAATGCACCCACTGTTAAAATGAAATAGATTTCTAAAGAGTAAGCACAGCTCTTTTATTTATGCTTTTTTTCTTTTCACCATTAATGCCATTTTGGATTTCTATCCCGTCCAAATTACTTATAAATTATAATAATAATACATTTTATTGATAGCACACTTTTCATTTGTTCTTGTACATTTTAGCTGATTTTTTTTTTCACTCTAGTTGCTTTTTTTAAACTTTCATTTTTCCTCTGTGATTAAATCTGTTGGTCTCAGTGGGTCAGGACGATTTACCAAACAGTGTCAGTATTCTCTCTCTCACTCTCTCAGGTCTGGTTCGTGCTGTTTGTTTGTTTGTTTGCGCTCCCCTGCAGCACAAAGTCAACTCGAATTATCTAAACTGTCGTGTAGTGAAGAAACAATCCACTGTTTATGACCTGGCACCCACCTGAGCTTTAGTCAAGTCTGTGAATAGTAGAGAGTAAAACTGTCGCAATTACAGCTGCTTTATGGTCATCACTGTTACTTTACTATTGTGAGTTTAACTCATAGTGGGTCTCTCCAGTCTCGCTCTCACAACTTCTGCTTTCCTTCAGCACACTACAGGAGTTTTCACTCAACTTAAGTTAGATGTTTTTTCCACAAGTTTGGAGAGATGTAGCATCAGTAACAATTTTGTAAGATTTTTTTTGTCATATCACTCTATATTATGGTTTTTTGTCAGATCATATCATCGTAAGATTCCAATGTGTTGCACAAGAATCTTTTGCAAAAGCCTGTTTTGCTGCTTTTGCAGCTGTGACTTATAAAATGTAGAAAATAGCCATTCCACTTTGTGCAAACTTTCATTTCATTACGCTCACGATAAGCCAGTGTAACCAGATCCTTAACTGTAATGAAACTTGGCTTCCCTGTGCCCTTTACAAACCAAATTTAATCCTTTCTCAGTTTATTGTTGTCTCACTTAGACCTAGTATATAAGTAACTATGCACATTGTTTAAGACAGCTCACTCCACGCTTAACTACAATCATCTTCGGTTCTGTCTTGATGCAACCCTCATGCAAAGACAGTACACATTCAGTTTGCTGCATCTTCAGTGCTGATGTTGTCACCGCCTTTGATCCCGGAACACAAGACAGCGCACGGTCTCTGGAATTCAAGTAAAAAGGCTGCAGATGATTGTGAATGGTTGTGGATAGCTCCAGTGAAAGTTTCTTCCAATGGAAAGAATCCGAGCTCCGGAGCACCTCGACGTGAGAGCCTATCATACTTTTGAAGAAACAGAAAACCTGCAGTGACGCCACTGATGCTCGACTAGAGCCCGACTTTATGCAGTGCTTAGGGTTAACTAGTCAACTAAACCATTTTTTGAATATCTTTTATTGGTTTATGCAAAGGTTAATGCAATGAGCTGTAATTATTAATTTTTATTTTATGTGTTTTAAAAGTAATAATTGTTTGTAATAGCTTTTTCTTTTTTTTTTTTTTTTTTTTTTTTGAATCCACCCTAGCTCACTCCTCTGCGGTATGGCAGCTTCTGGAGATTAGAGCCTCTGCTCACCTGGACCAGTGTGTCAGAGGTCAGGGAGAGTATAAAGCCTGTCCTTATATTGCAGCTTCAGCCCGAATGGCCAAGTAATATCTCGCTGTGTTTATTATTGCATTAAAGATGGGCTTTATAGTGTTAGCGTCCAGCTGTGAGAGGCCAGACTGCTGTTTATCAAATCATCCCTACATTGTTTTTGTCTGTGGTAGAGTGAGTGAGTGATTGGTAGTCATGAGTCCTCATATAAAGAGGGCAAAAGTACCAGACAGCATTATGATCAGTAATTTGATGCACTCTATTTATGGAGAAATATTCCAGACAGAGCAAGCACCAGGCCACGACCAATATATTGTCTTTTCCTATTTGGAATTGTTTGTTGATCGAGGCCCACTTTCTGTCAGGTGCAGTGGTGTAACTTAGAAATTTGCTAAGCTTGCATGAATGTTGATTGTGCAATTCTTACTAATATTGAAGGACTGTAACAGACTTGGACCACCAAGTTGTTTGTGCCAGTGTGCCATGACTCGGTCAGTTTGTCCTGAGGAAGTTATTGAATGAATGAATGATTTTATTTATATAGTACATTTACACAGATACATGTCTTCCAAAGTGCTTCATATACAGTAGCACCCCCTCCCCACTCATTGATTGCAAGCAGTCCTGGGACAGTTAAGCAGAATCTATTCACCTAAACACCTGGCGCCTTAACCTCCGATCACCATCAAGCATTCTCTAACCTGCATGCTATTGGTTAATGTCTGAATATGAATGACTGGATTTTTTTATTTTTTAATTTATGTATTTGCTGTATGTCATAGCAAATAAACAGACATTTGTACAAAAAAGAAAACTGTCTACTAAACTAAATTGCAGGGCCATTAAACATGCAAAGTGAAACATTGATGCTTGAAATGGCAAAGGAAGACAAAAGTGAGTCAGTGGATGAGACTATATAGGCCTGCTTTGAAAAGTGGACATTCTAAAAATGTTAAAAATATTTCTACTGCAATCATAAAAAACACATTATTTGTCTTCAGTTCTGCGTGGTTTGCCAGTGTTAGTGGACATAGTGAATGTGACAGAGGAGAAAGCAGAGAAGCAGAGTGAGTGTGCCCGGCCTCAGAGCCAGGATTAGCCCCTATGGCCTCTCCAGGGCAGGCCACTGCTCTGCACTTCAGACTCAGTGAAGGAGCAGAGCCTCTGTGCACCCCAATAACAACACATACAAGGAGAAGTATTCACCCTGTGGTGAATTACTCAAGCATACCAGAGATGATAAACAAATTCAGAAGCATACAGTATGTCACACAGATTTATATATTTTTTATTTTTAACTTGTTGTACATTTGATGCAAGATCTGTTTCAACTATTCCTTGTTCAGCAGCAACAAACAGGGATTGGTTTGTTAATTTATAAACCTCGACCAAGCTTCACTTTTGAACAAGCCTCCAATTCAGAGGCTGAGCCTGTGGGTCTGTGCATTTGAGACTAGTGTGGTTTAAAATATTAAGGCCAGAATAAGATACAGTATATATTAATTTTCTCCTTTTACTATAATTTGACACAACATTATAATTTAATAAAATATGTGGACATCTTCAAGTCATCATTACCAGTGACAAACCAAAAGCATAACTAAGCCTACATCCTTCACGCTGTTACTTTCATTTGCTTACTATTTTCATAATAATCTTGTGGATTAAAGTTCAGATGGCAGTCAGTGTCGTGCTGATGCCAAATGAATGCCCTTGTAATGTGTATAATTAATACTTGTTGCTGCTGCATTATTGATCAGCATCTTTTATTCCAGATCAGCCTTTCCTTTTTAACAGAGAGAATTATGTCGCTGCTCACCCATTAGTGACAGATTAGAGCAAAAACGGCAGCTATCAAATATTCTGTGCCAAGACATTCTGTTTTGTCACTTTGCAATGCTGCACTGGGGTCACTGCCAGTTCAAATACGGCTTTTTGCAGTGTGTTGGCTTTTTGGATGAATATTGCTGTGGGGGTGATTTTACGACGCATCATTGCTTTTTTTCAACACATTCTTTCTTTTTTATTGCAAAGTATGCATGGTAATACTTGTCAAAGTAGAATCATTTGGTTATTATAGAATTTGGTTCTTCAGAGGATAAATAGTTTTTCTCAGAACTCTAAAAGCTGTTAAAGCCTTTGGATACTGCCACTGTGCCGTTGAATATGGCACATTACTGAGCCGGTATGACAGTCCGTGTGGCAGTGTATTCTTGGGCTTCAGTTTTATACATTACATACTCTGTGAAGACTTTTGATGAATAAAATATAATCTATTAAGGCTGGGCTATTGTATATCTTTCTGCAGACGACATGCGCAGTAGAGTGGAAAGTCACGTTGACCTATAAAAGCATTTTATTGCCGTTAATTTCTCAAAATGAGTATCTAGTTTTATTACTAGTTTTGTGTTTTGTAAGTATTGATTAGTTTGTATCAAATTTTTTATGCTTTTGACATTGTGACATGGTGACATTTACAATTTCTATTTCTTGTTGAACAGATGTACAATATGTAGAATTTATGCACACCGGAGCCCTTTTTGGTGAAGTGAATCCGGTGATTTTCCAAATAAAATCATTACGTTACCACTAATAACACAAAATACCTCAAAATGCAACATTTACATGATTATACAACACACAAGATGTAAAAAAAAAACTCCTATGCTTATCCATTCTGCAGCGAAAAATCAATAGAAAAAGAACTCGCATGAAATCAGCTCAAAACTCGGCGCATGTGTTCTTTGTTTACATATACATGTGCTCAGCGATTGCGTAATCTCCTAAATTGAGCGTGAACCTCCTTGAGTTCGGGGTCTCGCGAGGTCAACCTGTGGCTGAAGCAGGACTGCAAACCTCCGGAGCTAATGTGAGTAGTTGGACTGGATGCAGTGTCAAGTCTCTCTACTTTTTGCAGCGCCCAACTTGAGGAGGGAGACCTTTCCACACACAGAGTTTTAAGCTGGATTTCACTCCATGAACAGACTATTTCCTTTTATAGTATTTATTGTTGCATGTTTAGCAGGTGAAAAACCTTAAATAAAACAGAAACAAAGTATAAGTACACAAATGTATGCAAGTTAACAAATAAGCATTTTAATTTCAACAAACATATGAAATGTGCTACTAAATGAAACAATTTTAAACAGTTCTGTGATTAAATTAATTCCCATTTAGCTGTTCACAAAAACAAATCAAAGTCTTGTTTCTTAAATAGCCAGTCACAAATTACAAATTTACCTCCCAATTATACATATGTTGCCCTTACCGGCTGTACTCTGCAGATTTGTGGAAGGTAAAATTGCTGCCTAGTTTACCAGGTCCTCTTCGAGGTTTTTGCCTCTTGTGTCTGTCAAAGTGCTGAAATGTCCACCTCTTTGTTCCTTTGGGGAACAAATTGATTAGTCCACATGTTGCACCTGGGTGTGGTGCCTGCTGTGCCTGAGGGGAGGGGCAAGCAGGAGAGCAAACAGGGGATTGAACAGCACATGCAGTGTGAGCCCGGGGTAACTATAAGATAGAATTTTGTTTTTATGATATACAGTGGTCCCTCTTTATCGCGGGGGTTACGTTCCAAAAATAACCCGTGAAAGGCGAAACCCGCAAAGTAGTGATCTTCATTTTTTTTACCAATAATTTCAGTTGATAACTTGCCTGGTATTGATGCTTAGTGTCTTTTGTCCACGTAATAATGCGCTGAACACATGATTCACCGTGAGATACCAGTACGAGTCGTTATGACACGTTGCCCAAACTGCTGCTCCACAGCCGTGCCACGAATCGCACGGACTCCGGAGCCCAGAGTAGCGAAGTCACAACACGCTCCATAAACACATAGTAACTACACAAATGACGTTCCAGCGAGAACAAACGCTTCATCGTAACTACAGCTCAAAGAGTCAAATCCTCACCTGGAGAAACATCCGAGCGTCAGTTCAGCTTCCCCTGCATGATCCAAATTGTCTAAAGTTTTCTAAAAGAGCTTCTGTGCTGCTGCCTGTGAATGCTGCGATGTCACACTGTCCTCAAACAGTGAGTCTGAGAGCAAAGCACGCTTACAGCGCACGTCTGTAGGACCCCGCACTGTAAAAAAAAAAAAAAAGCAAAATTGCACTAAAACAAAATTAACGAAACAGCTAAGACACGGAAAGTGAACCCGATAGAGCGAGGGACCACTGTAGATCAGCTTTCCATAATGCACTTTTTCTCTTAATTTTTCTTTAGAAATTGACTCTATGCTGATTTTGCCACAGATATTGTCTTAATATACTGTATATCGCTTGCTCTTCCCACTCCTTTTCGGAATCGTTTATTTGAAGTGACGTTAATTTAGATATGAAATGAATTAGATAATATTATTAAACTATGTATTTGATTTATTTGCAGAAAGAAATGAAGTAATAAAAGTAATAAATCAGAATAAATCTATTTATTTGTCTATACTAACTTACCAAACAAAGTAATGATTGAAAAATAGAAAACCTGTCACACGTCAAATCTACAAAAATACTTTTAATTACCTTCTCTCTGAATCCTATAGATCTTTGAAGATGTAACTACCTCCTTTCTCAGTTCGCCCTACAGTCTGAAAGTACCCTTGCCCTTGTTGCTTACACTACGACTCCATTACCTATTGATTTCCGCCTGTCAGGACCGCTCAACAAGGTCGAAGGAACCTTTTGAAGTCCTCAGTGGTCCGTACACTTTTTCTCCTCTTCGGCCTCTATTCTTGTTCCAACACTCTCTGCCCTTGTTTTCCTCCTTGTTAGTCGTCTATGCTGCCTTCCAAAGTCCTTGTCTGGCTCCTCTCTGTCCTGTCAATCATGCATGCACATCACGAGCCAACGCTACAGTCTACCTGAGCAAGTTATTCGCTCTCCGGGGAAAGTGCAAAGGAGGAGAAAAGGGGGTAGAAGTGATGAGAAGGGCAATAGAGTACTGTACATTTACAAGAGGAGTGATGCCGGTGGAGTGTGCCTGACATGAATACTGAGGAAGCCTAAAAGACAAGGAAGAGCAGAAAAAAACAGCATCCTAAAATAATTTAGAACTTCAAGTCATGTCTCATTTTGGTCCCTCAGGGTTTTAGAATTGGTGAATTTAAAGGAGCATTATGTAAGTTGTGGTTACAGAATTATTGGTTACCGTCGGAGAGTCTGATATGTGCTTGTTTCCATGGAGATGTCTTTGCATCGCTAAAACCATTGATTTATTATAATAACCTAAACAAATAAGCGGTTTCAATTGCATGTTTTGTTGAAAAATTCTAAAGACTCATACTAATTAATACGAAACTTTGATGATTGAGGTAAGCCCGTATTTCCATTGGTTTTATTTCCTATAACAGTGAATAGCCTCAAAAAACGCAAGTTACGTATGAAAGATCCAGAGTGTCAGCTGGTACAAACCTACTGACCACATTTAGCGGAGATCAGAGCCTCGTTACAGTTACTGTTGAGTTTATAAACCTTTTAGTATTTTATGTAGATAAAATTTGTGTATGAAACTGCTAGCAGCGATTATGCATCTTTTAAGACTAATGACCACCAAACATCCACTTTTACATGTTTCTAGTGAGAACAGCAAATTACACACACAACACTAAATAAAATTTGTAGCTTCACTTCACTGATGGAGTTTGTATAGCATTTCCAGCTTACGAGTAGGCCTATAGTACTTTAAAAATTAAAAAAGCTTCATAAGACACAAATTAGTTCGTTTTGCTCATGGTTTTGATGAAATTGCTTGTTCAACTTGTTATCATTACTACTTCTGCTATTGAGTTCAATTGATTTTCGTCATCACATCTACCGAAGGAATATGGCGTCGCTCTGTCCGTGTTGTAGCAACTGAACTTAACTGCTAAGTGAGTGTCCACTAATTATATGGTTTTTATAACAACAGTAGTGAAGTAAACAAGGGTTGTGTCCATAGTATAATGAAACATAAAGTTTAACTCTGCATGAAATACAGCTCAGTGCAATGCGTCTATGAATGTTATGGCCTTGTTTTAAGATTATGTTCACTTACATTTTTGCTGCCTCTTCACTCACAAGAAGGCCTCCATGCTGCCACGGCGACAGAACCCACTCTCTTTAGCTATTATTATAGAGCTTAAATGTTTCAAACTGAGAAACGTGCCAGAGAACACTCGTATGCCTTGAGGTGTTGCCACGTGTGCCTTGGATGAAAATAAAAGGCTAGTTTGCAAAGCATCAAACTGAGTGGAATTGTAGTCATAGTTTCATAGTTACACTTTTTTGTGCAGTTACTCTAAAAAGTTTGAAAATTATTTAGAAAAATAATCATACCTATCTTGTATTAGATTTTTTTTCCTGCCAACTCTGGGTTATTTGGGTCCATGTATAAAACTAAGACCTGACTGTTTTTGTTATTTTTTCCAGTTGGAGATGGTGTTGCTTTTCCTGCAGAAATGAGTTTGAACCATTAGTTTTTATTTGCACCTCAGAGCTAAACTTGATCTTTGGAACTCATCTTGCTTTTTTGTAAACAACTTCTTCTACAAAGACTGAAGGAAAAAGGAAAAGAACAAAAAGAATATTTGGCAAAAACTTCAAACCATGAAAGTGAGTGGTGACAGACGCTACAAAAATGGAAGCAATGACTTAGACTTACTTTAGTTTGGAAGGCCCTTGACGCTTCTTCTAATTAATATTTTGTCTTTGCATCCAGGGAAGTGCATGCTGGAGAACATTAGCTTCTCCCATGCATCCCCCTTTGTGAGCTTGTCCTTCATGTGACTTCTGAGCTCATTTTCAGCACAAACACAGCGACGCGATCCTGCCGGCGGTGTGTGGTAATGAGCTGAAGACTGGCAGAGTGATAGCAGCTCTGTTTCTGTCCCCAAAATGAAGACAGGCGTTTAGAGTCAACTTTCAGTGGAATAGAGGAAACGTCTTGTAGAAAAGCTTTGCTCATATGTGTTTGTTTTTTTCTTTTTTCTCAAAGGAGTGAGATAAATGTTTGTATGTAGTTTCTATATACAATATTTTAGAGTTTAAAAGAATTCCTTAAATGCCTGTTGGCAGAAAAGACTGCTTGGCTGACCTTGTCTTGAGTTTTGCAAGGACACAGAAAAACTGTTACATTCTTCTATGTAATGTTTTCCGTATAATATGTTTATTTCTCAAATGTTCACAGTTAGAAGAGACATTTTAGAGAAAAATGTGCTATAAAAAATAATAATGTAGCAAGAGGGTTGTAGGTTCGACTTCTGCATGGCCTCGGTTTTTTGGGAGCTAAACATGAGTTAAATGTCCTTAATTCACATTGTCAAGCTTTATTCTATCAAAAGCAAAAATCAAACATACCTTAAGTTTATGTGTCTTATTAACGACAGAATGCAGATCATTTTAAGCATTCATGTGTATTTCTCACTTGCCTAGTGCATGTCCTGCATCCAAGTTATTCACCATGAAGTGCTTTTCACAACTTTGAGCTTGGGCTGTCACAGTAAAATTAAAAACAACTTAGCATGCATTTCAGAAAATAACACTTTGGGCTATAATTAGACACAGATAATTGACACATTGATCAGCTGCTTTACAATAAACGGTCATGCAAGTCTGTGTAATTTCTAACTGTTCTCAATTTCAACACTCCTGAGATCACTGTGATATAGCTTAACGATTAAAAATGCCACATTTGACCGTTCACCACATTCTTTCTTTGGGTTTAACATTACTAAGACTCTAAATGAAAAAATAAAAGTACCATGACTTGTTTTTGCCCACTTAAAGCACTGCTTCTTGCTTAGAACAAAATCTGAGAACAACCTTCCAGCAATGCTGTAACTGCTTGATTTAAAGCTTTGCATCATGAAATTCCTTTGTTTGGTTTCACATTGCCCACACAATCTTCCTTTGAAGCGCTGCTGAGATTTTGAGCTACACTCTCTGGACTAGTGAATGCGATAGCCTCGTGCAAAATGAGCTTTGGACAGTCAGAAGCCTCAGCTGTCCAGGTAAACAAAAGCTGTCGTTGGCTCCACACAGCACAGATCGGGTGCTACCCCAGCTTCCTCCCGGATTACATTACATCTTTTCTTGCTGTTTTGTTATGCTGAGCCTCCTAACTTGCAACACATAATCACTGTGGCTTCAAAGAGCTCATAAATCAGCCCAACACAATATATTGTTGAAAAAGAAAAAACGCGCCCCTGGCATTTGAGGTGGCTCTGTGCCATTTCCATCTTTGTTTGGCAGACTGTTTTGATATGTTTTGCATACGTGTTTCTAAGCAACTTCTTTTCACTTTGTATTTTGACGTCCAAACTTAAAGACCTTCTGAACTAATACAAGTGTAGCACAAATAATTAAGGGTAGTAGACACCAGGCTTCACACATTAAATATGCAAATGAATTCCAAGAGAAGAATGCGTGACCAATTATACAATACATACTGTAGATGCTTAGGATTTCAAGTGAGCGTGGAGAATTTCAATCTTCATTTCGAAGGCTTTTAGCAGTCTGTGTCGAAGCACGCTGTTTGAGAGATGTGTGAGTTTTTCTTTGTAAGTGCTATGACGTTCTTCTCACTCTAGTGTGTTGGCAACTTTGGAGAGGTGTGATCTGGAGTGTAGATTTTGACAGCCTCATACGCCTCCATGTGGACATGCTATAAAATACTAAAATAATCCATATTTTTCCTCTAAATGGTACATCTCTCCATGTTATCACTGATTACATTTTTGGCTAATGTACTTTGATAAAACCACAGTGTTGATGACTTTGCCTGCCAAAATAAAACCCTTTTGTGTATAATTCATATTTATACCCAAACTTTTTGACAATACCTAGAATGCTTTCTCTGTCACCACAATATTAAATCGGAGATTTTACACCAAACCAACGCAGATTAGCTTCTTATTTTCAACAGAGTTTACTTGTCATGTGCGAGGGTCTGCGTGGCAGAGTTACATCATTTTTACAAACACAGCGCCTGAAGCACCGTCCGTGTGGACCAGGTTTTTTGCGTTGTCGTCAGGGAAAAATTGCTGACTACAGTCCACGGACAGTCCACAACAGCATTTCAATGGCAGCTTGATATTGCCCTCTACAAGCTTGAAACGCACAAAAACTATAAACGTGTAGGAGCCATAAACTAAGCTTGATCCAGTCAGATCTTAGAAGATAAGCAAGACAGAATCTGGCTAGAGCATTTGGATAGAAAAAGCACAAGATGCCACAGCGGGATTACAGCAAGTTTGTCATTGTGTCCTTGGGCAAAACACTTAACCCACTTTGCGTATGTGTGTACACACTTGGTGGTTCCTTGGTATTAGCGATTTGAGTGCCATGCAATTTGCAAAAGCCCTAGATCACCTAAAGTTGTGATACAGACATACTGTTAACTTACATGTTCAAGTACATCTCTGACATGTTAGTGCCTAATGAACCATCTCGCACATTATGGACCTCAGGGACTGGCCTCCTGGTGCCCAGAATCAGGACTAAACATGGGGAATCGACGTTTCAGATGTATGCAGCTAAGATCTAGAACAGTCTTCCAGAAGATGTAAGACAGGCCTCCACTGTGACAATGTTTAAATCTAGGCTTAAACCATTTCTTTTTATCTGTACATATGACTGAAATACTTTGTCTGCACTCTTTATTTCTTTACTTATTTTAGAGTAAATTTCATGCCGATTATATATTTTTAAAAATGTTGTATTTTAATTTAGATGCATCTTTTCCTGCCGTGTAAAGCAAAGAATTGCTTTGTGTTGAATAGTGCTATACAAATAAATTGCCTTGCCTTGCCTTGCCTTGCCTTGCAAAAACATGTTGATGACATCCTTTTTTATTGTTGTGATACAAAAACCAGTCTGAAAATGTGTGAAATTACCTTTTGGACATTTCATGGCAAAGTATAATGTAATGATCGGAGAAACTGACTCTTGACCAGCTGGACTTATGACATCATCACATTCTATAATGTGAACGCTACCTATTAAACCTAAAGAAAAGATGTTAAAGACATGAGAGAGAAATAATCCTTTTTGTCAAAATCACTCATCCCTACGTTCAGTGAACAACACAGAAAAGTACTTTATTCTCAATATTATACTTTATTACAAAGTATCTGAAAACATTATGCCTCTTTAAAGCAAATAAAATGAAAAGCAATTCCTTCATTTGTAGCTGTAATAAAAGCACAAATATGTTCCTAATCACCTCCATCACCTCACCCTGTTTCAACAACTAGAAATAGACACCGCTTCTGCAAGGACTTTTGAATGTCTCTCCAGCAGGGCTTTGTGATGTTAACTTCACAACAGAGGGGCAAACCTAGGTCATCCTTTTTTCCTCCCCTTACATGTACCTGTAATCTTGTTTTTCTGTGTTGTCCAGTGAAGATCAATGCAACCAGGGTTGAACCAGGGCTTATTTGAACAGAAAAGGCTTGCTCGTCTGTACTGGACAGCCTTCGTCACTCCTTCTGGGGCCTGTCCTGTGAGATAAGACTACGCAAACCTGCTTCAGTCTGATCAATTGTTCCATCCTTGCAAAAGCACACTTCTTTGTCTTTGCTGCTTGCCTGTTTTCTACTCTATCAGCAACAGGGAGTCTGGGATCTCACTTGTTTCATGTACCAGTTGAGATAAGAGCAGGAGAACATCAGGGGCTGAATAATTAAATGTTTTGTAGAATACATTGGCGATTTCACAGTTTGGACAAGCACAAAGGCCACTGGGTGCGGAGTGCAGTCTACTCTTTCATCTGCTGGCTGCTTTGTTCCCGAAAACACAGCCATTACACAAAACAGATTTTGTCCAAATTAGCACCAAAATAGAAGAGCACCTGAAACACCACCATTCACAAATTATGTTATTCCTTTGTCTGAGCTGAAAAACAAAATGATAAATTGTTCTTTTTCATAAAAGATTAGTCAAGATTAATATACAATTGTCTTTCTAAGTATACAAAAATAATATTGTCCACTAATTATTTCTATATAATGCCTTGTAAGATACTTAAATTCCGATGACCACATCTGAGGTCCATCTTGAAAATAACAGTAGCACAATGGATTGCTTGAAAAGACTACTAATTGAATTTCTGATGTTTACAGAGATTGGTGTTTCAAAGGAAAAAAAAAACACTTCCACAGAGGCCATATAACATAGTTTTGTATTATTACAATTTGTTGTTCAAGAGACCATTTGTAATATAAAAGATGTTTGAAAGTAATATGCAGCAACAGAAGACGAGTACAAAACAACCTTTGAATCAAGGACAAAGCGTACCATCAGAAACTATCTCCAAGTCTTTTTATCTGCTGATATACTCTCCAAAACATGACCGTCCTTATTGACAAAGCTTTCCTGTCTTTGATGCATCTCAAGGATAATTCCATCATAAAACGTGACACATTGCAATAAAAAAGTGCTTGCATCATCTCTGGTCTAACCTATTTTCCTTTCTTACTTTCTCGTCTCTCCACAGCCAAGGTCAAGTCTAAATGTGCTCCCACTTTCTTCGCCTGCTCCACGGGCGGACACTGCATCATCGGACGTTTCCGCTGTAACGGCTTCAGTGACTGTCCGGACGGCAGCGATGAGGAGAACTGCAGTAAGTCTATGACAGGACGTCCCATATCAGTCTGCTGCCCGGTCACAAGAGGCCAGGGCCTGCTCTGTAATGTACTATCCCACTGGGTAACTGTTTACACTGCAGACATTCATCTCATGCTCACAGCAAACTGCATTATGGGACAAAATATATTATTGGCCTTGCCCAGGGCAGATCTATAGCATATTTGTTAATTCAAAAGATGTGAGAGTGTCTGGGTGTGGTATGGTAGCTATTAGACTAATGATTGAGCAGATATAATCTTTTAAAAAGGCCTGTATCTCATACTATTTACCCATTTTACTTACTCTACACAGTTACTTATAATAGAAAGGGTAAAAAGATTACTTTTTAGCTAAACTAGTCAGCATTGTCATGTGTGTTAAAGCTGTAATGTGTGTATCTAAGCAAAAAACATTGAACATTATTATTACTGTGTAGGACTGGGCAATAGGATACTGTATATCAGAAAAGTTCAAATTTAGAATATTGTGATATAATGGTAAATGGTAATGGTACATGGTCTCTATTTGTATAGCGCTTCTCCACCTTTCAAGGCTCTCGAAGCACTATATAATTAGGGATCCACTCACCCAGTGTGTGGAACACAAAGTGTCTGTCAAGGACACAACAACAGTCAACTCTTGTCGTCGCACTGTGACACCTGGTGTTCCAACAGTCTCCCATCCAAGTACTATCCAGGCTCTAATTTGCTTAGCTTCTAAGATCTGACAAAATGAGGCTTTGACAAGCAGGTAACGACAAGGTCACTACACTTGTTTTTCTCTCACTTGTGACAAAGGAGAACACAGACTTATAGGCTAAACTTTTTCTAATCAAAATACATAAGACATTATTAGTATAAACAGAGGTTGCAACTAAAACCTAAATAGCTTGAAAAGTCATTGTTAAGCTCTCTCGACTATATCATCCATCATGTAATCACAAATGTTCTTTTTGATGTCATGATGAAAATTTTAGGTTATGGCCTGTTGCCATGCCCTATTACTGTGTGTACTAAAGATTGATAAGTAATTTTTTTTAATGTAGATCTATACATTACCCATGTATGATCTGATGCAAAATATCTCCACACTTTATTAAGGGACCCTTTACCCCCTAATATCAATACACATTTAACAAGCCTTAAACTTGCACTCATGCTGCAAAATGTATAGTTTGTTAGTAAAACTCAAAGATATTACATAGAAAAAAAAAATATTTCCAGAATGTTAAGCTTGTTTTGTGCTTTCCCCTGCTCACTTTACTGTGTGCGAGTGGACTGACCGTAGGTGTAGTTCATAATGTGTTAGCTTGTCCTGGCGTCACCTTGTCCTCATTCAGCCCTCAGCTCTAAGCCAATCGCTTTTCTCTGTCAAAGGCACTGCCCTTCTCCTGCAGCTCCTTGTGTTCACAAATGTGATGTGGACTTTTATTAGGAGGCGTTTCTGCAAGTTCTTAGTGCTGTATAATTGTCCAGATCACCTCTTGAGATTATTATCTATGAGCTGTTATTAGACTTTTCTATAGATGTTATAGATAAGCATTAACATTTAGCATTAAATAAACGCTTTGTATGCATTGGATTTGGGACAGGGAATTTGGAATTTTTTGTTGTTGTGTGAAGCAAGAAAATGTTTTAACCTTAATAAAGTCAACACATTTTTGTAATGCCAGTTGGTCGGGCTTTCCTTCAGTTATTCGTTATGACAAGAATAAATTTTACCTCGACCGTTCACATTTTATGAGAGTATATCATTACAAGTCAGCTGAACTCTTTTTGCTGTGCTTTCGTCCCACAGCAGGGAACCCTCTGGTGTGCACGGAAGCCCGATTCAAATGCCGGAATGAGCGCTGTGTGGACCGTAGCTTCCTGTGTAACGGTCAGGACAACTGTCAGGACAACAGCGATGAGGAGCTCTGCCTCACCACAGCAGGTAAGAAACTTTTTAGATGGTTTTAGATGTTTATTTGAAGGATTATGCATCTATTTAAATTTTTGGTCATGATAGCAATCTTACCAGAAATCGCAAATCTTATCATTAGTCTACGAGTGTGTTTGAGTAATATTGTTTTGTGGTTTAACTGATACTCAAGTCACATATCTGTATTTACTTGAATTTTTCAAAACATTTTCAAATTCTGAGTAAAGTCTGTAGGACTCAAAAGTGTCATGTAGACAAAATCTGCTGCTTGTTACAGTTAAATTTTACAATAAAGAGGCGTTGCATATCATTTCTACCATTTTGAACTGGAAGTCAATGGATCTGTTTATTTTTCCAAGCCATTTTAGATCAATCTTATATTTTACAATGAACATAATGTAGAATACTGACCTGCACATGTCATAGTTTATTATGAAATACATGAGAAAAAAAACGCAATAAGTCTATATTTTTTTATTAAACTAGCTGACTTAAGCTGTGATTTAGTCTGAGAAAGACAGAGAGTGAGCAATCTGAGGCTTGTTTCAGTGTGTATGTCATCATATTGTCCCAGGGATCAGATTCCAGTTACACTATGGTTTCATAAGTATTACCCAGCCCTCAGAGATTTGTGCCACAATAGTTTATTTTAGTTATTGGTACAGCAGTTATTAGGTGAGTTTTGCCCAACATGCTGTTGCAGAATGAATAGTTAGTTGTGCTCAGATAAGATTGGGATTACCGGTACATTGAATGCGATTGAGATGTGAACAATAATGTTAAAAGGGAAATGTTAAACTAAATGCATTAAAGAAATATCACAAGGTCATGTCAGTATGTAGGTGCATGTTTATAGGTACTTGTTTCCTTATATTATGCAAATGTCTTTAGTTTTTTCTTATGCTACATTGACACCACACAAAAAGATAATTTAAAAGTAGTTTTAAGCACCAAGCTTCGAAGTCAAATCTAAATAATATATTTGTTTACTGCAAACCCAATGCCAAATAAGCCATCCAATATGCAATACTCTAATGTAAAGTCTATTTCAGGTTGATACAAACACTCCTGACTGTACATTTCCAGGGACATATCATTTAAAAGTGCACAATACTTAGTCTAATGCCCCAGAGAGGTAATTTAGGAAGAGAAAATGCTGACTCTGAATACATCCATCCAGGACAAGATAAATGAGTTAATCTGGAATTGTTTGGTAACACATTTAAAAGAAGACATAATGTGCTGCACCTTTTCTGTACGCCTCTGTCTCGGTGCCCAGTGCTTCTGAGGCAATTCTCCAAATGCCTGGTATTTGATGAAAAATCCATCTTGAAACGTCAGCCCCTTTGCCAAAGATAATATTGAAAGACAGAATTCATCAGATCTTAATTAACTTGAGTAATGAATCATGTGTTAGCCGGGGCATTGGAGATTTCTTTTTTAGAACATGGCTCCTGTGTAAAGTCTTTCAATGGTTTGTCGATGTTTTCTGATCTTCTGCTCATTCTTAATGGAAAAAGGTTGATTACAATGATACGTTTAGTCAAATTGGAAGCTTTTGAATATGCTTTCTTTTCCACACAGCAGTTATAAAGAACTATTTTCTATGTCTATGCAGAAAAAAGTAGTTTCCTCAGTTATTAATTAATCTATGTTTTGGCTGAAAAGGGTAAGATTATGTATTATTGTCAAGCTGAGGAAATTAGGGCAGTAACAAACTGATTGTTTTTCCTCATTTTAAACATGTTAAAATGAATTGACACATTGATGAACTTGACCCTGTGTTTGTGTCACAGCATAAGCCCAGTGTGACTGAGGAAAGTTCATTAGAACGTACATGGGTTATAATAGGAGAGACAGTCATTTGCTTGAATTTTGACTTTGTTTTTTAAGCTGAACAATCTCTTGTGTTTTTATTAAACAGTCAGTCAAATGCAACATGAAAGCTAGATGAGTCACTTTGTAGACAGACAGAGCTCTCCTGTGAACGATCCACTGTGACTTTGTGATTGACAAGCACCTGCTTCTGTTGGACACATGGAACAGATTGTTAAAATGTTAAATGGATGGCAGTTTACCACTTTCACACTTTTACCACTAACGTGATAAATTATATGATTTCAAATCTTTTCCTTTCAGCTGGCAACATTTACACTTTGCAGTTTGAATAACGTTACTTCCATGTTCTATTGTGTTTTGTTTTCGTATACTTATAGAGACAATGGAGATGAACTGAGTATTTTTTTGTTGAATATGAGGACATGCCAAGTATTTAAACATTTACCTTTATATTTGTCATAAAACGTGGTAAAGTTCAAGTTTTCAAAATGCGTCACTCTAAATTGACAAATTGATCCAGTATAATAATGTGAGTAACTGCAATAACTGAAGGTATGTTTAAGACACAGATTCAGATCATTATAATTATCGTTATGTACAGTATGAATCTGACTGAATTGGTTTCAGCAGATGCAAATGAATGGTGTTACATCTTAGTCGACAGGTTTTGTTTTAGTTCAGTTTTGTATACCTACACTATTTGTTAATGTTCACATTTCATTAATTTGTTTCACTTTGTAGTTGATATCTAACAGGGCTCTACCAAATGGATTCTCACAATATTTATAATTTTCACAAAATCTGAAGAATCCATTGGAGTGAACCCCACGTGCTGTGAGAGACTAACCAATCACAGCGCACCATTGTGATGTGTATGGAAGATCACATTTTAACCAAAACAAAATGTCGGCTCCAACATACGTGTTTTGACCTAACCGACTATTTTGACTTGAAAAAAACGCGTGCATTTTGGATAGAAAAGATGTGCTTTTGTTCTGACTTTACTTAACTTCTTTCAGGTTTAGATTCATCAAACAGTTTCAGTTTTCCCAATGTCATTTAAGATCTAGAATGTATAGAGCTCATTCAGAGTTAAACACATATCAATCTGGAGTGAGCCAAGTTAGTTGATATGTGCCTATATCACAAGGCTTTAATTGTTTTGCTCCCTCTCTGATTCTTTTCTTTGTACTCTGCAAACTTAAACTTTTACACAGTTGCATAAAAACAGTGGCTATTTCTGTGAAACCGACTCCTATAGAATATCAGACGAGAGCTGTGCCATTCTGATTGCGCTCCTCCGCGGACCATCTCCTCAGGCTATGCTTCCTGTCAACACACAGCTGTCTACAGACTGGAGAACTGACAAGACACCTGCCAGCCTCCACCTTCACACACACATCACTGCTGCCCCTCACACAAGTGCTGCGGAGGGGCTTTGGTCTCACCACAAACTGTCAAGAAGAGATGCACAAATAAAAAACTCCCCAAACAAAAACAGAAATGTGGACAAAACTAAACGCCATTCAGTAATTAGAGTAAATAGTGGAGGTAGGCAAAGTCAAATGTTTAGATATTAATAATGGCTTAGACTACAGCCTCTCGACCAGTTTTTTAAAGCCATTTGCTGCTTCCTTTTAGCTAAAACTAATAGTCTTTGCAAAAGACCATATGACTTTCAGTTTGCTAAATCCAATCTTGTTTGGCCCTCAAGAGGTGACTTTCCAAAAATAAGAGAATTAAATTGAAAATATGTGATGGCAATGAGGGGTATTCATGGTTCAAAATCATTTCCTCTGCCATGTTACAAAATGCTTTGATCTGCACCTTGTAAATAGAATCATGTCTGTCCCTGCTTAGTTACAAAGATTTAAAAGTCATCTGGATGTGTCACTAGAAAAAAGCAGAAAACAACTACACAGAGGTAAAAATAAAAATAATTTTGTATTCCACAGCTGCATCACCGAAAGCCAACTGGCAACTATCAAGCTTTAATTTGGAAAGGAAAATATGTTTGATTAATAAAGTAAGGTGCAAAAGGAAAATTGGAATCTCAAATGCATATGAGCATTAGCAAATAATAGTAATGCCAAAGCTTGATTGTTATGCTAATGTGGAATTTGAGTGACCTTTCTGTAGCCTATTCTTAAAATCATTTTAAGATCTCCAAGTCTTTTCAGTCAATGCTTTCTGTTATCATTGAAATATGCCTTGATTGAGTGCATGTTGTTATTAATACTTTTATTTATTTTTGTTCAACTACTTGTAAGATTATGACAGCGAGTTTCATTATGTTCTGTGCAGAAAAACAGTTAAACAAGGTTAAAACAGTTTAATATCAAGTGACTTCATGATCACATCATGAAGTGGAACAAAAGTGTTTTATTGTCAGAGAAAAACAGGGCTAAATATTGTTCAGAATGTAGATTACTTTCATTTCATGACATTTTGAGCATTTATAACTATAGTTGTGGCGATATGGCAAAAAAATAACATTAGATTTTTTTGAATCCACATCACGATTTAAATTTTATCAGGATTCTAGTAGACCGTTTATTTTCCTATTGTCTTTGAGATAATTACAATTCACTCAATAACTAAATCCAGCTGTCAGAATTAGATCAGTGTTGCCAGATTTTCAGAGAGAAACAAGCAAACTCAACCCTTTAACAAAACGTTAATGAAAGAATGGATCAATTAGAACATTGTGTTGCTGCAAAACAAGTGTATATGTTTTTCTTACATTATAGCTACTTTTAGAAATCCAAAAAATCCATGTTTCAGTCATATAAATTGATATATTTCCATAAATCAAGCCTGAGAAATTGCTAAGATTTGTTCCTTTTATGAACTAAAAGCGCAGTACAAATAAGACTTCAAAAAAGAAGCCTGAAGTTGCTATATAGACTTACAACTCTAAGACTAGTAGTAGTAAGAGTAGTAAGTTAAAACAATAGTATTTGAACAGAGATGCAGCAAATAGAGAAAAGGGAAATCACAATATGACGGTTTCACCAATAAAGAAGATTGTCACAGAGATGACGATTTGATTTTTATCACAATATTGCTTTGCCCCAGTTCGTAGCACAGCATCATGACCAAAAGATAATCAATATTTTTGCTAGTTCAATTCATTTTCTTGATGGAATGTCATTAAAAGATTAATGTAATATTTTTTCTCTACCAAACATGTTTATTAGGCGGACAGGCTCTCTTTATATAGACTTGATAAGCAGCCCAGATTGCAGAGTACAGTTTGAGCGATAGACTGTTTTGATTGATACATGTGCCAAATGCTTTCCATATCTATTGTCACCCGAAACAGCGGAGAATCTTTATGGAGGCTGACGCTATCATTCTAATGGCATCTGAAAACTGTGTGCTTTGTTTACCGACTCCTCAAGTGATTCATCTTCTTCCAAACTATAAATGTGCCTTGTTACAGCAGATAAAAATGGCTCATCGTTTTTTTTTGTTTGGGAGGGTTTGTTTTTAGTATCAACTGAGTGAACATGTCTGGCATTTGTTCTTTTCTACACTGGAAATGCTGTGTGACTTTTGCTCCGTGTGCAATAAGCCCAGACCTGCTGTGACAGATAAGACACACAATATCCGCCTCACAGTCACCTGAACGCCTCTGTCCTCTCTCCTTTCACTCCTTGGTTTGTTTAGTTTTCTCCCATCTGAGCAGCTTTGTACAGGGTTAAGTAGAAGTACATAGTTTAAGCACAATGCGAAATGCTGCTATGAAAATGACGTAATATTTATCATTGTCCAAATGGAGTTAAACAAAAATAGCTGGACAAGGAAGCTTCTTTTTGATTGATGTGGAAAGGCAGTGGTATTCCAGTGATTTCTCATAAAGATTCAGTTCATAGTGTGAGATTACAGTGCCCTACATCTAAAGGTGGGCGATATATACAATTTACATTTTTTATTTACAATGTGAATATTGTTTTAAGACATGCTCGTTTTGAACATCATTAACATTGAATAAAGCCACAAAAAGAGCTAAACTGTCTAATACAGGGGTGTCAAACTCAAATGGAACTGGCAGCGTAATATAAGCCTATCTATAATTCATATATCACAATTAGGTTGTAGAAGCTTAATATAACACGTGACTACATTTATATAAAATAACTTTACATTGCATTATTTTGAATTGTATTATTTTTTGCAGATGTTCTAAGACATTTTTTTAACAATTTGTATGTGTGTGTTTTTGGTTTTATAGTCACATCTCATCAATAGAAGTCTTTATATTCCCATAGGCTTATTTTCCTTATGGTCTATAGAGCTCAACAGTGACCACCCACTTTCTGGTTCACAATCTAGGCTCCCCTTTATATTAAAATTTGAAAGCGTCCTCGTTTTGTTTAGAATCAATTTCAGCAGCTTTATAAACTACAAAGTTATATATGTGCTTTTTAAACTAAAACATGCTATTATGCACATAGCTGGTTAGCCTGCGAATTGTCTTTAAATTCCTAATATTTTAATTTTTCGAAAACAGAGGGCACTTAATGGCTCCTCTTTTGCACTTTTACGCAGAGGGCCAACATCAGTATTAATCAGAAATCATCTTGGGGCCACATAAAATAATCTCAGGGAACGCCTTTGGCCCCGAGTCGCATGTTTGACACCCCTGATCGAAAACAATCCAATAATATTCACTATTGATGTTTAGCAACTTTAGTTTTTTGTTGTAATTCAGAAAGAAAAGAAAGAATAAAAGGTGAATGCAAACTTATACAAAACAAGTTTAAAGACACGTTTGAATACATTTTTGTTGGATTGATTTAATATAAAAAATATAAAATCGTCATTGTGTCAGTGAGTAAAACCTCAGTGTTCCTGTTGGTTATCTGTCTTTCTTCCTCTATTTACCCAATTCTTTTTTTATTTTTACATTGACACAAACTCAGTTTTAGCTATATTTTTGCGGTTGTTTATCAGGCTGTCACAGTCTTTTCCAATTGAGCTTTTACAGAAGAAAAAGTCCTTTCTCAACATTGACTCTCAAGCATTTTTGCCACTCTTTGCTAGAATGCTGTGATGTCATCTGCATAACCTCTATATCTGTCTACTTGTTCCTATTGCATTGCACTTGGAGAAAACAAAAAAATACCATCAATCTTTTGAAGTAAACTGAAAGGATTGACTGCCATTTGAGTCTTGTTTTGTTGCTTTGTGTTCGCCCAGTTTTTGTGAATCACACTTTTATTTATTGCCACCGAAACTTAAAACAATACACAGAGAAGCCACATTTTCCGCTCATCGTTTTAGGTGATAGGTAATTGATTTCTTCTTATGGCTGAGAAGTGGCAAACTGCTCTGGGTAGCAGCTATTCAATCTTCTACAAATGCTCTTTCACAATCATAGACCGTGAGATAGAAGGAGTGGAGAAGGCAAGTCGGCAGTGGATCACAGAGATAAAGAAATAGAAGGCGCACTGCATAAACATAATGTTGTGAACGAGAAGGGAGATCACAAGTGGTAGTGAATAGCAATGGAAGAAACAGATTGATGATTTGAAACGTGACGAGAAAATTGTTGGCGATGACGGTCGTTCCATCTGATGTGGGAGAAAACAGTCTATGTGATGAACCTCTTTTAAGTTATTTTTCTCCAGTTGCGTTAGAACAAAGATCCTCTGGGACATGTATAGGAACCTCTGACAAATATGGCCATCACAGAAATTTGTGAGATTGAAACATGAACTTTGCTGACAGCTGTGCTCATTCTGTCACAAAAAGAGTTCTTCATGTGTAAAAGGAAGTACAGGGTGTACAAATGTACTTTACTATGCATAGCAATATAATAATAACATCTGTAAAATTATACGTTAAAAAATGAGCCAACTACTCTCAATAAGGTAAAGTTAAGAAGAGAGAGAAGAGAAAAGAAGAGAGAGAAGAGAAAGAGAGAGAGAATTTTTAATTGCTGGACGACTAACGAGTGTGAAGTGTAGAGACTGAAGGTGTAAAGAGCAATGTAATTGGTTTGACAGAAAATTGCAGGAGCCATCAATGTGGAAGGTCACTGCACTAAACAGTTAGTTTCAGTCACGCTTTACTTGATAAAAAATTTATATTTAGGTAACACTTTATATTAATTCATAAATAAATAAAATAAAATATTATGTAACTTTTCTCAATGTCCTTAGGTGGCATGCATGGACATTTCCATAGATGAGGATTGAGTTTGGTGAGGGTTGGGTCCCACATGGGTCCTGCTTGACTAAGTGTTTCAAACACGCTATCGCACATGGACCTCGGAGTAGTGTGGACGCACATCTAGAACTCATGCAGGTACGCGTAGAGTATTTTTTGTCAAAACGGTCTGATGCAGGCCTGTATACAAATGTGGACTAGAGCTGGTGTACAAAGCATTTCACAAGAAACCCGCATGTTCTCGAACTGAACCCACCTCACAATCAGTGTATGTGAGGCGTTAAACTCTATTATATTGCATCAAATATCAAATTACAGCTTTTCTATGGCTAAGAAATACCATGTCAGAACTAATCCACATGTTTGCCTCTATGGAGATAGAGAAGTTAAAAGCCACACTGTGGAACATTCCAGGAGCAATAACTTCACAGAGACCCTGTCTTAGAAAAGTTACATAATTCATCTTTAATCTTAGAGCATAGTGCTTTGAATGTGCTCAAAAACATGAAACATTTGCTTTTCTTGACTTGTTACTGTAGTTTACATCTCATCTTCCCCATTTCTTTGATATACTAATCTAACAATTCTAAATAGTGTTCATAAAAGGGCATACATTTAATGCTGTAAGGCCTCAGTGCAAACTCAAATGACTACAGTATAAAGAAAGTAAAGGATTTCCGTTAGAATAGCACAGTCAAACAAGCATTTACAGCAGAGTTTATCATGAATGCAGCTCAAAGTGAAGCAGTTTGAAGCATTCTGTTCACACACTTCAGCCTGTTCGACCTTCACGTCGCATCAACACATCAGTCTTTTATGCTTTTTCTTCAATAGCTTCAATTATAGCAAATTATGGCGTGAACCTTCTTTTGACATTGATAATAGGCTGTAATTATTCTGCTGGTGTTTTGTGATGCTATGCCTATGAAATATCAGTTTGTTGAATCAAAGTTGTGAGAGTCTGTTGTTCTAACAAGCAAGTGTAAATGAAAATTGCTGTTGTGTTTTGTGTTTTATGAGCTCATATAGCAGCATCCATATGTTTGTGGTCTTCTATAGCATCTGGTCCTGTCCGCCGTGCAATGATGGTGCAAATATTAGCATTGCAGGCTTAGCGAAAATTACCTACTGTGGGGGCATGCATGGGTCAAAGTAATTTTACTATGAGCAAAGATTGGTAAATGTAATTTAGGTCATGTCTGTAATGAGGAAAATGCATAGCAATTTTGCAAGAAAAAAAAACAAAAAAAACAATCCATCTGTAAAAACTTGTTAGCACCTAGAAAACATTTACACATTGCTTAAACAAGCAATGTGTAAATGTCAAACTGAGGATAGGTTAGATATTCTATGTATTTCTTTTGCATATTAATGTTAATGTTGTTGAGTCAAGGACAAGCTACAAAATCCAAACAAAAGCCAGAAATAGACACTTTTTTTATTTTCAAATTATTAGCGGTTCCCTCTGTCCACAGGCACAGCTGGAGGAAAAGTCTAATCACGCTTCATTTTCAGCACCAGCTGTGAAGGACTTGTTTGAACAAAATCATATTTTGTTTGCCAATAGACACGTTTAACCAATTATTTCACTGTAACAACAAAATATCCCTGTGTGGCTTCATATGTGACTTCTGTAAAATGCTCACAGTTCTAGGATGGAGGCGCCTGGAGATCAAGGAACATAATGTATTCCTAATAAATGACTGGCAATTAAATGTCCATGTTTGTATATGTCAGTTAGTTTGTATTTCTATTACAAAAGATATTATTTTGAGCCTTTTTTGACTTTCACAAAGTTTCTTTTGGGCTAAAATGTGTAACATGTCTCAACATTTCTATGAGTACTGTATTTGTAAAACTAAAATGTAAAAATTGAGTTTTTGCCTGCCTAAAAATGCCATCACTCCATTATTAAAAAGACAAATTAATGACTTTCACTCATATCTTAGTGTTTTAATTTCACTTAGATTTTTTTTATGTTTAGCAATATCCTGATGTTGATTTCTCCTTTTGAAATCACTATTTATTTCACTCATGTTTGTCTCCAGATGTATGAAATAATTATTCTGTTTTTGTTTACAGTCTTTTGGGTCTTTTCCTTTTCTGATTCTGATTTATTTCTTGTACTGCATATCTAAGAAGTTTCATGAATTGAGCTCCATGTTTACATGCGTGCCTTCAGTATGCCAAAGAGAATAGTCGCACATCTGTAGCCTACAGGCAAAAGCTATCATCTCTAGTATTTATTCACGGAATCCTCACTAAAATGTCTCAAAACACATTTAGAACATCTTTACAATGCTCATAATAGTGGTTGTTTAATTCAAATGTATTCATGGCACACCATTATTTATAGATCATCTTTCTCATGCATTCTTTTACAGAGCTATGCTCCTGTGTATGCCTTTGTTTACATTCAGTCTCTAAGTATGTTCCAAAGGGAATTCATAGTTTGTAGTTTGCACCATCTCGCTAAAGCAGCCAGGAATCTCCTCAACATGGTATTGGTGAGATTCCACACTAAGCTGCCAGCACATTTTTGTTTCATCTTGTTTTTTTTTCCTGAGTGACCTTCTCGCTGCAATTATTGGTCTACAAGCCCCAGAGAAATGTCAGTCACACAAAGACCGAGTAAGTGTTCAACACAGAGCTGACAATTAACATTAGAGCACTACATGAGTTTACTGTCAGCGCTGGCAGCGATCAGCAGCCCTCAACCTGATTGGATTGATGAGAGCAAGGCAGTCCGTGTGGCATGGTCTGTAATGCAAAAACTGGAGTCAATTTGATCGAATCTGGTCTTATAAAGAGGCATGATGGTTTTGAGTCTGTACCTGAAGAAATAGGGAATTCAGGAGAAAATCTTTATACACAAAGTTCCGATATTATGAACAACTGAAAGTGTTTAAGCTTTTAAATATGTTTTTATCATATCCATGTAAGACTTTATTGGACATGTACAGTGGGCCTGAAGGGCCAAATGTTCACGCAACCAAACTTTAAGATTCAAACTCAACCTTACCATGTTTTGTAACTAAACCAAAAAACCTCTTGTTTGGAATCAACCAAAACATGTGTATCACCTCAATGCTGTGAGGTGATACACATGCCAGAAAAGGAAAATGTTTTGCCATGACTCGCTTTTTACATTGCATTATATAAACATCTCATGAGAACGTTTTTACAGATTAGAAAAGTAATAAAAAGGGTTAGCTAAATTAGTTTAGTGTATTTGCAATTAGTTGTATAAAGATACAAACCTTTAAGAGCCTCAACAATCAAAGGAATAAAAAACTAAAGACAAAAAAATTATGAAGTGATAGATCCAGGTTTTAAAGTGGATGGTGCAGACTTGTGACAGCTCGTGAAAGAAGCTTTTAGCAAGTCAAGTTATGTTTAATGGAGCGATATCTGTCTCCTGAGGGAGGAGCTCAAACATGGCTCAGTCAGGGTGAACACAGTGGTCATTTATGGCTTGAAAAGCTTGGTTTAAAGTCTATATTTGTGAATCGGTTGGTAAAATATCAGCACTTTTAGTCATTTGTTTCATAAAATACACTTTTCTGACTGTGGTATAATAGTTCTCTCACCATTAGTTCATGCAAAGTTCTATTTACTTGCATGCAACATTGTATTGTCCTGCAGCTGATGCTATATTTTCAGCTTCTCCTAGCCTTGCACTTGTTTTATTTACTTTAATTACTGCTAAAAAATTCAGATTTTCAAGTAAACATGTGGGGTAGTGCGCTAAAAACTGCGGTTTGTTACAGTTACATTTGGCTATGAAGAATGGGTTTGGTTTTACAATGAGCAAAAAGTAAATGGATGCACAGTAACAGAATGGTTAGAGCTCTGACTGTGGGTTCAAGTCTTGGGTCGGACCATGGGACCACTGCCAGAAACATACATTTATTGTTCAATTAGCATCACTGTAAAAGTGACTAATTGTCTGTGTCTGTTGTGTTAACCCTGTGATGAGCTAACCACTCTACAGGGTGTTTCCCAGCCTAAGGCCCAAAGTCACTGGGGTAGGCGTCAGTCACCCATGAACCCAAACGAGAACAAGCGGTAGAAAGGAATGAAAAATGTATGTTACTGATCTACTTATAGCATAGTTTATTATTAATAGAAATTCGCTATAACCTTCTTTAATTATTTACGTCTTTTTGTAATGTTTGTATGTATATAGGCGTGTACCACTAAAGTATTCCACTAACACACTAGGGATGATTGCCCTTCATTATTCTCCACTCATCCAGCAGCCTTTTCAGCTTCAACATTGAAGTTTGCGTAGCGGGGAATATCCTCTCTTAAAAAAGCAAAATCGTCTAAACTCCCGGGACGCTTCCCTCCCTCTGCGAGTAATCTGCTGCTTTATGTTTGTTATATCTTTCTTAAGGCGCTGTAAGAACGCTTGCCGAGCCCACTATTCTCACTGTTTTGCATAAGCACATCCATTCAGCGGCCGGTCGCCAGGCACAGAGCTAATAAACTAGTCTAATTCAGACGGTAGTGTATTGGTAGTGACATCCAACAGTAACTCCTTCCTCTCCATTAGCCATGCCAAGAAACAAGACAGTAATGCCTTTTGTCACCAAGATATACACAGACAATGTGAGTGAAAGCCTATTTACGTCCTGTTCACTGTTTCTATCCTTTTAGCCGACTAATAGATTTTTACATTGGTCGCATTGATTGCTGCCAGAGCTGGGGTCCAGTGTCACAAAGGAGATATGGAAAGCACTACAGGCATATTTTTTTAGTTTACGCACATATAGATTTTAAATTCACTGTCCAGTAAAATGCAAAAATTAAAAAGAGCTATGTGTTCTGCCATATATGGTAAGAATCACTGTAATTTGGATATATTACATCACAAAATTGAGCTAAAAAGACTTAATTAATGGCTCGCTACAATACCAAACCTTACATGTGTCACCTTTTACAGCAATTTGGCAGAAATAAGTAAGAGCAGAGCATTGGGTACTTAGAATCAGAAGATTATAAAACTATGGAAACAATGGTGTCTTGGTGTATAAATAGATGTACAATATTGAGAGGTTAAATGAGAAGGAAAACAACATGGTTTGAAGTCCTTCTGACAGGAAGTTAGGAAGTTACCAAGCATGTTGTATGAGATGGAAAGAGTGGTGGGGTGGTTGGTGCTGCTCGGGAGCTCGACAGTTTGCAGTCTAGGCCAAGGGTTATTTTTAACTTTTCTTCAAAAATGATTCATGTAAAACTATGTTTGCAACATTTGTCAATATTTAAAAAAAAATTAAGTTAGAAACTCATAAAAACTTGTCATTATGCACTTTAAAGTGACACAGATTTTCTGGATATAGAAAAATGAAAACATTAAATCGGAAGTTATAAAGTAGAGGGATTATCGGTCAACCTCACTTTCCGCTCTACTGCGCATGCCCAATGCAGAAAGAGACACTGTCCATCTAGTAAGCTGGGGAAACTTCTTTGATTAAAACAACAAAACTGGACAGAGCTAGCTGTTTTGATCAGGTCTGAATCACTACGACAGACGTCTGGCTCGTGAAGCTTGAGACAGTGTTTTTCTCGCAGTTTTTTTTCACTCACCTGACTGTAACGTTTATAGATCGTAGTTTCGAATTTCATGCACTAATGTTGCGTTAGCAGCATAACTTTTTTTTCTTTGCACATTGATAAACTCTTGTAGTTACCTGACAACAGTCCTGGCTCGAGTTATTGCTACAGCTTGGTCAATCAGCGGCAGCTCTTTCTGCATTCCGCCCATGTTGATAAACAAATAATCCTTCTATACTAAACATTCTCCACAGATACATTCATTTCATTGTACAGCAATGAAATGGATGTCTACATAGTAGACAGCCTGTCTACGTATATATACATGTATGATATTGTATTTGTAGTCATGTTATATGTGCATCTAAAGTAAATGTGCCATATTCTATGTCATAAGCTCAAAACAAAGACAATCAATCAATCAATTTTATAGTAATTTGTATATAAAGTTTATAGCAGCAAGCCTATTAAGAGTCTACTTGAGAAAATGCAAGACCACTTTCTACTGTTTTTTAAAAACATTAAAACAACATTAAAACAAACAAGTATGATTTTATACAAGCCTGATTTATGTGTAAAAAGTTAGTCTTTAAAGCTCTTTGTTTATTTCATCACAGATTAATGAATAATGTGTTGTACAGTAAGTTATGAGGGTAAGCTAAAAAAAAACAGTGGTGAAAAGGCAAAAACAAAAAGCATTTCTACAAAGGTGTCCTGTTTGTATAAAAAGTATTGTAATATTAATAAGTTGTTATTTTTATTACTATGTGTTCCAATAGCATTTCGACAGTGAATTAAATAGCCAGACAAATAACAATTTACAGAGAAAGAGAGTTTATATGTTAACAAAACAAACAAGTTAATCCATTCTGTGTTCTGTGAGATACTGATGCCCTTCTCCCAGAGCTTTGAAAGGAAAGGACTGGCAGGGAGAGCTACAGTGGGCGGCAGTGCGAAATGGCGTGGGCTGGACTATCACAGCGGCAGACTGAAGTGTAGGAGGTCGCTGTAATGGTGCCAGTTTATCAGGGCCAACGCACACTTGACAGGCGGCGTGAGGGAAGGTTCAGCGTGTCAGCTCCCAAGGAATCTAGAAAAGTTTCAGTTTGACTAGTGCTGGGTTCACTTTTATTTTCATTCTATTAGCAACCGCTGTTTTTTACATTTTAAAAACATATTATTTGTCTACCTCTCATATTTAAAGAAAACATGCAAAATATTTCCATAGCTTTTAATCTTGTTAGTGTTTCTCATAATTAGTTACTCAGAGTCTTGTTTTTATTATCCCTTCCCATTTGTCAGCACATAGAATAACAAGAATATTTTTTGTAAACACAAAGGGCTGTGTAAAATCACACTTTTCTGTTTGTTATGGTAAAGATGTAACTATAAAAAGGACTTGTCTATTGTGCCGTTTTAGCAAAAAGTCAATAGACTTGTTTCTTCCAAAAAGTCATTCGATATAAAAGATTTACAACAAACAAAATGAAAAAATATGATCTGTGAAACTATAGCATACGTATGTCAGTGCCTAAAAAGGCACAGTATCTATCTTTATGTCTTTAATTAATGCTCAGACTCACAATCACACATTAGTCCCTCAGCTGACCTCAGAAATTGGGAAAAAATACATTTCAGTTTTATGGGCTAGACCAGTGGAACAGGCTCCAGGACACTATTAGGCTGGAGCAACTTGTACCCAAACAAACGTTTAGAAACATTTTTATTTAAGCTTTATTTGTTTAATAAATTATTATCTGGAGAGGCAATGTTGTTTCTTATTGAGTAATCAGACACCAGCAACGAAAGCGTAGTTAGGAGTACTTATCAGCCTGCTTGTGTACTGATCGGATGGGAACTAGAGAACCAGTTGTTCATTTTTTTAGCAAGCAACCAAATTTGTACAGTGTATTGCTAAAAATCGATTCCTTTATCGATGCCGCTTTGGCTTTTGCTGTATCTTTAAAAACACGTCAACTTTGACCCCACTGCTCTGTTTACTTTCTGTTTCATTATAAGCACAAGTTTTAGCTCAGGTAAAGCCTATTACCCGGGCTGGCACTGATTCTGTGTGGATATAGTGTGTCTAAACACAGCACAAACGAGAAAGGAGAGAGAAAAAATAATGACGATGAAGCACATGTGGCGCACCAGCGGAGGTAAGACACTGACGCAAGCCTCGTTCGTTAATGTAAATGCTTTTGGGGTAAATGTGAGGAGCTGAGAGAGAAACAGGCTACTACAGAACAGCCTCAGTGTCTCTGTGCTAGAACAGTTTGATCTCCGCTGTCTCTGTGCACTTCCCACAGCCTAGTGGTATAAACAATTAGAAAAGTGTTTATGCCTGTACCTCTGAAATTAAACAGGAATTTTATTTTTGCATTACATTAAACCTAGTTTGCTTCTTTGCCTAAAATGCATGATGTGTGATGCGTGATGTTATGGCAGTGACAAAAAATATTATATCATATGGGCTTTTCGTCAAATAAACCAAGTTAATATGTCTAATTTGTCTAAGTTGAAGTTAGTCTGACGAGCCTGGTCATTTATCAATACTATTTTTATCATTGTTATTATTTGGTCTCAAGAGTTTTGCTTTACAGGTCAGTGAAGGACAAAATAAGGATGAGAGATGAAAGGACACACAACAAACTGTCAGAATCAAACCCAAACACACAAATCCTGCCCACACCCAGACTGACACATGCAACATTCACTAGGCCATGAGCTACTTTAGAACAAGGTCATTTCCAACACATAATACATGAAGACTGTTGAACAGAGACACAACCATTGCAGCTCACCTTGCTACAGATTATTATTGTAAGTTATTCTGCACACGGGGCCAGTCGCATGCCCACCCATAAATGGTGCACTCCGTTAGCACTTCCATCCCTTTCTACTCCTCCCACCTTGAGGCCAGACACCAGAGAAGCTGGGTCATGGCCGCGAGGTGAAAGGACCACTGCAGCTACTGTGAATGTAAAGATGCACACATGGGTCGTTTGATGGCGTAAAGCGCAGCGACTAGGAAAAGTGTGCAGGCATCTCTCGCTATGGCCTGGCGTTGAGCTCTCTTCTGCAGTGTTTTAGGCGACTCAGTGCCCAAAATAGGACCCATATGGTTTTGATGTGTGTTTGCTGTTTGAGCTTGTTACTAATGTACTCTTTAGAATGTTTATTTAATGTAGTCTCCTGCTGCGGTGACTCTTGTACCATGATTGTCATGCCACCAGTGTCAATAAACTGGAAGTTACAGTTGTAATAGCGAACTCTGAAAGACTTTTTTGACTGTTTTGTGCCACTGTAAACTTTAAAAAATTACTAAAACGTAAAACTAGTATTTCAAGTTAATACATAAGAGATAATAGACATCTGTTTCATGTCTTGTCATTTTTTAATTTACAAAATCTGTGTTACCTAAAATAAGATTAGTAAAGGCAATCATGTATTTCTCTATCTTATGCCGAATGGTGGTGCTGGGTAAAATTATCCCAAATTATTTACTTTGCCCTAATAGCACCTCCGCTTGGTCACACAAAGCATAAGTTTTGCTAAATATTTTCAGTTAGAACTTTTAGTTATTGGCTGTTTTTGGTTCACTATATTGTTCCACAGACATGCTAAAAAGGCCAAGCTACAAATAGAAAACAAGCTCATTAGTTCACTCTTTTGAGCCTAAGATTTGCATCCAAGTGTTGGAAGATGCCCTGAATAGCCACATTTCCTTGCTCCAGCGACACTTGGCTGCAGACATGAGTGCCTCTCTGCTTTGAGTGCTCTCTCTTTGGTTTGCAGACTGCACAGAAGAGGTGCGATCACAACGTGGAGTGTTCTTCAGTCAGACCCTTCCCTTCTATCTCTGCGTTTAAATCATTTTTCTCTTAACGCCACCACCGCTCTTCTCAGTCCGCATAGCCGCTTTGACACAGCAGTCCACATTGTGCACAAAGTTAGAAGAGGCTCAATACGCTATTATCTACTCTGAGTAATTTCAGAGTAATAATAGATTGGAGTGGTACACCAGAAGGGATAGAAATGTGTAATTAGCCAGTCTGCTCAGTTCTTCAGTGACATGAGTGGAGCTAGGTAGAGCTCTTGAAGCAGTGTTCAGTGTTGCTGAAATCTTTACTTTATTTAGAATCTTACAAGAATTGAGATATTGTTATAAGACAAAAATAAATAAGCTTTAAAACATACATTTGTGTATAAAAAGAATGCTGTAGCTGCCATTAGCAGCTACAAAAAAAAGATTATTTAAAATGTTGTACTTTTTGGACTTTTGTTCCTATGTGGTCTTAATATTAATTCCTACAAATGTCAAGAGCTTGTTCAGGAAAATTCAGATTGTGTCCTGTTGCTGTCTTATGCAAATGTGTTTTTAGTAGCCAATAAAACTAAATTAATCTGACTTATGTATATTTTTTGTTTGGATACTTTATTATTAGTAGTACTTATATAGTTTGTTTGTAGTACAAGATTTCTATGTACCTCTGAAAACATTGCTGTATCCAATAATAAGAATGGAAATCTTTTGGTTCTTGTCAATTTAGTTCCACTTTTTGGGGATCTTGTTTCGATTTAAACATTTATTTCCTGTGACATAATAATCACAATAAATTGCCATATTTTAGCTAAAAAGATATAGATAGTATAGATGAAAACTAGACAAAAACACTTCACCTGATGCATGAATGCTTATAGTCTGAACATTTTGTTAGTGAACCTTATATATCGAATGCACATTTACCTCAAAGAAACCCACTTTGTGATGCACACATTTATGAAAATACACTAGTGAATAATGCCGCCACTGTCTGTCTGATGGATACACTCTCCTACTTGATTATGTCTGACTTCGAAGGTGACCAGGAACGACGTTTTTAAAAGTGTCAGAGGTCCCTGCAGCTCAATACTTTGATGCTTTCCCGTAAATGAAGCGTCGAGTAGTGCGTTACTTCTGCCATTGACTGAAGCAGTGTGAGCCCTCAATAGAGTGCACTCACAGGACTCCACTATACACCCCTTGTTTGATGCATTAGCTGTCAGTAAGCTCTCACTATAATGGACCACGGGCTATTTTCTGCAAATGCCTTTTCTCCCAACGAATACCGCTTGTATTATTGAAGGTGTTACTGGGAAGACATTGAATCATGGTAAAGTCAATGTAGATCGCTGTGTTGTATGGGTACCAATCCCTTCATACATACTGCGATTTAGATGGCATAGCGTCTAGCAGGACAAAAAAATCAGGGATTACAACTGTGAAAGAGAGTGCCCTGGAGAGAGGAAAGAGGGATTGCTTGTCAGAGAAAGAAACGCAAGCAGGAAAGTGCAAGACATTGGAAATGTGGAATGAAAAAAGGGACAAAACAAAGGCGGAGATAGAAGAGAAAGTGAAGGGATTGGAGGAGGGGATGGCAAACGGATGGAGACAGGGGATTAGGGAAAATGGCAAAGCTATTGGGAAAAGAAGATAGAGCTTTAGTGTGGAGAGACGAGGATCCAGAGGGAGCACTGGCATTGGAAAAAAAGGCTCTGGATGGGGTCAAGAGTGCATGAAAAGGCATGGAGAAAGCATGGGGAGGCAAATAAATGTCTCGGTGCCTAGAAAGTTCCTCTTCTTATCAATGACCTGGACGTGCGTCACTGTCAAGCAAAACAAGAAGCATCCGATCTGGTCACCTAAAATCAATGTCCCTCTAGCACAGATGTCTTGTTAAGGTATTTATTCAAGGGAAATAAACAACTTTCGAGCTTTTGAACTCAAAAGCTCAGAATGCATTAGGTAAGTGAGCAGTGTGGAAGCTTAAAATTTTAAATTTGTTCGGTTTGTTTACATTTTTACCCAGAATCAACTTTTCAAACTGTCTGTATGGGGTCAAAATTGAATTAACTACTGTTTCTGGGCCTTTTTGGACATTTTTGTTGATTGTGCTGCCGCAGTGGTCAAACGCTGTCAGTGCAACTTAAGTACACACTGATGTCACAGCGAGTTGATGCGGCAGACATGTTGCCCAGGTAGGATATATTAACTTTTCCTTCTGACACTGCCGCTGTGGAGAGTTAGAAAGTGGTCACCGGCTGTATAATGACATCATTGGTCATTTGGCTCAGCTTGGTAGGTGCACAGGTTTGAATCACAGTACAATGTTTAATCTTCCTCATTTTCAATTTTAGTAAATACTCCACGTCATGTGCTCCTGTAGGCAAAAGCAAAGGTTTCATACATACTGTATGTCTGCCATTATTAAAAGAAACGCTTGACATGCAATTAAGTAACTAGTGCTGTACAGCCTCAGAGCTGCAAACTTCACCGAATGTCAGGATCGCTCCCACACAAAACTTACTCGCCAAGCTCTTTGTTCATATTTCGTGCTGTTAATCAACATCTGTTCACACCCACCTGGGCGTCTCTTAAAAGGTCTCTTGACATATCCCACTTTTGCGACCCTGTTTGAGGTGCAGTTATGGGCGGAGTATGTCTGCGTGTTTAGCCTCACTTTAAGAAAAAAGAGAGACATATGAGATATGTGCCATGCTGTACACTACCTTAGACCACCACACTTTATCCAGTTTTGTGCTGAAAATTGTTAATTTTATATCTGAAATGAAAGCACTTTGAACTTAACTAGAGCAAATAAACCATTTATACTGTAGACCAAAATGTGTTCTAAATGTCATTTTTGGTAGATATAGCTGCTGAACACACTAATGGCAAATATATAGTATATAGAGTTCTATCCAATTCAGTTGCCAAAGTTCCCATGAAAGACTGGAGACTGTGCTGGCTACTCCATGTATTTATGCTAATCTTGAAGTAGTTTTTGAGCATTTTTTTTAATTGAACATCTGACCATTTCACCTGCATTAGGCTAACAGAACTTGAACTTAATTAACTAGAAAAATAATTAACACTTTTGACCGATACCATACATATATTGCACAAAGATCCAAAAAGTGTGGGTTTTTTTTTATTCCATCATGGCTTTGCAACTTAGTGGTTCATATTAGAGAGGTTTCCATCTCCAACATTTTTGTACACATAATTATGCAAGATTACACTTGACTTGAAATCTGGTCAGTTGCACATTTTGAAAAGCCAAAAAAAAAAAAAAATTAAAGCAAAAAAAAAAAAAAGCAAAAAAATTTGGTTAAGGCAAAAATTCTGAACTAAATCTGTTAAAAAGAATACAATTTTCAAACATTATGACTCACCCCAACACTATTTTTTGTAGTTTACAAATAAATACATCTTCACATACATTTTTAAAATTCCAATAACTTACATTAAAAAACAACATTTTAAAACTCCCTTATCGTTAAAAATAGAACTGGTGCAGGTCAGAATTCTTGACATGGTTAAAATGTTTACTCTGGCTCTAAAGTGGTGTCGTTATTAAACTCCAAAGCTGATTTTCATCTACTGAAAAAGATTAACCAGTAAGAATGAAACTGAGGTCGGCACAGAGTCGGGCGTATGTGATGTAGCCTAAATGCTAACTACAGATTGGTGCAATATTTTCCAGGTATCAGCTGTTGCAACTAGATAATTGTTAGTTTTGCCAAATCCATTGAAGTCTGTTTTTATGGCGACAGTGTAGGCCCCCATATTGTGAGAAAGAATCCAGTCCCCGACCTGCAGCTCCGCCATCTCCGATTCCAACAGTTTATCGATACTGTCACAGGACGGACCCCAGAGAATGGACTGGTATCTGGGCTCATTACGGTCCACTGACTGCAAGAAGAAATATAAGATAATAGTTGGTAAAATACATTATACACACCTAAACAGCTTACCCTGTGTGGACGCAGTTTGAAAGTCGTGCTTTGAGGATACCATCTGATGTCCCCAAACGAACCAAAAACTCCATCGCTCACATAATACATCATCAACTTGTTCAGGCCATTCCCATCTGTAACCCAAAAGTATTTTTAATTTTATTTTTTCTTTGGAGTCAGCAAGAAATTTCTCATTACATGAATTCCGTTTCCTACTGTGGTCTTTACAAATTATATTCATAATTGCTTTTGAGTAGTTAACATAATTTGGAATATTTTAGTTAATTTTCAGTTCAAAGGCAAAAGCACAAATAGATGAAGACAGGCATTTATAGACATTATCTGTTTCATAACAAACCTGTCTGGTTGCTCGGGTCGCTCAGAACTTTTTTGGCGAAGACACTCATAGCTAGTGTGAAGGCAGACTCCACGAATAAACGGCCAGGTTCAGCGATAATTCTCACACCACAGTCCTCAGGGAAAAACTCATTCAGTGCCTCGTTTATTCCTTCTGCAACCTAGAATGTTTGATTGTACTTGTTAAATATTACAGTTTACCATTTTGCATTTGGAAAACCAAAAAATAGTTTACTTTATCAGTCAATATGGTCTTTACAATTTCATCTACATCGTTGGTCAACGAGTGCGATAAACTGAGCAGCCACTTAGCATTAACTCTCAAACAAAGACCATTGCTGCTTAAAGACAAAAAAAATCTGACGATATGTAGCTATAAATGCAACTTTCCTGTAGTGTCACTTTGAAATTAAAAACAGCCTTTTTATTTCATGCAAATCATTTTATTGCAGGATGAGTTTTAGAGTTGATTTTAGACGCAACAGGGAGTATTGCAGAACCAAATTTTAGTATACGAACTTTTGCAATTCATACCTTTTGAAATCCCGATCTATAGAATCCTCCTCCAATGTCCAGAAGGGTCATCTGAAATCCTTTTAAAGCCTAAAAGATATTCAGAGGGTAGATTAGAATTTGCAAAAACTGCACTTTTTCATAACAGTTAGAATTGAGAGCCAAAATGAGAGCGATTGAAAAGGCTTACTGCTTGATCAAAGACACATCGAGCGTCTGCTATGGCCTTCTTGTACGCCATGATGGATTTGCATAAAGACCCAACATGGAAGCTGACTCCGATGATGTCCAAATTCAACTTCTGAGCTCGCTCAAGCAGAGCATCTACAGTTTGAAGTTTGGCTCCAAACTTCAAACTGAGATTTGTGCATGAGTTTGAGTCATCTGCGGCAATACGCAGCACTAGTCTGGTCATGTAAAAACAAATCAAAGTGTTAGTACTAGTAGAGAGAAATGAAAACAAACAAGACTTGTTACTTTGACTTTGGGTGAGAATCTTTGATCTTGAGGAGCTCTTCCTCGCTGTCAAACGTCATCATGTTCACACCCACAGCACGAGCGTACTTAATGTGGGAATCGGGTTTTGTTGTGTGTGCAAAAATGATATTTTCTGGGGGAACTCCAGAATTCAACACAATCTCAATTTCTCTCTGCAATACATTAAATATGTTTAATGCTAGTATAACACAAACAGTGGTGTGGTTTGATTTGAACTCACTTTGCTGGCACAGTCAAACCTCGTTTCCAGTGCATTGAGTAACTGGATAACTGCTGGTGTGGGATTGCACTTCACTGCATAATGAGGAATCACTCTGGGCAGGAAGTCCTTCCAGCACTGGCGGTTTTCAAAGACGTCGTCTAAATTTACTACATAAAAAGGGTTTTCCCAACCCTGAAAACAAAGTTAATGATTAAATTAAATTTACACCAATGGCCTAAATCTCTTACTCGTGCAAGTCTCTTTGTATTACTTGCAAAACTGTCAAATTCAGTACATACTGTATTTACTAAACATCCACTAACTAAAAGACATTTTTGCGCTCTGCAAAAAATTTAGTAAAATAAGGCTTAGAAAAATGTTTGTGTAGAAGTTTCATCACCCAAATTATAGGTTAACTAGACCTAAAAAACATTTTTTGCAGTCTGTACGCAGAGTCAAATTGCTAGTAAAACATAGAAGTGAATTAACCGTTTGATACGTTACAGCTGCAATTACTGGACTTCAGTTTTGTTTTTCCAAGTAATTTGCAGTCATCATGATTTGTCAGAACTGGTGTGTGTGTTTTTTTTTCCTCCCCAAAATATGCTTTAATTTTGTATGGCGATAACAAAACACATTCAGATTGGATAAATTAGAAAGTAAAAACAGTGCGCGTGTGCCTTGATCCATTGAAAAAAATCAAAGCAAGAATTATGCAACTTTATACTCAGCTCGTTTCATGTATCGTTACATACCCGTGAGTTGTACTGCTGGATTTTTTTATCAATAAAAGTTTCAATGTCTTTGCTGCCATCCAAAATCCCGATGCCAGAAATTTCCATGGTCCACAGATCTTTCACAGATAAAAGAAGAATCTGGAAAATCTACCTTATGCTGTGGAATTGCCCAATCCTCAAATAGTTCAAAGGCTAAGTACCCACCTGACCTACAGTTGTTTCCTTCAAAACAGTTGTGACGACTGAGCTTAAGAAGAGGCTGATGAACAGGCAACGAGCTGCAGCTGCTTTAAATGTTTCTAATTGACAAAGTGAAGGAGGGACTGTGGTCACAAACTGTGCCCTGTGTTGACACGAGACTGAAATGTCAACTCTGTTTAAATACCAAGAAGAAGAAAAATCCTTAATATGCAATACCAAAAAAGAAAGTTTCACTCTAATTCTAATAATAGAATCTCTTCATATTATTATTATTATTATTATTATTATTATTATTATTATTATTATTATTATTATTATTATTATTATTGATAATAACTTGCATTAATAATCATATATTTATATTTTTCAAAAAGTTTATAAACAAAATTTATATATTATATAAATATTTATAAATTTATATATATATATATATATTATATATATATATATATATAATATATGAACAGAACTGATTCTGTCATATCTGATAGTCTCCAAATGCTCGGTTCTGCTCCTCGAGCAGCGTGTAAGAGAAAAGGGGCGGGGCTTACATGGCTCTTGCTGCATGTGTCCCGACCTCCGATTGGGAAAAACATGTTTGAACGCTGCTCGAGTCAGAATTTCAGCTCAGAAACTGGAGCAGAAGTATTGAAGGCTGAATTTCCAAGATCACGTCAAAAGACAAGATGGGCAGAACTGCATGAGATTGGTGCAGAGCACTGACACAAATTGTCAGAGATTTTGTTTTGTATCACACACTGAGAGTTCTGCTTCACCAGTAAAACACATGCAAAACCTTAATGCAGCCAAACCCGGATGTGCATCACCACACGCCATGACAAGAGCTGTTCTGACTAATAAATTAAATGGTAATGACTAAAAGATCCATTTCTGATAGTCATGAAGAAAACTGTTGTAGTATTTAGTGGGAGTGTCCACCACTATCTTAACATTTTAACTTAATTTTAACTTAAACTTTTTAAACAATTATTGGGACAAGAGGCATAAAATACATATTGAAAAAAGCTCACACGTTGCTGTACAAATGAATAAAAAACAGGTACGTCAAAAAAGTGTATTTTGTTTTGACTTAACCATTGATACACTGTATACAAGGATCGACAACCTTTTCCCGATGTAACAGAGCAAAGCAAAATTCAAGAACACAATGACCTCTTGGTTACTCATCACTTTGTCAATGATGTTTTTTTTTTCTAAGCTCCACTCAGTGCCTGCTCCAACTGCTTTGACTGTCTCCTGGTTCAAGTCTGAGGAAATTGGGGATGGGAATTGAGGCTATCGTTGCTGAGAAGAATGCCAAAGGACACTGGGGAAAACAGAACAACAAAGACAGGCATGAGCGGATTGAAGTGCAGCCAGAGCAGAAAGGTACCGACAAGGAGTCAAAGAAAGGATAACAAGGACGGAAGGAAGCGCAGTTTGGTAATGAGGAGGAAGGAACAGGCTTGAAAGAACCCAGATTGTAGCTGCAACTGTTACTGTTGGTGATTCAGTGGTTGAACTGTGTGTTGTTGTTTTTTTATTGCATTCGTTTTTAACAAATATGATGTTGAAAAACCAGATGTAGGGCAAGGGTCATTTTTTCTATTAATAATATTGTACTTTGTCATGAAGTATCTAAAAGTTAACTTCACACTATTTAATTTGATTTCTATTAGTGATTAGACCCTTTAAAGGGGCACAATCCAATGTATTTCAATCTATCCAACTACTTCCTAGCTCTCATAAATCTTTCAGCATATATTTATTATCTATATGCATTAACTGATGACTGCAATTGTGGCTTAAAAACCTACAGACAGCAAAGTGGAGCACCCAATCACAACCAATCAGAGTGCAGCATTTATTGCATTTATAACGTGCTTTTTGATGTAAAAGGCAAAGTTAGCTAAATTGCAACAATTTATTTGCTTTAATATACTGTCTGTTATTCTGTTTTAGATCTTAGGTTTTAGATGTTGCTGTCACAGAACTACAATAAAAAAATAATTTCTGGTTAAATCTGGCATATTTACAGAAATGTAAAGAGCAGAAGGGTCCTTTATTTTTTAGTATGTGGGACTAATGTTTTGCTCTGTGTTAGTGAAATTGTGGGTAAGAACGTTCCCTTTGATTCTTAAGTGTGTTTAGGACTATAATGTTTAAACCAATTATACCTTTATTGAAAATGTGTTTTCTGACGTCCAAACATTGTATTGCTACTTCATGGAAACCAGAAACTGTACAACATCACAATCACAAGACAAACTAAGCTTGACAAAGACCATATTTATAGCCTTCTTTGAAACAAAAACATATCTGCTGATGGTTATATATGATGAATTATTAATTATTATTATTATTATTATTATTATTAGTAGTAGTAGTAGTAGTAGTAGTAGTAGTAGTAGTAGTAGTAGTAGTAGCAGTAGTAGTAGTAGTAGTAGGTGAAAATTGTGATATAATTTTTTTGACATACAACAATAACGCTTTTTTGATTACAATTAATGAGCAGGTTTACTCTCTCTAAATTAAATAAACAGAATCTAACAGAATCACAATAATTTCATCAATATTTCCCTTTGACACAAAATAGTACACCTGATAAAATGTATTTCTTATGGGGCTAAGCTTTTTCTCCTTTCTCCTTTGTTTAGAAGACATTTTATAAGTTAGCCTTTATGTTGTCACGGTGCAGCAGTGCAAACATAAGTTAGCTTTTTTGCTGTTAAATAAAAAAATTGACTCATCAAACTGACTACACAGTATCTTATTTAAGGAGAGAACAGTGATGTGTTAAACTGTGTTGTCTGTGTCAGTGAGAAATGTGAGAAAAACAAAAGCGCTGTGGTGGTTTTTCTGCTTTACCTGATTTTATCTTTTAACATGTCACATACAAACTCAGTATTCAGCAGTAGCTGTGGCTGTTATCTTTATAATCAGTCTATAGCTGCTTTTCCTGTGTTAGTTGTGTTTTGAGTTCTTACAGGAAAAAATGTAACTTGTCTCCATTGTTTTTGCCACTCACTGCTAACATTTAGAATGCGTTGATGTCTTCTGCATAACCTCTGTTCCAGCTGATTATTGTTTGTTGGTGGGGGAAAAAAAATCTAATTTTAAACCCACGGAAATAACAAATAACAAATTCTCCCTACTACATTGATTTCATTATTAATTCCACCATCAATACATATCAAAACTTCCTATTTTTTGCCATGGTCTTGTTCTTGCTATGCCTTTTTATAAAACAAAGGAGCCCAACAAACATTTTACACAATTTACTTAAATAAAGTCTTCACATGAGATGGCAAATCTAAGACTTCATGCCAAATTACAAATTAACTTTTTTATGCTTTTCATAACTGACTTTAGTATTCATTAAAAACTCCCATTTTCAATGACTGACTCCTCGTGGTTAGAGTTTGGAAGTTGGAGGCATAATAAACGTCAGACATTGGTTAATTACTCAGCGATTGCGTTTCCGTAAGTTTAATTTGTTGATGTGTTTAGAACAAAAGCTGTAGAGGACATTAATTCTTCTAATTGATAATCATAGCTCCCACAAGTCCACTGCAAAAATGTGAATCAATGCATTTTTATCTTGAAACTATTACTGACACCTAAGTCATTAGGCCAGAAAAAATATGATGGCTGAAACTCATTAATCAAAAAGAATTTGTTTTGGTTGTGTCTGGGCGATATGATGTGCCCGCTGAGACAATAATCACAGAGAACAGCAAAGCACAAAGGCATTAGAGGTGTAATAACTCATATGCACTATACTCTGACGCATCATCCAGTCACTTGGTTCACAATGTGACCATCAGTTTGTTTCATTGTGATATATGTTCCCAAAAATGTGTACTTACTGCAGGAAATATGAACTGAACTGGCCAGTTTTAAAAAAAAAGTTTAATTACTATATTTTATTAGTATTGTATGTAAGATATCATTTAATTAGTCAGTTTCTCCCCCAGTATCTTGGCTTTCATGTGGAAACAACACATTCATCTAACCTGCATCTAAATTAGATTGAATCAGTCAAGTTGACTCAAAAACTAGATAAGATATCCAAAATCCCTGTGTACAAACCTCTGTATTTAATGTGCCAACAAATTAATCAATAACTTAAACTTTGCTCTGTCCTGCTTTGTCCATGTTTATGATTTAGCACATGTCACAAACTTGTTTTTTTTCCTATGGGAATTGCAAAGCTGTAAATCATGATCATTATTGTTTTTTGGGGGAAAATTGACCCAACATTTTTGACTCATAAAAATTACTTGTGCAGAATGTTTTTGTCAGCTGAACGCAGAGCCAATGACCTCCATACAGATGTAGCATTGTCTGATAAAGCAAAAAAAAAAAAAAAAAAAAAAGAAAACTAAATGATCAAATGAATAGACAGTCATGCAGTTGTCAAAATGTAACAACGTAATGATTTCTGACTCCCAACATAGACAATTACACCAGGCAATAAATAAATAAATGAATGAATGAATATTCCTTAGACTCCTTAAACAGACTGTATGCTAAGTGCAAACACATTCCCTCTCGATTCCTGCTATACTCCTCCCTGATGCCGTATCGATCACACCCCCAGGCTGCGATGATGCACGGCTGGCTGTTGCATTATTAATTCGACTTGTATACGGTAAAGTTGCCCCCCGTTCCAATGACTCCATGTGTGGTCCCTCTAATGTGCTCATGTCTGGGGAGGGAGAGTTGAAGACTGCTTCTGTGTTACCGAATACATGCTCGCGTGAGAAAGCCTGCCCGCAGTTGTCAATAAAAGTACCATTAAGCACGCAGAGGGATGGCCGTGTGCATGTGTGACGGCATGGACTAGGATCAATTGCTTCATAAAGGATTCAGTTGTGTGTTAGCATATATGGTGTATTGATTTGAAAGGGGTCATTATGGGGCCTGCAGTCTAAGCTATTAAAAGGAGGTCCCGCTGAGAAAAAGGCATCAGAAGATCAACAGGCGGGAAGCCAGACTGCCTGATAAAAGGGTGAAACGCAGGTACCTGGCAGGAAGAAGTAAACAGGATATCAGGAAGCTTTTAGATTCAAAAAGAGATGTGGAAATGGTGAGATGTGCAGTGATAAAGAGCAAATAGATCTGGTGGATACAAATGGACAGTCCGTATTATTAGCTAGGATGGATTGCATTTAGTATTGCTTTGCATTAATGATGTGACATTCGTGAATGATCTGATTCTGTGGAATGATAAGAATCCAGTCATGAGGTGAAAGTCAGTCCCTTTTTGTCATACATTGTGGAGGAGACAACAAATACAGGGGCATAAATTAGACTTTTTTGACTGAATTGTGCCTGCTGTGTTCTCCTTCGGTCGTCTCAGACACTGTCCTCGGTATGCAGAGGCGCTGCATTCAGCAAGTGCGCGCCTGTGATGCAGTTGTCTTTTGACACGCTGATTGTAACCATGGATATTAGCGTGGCAGGTAGGGTTAGGGTCTCACCGTGGTGTCACATGTCCGCAGTAACATTATGTATAAGTTTATTTCTTCATGAATATAAGTCATAAGAGAGAGAGAGAAAGAGTTTGTTCTCTGATGTACTTCAGTAGACACTTTCAATATATTTAGGGTGGACTGGGGTGGGTTCAAAAGAGAGACAAATCACAAACAGTCTGATTTTTGAACAATTTTTTTAGATGAACAAATCATAATGATTTGGAATCCTTTCAAAGAGCCAAAAGTCCCAGCACTACTTTGCATCTAATTAGATTTTTATGTTTTTCAAAAACCAGGAAGTTCATTGTCGCATGACAATTGTTTATTTATCTTCTCCAATACACATACTGAATGCGCGACCCTAAGCTAAACTAAATTGACTTAAGCTAAAAAAAAAAAACAGGCTTACTGACTGTGGGTGGAAGTTTTTGGTTTTTGGACAAGCTTTAGCATTTAGTATTAACAGACAACACACCCCTTTAGAAACTTTAGAACTAAAAGTTAAGCTTCAAAAAATCTTGAACATGTTGTCAGCCTGATCTTAGCCTGAGTATTTATTCATTCATTCAAAAATCTTGCCTAAAAAAAAAAGGGTAAACTAAGTCTGCTGATAAATCGTGAGTCAATAAAGCTTGGGATCATGACATCACAAATGACTGGAATTTTCAGTTGGTGTAATGTTGAATCAATGACAACTTTAAAATCCTAAATACTGAAATTAGCTTTCAAGTGACAGCTATATTTACCAGCATTGACTGAGCAGTTTATTGGCTTGGACCACGACATTTTTCATTATTGTTTTGGCTGAGGATTCCAAACTTTAGCACACTTGCTAGAAACATGCCAGATCTCCATGGTAACAATGTTTTTTTTTTTTTTTTTACGAGTAATTTTGAAACTCAAGTAAAAGTGCCAAAAGCTAAAATTAATGTCAGACTATTTGCATAGATAATTTACTACAAATACTCACCAAACGTGGCAGCTTGAAGAAAAGAAACAATGTCCAAAAAGAGTGACATTTTGAGATCTTAGGGAAAGCCTGATAAGGTTGTTTTCATGGATCTGTTGTTTGTCAGAGCAGTGTGACGTCAGCCTATAACAGGACCTGCACCACTTCTCTTCTCAATCAGGCCAACAGGTCGCTGCCCTCCTGTGTACTCCGCTGTGGATAGTAAATATAGGACATGGCAAATTAATGTTCTGGCCCTAATTGGCTGCGTTGTTTGGTAGCCTTTGCCCTCAGGAGAAGAGGAGTTATAATGAGGCATGTAGTTGTAAAAGCCATGGGAAAAATGGGGTTGGACACTCTGCACATCTCCATTTGATCTTTGGTGGATACAACAAGGTTTTGATGCAACTGGGTTAGGTGTTTGTGCTTATTTACTCATATATTCATTTTCTGTTTGTTCCTGTTTGGGGTCGCAGGTGACTAAAGCCTATTGTGACTACACTGACCACTATCAAACAACTTATTGTCTGTCTGTCTGTTAACAACAGACAGACAACATTCACTCTCTTATACATTTACAGAGGAAATTTACAGAATTCGTCCGGAAAATTGTGGATTTGGTTTGACCTGAATGCCAACACGCAATCTTCTTTTTGGAAAGCCAGATGCTACCTCTGTAACGTGCATCCTTTATTTATTTATTATTTTTTGTTAGTTTCTGTATCTACTTACTCATTACTTACTTTTACTTACTTGTTTACTTATTTATTTTACTTTTTGTGTCTCCTTGGTTCATTTAGCATATTAAGCTCTTCTTTGGGGGACGTTTGGACATTTTAAGCAATATTTTGCTGCTCAAAAAAAAAAAAAAAAAAACAAAAAAAAAAAAATAAAAAATAATGAGCTCACATGACATCACAAGAGGGAATAGAATTCAGAGCTTTGTACTGCCTAAAAAGCAGGGTTACTTAGCAGCATTTCAACGTGACTAAAATATCACAAAAACACATTTTGCATAAGATAAGAAAAAAAAAAAAAGAAAGAAAGAAAGAAAGAAATCAGTAGCGATAGTTACATTGAATGTGCTTTCATTCTGCGTTTCCTCCAGATACTATTTTTGTTTCACCTTCTCAGCAAACACTATTTCGCCCCAAACTGCCTTCTTAAAATGTAAAAGGTCACGCTTTATCTCCACGGCTGTTTGTGTTCTGTGTTTTTTTTCCATTACCCTGAGATACAAGGCGCCTCCTCTGACATCGCTCAATACGTCTGAACCTTTGCGCTCTCTCGCTTGCCCCTGGCTGACCATCATGGCACACTTATCGTTCAGACACTGCCCATTGATTCTGCTGTAACAATCGTGGGAGCAGAACACTGAGCATCCCACTGTGGAAAATGGTGGTGATAAAAGTCAAAGGAAATGGTTACGTTTTGAGACGATTAGATTTGTGGGCTGGCAATTTGGGGTTGGCTTTTAAGGTGGGTAGAAAGGCAGGATTTGTATGTTTGGTTGTCAGAAATAAATATGATCTCATCTAGGAGATCAATCTAAATTAAAAAAACAGCCTTGACAGAATGAAAGAGGTGACAGACAACGTGTGTATGACAAAGGTGTGTGATCAGAGACATAAAGCACATGTTATGCAAAGTTGACTTTTTTGCGTGTTTACTCCTGTTCTACAGTTTCCTCATCAAAAACATATGACATTTTGTTGAGCATACATTTTTCTTTCATCTCAAAAGATTGTTCCGAATTTCTCGGTGTTGATCTTTTGCAAAATCCTTTTTTCATCCAGACTTGTTTTGAGCATTTCTGCAGTATTACCATATCTATCAAGTATCAGTTTGATTATTTCCTTTGTGTAATTTCTTGCTTTGTAAATTGAGCTCTAACTCAATTCATGACATGGGAAACACATGACTGTCATGTGTGCTGTTTCACTCATTTTTAAGTTCTAACACGTAAATGCCAGAGTGAATGTTAATTCATACTTTTTTAGGTTAAATTAGTAACTGCGAGCTATCCCAGTGACTTTGGGCTTAAACACCCAGTGGTAACTTGCTGCAGGTTAGACAGCAAACATTCATCTCTATTCACTCACTAAGGGAATTTACATATGCCCAATTACCTAAACTGCATGTTTTTGGCATGGGAGGAACCGGAGTACCCGGAGAAAACCACGGTACACGGGAGAACATGCAACATCCACCCAGAGAATCGTGAGATGTTGATATGGTCGACCGGGAGTCGAACCCACGACCTCCTTATTGGGAAGCCAGAGCTCTAACCACTTGGCTACAATTGCAAATAATGATGTTTAAAAGATATGAACAATGCAAATAATATATTGTATAATTTTGAACTTCTTTTGGCTGCATGTCAGTATGCAACTATGTGTACACAATCTCACTTGATCTGAAAGTACTATCTTGACTTAAATACCCATCTCTAGCTCATACTTACTGTTGAGTGGCCAGGTGGGATGTGGTTCCATGGAGAGCAGATGAGAGACTTCAATAGATAAGCTCTAGCAGGTTCACGCGGCACCCTTTGACCTTTGGCAGAATTCACCGGGGCGCTCTGCATACTTATGTACTCACACAAACAAGCAGAGGTTGTTTAGAGGGATCAGTAAATCCATATCACATGTGCTCGAACTGAGGCCGCTGAAATGCAATTCACTCATACATCTGCTGCCACAAATATACCATCATAATATTTGAAAGAGAAAATATGAATAGGCAATACATTTGATTCTGCTTTGCTTTGACTTGATTCTAGCTTAAGATCTGCAGGAAGGGTCCTTGGTGTTACACTGGGTAGATACAGAGACAAATATTTTCTTATTGACGATTCACCAAAGCCTTACCTTTTTTAAAGGTGCGCTAAGCTTTTCTGAAGGGGTTTGCCACCCGCTTGAGATCATGAAGATGTACAGTATATTACTTTGAATCAATTGTTTACAATAAATGTATAGATTTATCTTTGTTGCTCTAATGAAATTTAAAGGATTTGTTATGCTCCAAATAACAAAAAAAAACCTTCTTATTGAGCTAGACATTAAATTCGAAGCTCATCCGTGTGACAATCAGATTTTTTTATTAAATTGTCAAATCATGATTTCCCATTTCTTCATCTGATGTCTGTTCAAAAACAGATCTACCGACCTACTTATCTTATTGATCAACCTCAGAGTTGTGTAGTCAACTTCTTTATTGCAACTTTAAGCTGCTTTTTTCCCCCAAAAAACTATATGAATTTTGAAGATTGCACTTTGGGGTGCTGCACAAAGATATATCAATTCATGACTGAAACATGGATTTTCTTGTCTAAAAGTCATTATTAATGTTAGAAATAGTTGGACACTTGGCTTACGGCAACATACAATATTCTAATTAATAGATTATTTTAACAACTTCTTTCGGGATATTTGCAAAGGCTTGGTGGCTTGTTTCGCTCTGAAAAATCTAGCAACATTGGTCTGCCTTTCTTTTTTTTTTCCTCTGAGTGAATGACAGCCATTGTCAGTGAAGTGTACCTTCTGATAAAGCAGACAACTATTTGCCACAAAGACAAGAAAATAGAATCAAGAATCATGCCCAGCCCTACATCTTACAGTACAGACAGCCTATGTCTCCTTTTTCAAAGTAAGGACATCTCCTACATAGTGCTCCTTTTCATTCACAAATGATAAACAACAATTATGAGGTAGATTGTTTATTTTTTGTATATAGTTTTTATGAATGGTCAGGTTTGGTAAAACAATCTTACACATTGGATACCCTGTTAAGCTACTTTATCTGACATGTTTTTTTTTATTATTTTAAATAATACTGTACCCAATATCACTTGTCTTAGATAAGAAGCTCATTTATCTTGGTGGTCTTTATGAGTTTCAGCCTGAAAACAGCAGATTGCACATGCATACACACCTCCTCCACATCAGCTACAAGTCGATAAAAGAAGATGGCCGCCTGTATCAGCTCCACACATCTGACAGGCTGCTGGGCCGAGCAGGGACAGCGCAGAGAGAGGGGGCGATGAGTGGCACTGGAATGATTGATGCTTTAACTCAAACTGATGCGATCAATACCACTGACAGACACAGGCAGGCTGCATGTTTTAATAAACTTAAGAACAGGTCATTTCAGGGGAATTTAATAAAAACTGCTTTGAAAGACAAAGATGGGAATTTCATCAATACAGGTTGTCCAAGTGAGATTTTATTGTAATTGATTTCAACTTTGGTGACAAACTTGTCTCTCTATAATGTATTTTAAAATTGTCACTCGTTAAAATTAGTCATAATAATCTTTAAAAAGTGGAAACACGTGAAGAAAATATTAAAGGTTGTACAGAGAATTTTCCAAGGAAAGACAAATCTACCGTTTGCTGTTTTTCAAATGATTTATAGTATCATATATAGTTAATAGCATAGAAGGTTTAATTTGCAGGTTAACAGGCCAATAGATAATAGTACACCTCGTATTTTATTAGCCTTTTCTTTTTCTGTTTACCACAAGTACAAGGCTGTTACAAATCCATACAACTGTTTTTGACCAAGACTGACAACAAACATTTGAAAATCTTCAAAGCAACCTTTAAATTTTCATTGAGCTATTGAATTTTACAATAATCTTTATCTAAAACATTTACCTCAAACCAGCAAGTGCATTCATTTTGTCACTGCCTCTCTGAAGATTGTCTATTTGTACCATTTCCAAATCTGAAGGTCAAGGTCACATTCACCTCACAAAACCACATCGATGTCCCCCGAGTGCAGCATTGACCTTTCCCAGGTAAAGTTCAAACATCGACATACACATCGCTGCTTTCATCATAAATCCTCACAGGGACAAGATGCAAATAGGACGCAGAATTTACGGCTTGTCACTACAGACCAGGTGTGCTGAGGATTTTCCCGGCACAATTTCCACTCGCTTCCCCCCTTGTGCATAATGTGAGGATTATAGCCATTATACATTGTCTATGAATCACTTTGTAGCTGTGAAAATGATTTAGCACTGCACAAAATTAGGATGATGATGATTAGGTCATTAACGTTGTCTTCATTAGCCCATCGATTCTTCGCGTTTTTTGACATTCTGATTTCTTGCACGTGTGTCAGATGTTTTCAAAGTCACCGGTATATTTCTGTAAGTAGACAGGCACATATCATATTTCCCCTGTGAGAGCGGCTTGCCTGCCTTTTGTGGAGAACGCTGCGGGCGATGGTTTATAAATGTCTTGAAGGAAGCTGGCCTATAAGCAGACACCTACACAGCCATTAGTGAGAGTCTGAGAAATATCACTGTATCAATCATCTTTATTACATCAGCTCTGGGCACTGTCTGCAAGCATGTGGGGCAGTCAGTTCACATCTACATGGGAAATTTAATACATATTTAATATTTTCAGTGTCACGCCAAATCTGCAAGTACTAATGAGCTTACTGTAGTAAATGTGCTTTTATCAGGATATTCTAAGTTATCGCTTTGTCTCGGTAAAGTTCAAGTTCAAGAAGAAGTATTTTTGCTGAAGATTTTTCTTGTTGTTGTTGCTGCTGGACAGAGTTTCTGAAGTAACTATGCTAAAATATTACCCTTTTTTATCACTTTGCCAATATTTATCAAGATTTGTTACTTTTTTCTCAAATAATTTACAATGTCAGTATATGTACACTTTTTGGGCAAATTGTTTTACACCTTTGTGACGCTTTATCGTTTAAAAAATATTGAAATGTGAATTCAAGATGTTTACTGGCATGCATATAAGAAATAAAATTGTCCCTGTCTAATCTTGGCTGCAGTAACATTGACATTGGGCTGAATCTTCTGTTCTGTCCTTGTTTGTCAGTCCAGGGTTCACTACATGATCCACTACTGTGGTTCATTTTCTGATTCAATGTCTACCTCTTGTACCTCCGTTTACTCTATAGCACATCTTTACTGTTCTGTTCACTTGATTTGTCACTTGATTTGTCGTGTTCAACAAATGTAACTCCTATTTGTAGTAATGGAGCTCTGTTCAGTGGACAGACTTGCGGGTCAAAAGAATTGCTGCATCTGTGTTCATAGTTCAGGTAATAGAATCATGATAACTACACTTTGTGTTGGTTATAAAACCATAATCTTACAGCATTGAAGTGTTAAGCAAGGCTGTGTATAAAGTTATGCAAAAGACTATGTAACAAGTTAAATTACATTTTGAAATGTGTTTATTTATGTTGATTTTGGCGACAAGGCTGCTAAAAGAACTGTGTGAAAGATCATGAAATACTGTTAACAGTATATACTGCTTTTAGTCTACTCTGAATCTACATAACAAGGTTCGGTTCTACAAAATGTTTATATCCATTTCACTTTGGGTTGTTTTCATCTGTGTGCATGTGATAAATTATATTTTGGTTCACTCCAAGCTGTATTGACTGTAGATGTAACAACAAGAGGGATCACTTTGTGCCCAAGATCTCTTATAGCTATTGACAAGTCTGAGTTCAGTTCTAGGTTATCGTTGTTCATGTCTTACTGTCAAATACAGCTCCCACTTTCAGGGCCACTTCTAGCATTAAGGCGCTATCGAGCAACAAAATGTTTTAAGCACAACTAGAAATTTTTCAATTGGAAACTACCATAAAAAACAGTAGACAGTGGGCTACTCACCCAAAAGAAGCTGTTACCGTCTTTCATTTCAACACAAAATCTTCAAAAAACTACAGCCACATCCTTTGACCTTTCATTTTTTCTGCACATTTTGGAGAAAAAAAAAGTAATAAAGAAAAGGGGGAAAATAGTCACTCTCAACCGTGCTGCAGCAGTAAAAATGCTTACAAAAAAGTAGAAACTCCCAATTGAAGTGTGAAAGACATTTAGGAGAGAGGCGATGAGTGATATGTCTTTGTTGCTCCGACTCCCACTGAGCGTGCCTTTCTGAGGTGCATAGGAAAGATATTCATAGCCTGAGTCTCTGTAACATGCTCCATCTAAGGCCCTTTAGTCATGAACATACCTGCCAACTGTGCCGCAGCGGTCCCACACACAAAAATATGTTCTGTATTCTTACATGTTCTTTTTTTTGGCAGCGTGAGGTTTGCCTGTACTTAAAACAGATCTTAGATTATGGATTAAAATAGAAATATTACAGTAAGTAAAAGCTATTAGGCAGTGCTAGTAGGCATTTAACGGTAAGCTGCGCCTTTTGCAGTTTGTTCCCTTAAGGAACCAAGTGATACAGTATGTGCAGTACCTCCCACTTTTTCCTTAATTTTTCAATTTTGTTAGTTTTCTTATAAAATGTATCTATTTACTCTATTCAGAAGAAAAAAAAATAGATGTAACCCTCTTAATTACAGTCAAATCAGCCATTCGAAGATGGCTCATTGTTTGTTCAAATGAACAAAAATAAATTCTAAAAAGTTTCTAAAGATTTAATAGGACTTTTTAATGGGCTCCGCTAAACTTTTTAAACTTATTTTAAGTCCCTAAAACTCAGTTTGAGTTAAATTACCTTCACCTTTTGAAGAGGAATTGTAAAAACCCCAAATTTGCTCAAACTTGTGTTATTCTGGTCCCATAGTGCCACTAGCTTAGAGCTGTTTATATTTACAAAAATGTTGAGGCGGAAATCATTTTCTGATTTTCTTTTGTGCTGGTATAGTTTTCCTTTCTAATTGGAGTCAATTAGACGTCAGAAGATAAAACTGTAGAGTCTTAGTTTCACAAAGACCACAGCCATTTGTTTGTGCTCCAAAGGTTCAGAAACAGATTCTGTTTGAATTTTAGACACTTTTTGTCAGGCGTTTTAGTGGAAAAAATGCTTGTTCCTTATGGGGTTACATTTGCGTAAATTATTAGTAACAACAAACATTTGTACAATAAAGTTTTATTTTAGAACTAGTGTGTCTCAATTTAGAGGATGTTTAGATGCTTAGATCTAGTGGTGCTAGAAAAGGCAAATATTAACCTGGATATTTGAAGTGAAAAGTTTGAGAACCACTGACCTACTCTGTTGACACTACAAATTTACTGGAGCAGTATTTGAACCCTCTCAGCACTGCAAATCCTGTACAAGCACACACCGGTTGAATGACTTGAGAAGTGACAGGCAAAGTTTGCAGAGCAGTTGGCTTGAGATGGTTACTGGGTTGTAATAATTATTAACCAGAAACATCATTACTTCCTCAACTTATTTCTTAATTAATCTGTTTTTGTTTTTGGAATAGCTTCTGCTTACTTCTTTTCCTCCATTTTTGTTTGTTTTTTGGAAGTTTGCCAGATTCTCCAATCATCCATTAATTTCTTTCCTTGTCTCCTCGGGTCATTTTGGCTGGCCACAGTAAGCTGCATCTCAGTTTTTGGTGAGGTCTGATAGCAGCGTGCAATGGAGCGAACAAGTTATTACAGGACAGTCAAATAGGGAACCGATGAAGCATAAAAACTTTCTTCTCCCTAAGCGCTTTTCTCCTTCCGGCGCATACAGCCATAAAAACGTAGTCAAAGTCAATGTACAAGTTTGTAAAAGGAAAAAGATAGGCTTTGCACATACACTGGCTGCAGATGAATTCAGTCTAACCACATGCATGCTAACTAGAACAGACATTTATTACATGACAGGGCAGAGCACTGGGGACAGGGCGACAGCAGGGGACATGAATATTAATATGAATGTGCCTCAGGGATCAAAATGAAAAATATATAATAAATAAAGCCATCGAGCGCTCTTTGCTTTTTAGTCTGGTTTGGCAGAGTAGCTTTCAATCAATCAGTGTTTGATGTGCCACCAAGGGAGAGGCATTCAAGACAATAACTCACAGCAGAGGACAACAGCAGGGTCGCAAGCTAAAGGAGAGGTGCAAATCTACATGTGGTGATGCAACACTTAACAGAGCGGCTTTTGATGGCTGTCATTTTATCCTGCAAAAAAATATATAACTTTTTTGAGTTTTTAAACTTGTTCTAACATTACTTTCTACCAAAACACAGCTGGAGTTCTAACTGTGAGTTGCAGAGCTTCAGAAAAAAGGCTCTGAATTTCTCAGCTCTGTGATGTGTGAAGTGCTAAAAAGCTACACTTTCATGCCATAAAAGAAGTAAGAAATATTTTTGTAACAGTACAAGTTATTTAGACTTATTTCTATTGTATATTATGTCACACTTAATTCAAAAAGAATCAAGTTATATCATGCTGCAGGTTCAACTTTTTATTTCTCGCTCTGACACACATCAAATCTGCGATGCATGCTGTGTTTGTCGTATGAGAGGTGAAATACAATTATGGAGACAATAATCAGACTAAATGTGATAAACCTCCCTGTGGGAGATGCATATTTGGACAGTAAATTCTATTTTTCCTCCTATTATACACTCAAACTGTTTTATTTATTTTATTTTTTTTACCATATTTGGTAGAAAGACATAAATGAAGGTCAAACTAAGAAGTAAATTGGCTACAAAAACTGTTGCTGGTTTACACAGAACAGTTTCTTAGGTTTGCATTATTTTGGATAGTAATATTCATTTATTTATTTATGTATTTTCAATTGCTTTTGCAAACCACATGTGATACACAGCAAAAAGTATAGTTTTTGAAGGTGACTTTGCAAGAAACATGTCAGTAGAACTAATTATAGGTTTTTCAGTATGCTAACAGAAGAAAGTAAGATGCTAACAACTTGAACAAGCACACTTCCTGCTTTTTAGTAAACAAACAATAATATTAATCTTAGATGGTGTACTGTACCAACATAAAAGTAGACATAATGTATTTTATTTTATAAAGAGTTTAGTGGACTTCCATAGCTCTTCTCCAAATCTACTTCAAACGTTTTCATCCCAGTATTTTTAATTTCTGAAGTGTCCCTAAATACATCAAATCACCTATAAATACACTAGTATGCCTTTAAGTCTTTTTGCCATCTATTTTCCAACATTCTGTTCCTTTGTAGTTCAAGGTTGTAAGCTTAAGACACAGGCTGGATGTAGCTGCTATAAAACAGGCCATTTCCACAGTAGCAGCCGTAATCTCTGTGCCTCATGCGGCGACAACATCGGGCGTTCCACTTCATTGTTAGATAAAGCCCGCTGCGACGCTTTGAGCACAGCCTATATCCTTCTTTATTTATTAGCATGGCTGGACATGTTTCACTGTAAGGTCCAGTGCAAGCAGCATTGGCTATACATCGAGCTGGGTGCAAGGTTGGATACATGAGCGAGGCCAGAGCAAAGCCATAGATTTCATTTACACCCAGGATTAGGGGGCTGATAGTTATCGGCTGTTTTATCTTGATGGAGAGGAGGCTATGGTAATGGGAAAGTGCAGGAACAGCTAAGAGCACGTGATTGTGAAAGACCCCTCCAGCGTTGGACCTGTTTGCAAATTGTAAAAGATGGTATCGGCTGGTGATGTAGAAATTACATTTGAACAGAGCTCTGGTTTGGTTAGGTTTGCCAATGTTAATGAGAGTTTTTCTTTCTCTCTTTTTTGATAAATATACAACACAAAACAAAAACCATGACACAGAGAGATCAACTATACTATATGTGTCATACATTTTTTTCTGCACTTTTTTTTTAGCTCTGTTGTCAGAAATGTTTGAAATGTTCAAATGTATCATTTATTGTATCCATGCAGGGCTTTTGACCCAGATACACAGTTTTGGAGAGGTAAAATTCCAATATTTTCTGGAATTCTGAGCGACACTGAAGCGAAGTGTGACTGACAGACGTTTATAATTTAGAAATGCCTTCACAGAACTTTCACAAAACACAGAACCCTAATAACAAATAACACCATACATATTTAACTAGAGCTTATTTTTTAATAAATTGGACTCTCAAAATTCTCTTTGAACTTGCATGACAGTGAACTATTTTCTAATTGTATGGAGGCAGTTCCCAAACTCTTTAGAGCCACAGCCCCTCTATTGTCCCGAAGAAGTTTAAATGTAGAGCTAATTTCACTCACTTTCTCCGATACTTGTTGTGTGGACAACAATTGGAAGCCACTTTGGAAATCACTAGGCCTAGGGTTAGGATAGGACAAGATTAAGGTACAAAGCATTGTCCCGATAATGTGACCTAAGCAATTCCACCTGGTCATTTGAACAGGAGCAGTGAGGGCACAGTGCAGCGCTGGGGGACCATCTCCAGATGTTCTTGCTAGGCTTGGACAGGACTACCATAGTAGAAGGATTTTCTGTAGTGTGCCTGCTTTGGGCTCTCAACAGAAATAATGAATGCTCCCTGTATCCTCTGTTATAACTTTAGTGTACATTTTTGAGCATTTATTTTGTGAATCTATTACCATTTTCAACATAAACCTATATGTGAATGTTTAGATACTTGCCTTCCAGCTCAGGTTAAATCTTTTATTTGTATTGCCTCTTGAAATCAAACTTAAATAGCTTGTGTAATTTTGTAAACTGCAGTTTTTGTCTTTTCTATTTCAAACCCAAAATCTGTTTGGCTTTCTGACCAAACTCCTTAGCTCCTATCATGAAACGTGTGTGCTGTTTTTGTTTAGTCCTACTTGAGCACAATCACAACCTTTTCAATCCAACATCACTCAACTCTGCCTGTTTATATCTTCGCTGATTTCTTGCACACTCCTTCCCCATGTGGTAGCATTTTTAGCATGCCGCTTTGGATAAGGATGAAAGAATGTTGTGTTTTTATTTGGATGTAAGAGTAGTCTGTTTGAAAATGCAGACACACTGTTTTTTTCTCAATTCTGTGTGATCTGTGGGCCTAAAGCAAGCGGCTGTCCTAAGTGTGGTTCTGTGTTAATGGCATGTGAGGCCAGATGGCTCCTTCCTTCCAACACGCAGCTAATGCATCCCCGCCTTTTCCCAGGACAGTCTGCCAACTCTAATGACAACTGTATGTGTGTGTGGGAGAGCTCCAGAAAGGAGGAGGCAAACATGTGAAATGTCTGCCCCCTTGTGGTTACTTCTCAATCCAAGCACTGAGGAGAAAGATAGTGCTATGTTCCAGTGTGCAGATATAATTTTTAGGTCCTTGCCTACAGCATTCAATTCTATCTTAATTTCATTGTATGTATGCATATTTATTTAAATCTAATAGCAATTGTGCAGCATGGAGTATTTGTGTTAAGTGAATGATTGAACAAGAACATGTGTAACTTGTAACTTAGTCATGAAGATTTTTCAAAGAGCCATGGCTTCTGGCCGGATAGTTGAACGGATTTGTAATGCTCTGCTAAAATTCAAAACCAGCATTGAATCAGAATTAAACAAGGACCAGTAGTAGCCAAGTCTGAACCAAGAGTAACATTCATTAGGCCAATACCAGACTAGGTCTATGCTTCGTTCACACTGCGTTGTTTTGTCGTGTCTCGAGATTTTCAAAACAGTCCTTCTTTCCCCTTGATGTTAGAGGATAACAGCATGTCACGTGTCACAGGAGTCTCTGATTGGATGACACCGACTTACAACGCGTGAAAGATGGATTTTTCAAACTACTGCGGCGGCCGCAAGTTTGAGCTTCCAGTCAGCAAGACGCTACGTTTTCAGAGGTCTAAACACGCGTCAACGGATGCACCCAGACGTCCATACGCGCTGCAAATATGCTTGAATGCTCAAGACGTTTACATTGACTTAACATTGAAAATGGACGCAAAGATGCCAAGACGCTGACCGGTGTGAACGTACCATTAAGCAGAAGAATACAAAATTAAAATTGAACCAAACACAGGTCTAAGGTAGACCCAGACATTTCTCTGCAAAGAAAATAATATGCAATATATGAAAATGGGTTCACGGTCATATCAAATCTTTGAAGGGCCAATTTGGCACCCAGGCCAAGTTGGAACAATCTTGCATTGTACTGCAACTCATGGTTAGGTATTCAGACAATCCCCCTTCAATTCTTGGGTCGCAATGACAAAAAAGTTTTATAAAGAGTCAAAAAGTTCTGAATAAACATTAAATGCAGTTGCCTGAGTTTAGAATCACATCAGCTCATATTCTAGTCACTCTTGGGTTTTATGGCACAACATAAAAACCCAGTATCTGCTCCACTCCCACAACCACTGCAGTGAATCAAAAAGTTCTCTCTAGATAAAAATACGTCTTTGGGAATGATGGCTCCGTGGGATGATTAGTATTTTCCCGTTTCCATTTTGGACCCTTTTTAAAGATGCCACTTTGTGAATGTGGAATGAGTCTTCATAGCACAGCACAGCGCGCGCCATATCTTCCCCTGAGGAGAGAGCTGCAGGGGTAGGCGAATATCTCTGTCCCTTTTATGCCCATTCCCTTTAAGAGCGGCAATTAAGATATGTGGGGGCTTTTATTAGCAGGATTTCTTTGCCTATTCATCTTTGCGCTTTTGTGACAGTTTCTACTTTGCATATTCAGTTGCCAGTAGCCAATGAGTGAGCGGCGAGTTGGAGGGGGAAAAAAAGCTTGTATCTCAGCAACTCTACTGTTGATTAAAATCAGACAAAGAAGTACTTGTGCTTGTTTTAATTACTGCTCACTGGTCTATTGTGCACACACAGTAGCCCCTCCGATTTGCTTCAGTAACCGAAAATTTAAAATGCGATGAGGGCGTGCAAGGGTACGCTAATATTCTGTCTCATCTTGTACTTACAGATCTCTCCACGGGCTTTCTTTTCATTTCGAATGGGAAATATTTTCATTCGAAGGCGCTCTATGAGGTTTGCTGTGATGAAAATCGTACATCAGAATCCATGTGCACGGTCTAGACACATCTTGGGTAATATGTCTTGGGAGAAGTCAAAGAAATTAGAAAGGAAGTGTGAAACATGAGCTAAGTGGATGTTCAAACCTCTAAAGCTTTAGTGATGAGTAGTATAATAAAATCTGCCTCCTAGAATTTTTGTAAGTCGAACTAACTATGCAAACTTTTCCAGTGGAGAGCTTGCCACCTTCTTGGCTTCATTTAAGTTTTGATTTGCCCTAAGTATGGAAATAAAGGTAAAAAGTAGGTAATGGCATTAGGCATTAGTCAATTGATGGTGTCATTGTCAACCAAAATGTGACAAGTAACCGCAAAGATTGAGTTAGCTGAACATTTGAGAGTGACAACAATTTAAAAATCACATTTGGCCTCAATTGACCTCATGGTTGCACCATCAATCTTTCTTTTGAGTTTGAAACTGAATATACTGTACATAAATTAAAGAAATGCAACAGAATACTTCTGCAAGTACAACTAAAATGAAATATTTTTTTCTGCATTGTGCTTCTTCTCTCTGCTAATGGAGCCTCTAATCCTGGGAGTGCTGTTATAGATCATAAAAGGAAGCTGCATGGCATCTCCATGACAGAAAATTACCAACAAGAGGATAGCTGTACACAATGAAGCATGGAGAAAAGAAAGCGCGCTCCTTGCTGAAAGGGGGAGGGAGACAGATCCAGCATTGGGAGAATAAACAACAGGCTGAACAATGGCCTGGAGGAGCACACATAAGGCACTTGGCTGTAATTAAAGTGGCCAAGTTGAAAAGCTGAACTCTATTTCTAATCCAGAGCATGCAGACACTTTATGAATGCTGCATGTAAAGTGTAGAAGCATTGAAGAGGAGCCAGTGTCAGCGGGTGGAGACTGTTGCAACTCTGTGTTAAACATGTTAGCCAGAAACCCTGCTGCACAGCCTGAAGGAGAACGTTCACAGCCAGTTTTGCATTTGCCAGAGCGCACTGAAGGGGAATAGTTGAATGTGAGTGGTGAGCATGAACTACAATGACAGAAGTAAATTATCCTGGACCATGATTTCCATTGTGTAAAACATGATATTTATGGAGGTTTCTCTGCCACATTTACCTAAAGTCTGATTCTAACGGTTTAAATGTAATTCTAATATCAGCTATTCTAAAATGGGATGTAGGGCATTTCTGCTTTAAAAACAAAGAAGAGCTGTATGAGGTTAGTCAGTACGAGAGTTCCAGTAAATATTAAACATGATCTATTGTGTAAAACGTTTGGTTTGTGGTTTGTTTTTCTCCCACAACAGTGTTCTCTCATCATTAGTTTGTTAGTTGTATTTAGATTAATTTTGCTCGAGTCATCTTGTATCGTCCTGTAGCTGAAGTGCTCAGAAAATCTCTGTTTTCAAATACAGAAAAGGACCACTTGTCTGTATTTACTTGCAATTACTCAAAAATTCAGAATTTGTGAAAAAAAAAAAATGTAGGGTTGAAAAGTAACTATAACAAAAATAAATAAAATCTGCTGCTTATTGAAGTAAAATTTAGATTTATTATTGAAAAAAATGTATTACTGTTGGATAAAGTAAAACTTATGACAAACTTTCATTCATATTCAACAGTTTTCACCAGTCTTGCTAGAAGGAATGAGATGTTCTTTACTATTCCCTGAAGAGTGTAATAATTGGATGGGGTTAAAGCAAAAGCTTCCTCCTCACTTTGAACTTCGACCTTGTGAGGTCAGCCATGTCACACCAGCTTCCCAGTAAAAAACACATGAGCCTTTCATGTTTGGCTCAGCGGACAGATCAGCCCCAGTGATCTTTGATGCTTATCTTTGATCGCCACATCAAATGACCGAGCAGCAGTGTCGGAGGAGAGGCAGTGTTTGGAGGGACCGTTGGATTGCACCATGCACATACAGACATGTGCAACAGATGATCATTCACAAGGCTGCCAAAATAATGCTTGGTGCGCTTTGTGCTTCACGCTCAAACTTTACATTTTAATTCATTTGAAAAACAGACACAATTATCCTATTGTATAATGACTACATGCTCAAAATGATGTGCTCAAATTAAAATAGGTCTGGGCTGTGATAGCAAAATCCATGTGTGAAATTGAAGTCTCACACTACCAGAACTACGCTTTCTCTATTTGAACCCAATTAATCTTGGATCTTTAATTATCATCGTCTTAGAATATGCCCCTGCCATCAGAGAAGGTCAACTCTATTGATGGAATAACCTGGTCATTATGAGAAAGGCATTAAATTTGTATGAGCAGATGTTCATACTGTATACTGTCCAACACACACAAAATAAATACATAAAATGAAGTACGCACCTTGAAGTTCACTACATGAACAACATGCAGTGTCAATATTTATGGCATGTCAAAGCTTATTATAATTTCAGGGTTGAATGTATAATTCTTTTACACTCTTTAACTGTGCATTTCCCCCCAAAATTGTTAATTTATTAGGTTAGCGAAGATCTCTCATCCTTTGTGTTGTAAAAACCTATGCTCTTTAATCATCTCAGCAAGTTGTCTTTTCTCATCTGCTTTTTTGGATTGTATGAAAGTTGTATGCCTTTTCTCCATTGTCGTATTTTTTTTTATTTATTTATTTATTTTTTTTTTTGCATTATTACATCTTACTTGATGCCCTCTCTACATCTGATAACAAGAAATAGGCTTACATATCAAACACTCTATCACTGACCCAGATAGGTGGAGCAACACCCAACGGAGAAATGACTTGTATCTTTTCCCATTGCATTTCATCTTCTTGGAGTTTCAAAACAGTCCTTTCAACCCGATATCGCAAATTTACTCAGTGGACATCTTTTGTAAGCCTTTTGTCGTTTCTCTATTCCCAAACGGCTGCTGTGGCAAACTGCACTGGTGTCTTTATTTGTGCTTCTTTTTACTCTGTAATTATGTAAAATAATTCTTCTTTGTTTTTGGTTACTCTCCGCAGCGCGTCCAGTTCATAATTAATTGGTAGCATGAAGGACTCGGCCAATTTAAAATCCACAGGGGAGGGGTTATGGGGGCTTGTTTTATTGGCTGGTGGCAGGTCCGGGGCAGTAGAAGAGAGGAGCGTCTGAATTAGATTAGATTTAATTAAGGTACAGGCCCCCTCCCTGGAATACGCACTACTGTTACATATAAATGGGCTGTGCGCCAGGACGCCTCTTGTTGTGGATTCAAAGTGTGCGCTGCTAAATATTCCCGTAGGCCTTGAAGGTCAGGGACTCAAAGAGGAACATGGGGCGCAGGGTCTTAAGAAATAATACAGCTGGGAAAGAGAAGCAAAAAAGCTCTAATTGATAAAGTGTCTAGCCTGCAGGGAACCTCACTTAAAGATGCATTACTTTTCTGTGTGTATATCAACTACTTAGTACCATGGAGAGGTTGTTGCTTGATTTGGAACGTTAACACAGCATTTGAACTTGTATATCTCCATGGAGACAAGGTGGTGGTGTTATCACAGTGGTAAAATATCAAATGTTTCAATATTTCAGTACCAATAATGTTAATTAGTATACATTTTTATACTTTTGACAATTCTATGCAACCAGTTCTTGATTTTTTATGTATTTTAAGTAATAAAAACACCTGCACTTGAAATAATGCTAAAAAGGTCTATCTATGTGTCAAGATTATTAGATTAATCAATAAAAGTGATTTTTTGAGTCACAATATAATCGCAAGAACAGAAAAATAATAATTCTGTCACAAACAAATGCAATATTAAGTCTTTTTAGGTTTGTTTTTGTTGAAAAGACATTACAAATGTGCTTTACTCCTACAAAATTACTATAGTAAATTGTGTTTTGTGAAACTTTCTTTTTTTTTTTTATTTGCATTTTGTGAAAAGTGTTTTAAAACTTATCTTCTGTTACTTAACAAATTTCTTTTCTTTTTTACAAATAAAATAATATAAAGAAGCATATATATACAGTACATATCCATGTGTATAGACACACACACAAACACATATACTCATACATGTATATGTATATATATATACACACACACATACACACACATATACATATATATATATATATATATATATATATATATATATATATATACACACACATACACACATACGGCATAAATACCCACATGCATGCATAAATACCTGCGTCATATACTCACACATACATACACATATATGTGCACATACATACATGGATGTAGGCACACTGTACGTACAAATGCAATATATATATTCATACAGCACATACACACACGCACACATATATGTTTATACACCCATCTACACATACAATATACATACATATACATGCAAAAAGAAATAGAATAAAATAAAATAAAATACATAAATAAATAATAATAATCTACACCTCTACCTATTACTATTACCATTTGCATATACAGTAGATATCATATGCATCTATCTACAGTCCTATTCCTGCACACTTTGGAGGCATCGGGAAGAAAGAAAAAAAAAATAAAAATCGAACAACAACATCAATACCAACATTGCTCTTATATTATATTAGCGACAAAACTGAGTTTTACACACTTTTTCATTGTATATAATCATTCCAGATTTTCCATTCATTTTTAAATTCTTCAATTTTGTCTCTTAGTTTCATTGTTATCTCTTCCATTTCATATATTTTACTGATTGATTCTTTCCATTTTAAATCAGGTATATCAATTTTTTGCCAGTTTTTTGTAATTTGTTTAATAATAGTTATTCGTATTATTAAAAATAGATGGAGATCTTCTTTTTTTACATTCGTTGGGGTTTTTCCCAACAATAAAGTTAATGGATTAAGTTCAAAAGTAGTATTAAACATTTCATTTAATTCAATGATGGATTTTTCCCAAAGATTTTTTATGCCCTTGCATGACCAAAACACATGACTATGGTCTGCTCTCTGTTCTCCACACTGTCGCCAACATTTCGCGGACATATTTTTATATTTCTTTTGCATAATTGGTGTTATAAAAAAACGATTTATAATCTTCCAAGCAAATTCCTTCCAGTAATTTGAGTTTGTTGTTTTATGAATGTTTATACAGATTTGCTCCCATTCTGCTTGCGATATTTCTACTAATAATTCTGTTTCCCATTTATTTTTTATCTTATTTAGGATTTCTGGCTTTTCCCCTCTAATAAATTTGACTATCTTTGTTAGTAGTTTTTTTCCAATATCCGCGTCATGTGTTCTGATCATGTATTTAATAAGTGGGTGTATCTCTTCAATTTTCTTATTCTTCAGTGAATCAAGGACATATCTACGAACTTGAAGATATCTAAATAAATGGGAGTTGGGTATTGCAAATTTTTCAGCAATTTGTTCAAATGATTTCATTTCTGATTCTCCTAATAATTGGCCAAATATGAATAGTCCCTTATTGTTCCATTTATGAAAAGTTTGATCAGATTTATTTGGTACAAATTCAGGATCATTATCAATTTGTCTAAGTAAGATACAGTTTTCAATTTTTTGTTCCCTTAATACTTGTTTCCATACCTTTATTGTTTCTACAACCCACTTATTTTCTATTTTTTCCATCACTACCTTTTTGTGTTTAATAAAAGGTAGAGTATTGAGTGGGACATGTTCACAATACTCTTCTAACTCTCTCCACTTAGTTTGTAATTTTCCTGTCATCCATTCAATAATATTTCTTATATGTGCTGCTTGGTAATAGGTTTTAAGATTTGGAAGTTGCAATCCTCCCAATTTTTTTTCTAATTTCAAGTAATTTAGTGAGATTCTTGCACGTTTGTGATTCCATATAAATTTAGTTAATAAAGTGTCCCATTGTCGAAAGGTAGTGGAGGAAATATAAATAGGCAGAGCAGTAAAAAGAAACAAAAATCTTGGAAGTATATTCATTTGTATAATTTTAATCTTTTCCCATAGAGAGAATGGTATCAAGGACCACTTATTAAAATCTTGTTTAATTGTATTTATTAATTCTTCAAAATTCTTATTATATAATTTATCTAAATCTTTTGGGATATTAATTCCCAAGTAGTGTATCATGTCTTTATCCCACTGGAATAAATATTGTTTTTTAAATTCTTCCTTTACGGAGCAGCTAATTAGCATTATCTCTGATTTATCTATATTTAATGTATATCCTGATATACTTCCAAATTTTTGAATTAATTCCATCAATGAAGATAATGAAGCTTCTGGATTTGAGAGATAAACAATAATATCATCTGCATATAATGACAACTTATGATTTTCACTACCAACGTGTAATCCTGTGATGTTACCGTCTGTTCTTATGTATTCAGCAAGTGGTTCTATACATAAAGCGAACATAATTCCAGACAATGGATCACCTTGCCTTAATCCTTTAGAAATTTTAAAGCAATTAGATATGGTTCCATTTACTCTTACAGTAGCAATGGGGTTCTTATACATAGCTTTCATCCAGTTAATAAAGGTGTTATCTAAATCAAAATTTGCCAGAGTTTCAAATAAATACGGCCACAAAACCTTATCGAAGGCCTTCTCCGCGTCAAGTGTGAGGATGCCTATTGGTATTTTTTGTTTTTGTGCTATATGTATGACATTTAAGGTTCTTCTGATATTATCAATAAGGTATCTTTGACCTATAAATCCAGTTTGGTCAGGCTTTACAAGAGTTGGTATAATTTTTGATAATCTACTGGCCAATATTGATGATAAGAGTTTGTGATCTGTGTTTAGCAGGCTAATTGGCCTGTAAGATGCACAATCGGTTTTGTTTTTACCTGGTTTATGGACAACAGTTATAATTCCAGAATTCCATGTGGTTGCCCAGATATTATTTTCAAGAGCGTAATTAAAAGCTTTGTGTATAAGTGGAAAAATTTCTTGTTTAAATTCTTTATAGAACTCATTTGTAAAACCATCGCAACCAGGTGATTTATGCTTTTTTAGATTATTAATATGAGTGTGGATTTCTTTTTCAGAAACCTTTTCTGTAAGTCTATTATTTTGTTCTGTGGTTGCTTTGGGAAGGTGTATTTTTTTTAAAAACTCGATATGTTTTCCTCTGTCGTCTGGTTTTTATTTGTTTTATAAAGATTCTCATAGAATTTAGCAAACTGGTTTGCAATTTCTTCTGACTTTCTTAATGTTTCTGAGTTTATATTAATTTGTTCCACCAGAGCTGCCTTTTGTTGTTTTTTAAGTTTGTATGCTAGAATTTTTGCAGCACGGGGACCTCCATCATAGTGACTTTGTCTTAAGACTGACAGATCTTTTTGTACTTCAAGATTTAATAAATTATTCATTTTTCTTTTAGCTTCTTCTAATTTACTTAGAACAGAAGCATTTTTAAATTTTTTATAGATTTTTTCATTTTGTTTAATCTCTTTGTCAAGTTCTTTCTTCTCCTGCTCAATTTGTTTTTTGTAAAAAGATGCATAAGCTATTATTTCTCCTCTTATCACTGCCTTTGCTCCTTCCCAAAGCATCACTGGATTTATTTCCTCAGTACTATTTAACTCTATGTATTCTTTAATTACTGTTCTAATTTTTACCTTAAAATCATCTTTTAATAATAAAGAATTGTTAAATCTCCAGATATTGCCCCACTTTTTTTTTTTTCTCAAGCATAATTCCATTTGTACTGGGGCATGATCTGATAAATACCTGGATTCAATTTTTATGTTTTTTACACTTGTTATATCTTTTGAAAACATAAAAAAATAGTCCAGTCTTGAGTAGTTTTTTGTTACTGGTGATAGATATGTGAAGTCTCTCTCTGTTTGATGAAATGTTCGCCATACATCTGATAATCCTATGTCATTTGAAAACCTTTTCATCATTATAGCATCATTATGGGCCTTATGCTTAACTTTGCTTTGAGAATCCATCTTTTCATTCATCAATAGGTTAAAATCACCACCGAGAACTAGAGTACCTTTTATATGCTCCATTATTAGTTTAATAATTTTTTCTATTACATTTGTTCCTTCCTCAGGGGGGTTATATATGTTAATTAATGTTAGGTACTCTTCATCAATGTGTCCAACAATCAGGACAAATCTACCATCTTTATCTTTTATTGTTTTTTCAACTTTAAAATTTAGATTTTTTTTTATCATTATTATAACTCCTCTTCTTGAAGAATGAAAGGATGAGTAGGCCACTTGGGACTTAAAGAGTTTTCCAAGTTTTTCATGTTCTTGTGGTGTTAGTCTTGTTTCTTGAAGAAATATTATGTTACCTCCTAATAAATTTATTTGTTTTAATACTTTATTTCTTTTTATTATTTTATTCAAGCCGTTCACATTATATGTTATTATATTCACAGCCATGTTTTGTATGTTTTTGTGTTAATAATTAGTTACAGATGATATTTATTTCATTTGTTTTCCATTTGAAAACGTGTTTTTTTTTTGGGGGGGGGATGCAGGAAGAAGGGTAGAAAAAAAAAAAAAAAAAAAAAGAAAAAGAAAGAAAGGAAAAAAAAAATTAAAGCAATAAAAATAAAAGACAAAAAGTGAATTGTGTATCAAATTAATTTGTGCTTTTGACTTCCAAAAATTGCAGACTTTTTCCGTCCGCCTGGGAGTTGATTCCTTATTTTTCTTTAGGAATCTTGGACAAAAATAGATTGTCCAGTAGGGGGGGTAGACAGCTTTTCTCTTTTTTTTTCAATCAATCCCAAAGGTTTGTTCATCTAAATATACTATGTTCTTTCATTGATGAACTAAAAGGGAATAATAATAGTTTTTTGGCAGGCCTGACATTTAATACCTTTAACTGAAGTTGTCCCTGTTTTAGGTCTTTCGATAGCCTAGTATTTAACATACAAAAAAAACAAGAAAAATGTTCAGGGAAGCTATTAATTTTCATTTTATGTAAACTTCTCTTTAAAAAAAAGAGAAAAAAAAAAATAATAATAAAAAAAAAAATCACCTGCACATAGCCAAATCAGCAGGCCTGCTATATTACCTCTTGTACACTGTTGCTTAGGGGTTACAGTCTTTGGTGTGTCAGAGTTCTTCTTTGCAGCTCTTTTAGGAGTTCATTCATCTTTTTTTCATCCACTGACAGTCCCGAGTTGGAGAGAGATGATTTAGGGAGTCTTTTCTTTGCGGGTGGTGGGCGTTCTTTAAGCAGTCCTTGAGCCATCAACTCCTCAATAGCTTCCTCCGGTGAATTAAATATCGTTGTATGATCCTCCGTGAACACTTTTAGTTTAGTCGGGAAAAGGATATGAGACTTGATATTTTTTTCACGCAGTTGTCGTCTTAGTGGAGCATAAAGTGCCCGTTCTTGCTGCACTTTCTGCGAGTAGTCTCGATCAAATAAATCTGGGTTTCACCGAGTCTAATGTTTCTCTTTTTCCAGGCAGACTGTAGTACTCGTTGCCGTGTGTTCCACTGCAGAAAGCGCACCACTATGGAGCGTGGAGGTGCGTCGGCGCTGGGCATCGAGGTCAGGGAGCGATGCGCTGCTGTCACAAACAACTCAGTGGCAGGGATTCCCAATGTTTCGGTTATAAGACGCGTAACAAAACCAGCCATATCCGCGCCTTCAGCTCCCTCCTTGACTTGATATATCCGAATATTATTTTGACGAGATTTGTTTTCCAAGTAGTCAATTTTTTCTCTCATGCTTTGCTGTTCGGACATAGCGTAAGTTAAAAGCGTATGAACGAGTGCTTCTCTCTCCTCCAGTTCATTTATTCTTTTTTCCGCTTCTTCTTGCTTCTTAGCTATTTCACAGATTTCCACACGAATTTCTTTGACGTCTCCGTGCAGTTCTTTTGTCTCTTTTCTGAAATGATCAATATCTTGTTTAAGATCCGTGTACTGTTTGGTGATGTCCTTTTGTAGATCTTTAATCATCTCCTTCATGGTTTGTTCCTCGTCAGAGGCCATGGCCAACAGTTTGTTAGGTTTCCGTCTCCTTGTCTTTGTTTTTAGGACTGTATGTTCAGTTGTAGCCCCGGAGCGCAGATTCATTCCCTTTACGGGTCAGTAGAGTTCAAAAGTTCATTTCCAGAGTGCCAAAAATGGGATTTTTGTAGCTTTTAAGCGTCTCTATTCACGCTGCTCAGTCCACATGCTGCCGACCGGAAACGGAAGAAACTTTCTATACCTATGATAACATGTAAAAATTTTGGCTTCAGCATTCTTCTGTGTAGCAAAGTAAATTTTAGAAGCAAAGTTCAGTATTTTAATATCAACGTGTTCTCATGGATTGCCATGACAAATTGCTTGTCATGACGACGTCCTCTGCCTGTTTTGGCGTGCAATTACATGGTCGTTTTTTCTGGCATTGTCTGGACACGCCTAGTGGTTGACTACAAACACGAGGTTTTTCAAGGGATTAACGGCTAAATTTAAGTCTGAAGTGGCAAAAATGGGTAAGTTTAGCTCTTAGGCTTGGAGTTTGTTAAGGTTAGGATTAGGATTGTGTTAGTTTTCATGAATAACAACACGCCTTAACATTCACCATTGAAATGAACTAGGACAGAAACGCGTCAAATACACACGCAAAAAATAGAAGTTGCGTTCATATGACACGCTGTTTACAATAGCGTGGTATTGACATGCTTATCCATGAGAACAGGCTGTTTAATATGGTGTATAATATATCACAACAAATGTATCTAAATGTTTTGTCACATTAAGTTTTTTTCATTCAGAAAGTTGATCATAAACCTGAGGAAAAGTGGCATGTATGACAATAATAAACAATGCAAATGGAAAAAAAAAAAAATAACGTTTTCAGTAGGGTTTGCTTATGTTAACAGTAATCGTGAATAATTGTTGAATCGTGCTATTTTGTCTTGCAATAATCGCAACACTAAGATTTGATAGTATGATATTCCTAATCTTTTTCGCAATAGGGCATGGAAAATATTTACCCCCTTTAAAATGGTTTTACTGTTATTCATATTTCACTTCTAGAAAGTTACATAGTCCCACTTTAAGCATGGAATTCAAGTTTTCTCCTTGTTGTCGTCTTGTTGAGTTAGTTTCTTAAAAAAAAAAAAAAAAAAAAAAAAAAAAAAAAAAAGTTGCATTCATGAGACACAGGGTAAAAGAGGACATTTGCAAAAGGTACTTCACTTGTGTCATTGAGAACCAGGTGCAGGGGCGAGCACAGGGCAATTTAGTTCAGCTCTTTTGTGTTTTGTCAGAAGCAGGGAAAATACATTGCTATCTTTTTCTATTCAACCACATTGGTATTGAAGGTCTGCTATTTGTCAGTGGTACTTGAGTGGACAGTTTACTGAGAATTCATAGGTTCAGAAAATCCAGAACGATGAACATTGGCTGTGTAAGGGTTTAAGGTGTTGCACATGTAGCTGATGATACAGGTTTACTCAAACAGCTTGGAAAGAAACAAAACACTTCTGAAGAAAATGCTGCTTTCCATGGAAGATGAGGCAGACAATACCTCACAATGCTATCGAAAAGTTAAAGTAAACTCTGTAAAATCAGCTTAATCAGAATTTTTGACCATGTTGTTCTCGCATAAAGTTCTGTCATCATTAGTTTACTCAAAATTGTAATGCACCCAACTGTACCCATTTTTCTGTAATTAGTTACACACTTCATAGTTAAAATTTTGCAATTTTGAACATTAAGTCAAAGGGCCTGTTTTGTTTCTAAGCCCTTTTAGATAGTCATACATATCTCTTTAAGTTTATCTACCTGCAATTTGTTATTTGACACGATCCCTAAAAGAGGGTCACATTGGCTTACTTCTCTCTAAGAATTGTGTCCTGGCTTGTACATGGCACAGTAATCCTCACACTGGGCTAACCGCTATATCCTCCAAGAGCTGCTCAGACTCCAAATACTTCAGAAATGTCTCAAATGCTGAGCGCCGCTGCTTTTGGGGAAAATGTAACTCTTACAGATACCAACAGACTATTGATCGGACTCTGAGATAGCACTTAGACGGAGGTTTTTAGGAAGCCTTTTTCTGGGCAGTGCTCTTAAATGTTGTTTCCTAAATGTCAGTCTTTATATTGCTTTGGATAAGTTCTAAGCAATTTAAAGGCAAGTTATTTGTTTGTTTTATTTTTATTACTTTGTCTCGAAAGTGCAACTCCTGGCGCTTATAGATTGACTATAAAAACGTCCTGCTTGTCAAACAGAAATGCCACATAGGGCAGCTTAAATCAACATGTTTGTTTTAATCCTACATTCTCTATTGCTGAAGTTCTGACATCTGAGATTAGTTAAATGTACGAAGCATTGACCGGTGAGCAAACTCTTTAGATACATCATTAGTTTAAAGACATATGTGAAGCCTAAAAAGGAATGCAGAGAACATCCAGAGCATTTTCACGAGGCATGCAGTGATTTGATGTTTACCGTCCCCTGAAGCACTAGTGTAGTGTGAGTTGTACTTTTATGTTGTTCGTTCCTCATTAGCTCAGACTTGCTGCAGCTTTTTAATAAATATCAGCTTTTCGCTTTATTAGTGCACCGCCTCCTTAACCCTAACACTGCCAGGAAGCAGTCGAAAATGATGAGATACAGAGGTGTGGACTTGCAGCTCATGACTTGGACTTGAGTCAGACTTGAGTCACTTTTTTTGATGAGTTGAGCCTTGACTTGATAAAGCAGACTAAGGCTTGGGACGCGACTTGGACTTGAAGGTCAGTGACTTGGGACTTGACTTGTACTTGAAGGTCAGTGACTTGGGACTTGACTTGTACTTGAAGGTAGTGACTTGGGACTTGACTTGGACTTGAAGGTCAGTGACTTGGGACTTGACTTGGACTTGAATGTCAGTGACTCGAGATGACTTGAGGCTTCTTCTAAAAAAATAGGTTGTGTAGTTTTACATTTACAATCTGAAACTTATCCCTTCTCATTTATTTTTTGTGACCAAAAAATGATAGAACTTGGACTTGACTTGACTTGTAGGGCTCTGACTTGGGACTCGACTTGGACTCGACTTGAACTGGTGAAGCTCTGACTTGGGACTTGACTTGGACTTGTGGGGCTCTGACTTGGGTCTCAACTTGGACTTGAGGCGAGAGACTTAAGACTTACTTGAGACTTGCAAAAAAAAGTGCTTGTTTGGAAATTTCATTTATAACCATCACATTAATATATTTAATATGGTAATATTCATGTCCAACTTAATATAATACATTTTAGCATATAAAATGTGCCTTCAGGACATTGAGATGCTTTTCATTCAGCCTTTCTTTTAAATCTGAAATAATTCTAAGTGCATCCTGGCAAGTTCTTACATATGTCCCCTGACCCAAAATTTCAAAATAGTCTGTCTGATTTAATTTTTCAGTTTTGCTATAGTTTGTCTTTATTGTTGCAGTCTATGCATGCATGTCTTTTTGCATGCTTTTTATACGATGGAAATAACATGACATACAAACATCTATTTTCGTAGCGTGTTTGATTAAAGCCACACAAGAGAGTTTGGGGTTTTTTTTAGCTTTAGGCTAAATTTAGGTCTGAAGTTTACGGGTAAGTTTAGGTCAGGGGCTTGGAGTTGGTTAAGATTAATAATAGTCATAAATAGAAAACACCTTTTTACATCCGTCATAGAATTTAACTAGGACAGCAAAAAAGGACAAATTACATGGTACACATATGCATTTATACATGTACTTATGTATTTACACATGTACTTAAATTTGTATGAATTTAAGTACATACTGTACATAATAAATTTGTATATGGTATAGGTATGCACTTCGAAGATCGAAGAACACATTTCACAATTAGAACTGTCTGAATATATATCTCTACTGGAATGTTACTAATTGTACAGCTGTATATGTATATACTTTGAACAGTTTTGTGCTCCGAACAACATGAGTGTACTGTGTTAAAGGAGCACTGAGTAACTTTCTAGAGGTGAAGAGCAAAATTCAGTAGAAAGAAAATGAAGAAAATAATTCTTTAGAACATTTTATTTATTTAATCTTTTTTGCCATAATGCGAAAAAAAAATGTAGCTGAAGGTGCAACTTTTCCTTGGAAACATATAGGATACATTTTGATTATTTATTCAGTCCCATAAAGATATTTAATCTACACCAGAAATTTGTCTTCGTAGCATGTTTCCAATGTTCCTGTAGTAAACAACAAAAAGGCATTTACATGTTGTATATCGTTTTCCCTGATTGAAATTCTCCCACAGCGTCTTACCAGTCAGCACAAATGTTTAAATGCTATCCCCTGTTCCCATCTGGAATAATAAGGTCTTCCTGGCATCTCAGTGGTCCCTTCTCTCCCCTCCGCCCATACATCCACATCGTTTTTACAGCTTCGGCCACAGCTTTCTTTCATCATGGCTGTCCCTGGGCACTTCCTGTGACAAACATGGTAATCTACCCCAGCCCCTGTTCGCCTCTCCGCTCCTCTCATCTCCAACAAAACGGCACTTGTCGCATTTTATCTCTATCGGCTGCAAGCTGTTGTGGCCACACGGAATTATTTAGCCCACACTGTCTCTATCACTTTGCTTCTTTTGCATTAAAAGTGGTGAGGCTTATTAAAACGAAGAGGTCCTATACGTAACCTCTATGAGAAGCCTTGTAGTTGTTCAGTGAAGTGAAACTGTGCTCAGAGCAGCTGCTTGTGCTAAATCAAAGCACATGTCACCTAAATAAACTTGAAAGCTATTTATTATAGAATATTTATGTCTTTCAACATCTCGTCCATCTTCATACCATCTTCATAATCTCATTCCAGTGACACAACTCATCTTCTAATCTGAAACTCACCCTAAATTATGATGGTTTTATGAGTGCGCTGGGGTTAAACACCATGTATTCAATTTTTAACCAATAGTAAAGCAGTGTTGCCAGATTTTCAGGGAGCAACAAGTGACCAAGCCAGAGAAAAAAATCCAATCAGCCATTACTTGAACTGTTAGCCAAATATTTACCTGGAATGTAAGTCCAGAACAAGGCCAAGCAATGTGCAAAATGTGTTTTTAAAATACTATACTGACTGTAGAAATGAGACTGAGTCAAAATAAAATTTTAGCCTAAGATTATATGTAGGCGAAGACAACCATACATTCTTAGGTACACACCCATACACAGAAAAACACAGAAAAAAGAAAAACCCTTGATGTAAAAGAACATACAAATTAAAACTTGGCAGACAAAGCTCTTAATCTTAGATAAAAATATAAATTATGATGTTCAGTACTTTCTTTAAAATGCTCCAGTATATTTTGGACAGAATGATGGCTCTAAAAACTGTCTTATTAGGCGGCAAATTAAGTAAATGTTATTGACTTTTTAAATGAAACTGATTACTTCTAAAATAACATTTGGCGACACCTGCGTAATGAATCCATCAGCACAGGCGGATAATGTGAATACTAATTGCTCAGTAGATAATGGCAGTTGCCGACCGCTGTGTCAATAGAACGTGGAAATACCAGTATTAAAGTCTATGAATAAGACTTGGAGCTTAGCTGTGTGATCATTTCATTAATATTTTAGTTTAGCTGTTTGATCTGCATTTTAAACAGTTTGTCGCCATGCCCTGTTTTGTCCTTAGACTTCTTGCTAATATATTCTTTCTGACTTTTCTTCCAGAGGCTCCAGGACAGGACTTTGTGACTTTGGACTACCGCCTGCGCTACTACCCCAGCATCACATACGCAGTTATCGGCAGTGTGGTCATCTTCGTTCTGGTTGTGCCTTTACTAGCGCTGGTCCTCCATCACCAGAGGAAAAGGAGTGTCCTGCTTCCCAGAGGTGTGCAAAGCAGCTCCCATCACCACCAGCCCCTGCTCCTGTCCCGTCTGGTGATCTTGGACCGAATGTCGCCCAACGGCAGTGGAGCAGTGGGCCAATACAGCTCCACGCCTCAGGCTCTGCAGCTCCAGTCCAGAACGCTGTATCCATCAGGAATCTCACTGGACTCTCCTCCATCGTACTCACAAGCTGTTCTGGACGCCAGGTAAATGTTCTATTACTGGAAATTAAAATAGTTTATTTGCATGCATATACTGACTTTATATTATGTAAAGAAGCAGGAACCAAGGTTAATAAATTAGGAGAACTACAACATGCAAGGAGTTGAAACTGATCTCTACCATCAAACTGTCTAATTTAACAGGCCAAACCAAGACCACTATTAAGGACTGACGTAATTTAAACTAGAATCGAATGAAGATTAAACCAAAATCTATAAGATAATTTTTGTGCAGTCTAGATTTGTGCTGTTTTTCAACCTTGACAATTAAATAAATAAAACAAAAAACGAAATAAATATTGTAGCCAAATATAGTAGCTTTAAAACAGTGCAGACTGCGACTAATGCGATGTAATTATACTATAAGTACAGTTTTAATGGCTTGGTCTCGCAATGACTTCTTTCTAAATCCAGCCTAAAGTGCAAACAGAGCAATAACTCTGATGCACCCCATTGTGTCTTCTTCTATAGATTTGCTTTGCCAGCCAGCAGTCAATACACTCTTTTCAGCCCTTTTATTTTGCCTTCACACAATAGAACGAAGCTATAAAACTCTTGATGTCGATGTTATTTATTATGTTTTCTTTTTTGGAGCTAATGACATTATTTACACGCAATAGAATTTGAAAAGTACTTTTATACAACTTTGAATACAAAGCCCTCCGAGTTGCAAACATTGCAGTCAATTGTACTCATTCTACTCAACTAAGAATCTTACTTTGACATTATGTTCAACTAGGACAAGGTAAACTGTGATGCAAAATAGTGATCTATACATCAAGTTCAGGGTCAGGCTCTAGGGGATATAATATGCAAAATACACAGTGTTCACAGTGTTCTCTTGTCATTAGTTTTATTTTAATTGATCATTACATGTTTTGGTAATATTGTTTTATCCTACAGCTAATGCTTGAGTCCTGTTTCCTAAAATCGCCCACTTGTCTGTATGTGCCTGTGATTACTCAAAAAGTTAAATTCAGAGTAAAACTGTGTATATTTTCCACCAATGAAAAACAAGGACATTTTAATGAAGGCTGCAGTCACAGTTTAAAAATACAATGAAGAGGTTTATCAGTTCTGCAGTTTTGAACAGGAAATAAATTGAATTGTTTATATTGTGTTTACAATAAACTTAAAATGTAAATTAGTACATGTAGTTTCACACATCCTTTTATAAATACACTTTGGTCTTTTGGTGACGTATTCTACTGTAAAAAAAATATTCACATTTCACTATTCACTGATCTTTTAGTATTTATTCATTCAAAACCCCATAGAAATGAAAATGTCAGTAACAAGGTCAAGCAAGCCAACCGACTTCTGTGCACCGTGTCATAGATAGAACACAGTATGTCTCCTTTAAAACCTACTGTAAAACTGTTTTATTGTACCTGATCTATGCTTGTGTCTCGTAGCCGACCTCCATGGTTCGACCTTCCCCCTCCTCCATACAACCCAGACATAGAGCTCCCGTCAGAGAGTGAGCCTCCACAGTATGAAGCATCCCAGGAGCCCACGTCAGCCCCACAGTTTGTCTTGTGTTCATCCAGGACTGTCTGGAGGCCCACAGACACAAGGACTGATTCCACACAAGAGGCCCAGCAGCCATAGACCTTGTACATACATAAATATAGGCTGGACCAAGGACCTTAAACTGGGCATTGGACAAAAGTGAACCTGTTGCATGGCTGTGAGAAGCTCTGGACTGGCTCAACTTTCAAGACTGATGTGATCTGATGGCACCCCCTTCTGGAGAAAAGGCACTATTACCATTGTTAGTAACGTGTTTCCTGTGCATTTTATCACATCTGAGTATTAGCATAATGCTATATAATGTATGTAAATATTGAGATTTAAGAAAGCCTTTAAACATTAATGTTTAGCAAAATGTTAGAAAATATGAACCAGCATTATTTTTCTTATTGAAGAAAATATACAAAATGACTGAATATTTGTTCCACATCAATAGAACTTTTTCAAATATCACAATATACTTTCATTGAGTCATATCAATAAAAAACATTTTATCGTTGTTAAAATGAATTGGAAATACTACACTATACAGTACATTTTTTATAGCTAATTATAACCACATAAATTAGAAGAAATTATCATATTATTATGTGTGATTCATTTATTTCTAATGTTGCATCTTCAAGTTTGTGGTAATGCAATATTTTACTTTTTTAGACTGAGGTGTCTTGCATTTCTGCTAACTTTAAGGTACTCTTCATATCCATTGGTAAATTTGCGATATTTGCAATAGTGTAACACATTTTAAGTAAGAGGGGTGTATGTAAAAATCCACATAATGTTATAGTTCTGAAGTAAACCCAACTTTGGTTACAGACTATTTAAATGGTAAAGTGAACACGTGCATAATACATTTTCACAGTGGTTGCTTCACTGACCTCTTTGAACATTAAGTGGTTGCAAACGTTATCATATTTTCTCCCTGAAATTGCCGTTTACATGTGTACATATTAACCATTCCTGCCCTCCATTGTATTGGCCCTGAAAACTACTATGAAGATTTGTAGAAAACATTTGATATTGTATGTACAGTTTTATCCTCAAGTGCCTTCTTGGAGTTTTAATGTCCATTTCCCTTTGTAACTCACAGTTGACTGATCTGAAGGAGATGTTTTTGTGTCTGTTTTGTTCAACACTGTAAATAGAAGCTAACATGCGGGTAAAGAGATGTATTTAAAAGAATAAATGTGTATCTATGTAAATATGATTTTATTTTAGCCATAGCTGTCTCTGCTAAACAATCACACCAAAGATAATCATGTCTGAACATTTGAAATCACTGTACTGTCACTGTACACATACAGACCGACTCATCATCTCTTTGTCTGTAAAACTGGAAATCCTTACTCAGCATCAGGACTCAATTTGTCATTATGCAATAATTCATTTTTGCTCATTGAGTCTGTATTGTACATTTTAAGCAATATAAAATTGTTTATCTGTCATTTGTCTTTGTGTTTCATTAGTTGAAACTGTATTGATCAGTTAAAGGCGAGGTATCAAATTTTAACAATGCAAAACAGTAAATGTCGTTTACCTTTGCTCTATCTTTTTAAATGTATCTAACCAAGATGTTTTTAAATCTGTCTAACTTTGCTCTTTCAAATTATTCAGGTCTATACCTAAATAATACATTTTTGGCTGGATTCATGGATTAAGAATATCTTTTTCCAGGCTGCAAATTGAACCCAATCAGGAAACTTCTTTTGGCAGTTCAAGATAATGAAAATACTACAAAAAGCCACATTTAATCATGGCTTTTTAGTGGAAAAGACAAAGTTTACAAATGTCCATCTAAAAAAGTTAAATGCTCCACTTTTATACATCCAGTGCTTATTATTGGATTGGTCAAAGGAAAAAAAAAATATTTTTTTTATTATTTGAGCCACCACAGCTGCCATGTATATTGTATATTTGAATCTTAGAAATCACAAAGCAAAAATTGACAACAAATCCTTTTTTTTTAGTTTTGCATTGTGCTCTTTCTGAATCTGAATCCTGAATGTTCCAGAAGTTTGGTTCACATTCAAGGGCTGCAGTTTGTATTTCCTCCAACAGATGTCACCATTACCATACTGCATGAAGCAAATCCATTAGTCACTTCTTTAAATTGTCTATATAATATCACCATGGAAGTATACATCTATGTTTCATGTATTCATTGTAAGTTTCATCCTTTCTATCTCCATGTCTGGGCCGAGTTAAATGCAATAACCTTTGTGCCCTGCTCCTCCCACCCTAATATCCGCATGACATTACAATCCATCAGATACCATTAGATACCATCTTAGTGGCTTTCTTCTCATCACTCTACCTGTCTGCTCTTCTCACCAAAGCTTTATAGCACCACCAGTCTTTTATGCACCGCCCCCACCTAAACTCTGTGGTGGGTGCCCCTGCTCCTCTCCTCCATCTCCAGTTCTGATGTGGAGGCCCATGTTTGCTTAGCCGGGCCCTTCACTATACAAGGTTTTAATTAAAAGGCTCCACGCTTCACACTTTGTGTCTCTCATGCCAGATGGTGGACTGGTGATTATTAGAAAATCAGGGTATTATATGAAGCAATGAATGCATTATCTACATGATCTGTAATAATGGGATTAGTAGCTGCTATGTGCAATATCTTGGAGTTTGTTGATTGAGAATGACTTTTTTCAGTAGTGAGGTAAATAGCGCTTAGAGTGATATTTGAGAAACAAGCAGCAACAGGTTGGTATAATTACATAGTTGACACGTCCATCACTTTTTGGTTATTGTTTTTTGAATTCTAAACAATTTTGATCAAACCTGAGGTGCATTTGAGGCAGCTGTGTTTTTACATTTGGAGTCATAGTTACTCTAGATTACATGGATGTATCTTGTTGTAGTTACAATGTCATTTTTTTATTTGCTTTTCGCATATGTATCAACACTATGATGTTTATTCGGTAAGTCATCAGAAACATATTGGTGGTTCTGTAGTTTTAGCATATGATGACTTTGATTCTAGTTATAAGTGAGAAGAAGCTCTGCTCAAACAGGTGCTGGCACTAACCTTGACCTGAAGGACATTAGATTTAGAAATTATTGGGTGTTGGCAATCCCAAAATAACCCTACTATTTTTGATTAAAAGTGAGTTTTAGGGATCTGTAATTACTTTAAAAAGTTTAGATGGAGCCCAGTAGAAAGTCCTATTAAACTATGTAGAATTTTTTGACAAGTTATTTGTATCAGATGGTGGATAGAAAAACAGACAGTCCCTCTATCTCACTTAAAGCTGCAGTTTCTAACTTTGGGATGTCTAGGTGTCTGATCAGACATTTTTGTCTAGATTGTTCTACGTCCATAAACTAAATCTATCTTGTAATATTTCTTTATATGTGTTCTTTTCTGTTCAAAAAACGTGAAAGCATGCAACTTAAACAAGGCAGTCTCCATACTGTACTCTGGTCTGGTGGCATCAAATGCTTGTCTCCATGGGGACTCACAAGCTCAATACTGTATTTTGAAACATTTCCAGAATGCCGAGATTAGCAGGTGTCTATTATCCACCGCCTCAGAAGTTACATGTTGCACAAACCTTGGTTTGTGTATTATTGTATCTGGTTTTCAGAAACAAATCTATGTAATGCTTACCACCCTCTGCAGCCAATTACTTTTATCCAAAAGAGTCACATAGTGACTCATATGAATTTTTCATAAAAGTTTAAAAAGACAAGAAGTTGTAAATGAAGCCCATGAGTAGAGTTTTTTCACAAAGTTCTGCTTCAACAGTAAACTTTGCCTTATATTTAGCAGAAGAACATAACTTTTACTGTCCCCTTTGCTACTTTTGCTTATATTACAAAATCTTTTGCCTACAATCTCTCTGACGTTAACAACCTCTCCCCTCTCACTCGTCTGCTCCTAACACCTCAATAACTCCTCTCAGTCCATCGCTCAGTGCAGCACCGATAAGAGCTGCTGTTTTCACATGTTAATGCCTCCGGCCCTGTGTGCTAGGAGGGCGCATTTTAGCCTCATACTCTATGGAGGAGATCTGCCGAGTCTTGGACCCCCCCTTACGGCCTTATCAGATGAGATGATGGGCCGGGGACACAGAATGGAACAGCTGTCCTGAGTCACGCGTGCAGGACCCAAAACATACAGGGGCCAGACGAAGCAAGCACGGTGGGAATCTCCTCCTCCAAAAGAAATCCACAAACACACAGGCCTCTAGTGTTTTATCAGCCAGCCACCAGAGTCTGAGCACATAATCACACATGCAGCAGAGAGAGGAGAGAAGAGAGGAGAGGGAAAGGGAAACAATCAAACATCAAATGTAATCTATGACAGCAAGGTTGACAAATACACATTTCCATACAGCCGTCTTGACACAACATTAGGCCAACAAGTAAAGAGCTATTGTGAATTTAAAAAGAGATTTGTAAAAAGTTATAATGAAGTCATCGTGGCTTTGCATAGAGACATTATGACATATTACAAAAACACAATATGTACAAAAAGCATGACATTTGAATTTGCACACACAGACACACACATACAAGTGATGAATACAAAAAGAAAAAAAGTCAACTAATTATTAAAAACTTAGTTATAAATCTAACACCAATAACCCATTAATCTTGGTTGAGCCAATGACAATGCCAACTTTTTCAATGCTTGGTTGTGATTATGAAAGCGTAGAGCTAAAGTTAATCTTCATATATTCAGGTAATTATACTCAACTTCAACACTCAGCTGTGTTCACTTGTTAATTCAGATTTCCAACAATCCTAAATGGTACAACTTGGAAAATATCAACCACACCGCTAAGTAAAAAATAAGTAGAATAACACTTTTACTTTGTTCTTTTTATTTAAATTAGTTGACCACATTGTGGCTACAATAATCAATTTAAATCCTTTGATTTCAACATAGAACTTCTGTTTGATGTCTAGAATGCAAAAATAATCTACATCACTGGTACAACTTGAGTTTATGCATAGAAGCCCAAATGAACCATTTTGTGTATTCAGATTAACATAAATGCGTAAATAAATATTGTTTTGAAGGCCATGAACAAACAGTATTTGTCATGTAGATTTGAAAACAAGTTAGAATCAACATAAAACCAATACTTGACTCAAAATGTTGGTGTTTCCTCTGCATTACCATTAGAACAGTCAACATGACAGCACACAACTGCATTCCCCTTTTTGTTATGCATGGATTTGCATATGTCAGACTAGTGTATCCAAACTTCCTCTAACCAAACTTTGTGGTACTATTCAAATACTTAAACACAATAAACAATGTAGTTATAAATAAGGAGATGTTGATTCCATTGTCAGTCAATCACAGGAAAACGACAAAATGACAAGAATCTGGGCTTCCCTGCACAGAAAGCATGTCTCTGGGTCAGTGATACCTTGCAGGTGATGCTCAACATTTTTGTTGTGGGCTAATGCTATTTTATATAAACATATTTCCTTCTTAATCAAACTCAAGTTAGGAGGAACAGTGATTAAGTTTGAGGCAACAAGTAAACTTAGGAAAAGGTTTTGTTAAAGGGTAAGGTAAAATATATATGTATTACAGTTTGAGCCAGTTTACAAACAGAAATATGCCCATTGCATAGCAGCCAGCTTGCTTCCCTTTGAACTCGAATATGTAGTACTAGCCATGCTAAAATGTACACTGTGCTGTCAGTATCAGCCATTAAAAGAATAGGTGGTGTATGGGGTTTGTAGAAGCAGTCAAGTGAGCATCAATAGTAAATTTGGTGCAAAACAGCCCATACATTTTTTCAATATGTGCTTCGCAGTTAACACCTGGACTGATAAATGATGTTGTTGCTGTTTAGAGCAAAGTGAACTATTTTTATTTATACTGCATGGAATATTGTGATAAATGGTTCAATAAATGTATTATTTCTCAAAAATGCATACATGGGTGAACATACCAGGACCCCTGACAGACACCTCATAGTTATGCGTGTATGCTCTATATGCATAAGTCAGTGGCATTAGCAGCTGAAACACAAACACTTCCCTTTTCAAGAATAGCTCAGGCCACTGCCTCTTGTCCTGTCCCATTCAGACTAGCGTTAAGCACACAGACTGCATGCTAATGGCTAATCCCTGAGGAGCAAGCCACCTTTGTCCCAGGACGTCTCTCTCTTTTTCTCTGGGCTCTGGGTGACAGCTACCATGGACAGCCTGTGAGGTTGCCAGATAGTGATCTTTCAGCCCTGTTTTTTGGATACCAGCAGGTTGCCAAGGTCTGATAGGCATTTGATGAGCTTAAGATTGGCGTTTCTCCCTGCCACACTTTGTTTTTGGGTCTTTTTCCTTTTCTTAAGCGATGATGCACTGTTGGAGGTATGGTATGTCCTTCTGCTTTGTGTGTGGAGAGCAAAAGTGTGTGTATTTGTCATGCAGCAGGTGGTCCATGGGTCAACAATGCCTTCTTATGGGCTACAGTAGGAATGGGATGAGGTCGCTTCTGTTCCTGTTCGCCTTTTCAGCTCTTCCATTATTCGCCCAGTGCATTTTACATAAAAGACACAAATAATTGGTTTACATGGTTAAAACTGTATGACCGAACACAAGTTAACCTAATCAGTTTGGCAATTACCTGCTAAAACAACATGAAATGCCCATTGGAACATTGCTGAATGGGATATTTGATTTTCTTTCTTGGAAGTGAGTTGCCCCTTGCCGTGACAAGCATTTTGGGACATTCCACGGTGCAAGGTGGCCCTGGGAGTGCAGAGGGCTAAGAGGAAATTCCACAATGCAAGGTGCAGTAAAGAGGTGGCATGGAAGGCAGCAGGCAAAGTTAATCTTATGGGAATAAGGTAATCCTAGAAATGGGATAGAATCAACAGAGAGGGTTGGAGAATGGATGGTGTCTCCGGTGTACCTTGCGTGTGGTATGTCTTGGTGCGCCAGCAAAGGCGTAGAGTATGATGATTATTTTAAACAATTTGTCTAGCCCTGGTTCTATACTGTCTATGATGAAAGATGGTGGCCCTATCCCAAATGTGCGCTCTCATCTGTCTTAGCTTACCCCAGAGAACCAAGCTCCACATACGCCAGCAGCACCCAGAATATGTGCACGAGACGCACACGTAGGGCGCCAGGACTGGTGCAGAACCATGCAGAGTAAAGCTCAAACAGAGGTGCAATTGTGGGGCTATTTTTTCATGTTGGATGAGCGTTGCTAAAAATAGTTCCCTTGATTAATTGCGTTGTAAGTTTGTGTTGCGCAACAATAGCTTCAGCAGTTTTTAACCTGTGATTGGTGGGGATTTTTGGGGTTATCTGTCAGAGTCTCAGGGCTTCAAGATACATGGACAGTGTGCTCATCATACACCTTCAAAAATTTTCATTTACTGTAATTTCTGCCCTATTGAGCGCACCTGAATATAAACCGCACCCACTAGATTTAAGTAAGAAAAATTATAAAGTAAATACATAAGTCGCACTAATAGTAAGTCTATGAGAATCTATAAATTTGCTGCATTGCCTTATAAGCCGCATAGTTCAAAGTTAAAAAAAAAGTAGCAGTTTATAATCCAGAAATTACGGTACATTTGCAAACCATCATCAGCGCCTCTATTGACACCAGCACTTTGCATATAAAGATACTGACAAAAGCTTATTCTGCAAATGTTGAAAATCTGAGTGGAGAGTGAAAACTGAAATAACTGTCACATGTTATCTCATCAACTGGCTTGTCTACTTTTTGGATCTGTGACCAGTTTCCACATGGTTTTTATTGTCTCTTCATATGACAGATTAACTGTCCTTAAGTTTTGTTTTGTTTTTTTTTTTCCTATCCTACAAAATCCCTTTTAATGTGGTAATAACTTTCAGATTAATTTCTTTTCACTATGGCCTTTTTAACTGTAAAGTTGCTACTTGGAGAGATAAAAGCTTGGCATGTCAAATTCAACTTAAAACTGCAGACATTATCTAAAGGTTAAACAGACTTACTGCCATAAAGTAGCGGAGAATGCCACAAGGTATTTTACAGGTAAATCTAAAAAAAAATTATAACTACTCATAGTAAGAAAAAGTGTCTTTTGGTTTTTTTTGTTTTGTTTTTTTAATGGTAATTTGTCTGTATTTACATAAATACACGATAAATACGTTAAAGCCATTTAATAGAACATTCCAGAAAAATCTATTTCTCCTTGGAGACAAGCAGATGCTGAATCTTCCATGAAAAGACATGAGCACACACATTAGCTTTTTGTATGATAGTACATTTTATCTATCTAGTTATTATTTTTAGTTTTTCATAGCAGATATTATATAGAGACATTATAATTGACCAAAGTTGGCACTGAGCCTTAAACTCAGTGCCCCACACCTCACATAGGTTTTCATTGCCTACCCCTTGAACCCCAATTTCTATGCACACTTTGTCATGATCCACAGCTCCACGAGTGCACCCACCCGCCCGCCTCCGCCACCCCTACGCCTCGCGCCCAGGAGCACGACTCGGGGGGACCCTCCGTGGACACCTCCCTTTGTGCGGACGACCCCCTGCTCCTGTCGCCTTCTCTGTGCCCCCTGGTTTCATCCATCATATCTGCCTCCCCTGCAGGCATCATCACATCTCTACAAAGCATCCAAGAAAAAAAAATAAAAGAAAAAAGAATACGTCCGCTACCATGCAGAACAGTGCAGTGTCTTTTGTTCAGTATTCTTCGTCTGGGCAAACAAACCCTCTGCACTGGGAGAGACTTGGGGGGTGGAAATGGGTGTGTTGCTATCTATAGTGTGATACTGTGGCCCCCCTGGAGGCCCCCTGGTCACCAGCAGAAACCATGTGTAGAGCTGTCATATGGGGCTGTCCCGGAACACCCCCTGTGCCCTTGGGTACTCCTACTGGATGGTATGAACTAAATTCTATAGGGAGAAAGATCCACAGATATGTGGGTGCTCTGGTGCATCTTTGAGTGGAATCCTCCCATGGAATTGCATATCTTTACCACGCTATGTAAATGGTGTTTCTGGAGTATGACATGGACTTGAGTTGACATGCTGTTAGTTGCGCTTAAAGATTTCTTAGCGTCTCATGGTGAAGACCTGTGGAGAGGTTTTATGGGGCTAAAGGCTAAGTTCAGATCTGAAGCTACAAAAATTGCTAGTTGCAGAGTTGGGCTCTGGTTTTAACCAGCCTAAGCAGAAACTAAACGCTGATTGGCCAGACTGCAGAAGGAATCTTTGATTTTTATGAGCAAAGTAAAGTCGAGTAGAGTAAGGACAAAACATGCCACAAGTGAGACTACTAACAGAGACAGAAGCAAAAAGCAACAAAGGGGAAATGACTTTGTAATCTTAACATGTGATTTACTCTGTCCAGTGAACCAATTGTTTTGAAAAATTACTCAGGTAAATGTAATTTGCAAGGATCTAGTATATTATGCAAATCAATACTTTTGGTTCTTCTGTTTTTGCTTCAAGAGAAGATGATAGAGAGCCCCCACACACTCATGGTTCATGTACTCGGGATTCAGCACAGCTTACTGAAGTAATAGAAATCACAACTGTTTAAATTGTCAATGCTTACCTATTAGACTTCAATCAACAAGTTTCCTCTTTGTTGCAACATTCTGTCCTCAAATGGGACACAGAGGAGATGTTTACATTTCAATCTGGATTTCACTAAAGAAAGTGTACTACACATCAGAAATTCCAAACATCAAAAATGTTTGTTGCATGATATGGATCAGAATTTGCATGGCTAGTACTTTGTATTGACTCTCAGAAGTTAGGCACAAGTCATCTGGATAATATTAAGTTTACTTTTTATTTTCAAATGTAAATTTGGATAGTGGTGTTTTGATTATACTTGAGGAATGTGTAACACTTGAAATATTGAGAATATCAATAATTTCAAATTGCCTTACACATAATGGCGTGATGTGAGTTTGTGACCATTTATTTTTAGAAATTAAAATGTGAAATGAGAGAAAGAGGAACGTCCTTCAAAGCAAAACAATTACCACAGGCTTGCAGTTTGTGTGGCTGCTCTGAGGCACAATGTCCAACCTTTTGTGGCCCGTCGAAGGAGAGGGAAGTCCTCGCTTGGTCACGATCACACCCCCGGCTGATGGAGCACCCCTCAGCAGACCGTCATGCCTGTTAACTGAGCTGCAGCTGCGTGGGCGCAAATGAAGAGGTGGACAAACACAGACACACAAAAAACTGTGTTCAAGAGAAAAAGTGATGAAGCCAAAATGGAGGTCAGAACAAAAGGAAGTGCAAACATGAGTCAGTTTTGTAGACGTATGTGGAAAAGGTTGGTGTTATTATTGATGATATACTTTCAGTTTTTCTTTAGTTGGATTGTTGTTTTCCAGTGTGCTCTTTTGTACGATCCCACAGTGAAACAGGAGCAGGCCTTTGGGAGATGAGGAAGGAGCAAACCTAGTTAAATGTGTCATTGCAGCTCTGATTGGGTCAATGAGCCATTTGTATAGCTTTTTATCTGTGTCTTTTTGTACTTTATGTATGTTGGTTGGATATGGATGATTCAAGTTTTTTGTCTATTGATTGTAGTCTGTTGAGCATTTTGTGTAGAATTTCCTGTAATTTCAAACTAATTTGCTTGACTTGACCTGACTTTGTTTTAAATTACTTTACTTTAATTAGAGGAAAAGAATTTGAGCTTCATCTTACACAGACAATCACATAGCCTAACAATGCCAAAGAAATGCTCAAGCTGGTCTGAATGATTTATTTTTAAAACACTGCAGAAGATCTCAGAGACTAAACTTCAGCTGCGTTTGCGATGCTGAAGCTCAAATTTACATCATATATATATATACTTTTTTTACTTGAAAAATGAAGGAGAAAACCCATCTAACCATCTGCCCATGCATTTTTGCAGAGAAATCATGTTTTTTTTTTTTTTTATCATCAATAATTTTAAAGTGCTAACACAAGTTTTTACAGAAGCTCAGTACTGCCAATCTCTACTTTATTTATGTATTTATTTATTTTTTTTCAGTTGTACCACGAATATTCATGATAACTATCAGGTAATAACATTTTCTATAAGGTAATAACGTGATACAAAAAAAATTTAATGTGAGGAAAACTTATCAGGTAATAACGTGATACTATCAGGTAATTACCTGCTACTATCAAGTGATAATGTGATACAAAAAACAAAGATCAAGTAAAAACGTGATAATATCAAGTAATAACCTGATATTATCACGTTATTACTTAATAGTTATTATGAAATTTTGTGATACACCTGGAAATTGTTTTGTTTTGGACATCACAATGTTGAATGCATTTTTTTTTTTTTTTTTTTTTTTTTTTTTTTTTTGCAACTTTGTAAAAATAATAGTCAATTCATTATTTGTTGAATGCAACAAGTCCATAAGCCAATAGTTGGACTGGACTGAAGTAAATAAGAAAAAAAAAAAAAGAAGAAAAAAAATGCACATTGGAAATAGACAAATTGTACAAACTCTGGGCTTACTGTAAAAAAAATATGCTGAACTTAGCATTTAGGAATAATTTGTTTCTTATACGTATATTTATATTCCTATAATATATCTAAAAAAAAGAAAATAGTCCAGAGAGAGAGAAAGAAAAAAAAACTTTTTAAGCTTTAGCCCATAGAAACAGACATGTCAATAGCCCTTAAAGGAAGCGTGACTGACCACGTTCCAGCCCCATTCACTGGCGGGACAATAGTTTGCTGAGGCTGCAAAAAAAAGCATTTGAATGTGTCGGGAGCGTGTGTGTGTGTTGGTGGGTATCTCTTTTGAGAGGAGGTCTAGTATAAGAAGTCCCGCCCCCTTTCACCACTGCTCCTCTCTCCAGTGCACCAGATTGTGAATTTCCCAGGTGAATCTTAACATACGGCTCACTGTGTCTTCAGCTTTATCAAGAAACCATCGGGGGTCCCATTAGAAAGCATTGAACATGGGTGTGTGGGGTTGGGGGGGCACATTCCCTCACACACTCGCCAGGATAGGGCACCGAGCCATGCCCCAAAGGCCCCAGGGTGGAGACCTCTACTGAACAGGCCAAGGGAACGCAGCATAAGGATGGGATGTAGCCTTGTATTCTGGTGGCGTTGGTTGTTGTATGAGTGGATAATGGGTAGTGGGGGGTGCGTGTAACAGCTTGTCGAGTTCCCTTACTTGAGCGATTCATGAAAACTGTTGAATGGAGTAACAGTTGACGGCGTTCCAAGCAGGACATTGAAGATGGCTGTATAAAAGGTTTTGTGAGCTGATAGTTATAACATTGGCGCATTGAAGGGGGTAAATGATTACTCTTTAGGAGCTAAGGACCCAAGGATCACATCAATCTGAATTGTCTTTATATGGACACAGGGCTAGATAAATGTGCAATCAAACACTGGGAGTTGTAATAAGTTCATTACATTTCTCTAAAAATTACATTAACAATTCAGGCAAATTTGTTTATATGTGTTTTCTTTTGCACAAAAGGGCAAGGTGATGATTTTGACTTGAAAAAAAAATGAATGACTGAATCTGAATACAATACACAGCATGGTTCAAAACTCACAAAAGACAATTAAGCATAGTATGTCTCAACAATATATACATTTCACCTTTATTTTCAATATTGTATACATTCTACAACAAAACTGATGCGGGTATTTTACAGATTTGTATGATGAATGCAGCTGTTCATAATATTGAAACAGGTAATAACTGTAATTGCTCTCATTATGTAACAGTCAGCCTTAACTGTCAACAGTTCATATAAATGTTGGACCATACTTTGTCAGGTTTAGGGAAAAGTGTAGTGTAGAGTTTTAGGAGTAACTTTGCAGAATGTACATGAATTTACATGAGGGCACAAACCAGTTTTTGTCAGTCCCTCTTGTGGCAAAGAGCCAGCCCCTAAAGCCTCAGTGACTTCAGACTTGGACCACTGACCACTGGCGTGCCTTTAAGAGTCGGCTGTTGCTATGGCGAGTGCAGCAGTCCATAATTCAGTCACATATGTGTGAGAGAGGGTCCTGATGGTTACAAATGGAAATCTTGTCAGCACAAGAGGCCGGGCCATCTGTGATGCTCCAAACATGGGCTCAGCATGCACATGCCACGCTCACACAGGAGTGAAAGTATCTCCCCAGGGAAACAAAAACACAAGCTTTCACCATAGAGAGTGGGGGGCTTCAGAGACATCTAGTGGTCAAGCTATAGACTACAGGGATTTAACAAAAACAGAAAACTTTAAAATGTTAAAAGTGCACTGTGTAACTTTTTGAAGGTGAAAAGTCAACTGCACAATTCAGCAGAAATAAAAATCTAAAACCAAACTTTGTGACATTCTGAATGTGGATAAATATGTTGTATGCCAATGTGGCACAAAATAACAAAAAAAACTTTTCTATGGAAACACACAAGATTAACTGCTCCAAATGATGAAAAAAAACAAAAACCATCCATTTTGTGGTCATGTAAACCTGCTTAAAGTAAAGAGGCAGACTTATTATAATTTTATTTTAATTTTTTTGAGTGCAACACAGAAATCTAATTACAAAATCTTGCTTTTATTTAAGTCTAGTATTTGTCAAAGAGTTGTTTTGTTGGACGTGAATAATTTAGGGAAAAGATATAAAAACATATTGGAACAGTGAATTTTAGATTCTGCACCCAAATTCATGCTGCTCTGAATGCAGCACCCTTATGTTTTCTCACAGAGCCATGTAGGGCTGTAGGAAAAAAAATAACCTAGTTGTTCTTGTTGGGAAATGTGTCCTTTGAATTTCACTCAGCCAGTACCCATAGACAACCTCTCAGAAGACTAATAGGGCAATGTAGCGATGTATTACCAAAAAATAACAAAATAGTACTTAACATGGACCCAAAATGTCTACATCTAAATTGTGATGTTTGCACAAAACTTTAAAAAAAGATACAGAACAATCTCTGGTTACTTGTTATAGAGAAACCACTTTTAGGAAGAAATATAACCCATGACATAACTTAAACAAACTGTAAACTGAGCATATACAATGCTCTGTGCATCCAAACATACACAGACAATTCTACAAGGATTGCATGAGGAAGCAGGGCACTCAGGAAAGGCAATGTTTCACTGCAAACAAGCTCAAATTTACTGCTGAATAAGTACTTCTGTAGGATATAGAGGAGAGGCCCAAACTTTTTTCTAGGTCTCCCCAAAAAACATGATGTATGTTCTCTTTAAGTCGATTAATCAGCGCGCGTGCCACCCTGTTCCCCCCGGTAAGGATATAGACCCAACCTCTTCTAGTGAGGGAGCTACGAAGGAGAGTCAAAATATTTATAGATCCTCGTGCCGCCAACCATTTCTCTCCAGTGACATTCACTAACTCCTGCTTCAGCGAGCACAGTTTTGTCAGCTATCGCCAGGTAGATAAATAACCAAGTGTCCAATCAGATTTTAATTTATTTCTCCCCTTCCACAAGTCAAATATAAACATCAAGCAGCCCATTTTTGAAGGCCTAACCATGAATCATTCTCAGAAGAGGAGAACTTAAAAGTCACAGTGACCTTTTGGGGAGTCGTCTGAGACTATAGTGGCTTTTTCCTACTGTAGAGTTAGTAGTAGGTAGAGGAAGGGTGCGTTGCTATAGAAACACACAGGGGTATGTTTTGGTGAGAAACCAGACAAAGCAACATGTGACAGGATGTTCGTCCCACTACAGCTTTGACCTGTCGTCTACCCCAGAGACGAGAGGGATAGGGAGACACAGGGGACAGGAGAGATGGATGGAGTTGTATGAAGGAGGAAGTCCAGGAAAAGTTTGAGGAAATTTCACTATTTTTGCAAACACATTTTTGTTTTCGTTCCAAAAAAGAACCCAGCTTACATTTGTAAAGACTATCATTTTTGTCCATTTAAATACAGAATTCTGTCTCTACTATATGGCTGAATGTGTCAATACTGTCATATTTCCTAATTTGAAACAATTAGGGGGAAAACTAAAGTGCAAAGGCAAATAAGTTTGTCACCCACTGGTCCTGCCCACTTTAACTGGTGCTCCTCCCACAACCAGGAAACAATAGAGTCATAAAAAGAGCTGAAAGAGAGGGGTCAGGGTGGCAGAGAGACGAACTCTCGACCTTTGAGTTGGCCATGGGCTGCCACTGATTAAAAACAATACACTCAAGGACAGGACAGAGACAGCTAGCACAGATGAAGAACTAGTTTTAATTGTAGCTGGCTGCTAATGCTTTTTGTTTGGGAAAGATGGGTTTTGATTCCTGAGTAGTTCTTGTGGCTTTCTGCATTCTGAAGCCAGAAACACGGAAGAGAAAAAGCAATTTAAAGAGACATTTTTTTGCGCCAGTGCATGTGATAAGCAAACTAACAGATAAGCAAAGATTTGAGAAAAAGAAAACCAGGGGTACCCAAACTTTTTCACTGGTGTGCCAAAACTAGCTGTTTTTTTTTTTAATTGGCAACCAAAATGTGTTTAGTTGAAGCATGCTGAGGGCTTTGTTTTGCATTTTGAATTTTTTAAATTTGAGAAGAGATGAAGATTAAAGGAACTATACTTGATTTTTTTTTTTTACAACAATATAACTTAAAAACAATTTCCCCCTAGCATTGATGTCTTGTCAGTGTATCTATTCAGTATCTATTCCTGTCTATGTCTAATAAAATCCCGTTTGTGTCCAACTTTTTCTGTTGTTGTTTTTAGCATTGGGGCTAACTGTTGCTAGCATGGAGACTCACCTCGCTGGTAAGAGCTGTGAAAAAACATAAAATACATTATGATGAACAATTCTGAAGCTCAGAATGCATTAGCTAAGTGAGCAAATCATGCAGACTGAAGTAAGAAGTTTAAGATTAAATATTTCTGTTTGTTTACATTTTTAAGGATGCAAAAATCAGGTACAGTCCCTTTAAATTGTCTTTTAGAAGATTACATTTGTTGGTGTCTTTTGACAGTTTTTAAATTAAACAGATTGTTCTAACAAACCTCAGCACACCTAGTTTAAGTTTAGCTCCCAGGCCCCATTTTGAACACCATGTCACATCACAGTTGTGAGTTTGCTACACAAGGTTTCTGTTCCATTTCGTTTTGCTTTTTCACTCAGCCACGATCAGACAATGATGAGCAGGCACGAAATGCAACAAAACTCAAATAAAATGTCTAAAGACAGGCAGACTTCCCTGGAGGACAATGAATTCCTTTACTCAGAGGAATTCAACCTCTCAGAAGTTTTGGGGGAAACTGTCTCCAGTTCAGCTCACCTTCCTCAAACGTCTGAGGCCTCCAAGACTGATGAAGCCCAGAGCAGAGAGGAACTTTTGTTCAAAGAGCTGGAGGAGCTTCAGTTCCTCAGGGAAAGATAACGACAGGAAATTAACACAGAAGTGAACACCCAGGCAAACGGGACAGTGCCAAGCTACAGGAAATTATTTAAATGAACCAAAACCAGCTCAGCCAAGTGAAACTGCAGTTGTTAAGACAAACAGTACAGATAATTAAAGCTCACAAGGAAGAGCTCACCACAAAGAACAGAGAAATCCAGAAGACAAAAACCCAGCTAGAAAAAATGCAGGAGGAAAATCATCTGATCGCTAAACAGGCTTATCTCCACAAACTCCACATTGACTCCAGTGATGCCATTGTTGACAGACTCAAACAATAGCTGAAAAGCAACACAAGAAAGACTCATACCAAAAAGACAAACAGACCACAGCTAAACTTAAGGAGGTGAAGCCATGATGAGGTGTGAGGGTCTAAAGCAGCAGCATTCCAACAGAAACTTCAGAGCTCTGAAGAAGAGCTCTTGCTGCAGGTTCAGAGGAACAGTGCAGTGGAGCAGGCACTGAGCACAACAACAGAACAGTACACATGTTGGAGGAGAGATGCCTCACACTGGAACAAGAGTTGCAGGAAGAGAGAAAGAAGAAAAAGAGGAGGTTGCAGGAAACTCCTGTCCAGCGCCTCCTGAGCATAAATAAATAAGCATGAAAACAAAACTGAAAAAGTTCAAGTTTCTTTGACAAATGTTCTTTAAAGGCTCTGATGCAGATCCTCTTGACACATTGATTGGCCAAAATTTATAAAATGTGTATTGAAAAATGCAAGAATGACGTCATTCCCCCTCAGGAAATGACAGCATTACATGTTCAAAAGTTTTCTGAGGGAAGACCCCAAATCCCTCCACCACCTGCACTATGCAGTTCATAAAATATCACCTATGCTTTACTTGTTTACTTATTTATATTTTTGCTTTATTATTTTTTCCTCTCTCTTTCAAACTCAGTTTAAATGACAATTTCCCAACGTGCAAGCTGATAAAAAGGGTAATGTTTATTGTGAAAAATGTCTCATATTGTTTGAAAATTCATTCAGATTTAGTTGTTCAGTTTTCTTGCACTATGAGAACACGTTGCAATATTGTATGACTAATTTTCAAGTAAGTTAACTGTGCTTCAAAAGGAAAAAAGCCATTTTAGTTCTTACACTAACATCAATATCAGGTATTGGCAAAACACTTCTGAAAAGAAGTCCATGCTGCTGCTACATGTTTTATGTCAATGCATGGCAAAGTGTAAAACAGGTGTTGACCTCTTAACAAAAGTTACTTAAAGAAATAAATAAAACATCAAAATTATTATAAAATCTATGCTTAACAAATTAATTCAGCAATGGAAAAAAGACTTCCCAGTTGGCAAAAAGCCGGAAAAACCCTTAACTTTCAAACCAGTAAGGTCAGTTAATGAACCCATTCTCAATTTAAGCACACACGCCTGCTGAAAAGTCTACGTGTATGGGTATGCATGGGCAAGAAATGTGCGTGGCGTGGTCAGATTTTTCTTGGCTTAAGCCAAAGCTGTCAATGTATGTACATTAGTTAGTGTTATGTATTTAAAACATTCTTACATAAGTATGAAAAAATAACAATTCTACATGAATAAAATGCAAAAGTATAATGTAATTTGAACATTACATTATACTCTATTTCTTAGAGTGTAATGAATGTTTTATACATTAAGCATAATATTTATTTAGGGCTCTGTATTGATTGCCAGTGCTAAGATTTGTGAGCTTTATTTTAATATTGTCAGCTCAATAAAGAAACTATTAAAAGTGCAAAAACTGTGGTTTGTCATTCGATGGATTGATTATTTGGAGTTTTTTGTAAAATCATTCCAATCTCGCTTGTTTTCATCTTACTCAAAAGCATTAACAAAGTGAATCATGAGAAGGCCTCCTCGTCCTCTGCTCAGTTTGATCACCTCAGATATGTATGATGACCAACAAAACGTATTATACACTTTAGCACAATTCTTGCACTGATGATTAGAAATTTATGAGAACAATTTCTCACCATTTCATCGGAACGATTTTACCACTTTTTATCCTGAAAAATACACAGCAGTGATATCAAATTACTTTCTGCAAGTTGAAAATTGTACAAATGCATACAGTATGTGTGTTTATTTACTATGATCATTGGTATTATTTCGGGAGTGTTTGGGCATAGGAAGTCTTTTGGAAGTTTTGGAAAATAATTACCCCAGACAACTCCCCCACATCTTCTTGGCCTCCACCAGCCTGGACTGTCTAGCTAGAGTGTTCCACAAAAGACACGTCCCACCATCTCGAGGAGAGAGTGGGCTCATCCCGCTAATCCCAGTACGACAGGGCACCTCTTCACTGGAGAGGGCCAAATCCACTGATCCCTTCTTCGCTCCTCTTCAGAAAGAGTCCAGGGTTCTCTCCAGGACAGACGCAGCGGGACATGGGGACAAAAATCTCGGGGGGCAGCGTTCTCTAGCACACCACCCTGTTGTTTTACAAAGATAAAGACCGTTATGCAAATGTGTGTGGATTACATATATAACATGGCAACAGATGTTATGTTTCAAGTGATAAGCAAGGCACTAATCTTCAAGAAATGTCATTGCTCTTGTAATCCTTAGTGTGGGATTGATAAGGGTTTCAATTTTAATAGCGTAAATATTAAAACAAATGTGAATTTGCATTGTCCATGTTAATGGAAATATTTCAAATACACATTTTGGAGTGACAAGTAACAAGCAGGAAGGCAGATTATGACAAAAATAGAGCACTTGTCCACCAACCATGGTTCATTTCCCACCTGAACCTAGTTCTGTTGTTATGTTTTAAGGCAAGACACTTTACTATGCCAGTTTTATAATAGCCAACATTGTTGGTGTGTATTGATACATTCTCACAAATATTTATAAATTATTACTATAAAGGAAATACTGTAATATTGAAATGCATTGGATGTATGGAAATGTTTTACTTTTAAAGGATTCCGTGATATAGATACATTTGAATGATATAGACAGATTTGTATTTGCCTAATAATAATGCGCAAGCTACTTTTAGTCAGACATAACTTATTAAATTGTTACATCAACACTGTTTTGCCTTTGATTGCCAAACATCATCATGGATACAACCACAACTATGGTGGAATTTCCCCACAGTGGGACAAATAAAGGACATCTTATCATTTGTTGCAGAATCTGATCCTAAAAAAGGTATTTATTGTGCTCTGAATAAAATGAAATATTCAAAAGATACTGTCTGCCTCTAAGAGACATGCATAGAAATAAATAACTAACTGGACAGGTGCAACTTTTCTTCTTTTAATGTTCACTTTTGATGGGCTTGTTTGTTTATTGTTGTTTTTTTATATATATATACATATTCGTTTAAGCTGTAAACTGTGACATCCTGTACCTGAATAACACTTAAAAACTGCACATAAATAAAAAAAGTATAATCAATGCAGTATCCATCACTGTGCCATCATACTAAACCATGCAGGAAAATTGCTCCTTGCCACTTGCTTTATTGAGTTATTCTTTGGTAAATTCCTGTCCCTTGCTGTGCTCAGACATATGCATATGAGCTACAAATTGCCTAGATCCTTCTCCATGGTTATGCAGGGCGTGCGTGTGCATGCCAGTGCCCGGTGCGGGCGTGCGGGGCGTGGAGTGTGCGCCTGTATTCAGCCTGTCCTAGCAGCTAATGAGCGGCACCCACCTCTCCTCTCCTCTTGGGTACCCTGACACCTCTCCTCTGCGGGGCTGGAGGGGCTGCAGCGCTCCTGTTTTCTCATGCTAATCATCCTCTTTGTCGTGGGATGGATAATCCTGCACGGGCTTTGTGTGGGGGGCCCCCTAAGAGAGCCCCACTGGGTCGACCCTGCTTCATGCTACGAGCCACAAAGAAGACGGGACACCCCATTTTATCCCGCTGCAACCATAAACAGAAATAATATATAAGAATCTTTCAAGTTTTACTGACTGTTCATTCTGACTGAATTCTGTATATAATGGATGAAAATCAACATGTAGTTCGGAGAATGCAATGGTTCGGGCAGATTTGAGCAAAGTAGTAGTTTTAGTAATGCAGAAGAGGAAACTGTAGCCCTCCACAAATGTGTTGTATACCTTCCATGTTTATTTCTATACTGACAATAGTCACTTTAAGAAAGTGGAGTCTAAATATGGTTCCCTCTAGCTCACCAAAAACACATATTCAGCAAGTTTCTGCAAGCCACCTCATATCTGGGTCATACAGTCTCAATATATATGCTGTTATTTTTTGTGCAACATTTTTAATTAAAACCTACTATAGTTTAAAGGTCAGACAATGTGTTACTTTAATTCAACCATTCAGACAGAGAAAACTAGAAGCAGCGTCAGAGCTTCTGCAAAGAACATGGCCATGACTGGCTGATAACTTCGTTTTGGAGGGCAAGATATTAGTTGAAAACCCTGCCTTTTCTACTCCAGAGTCTAACCGTATAGTTTGTGTAAAGAATTGACTAGACATATTATTTTAAAAAGCATCAAAACTTGCTATCATGCTATTCTGTGTAGGGAGTGGAATCGTAAGATCATCAATTATGCACTGAGTGACCCTTTTGGAAGCATCCCAACATTCCTGATCTCTCGTATGGAAGATGGCTGTGGGGCTGTGATGGCTGAGGGCAGAGTGTAGCGTCAGTTCAGCTGAATATCTGCCGGGTTCGAGAGGAGCTACAGATAGTAGAGCAGAAAGAGAGAGCTGACAGGCTGCCACAGGTTTCTCTGTTTCACTGTAAAGAGAATGCAGAATATATAATGAGGCTGGGCACTCAGTCCTCAGCTTCTGTACCCTGATCATGATCGAATGATTTTTTTTTTGTCTATGCAACCCATTGTCAAGAGTTCTTGATTTCAGATAATACTTGGTATTGCTACTTTCTCTTTACATCAGCAAGAAAAACAGCAACAAAAATGAGATTGAGACCTTGTTCCTGTTATGTCATGAATGTTTGTTGTCATATTTATTTATTTATTACAATTATTCTTAGGGTCTTTATGTTTCATCATTAAATAATCCACATTATCATTAGGTTATTTTGTACACAGTGCATCCACCAATATTCAAGATGGCGGCTCATGTTTTGATTATCCACCAGTACTTTGGTTAGATCTGAGGGGAAATTGACAAAGTGATGTGAGGTCCCTCTGAAGGAATGAATGTGCCCCAGTGGGTCATGATCCGGGGGGAGTCTCCGGCTCTGTGGCCCAGTGTGAAGAGGCAAAGACGGGGATTGTGATCGTCTACCACGGATGGGACACAGCCAAATGTCTGTCTGAGGACACACACGGACATTTTTGTTCCGCAAACAAGCAGGCGCTGGAAATCCCACTGCTTTCCTCCAATAATCCTCATTGGGTATTCTGATGGAGTTGTGCTGTGGACACCAAGTTGACAGACAGCGTTAGAGAGTAAAAGAGGAACTGAGGGAGGACACAAAAGCTCCACTTCTCTGGTCCTGATTGGTCCCTGGTAGAGGGGCTATTCTCTGCTGGTTTTTGCTAATTGGCCACCCAAGCATTGAGATCAACTCAAAATATGTGCAACTGCCCATGTTTCTATATGAGCATGGCGGCTGGTCTGCTCTCGTGTACCTTGTTCTGCCAATGCTAGAGGCTAGTTGCCATGGTGAAAAGACCGTTTTAAAGTGGAAAAATTAATAATAACAATAAAAAAAAATAAGTCAGAAGAATAAAAGGTCTTTCATTACAGTACAAATCATTTCACGGCAACAACGCAAGCAGCTTGCAAAATTTATTTGGAAAGCATTACAGAAGTACATAAAGCATTCTTTAGGGCCCCAAAATGTGGCAAATGAATGCATTTAATGAAGAGCAAAATTTCCAGAAGTGGTTGCTGATAAATTCACAGAATTTGGTTACCTTTGGGCCTGACCACTACGTCACACTGCTATTTCAAAAGGACACACTTTTCCCCACACTGCTGTGACATATTTCCTTAAAATTGACATTTAGAGAAAGCCCAACCCCTAACCCCATATGTTTGATTGTGATCAATGGCAGCTGATCTCATTATTTAATTATCTTATTAGGTGTGGTGGAATTCTACCACATCTCCTAAAGGTTTTGTTCTGGTTTGCCTTCCTCAAATAGAAGGTAATTTGATTGTCTGGGGGGTCCATCTGGACCTATAGCTACTTGTTTCACCCTGACTGACTGCTACCAGACTGAGGCTTTGGTGTTTCTTTAAAGCGATGACAAACTTCCCTATCCGCCCTTCCTTTAAACCCCCCAAAGACACCGTGAATCTGGTTAGGCCAAAAAGAATAGTCCTGCCGAACAATGAGCAGTCATGATGGAAAAAGTAGAGGTGGTGGTGACAGAGGTTGCGTGTGTGTGTGTGTGTATGTGTGTGGAAAGGAGTGAGGGGGTAGCATCAAGTGACCCACAAAAAAACTATCAAACAAAACTCTGAGGGCTTCACAATGGCATGGGCCTGCTCTTTTCTACACTATACGCCACTGGTGAGGCAAGATAAGGGAATTCCACAATACGGCGAAAACGGCTTGAAAGCAAGGCCAGGGGTTGCTGCTTTTGTAGATATTCAAGACTGTTCTTTTAAATCCAAACGCTCTCAATGCATTACAGCTTGTGTGTTTCTGGAAGAAAGCGTCACTTTGTAGGACAAGGTCGCCCCGCGTTGCCAAAGATCTCTCTATGCAGATGATGTGGAGATTAAGGCCTTTCCAACCATGGGCTAAACTTCTCAGCAACAGCAATAATTCAAGCAGTTACTACAATGGCAAATAGTGCAGCTGTCTGAATTTAGAAAGACTGAAGTTCTTAATAGAGTTGTGTTTCCAAAGTATGGTAATGATATAACCTCATTATGCCTAAAATCTTTTTCTTCCCAGCAGATATCTGGTTAATGTATCTATTAGGTAAAAATCAGCCTGCATTGCTCTGACCTAATAGTTTAATGTTCTGTTTGTTCACTAAATACCATGAAGTTGTGTTGTTGTTGTTGTTGTTGTTGTTGTTGTTGTTGTTGTTGGATAAACATATGTGTTACATACATATTATGTACATTTTCTAATTGGACTCACTCACAAAAATCATTATGCTCAGGTCATACATTCATACAGATGCATACATGCCACTGGTTGTTGTAGGTCTCAGTTTGGTTGAGGTAAACTCTGGTGCGGTTCGAATGCATATGTGAACGCCAAGCAAATTGCAGGCCGCTTCAAAAGCAGCAAGAGGACTACAGTGCAGAGCATTAGGTAAATACAACCAACATAAATGCACACCTTTCTGGAGCTAATAAGCAAAGCCTTAGCAGAATTGTTGCCCTGTTGTCAGGCGGTGGTGTAATAGGAAATAAATAAAATGGTTAATAAATGTAAATCCAAATTAGGCCAACTTGGATGGATCAAGTGTGCCCTCTCTTGATCACACTTCAAACAGAGCACTTATAGCCCTGTTCCCAACACAGTCTCACTAGAGGGCGTACTTTTACCACGACACAAAAACAGCGTATTTTGACCACGACTTCAAAGCTGTTTTTAGTACTTATGTTACGCCGTACATTTAGCACGATATGAAAAAGCGTAAAAATGACACGAGATTTCACAGAGTCAAAAAAACACGAGTTTTGGTTGCAGCCACGTGGGGACGTTTTCTTCAAGTGAAACGGGTAAGTTCAGGCATAAAGTTACTAAAATGGGTAAGATTAGGTCTGGGGCTTGGGGCAGGTTAAGATTAGAATCAGGATTTGGTTAATATTCATAAATAAGAACACGTCTTAACAACCACCATTGAAATGAATGGGGACTGTGACGCATACTATAATTACGCAGGACAGTCGTGGACTCGTGCTAATCATACCTCATTTACATATTGTGTAATGTCGTGGTACGCTTTCTTGTGAGATCGGGCTCCTGTTCTTCAGTTTTATTTTGGAAAAAAAAGGGAACTTCTGGACAGATTGGGTCTTTCGGTATGAAAAGGTCGTTGACAACGCCATTTTGTTTGCATTTCCCTGCGGAAAGGAAGTTGCATTGAATTGACCAATAGATGTTTCTCGTTCAGGATTGTTTGTCTTGTTTCCTTCCGTGGTTTTGGTCAGAGTGCCACCACATGTTACGAAGAGGACAAGCTTCTCAAAAGGCTTAGTTTGTTTGACCAAAAGAGCAGTGTGAAAGCGAACCGCTCCAGTTGAAAATGTTGACAATGTTTCAATTTTGGTCCCCAATCAAACCGAGTCTACTGGACTAATAAACTTAGAGTCATCTCGCAGTGATAAAAATCTTAAGAAGAGTGTCTGCAGGTAGAGTTTCAGAAGAAGGGGCAAAATCACGTTAGACAAGGCAAAACATATCACTCTTGTTGCACTGGGCCAAGTAACTGTCTCCATAACATTAGAATTGAGTGGGCACACATTCCTAAATCAAACTAGGTCTGTGAGACTAGAAAGACTGCGGCATCATTACATCTGTCAAAGTAGACTGATAGATCTTCTAGACCTCATCATGACCTGTTCAGCATACTTTTGTGTTGAACTTATGTCTGTTAAGTTATATCTCTGTACAGAACAATGGACTTTCACAAACAATCAATTGTCATACATACAAATAAATAAAAAGGTTTTGCGAAAGTATTTTAGAATAGATGAGTTTCAATTACATCCAAACCATGGATTTTATTTCATCAGGAAGTTTCATTGAGATTTAGATCTGAAAAGAATCTGGAAACCACAGATGTCAGTGAAAGGATCACAAGTATTAATGTAATTTGATGAGTCAATAGAGAGATTTTTTGTTTATCAACACCGGAGATGCGCGCGCACCCCGCCTGTAGAAAGAGCCTCCGCACATAGACACAAACAGTGGAAACAAGTCAAAAAAGCTCCGTTGTCAGCTAACGTCAAGATCTATCACTTTGTGAAAACAAAAGTTATGCTGCTAAGTTAACATTTATGGATGAAATTCGATCCTAGGATCTTAGAAGTTACTTTCAGGTAAGTGAGAAAAACACGAGAAAAACGCTGTCTGAAGCTTCAGGAGACAGACGTCTGTCATACCAGTTCATACCTGATGAAAGCAGCTAGCTGTCGTCCTGTTTTGTTGTTTAATTGGAACAAGTTTCCCAATGTAAACAAATGGACAGGCGCGCTTTCTGCATGACGCATGCGCAGTAGGGCAGAGAGTGACGTCGACCGAAAATCCCTCTATAGATTATATGAAATGGTTTTGTTAATTGGGGTAGCTTTTTCAGTTGTAAATTAGTCAACTTTGTGCTTTCCACTAAAAAGTAATAGTCACACGCAGCACTTTGTGAAAAAATGAGACCGCTGTGCACTATCTGAACTGAATAATAAAGAATTTCAGTTCTAATCTGGAGCCAAATGCAGCGTTCTGATTGGCTGTGCTTGGGGTGGTCACTCCAGTTTCACTTTGTTGTTTGTTAAAAGACATTTATAAGCTACAACTGCATCCAAAATGAATACATGTCAATATTAACCATGTGTCGAAAGATTTCTGAGAGGAAGTTGTCAGATTTCATACCTAAATTGTGTTTGCAGTGTGAAAATCAGCTATCCCACCTTTAAAGTTGGTCAGGTGTGAATTATAAATTATGTCACCAACTAGTGATAGCTATGCAAAATGTGAAACATAAAATCTGATTAATCTCAGAATTGTGTCCGAATAAACAATATTACCCACAAATGAAACTTCTTGGAAGAAGCAATATGAAATAATTTTAAAATGATTTGTTAATTTGACTATACAAAATATCACTGATGAAAGTGACCGTCAGCGACATCTTTATGAATAACACTAGGTCTCTGCTTATCTCAACGTTTGGGGCAGAAGGGTCTTTACTCAGGAGCAGGGCTGCTCAAATATTCACTATTTGCACAGCGTACAACTTCCCAGTCAGCGCGGATTAAGCAAACAATACTCGCTGCCCCCTACACCCCCCTGTCAAAAAAACTCCATCCAAATTAGTCTTTCTTTGGCCAGTTATAAAGACCTGTGTATGAATGAGAGCCTCTGTTAGTGCACTAGAGATAACACACGCTCTCTCTGAGTAATCTGTTTTTTCTCAGCTTCTGATTGGCTAGAACTGATTTATCTGCATTGTGATTGGACAGGAGTGTAACTGACCATGGCCGATTTGACACCTGCCCAACTGTTGGCCTGTGTAGAGCCTGTGTGAAGTCCAGAGATATGTGGATATAGCAGAGATGGAAACCTGCAAACTCCTGATTAGATTTTGGTCAATGGGGCACACACTATACACACTGCATTCATTTCCACTTTTATGCAGCTGTTTTTTTAACCCAGAAAAAGTCCAGGAGATTTTAAGGACCCTTGACCATTGAAAAGATAGAATATATTGTTTTATATTGTTTATAACTATGGCAACAGTACTAATTATTGATCCCTCTGCTTGGAGGCAAACACCATAATCCAATGAGCCTCAGAACAACAAACCTCTACACACGTTTGCATATTTCGATAACCATTGTGTGGTTGGTAAGTGTTTTCCATCAGAGGGCCTGTTTAAAATGTAACACTCTTTAGTGCAGACAAGACAGTTCACCAAGTGCATTTTTTGGATTTGTAGGAATATATATTTTTGTAAGAATTGTCATACTTAACTACATGCTTTACCCTACCTTTATAAAGACTATTAGTTTTGTCTCATCAGGTGACCGGTCTGTAATAAACCAAATATGGCTGCTTACAGAGAAAAAAGAGGGGACAAATGATCACAGTCACAGCTTTCTGCTAAATCAGTTGAAGTGAAAAATAAGCAGTTTGTCCCTAAAATAAACAAACCTAATGCATGATTGTGTCTGAGTTTGACTCAAAGCATGAAGGAGGAAGTGATGACCGGACTGATATCCTTCTGTTTTAAATGTACGTCATTAGGCAACTTTTAGTCAGTGCGTGCTCAACAGCCCATTTGTGGTGATAAATACCAGCTTTACTGGAAAGAATGATTGACAAAGATTATTAACATGGAATAAAAATATAAAAGAATTAATAAATTACTATGGTCCAAAAGTATCAAATAAAACATAAACAGCTTGATAAGCTTTGCATTTACTTGTCTTTATTGAATTTCAAAATGCATAGTTTAAACATAAATTTGATTTATTGCATTCAGTCTTTGAGCCATTCAAGGTCATGCAAAACGCTCAAGACAGAGGCCTGCAGCAAATTCCTCAAAGTCAAATAAATTGCTCTATGCCCGCCTCAAATCACTAAACAGGAGAAATAAAACAGCAATATTGTAATATTTCATCATGACAGAAGTGAGTGGAGAGTGGGTCTTTTCTGAGCGCACCTGTGATGTACAAATTACAACAGTAGCATGAAAAAGGAAACAAGAGATCAAATGTTATCTGAAAACAACTTTGTAGCATTCAAAACACATGGAGCAAGCGATAAAATGAGTTACGGCTATAGTAACTCAATGAAAAACAATGTCAGTCAAGAATATTTGTAGCATCTCCGATGTTAAGCTTAGATGTAGATTTGTGTCACAAAACAAAGCCTATTGCAAGTAGTCCATAGTAAAATTACACAATTAAGACAAATAATTGTACGTCAAAATCATAATGAAGATCACAACTGATCTCCTAATACCATTTGGTCACGAGATGTGTGAAACGAGTGAGAAGCTGCAGTTACATCACAGTGAAGCAGGTAGTTGGATGGATGCATGTGTGTGCTTGTCTGCAGAGAAAGGTAACACGGCGACACCAAGAATGTTTAATTAAATTCTGGAAAAAGCCCTGTGTGCTTGTGCTCTAAATGGCCCTCAAGCTCAAAGGCAGGATTAGCACAGAGCACGGACAGTTCCACAGCTCATTACGACATAAAGGAAAAGAGAGGGACATAGAGCAAAAATCATGGATGTACAGAAAGTTACTGTGATGGGATCAGATTTGGGTCGTGGCATATTTTTTCCTCGTATTGCAGTTTTTCATTTTTTCTGTTCTTGTAAATGGCTAGCATGAGAGGATTTATGTGTCATTTATATCTTTGTGGGATGCAAAGTAAGCAGATTTGTTAGAGCTCTGGCTTCCCAACACACAGATCATGGGCTTGATTGCTGGGTCAAGCCAAGTCTGACAATCACTCTGGGTGAAGTTTGCATGTTCTCCCTGTTACTGTGGCTTCGATCACTACTTTGCATCCCTGCATCCCTCCCACCTGCAAAAACAGCTGGCAAATTTCTCCTAGTGAATGAACAGGAGAGTCAATGGTTGTATGTGTCTAAGCCTGTGACAAGTTGGCCACTGTCAGGGATGTTTTCCCCCTCTAACAAGAACAAGCAGTAGAAATAAATTATTTCTGTGTTCTTTCCAATTTGTAAAACTCTTATGTACATCTAGCCCTACAACATGACAACAATGCATATGTGAAGCTAATAAAGCAATACTTGCAGGATTCATATTACAATTTTACTGATTTATGAAAGTTTTAGTTGTATTGATGCAGGATAAAGCAAATCTAGTGCTGTGTTTTATCCCTTTCCTTGACTCTGTGGTAACTGGATGTGGTTCTAAAGAGTTCCACTCAAACAGACTCTGTTTGTCATTATAATACTATAATAAAGACATATGCTGGGTGAAATATGCCAGATGAAAATATATTTTCTTTAATGGTTCTGAAGCTTCCAACCTCCAGGCTAGAGTAATTACTTTATCCAATACAATATTGTATAATCAGCCATGTGGGTCTGATCAAGCGTCTAATAACAAAGCATTTTTATTTTGATTGCTTGAAGACGGCTAGACATGGCCTTGATGGAGTGGACTGAAATGGTGCAAGTGGGATTTAAAGCTCTCAGCAGAGACAGGCAGACAGGCTCCCTCCACATGGGCCCTCAAAGTGTAGGAGCAGTTTGATCATCCTGCTGGCTTAAGCCTCAAACATATTTGACCAGGCTACTACACATCGTACAGGTCAATCACGGCAGGAGAGCAGCAATACAAGCACATGGAGGATTTCCTATGGAGCACTGAAGAAATCCAATGCACACAAAGTGACTGCTGGTTCATTGTAAATCAGTCGCGTTAAGGACATCAGCGTGTGTAAGTTGACATTCCAGTGGAGAGCCAAGTGCATTCTACACAGACAAGACTAATGAAGTGGTTGCCTGTTTTGGTGCTTAAGGCAAGTAAACCAAATACAGACTTGTTGACTGGTGTATTATGGCCGACCAGTAATCAGAGGGAAACAGTTGAAGTTGTTGTCCTTTACAGCAGGTCACAATTAAACCTGATTCATGTTTAAGTTGTTCCTTGAGTAATGTGTGGTATACTCAAAGACAATGCTCAAATCAAATACACAGTAATGCAACATAAACCTAAGCAATTAGTTCACAAGCAATTTTGGAAGATTCGTTTGGAAAGTACTTACTTATTTTAGTTACTAAGCACAAGTTGCCACCAAGACTGAATTTATTAAACAAAAAATAATGTTTACTCCCTGCACAGACGATGTGCATGGACTGACATCATTTTTTTTTATACAGTTATGACATGACCTGGTTAGAATACCTTACCCGAAAACCCTGAACTTAACCAAATGACCTGCTTCTAAACCTAAACCTAATTGAAAAACTTAGATTTTGAAACTAAATAACAAAATACAAACAAGTACAATAGATGAACTATAAATGCAAAGGGATACTGTGTGGATGGGAGCTAATTAGGCTTGACCGACATATGTAACCAGGTGTTCGAACTATTGGTCACTTGATCAATCAAGTTATCAGAATTTTTTCTAGCCATACATGTAAATGTGCTCACTGTTTTGAAGAGACATTTTGATCTTCTGGCCATCTTCTTCCAGTGGATGTTAGTGAAGATTATTAGAAGTAGAAAGGTTAGTGCAAAGTCAAAATGGCAAGGCTACCACAACATGAATTAACACTCATTAGAATTGATAAGAAAAAACTGACTTGAGAAATGCTGCACTTGGCACGTCTTTTGCCCATCACTCGTGGATCAATGACAGCGCTGAAGCTAAGGACAGGTTATCTGTGTGTATCTATGTTCATATCAGCACATCTGCACAGAGCTGTTTGTCAGTCTGCCTGCAGGGTTAAAACAGAGGGTCATGGGGTCAAAGGTCATGATCACCTACCAACCTATGAGCAAGTGCATTGAGAAAAAAACCTGAGAAAGGATTACTCAAACGTTTGAAAAAGATATTTTTTGATAAGAACAGATAATGTGGCAAGTTTAAATTGGATTAGACCTAAGTTTTATTTTGCATGAAACAAGCCTGGCTTTGACTTTGAGTATGACTAAGAGCTCTTTGTATTATTTCTAAACATATACTATAAGTGGTCTCAGTCATTTGTAGATTTTGATGGCAGTTTCTTAGAATTTTGTCATGTTTTGACAGATTGGTCACTTTAAAAGAAACTCAGAAATCTGCATTTTGTCCTGGGTGACATCCAACGTGTGTATGTGAACCCACTCTACACATGAACACTCACACAGAAGGCAGCCAAAAGTGGATGTGCCTCTTGCAATGGCTTGGGGGATTTGGGTATAAATGAGTAGAGTGTGGGTGCATTAATGAATAACACACAGAGCCCTTACTTTAAACAATGACCCTCTCTCTGTGTCCTCCCGTCCTCTGGCGCATCCTTCCTCTCACCACCACATTTCAAGGCAGAGCAAAGCGACTTCTTCATTTGGAGTGTGAGACAATGTGGCAACCCCGGCTGCCTTTGTGCCGCTGACACCCCGCCGCGGCACAATATGGCCCTGTCAGGGATCAGTGGCACCACACAATGGCCATTTACCCACGGGGCCAGCGAGGAGGGCCCCCGGAGGCAGAGACGAGACGGGCCATTTCACAACATACTGCAGCATGTGTACAGCCTCAGCTAAACCAGAAGCAACAAGATCAGATAGAAGATTATGGATGAGATAAAAAAAAAATGGGGGAAATGGTTGTTTAGGGGAATATGATCTTTGTAGCAATAGTAGTTAAAGCAGTATTAGAGGTTTTAGTAGTTGTGAAAAAAAAAAGTGCATAAAAGTTGCTATTTGAAACCAGCAGTTAACAGTCTGGATGCCCATAGATTGTATTCATGCTTGTTTGTGATGACATCATAAGAAGGATTGATGATGGGCACTTTTTCCTATTAACTCTTTATGCTCCAGGGTTGTTCCTTTCAAATACAATCCAGTAAATTGAGAATTCTGGAGGATCTGAGCTGATATCTTTTTGAATAATTTAATGCAACTGCTCGTATTAAGGTGAGTCTGGATTTTTCCAAGCTACTGAAGCTTATCAGAACTAGAGAACCTGATGTCTGGACATGGAGAATAGAAAAACTTGGTGCATATTTTTTTAGTGAACAATTACAAACACTTTGAAACATTTAAAAGGTAATTTCACAAACTTTAATCACTAGATTTGTATTAATTACTAGACTACAACAAACGGCAAAAATAATTAATTATATTTAGTGTTACCAGCAGCCAGAGAACTTGTTTATGTTAAATAACTTGAAAACTTGAGTCATATGTTATAATTAGTTTATTCTCTGCGTCTTACACCGGATAGAGTAAAATATCCCAGTGCTGTTTTTTTTCTATCTGTGAGCATGACCAACTACAAAGGAGACATAACTGAATGCAGAATAAACAGAGCTTGTGCCAGCAATTGAAGAAAAGGGATGACACCCAGCCAAGGGGGGTGCATCTCTCATGGGATGTCCCACAGCCAACACAGAGAAGCTTTGAGGGTGGGGCCGGGGAGTCTTGGAGCTGAACTTGGATGCTTGATCAGAGACCAGCATAATGTCGCCTCTGAGCAAACACAAACAGGCCCTGAAGAAGAAGAGGTGGATTTTCACCTTCACTGCTTCACCCATTAACCTCTGCCTTTTCTCAGTGAGAGCTGTGGGTGGACAGCAGTGGACAACAGAGGGGCCTGGGGTGGGGTTGGGCCGCAGAGGTGGCGACCCTAGAGGCCTCCAAAGACACAAGGGCAAAGGGTGGAGGGACAGAGGCTGGACTTGGGTCAACGAGTCCTCTAAACTTCGCCATCCGTCTCCCACGTCAGCTCTTGACACGGTGCAGAAGGTTTGGACTAAACAGGTTATGTTCAAACAGACTGAGAGAGCGTGACTTTCATGTGGTGGGAAAGAGACGGCAAAGAGAAGACATGACCTTATGGCCTTCGTTGATTAGATTGTTAGAAGGTGACAGGATCATAAGCAAATATGTAGTGGAATTATAGATCAGCACTGAAACCACTTGTTATATCACCTTTGCACAAAAACACAGTATTTAGATCTTGTTTCTCAGCTAAGGTGAGACAGTCAGGTAAAAAGTAAAAATTTAAAATTTAATTTAAAACTATCAACCTTTAAGACACAAATATAACATTTTTCATTAACTATTTTTGTTTGTTTGTTTGTTTGTTTGTTTGTTTGTTTGTTTGTTTGTTTGTTTGTATTGGTTAATTTGTATTGGTTAAGTTTTTAAAGAAATATTTTGGGTACCTCTGTTAGTTTTTAAGATGGACTTTAGCATTTAAGCCCACCCAAAGTAAAGATACATTTTTTATTATTCATTAAGTGCATCAAAAACATATGAATTACAAAAACTTGTTAGTGCACATTTAAAAGTTTTTCACATTTTATTATTCCTGTTAAAAGCTTGTAATGTGTTTTGGTCACCTCAGAACAGTAATGCACATTTAACTGTCAAACACATCAGAGGACACAACAAAACAGAACTTATTTCTAACTTAGTAGATGCTTAAAAAATGTTTTTGAATGGTGCCATGGCCATGACCTCAATGAACTCAGTCATCAAAATTATTGCATTACATTGTACTTGTCAGGCATGAAAACACAAGTTAGGAGGAGCATGAAGGTAGTGCCTGGATAACAAACCCTGCAGAGATATAGAGCAGCGCATGTGTGAAGACATACACCCACATATATTGGCAAAAGACACAAGTTTACAAAACAATACTTGGAAGTCTAACTTGCAGCTCTAAAGTGATAATAAACTGAAATACTGTAATTGGCAAAGACTAATAGAGGCTTTCTTTCGCTTCTGTTTATTTTTCTTTGTATTATGCAGTATGAGTTTGGCACACCTAAAAATAATTGGTGGTATGACACTGAAGTCATCCATACCAACAACCTTTTTAACCACTTTAAACTGGTAAGATAAAAATGCCAGTTTTGGGGTTTATGTACTAAACATATGAAGGTGGACATGAAGCTTAAATGTAAAAAATTGTATATTTTTGATTCAAATATCAAATAATCAGTCTAACAATGTTCAGTTCCTCGTTCCTCGTGTGCCCTGCGATGTGGCTGTGCCGTGCTTACGGACCAAACGGTTGCGCTCACCTTAGTTGGGGGTCATCCTGCTTCTGATTAACTGGGTCAGTGCTCACTATTTTCAGCCCCTCTCTGACAGGGAGATGCATTAGTAATCTGGGAGTGTATTCCGGGTTTAGAAGGGGAGAGAGGAGAAAAGTGCTGTGCCGGGGGTTTGTGTGCGTGTACCCCTCTATACCTGGCTCCCAGTGGTGGGGCTCATATGTGATGGAGCCAGTGTCTGCAGCTCACATCTATAGTTCATGTAGTCATCTGGGGCTCAGGGGTGGGACCTGGGTGCCCCCTTTATGTTGCAACAGCCAGGAAGATCTTGCAACATGGCTTTGTATAGTTTTATGACTATATTTTTGTTTTACTGTGTACATAAAGGTAAGACTGAAAATCACAATAAACACAAAAACAAACAAAAGTAACTGAAGTAAGATGATGTTTGTTTTTGTTTTTTCCCCTACTGTTATAAAGTTCAACCTGGAAAAATGATTGGTATCTTACATTCCCAGAGTGATAACAGATAAGAACTGCAGTTGAAAGGCATGATGAGTATATGTCCGGCAAAAGCTCACCAGTCGAATTGTTCTTCTGTAGGTGCAGACACTGCACCTACAGAAGTCCTATAGACTAATTAAATATATATTAAATAACAAAATTCTAATAAAAAACATCTTTTAATGAAGTTATACTGTTTGATCAAGAAAAGCTTGTCAGGCCCTAATCTTAGCTCCTAATTATCCCAGAAAAAAAGAAGAACAAGCTGTATTCAAGGCCAGACTAAATAGACAATAAATTAGACTCCTGTTGTTCAGTCTGACTATATGTTGTAATGTACAGTAATGGTGCACAAAACCTAAGAGGAAATATGTGACAGCTCCAGGTTCCGCCTCCCATGCACCCTAACAGTCCTTCCCATTGTGGAGGTTCACTTTGAGGCTCGTCCCGACACCTCCGGGTGCTAGAGTCCCCCACGGGTGCTGCCACAAGTTTATTTAGAGTTGCAAGCATGTCCACAGTGCACAGCTTGTCTGAATGGAGATTCTCAACATGTGGTTTATTCCTCTCCTCCCCCAAACTCAACCCTTCAACTCTCCAAACTCAAAACGCACCATCTGGCCTGTTCCTTTGCTCTAGACCCACGCATCCAACCAGGACATGCACAGATGTGGTGACAAACTATTTCCATCACAACTACGCTGCCCTGCGTGATGTATCAGGTTTTGTTGTTTTATTTATTGCTTGTAATAACGTTTATTAGTAACAAATTAGTTATAAGTGCATTCAAAGATCATTCCAGAACAAAAAAACTAACTTTCCCAATATCTCGAAGTAAAAAAAAAAAAAAAAGTAAGAAATATACTTTTTTTTTTTTTTAATGAAAATCATCACTATCAAAGTCAAGTTCAGTTGAAAAAGAAATGACTAGATCGCAAGCTTTATAGTCTTGTTAGTGAATGGTCGCAGATGAATTTTAAAAAAATTTTTATATAAAGTAAGTAAGAAGCAAACAAACAAAAATAATACATTTTAAACTTCATACATCACTTGTTTTGCTCACTTACCTAATGCATTCTAAGCCTCCAAATTGTTCACCCAAAATGTGTTTTAAGCTTTTTTTGAGGAGCAAGATTTGCTTAAAGGCAGTTAGCCACAATGCTAGCAACAACAGTTGAACTTCATGAATTTTAGTGAACAAACAGGACATTATTTGACAGCGAGAGAACAGATTTTCACCTGAATAGATACTTTAACCAGATATTATTGCTATGTGGAAATGTTTTTGATTTTAAGTTATTTAATTGTACAATCTCTGATAAAGTGTCTTTAAATGTGTTGTATGCCTCATTTCTCAGTTTTTTAAAAATTAAATTAAGCACATTGCACATTTTTCCTAAGGCAGTTTATAATGATTCACTGTTTATTTGTTTTGAATTTTTTTTTACAGTTATTTTTGCAGTTACATAAAAGCTAACAACAACTAGCCATGCTAACAACAACGACCATGCAAACAATACTTCCTGGAGATCTAGATAGAACTTTGCAAACTAATTTTACCCAATAGAAGCTTTTTCCTTTAAAGTATGAATATCTGTACTGGTGCAAAACTGATTTGAAGTTATTTCATAAAAGAGTCTTTAAGTGTGGGAGTGTGGGAGAGTGGACAGACTGTGGCTTGAGCAGAAATCTGAATGCCCATGAGCCAATGACCTCAGGAGGTCAGGAATCATTGTGTTCTAGGCCTGCGCTGTGTGGTCTCTGGTGTATAATTGACATTTAATGAAGGCTTGCGTTAGTGTGGGGCCATAGAGACACTGGGGAGAAGAATAGAAGAGCGGGGTGAAACAGGGGCACCCGGGATTTATGGGGCAGCTCGCACTAAAATTGGGCTAAGAAAGTGCAAAGAAACGCAATATCTGGTCCCGAGGAGAAATTTGGGTTGAGAGGATGGAGTGGAGGCAATAAATGAAAAATAAAGAATGGGCATAGGAGTTCCTGGAGAAGAGGTGCATCCTGGGATATGCAGAGGAACAGACGTTGCAGTCTGTTGTCTGGCTGCCAACTCCATCTGTCTACTTTCACATCACTTCCATCAAACATTTGACAAAACCAAGACAAGGAAATTCACCATGTGGAGGCACAAAGCACTGTTTTGTTATAAATAGAAGCTGAATAATATGAAGAACCTTTTCAGTTCAAATCTGTTTAAAGGAGATCAAAACTCAAACCACTGACAAATTAACCTGACTAGCAGCAGTAAACTGGTATTTCTAAAAATGTTCAACTATTGACACATAATTAGTTTTTATGGTTTTAATATTTTTTTATTCAAAAGTTAAAAGACATTTGCTTATCTTTTAGCTTAACGCCACACAGAAAAAAACTTAGACCGATTAATGTCAAGGATAGAAGCAGTGAATGCCTAAATCTATTTTCCAGCACCAGCACTTACTGGTTTGATGATGCTACCTTACCGTCATATACTTGGTAAGGGGTCAAAACAAAATCACACAATGCCCTGACTTGCATGTCTTGGATCCACTTCTTCACTAGAAGTAGGCCTGGTTTACAAATTCAAAATTGGAAGTTAATAATGGAATAATGATTAACTTAAATTTATCAGGGCCACACCAACTTTCTCAAAAGCCAACTATGCCTCGCTCGCCTCCTCGCTACACCTCCAAATATGCCGTCCTGTCTACCTTGTCTCAGCTCTCTTGTTGTGATGTGGTCCTTTCTACTGAAGTATTGTTTATTTACATGAGTTGGCTAATTCAACTGTCAGTTCCTAGAATTCGGGAATGTGGCAACCAGTAAAAAAATCTGAATTAAAATTCAAAATATTTTTTTTTTTTTTTTCCAGGCAACTGACTTGCGCAAATTTAGAAAAACAAAGTGGGAGAGGTATCTTCCCTATTAACGCATGGCTTTCACTGACCTTGCTGTTGTGTGTCATACCACTGAGGTATTCTGTTCCAGTGACAGTTTCTCCTCTCAAACCTTTACCTGGTTTTCCACTATAACTATCTAACACCTCAGCCTCTCTATCTCCTCTTTATCACGCCCAAATAAGATATTCTTTCGTTCTCTTCAAAACTTGGCTGGCACGTGAACACAGCAAAATACAACCTTCTGTAATCTTTGTTTTGTGATTCTAGAAAAAGAACAAATAAACAAAATAAAGTACAATTACGTTATGAGATAAGTACTTCAATACAGGTTTTGTTTCACTCTTGCAAGGTGTCTTTATTGAGAACACTCCTTAACCATTACTTCTCACATCAAAGTCTCTCTCTTTATTACATTCACCAGAGCATCCGGTAAAGCCTAATAATTTTTCTTCCCGCTAATCTCATTTGCCTATTGCTTCATGGCAAACTCCTTGTTTTGAAGGCGTGGCTGTGTATTATCTACTTCAAACTAACTGAAGTTGGCCCAGTATCAAAGTCTGCTCCTGGGGGAAACCCACACTCACTGACAATGGTCCATCCAAGTTCCAAAGTAGGCCAGAGGTTAGCCTTTTTGGTGCTTCAGGTCTGACAACTGCGGTGGCACCAATAACACCAGAACTAAAAAATATGATCTACACAAAGAGGGAATGAATGCTTTCAACTTTTGGCTGATATCATGGTGTATGTAATGAAAGAGTTTCCTGAATGGAAATGCTTTAATGACTGTAATTAAGCATAACTCAAGTGATGGTTCTAATATCTTTAAAACATGATGCTTTGTGTGAGACGAGACACTACATTTTGTTTTTCGTCAGTTTGCTCTCTCGACATCAGCTTTTATGTAGAAACAACAAAAGTGTTTTAATATTTATTTGAAACTACATGGATCTACAGTTATCTATGGGAAACGTAACTTTCAAAGGGTACTTTATCAAACTGCATTTCTTTTTCATGAAAATAAAGATCAGGCCTTAAGTAGTCACCAAACTTTACAATCCTAAACAAAAGATACAAAGGGATTTGTTTAGATCTGATTTAAGTCAGATCTGGTTTGTATTTTTCAAATGTACTAATATTTTACTTCAAATTCTTGTTTTAAAGTACCATGTTGAACTATGAAAGTTACCTGACAAATAAGATTGCTGTTTGTTTGTTTTTTCACCTAGAAACACTTAAGTAAACGAATAGAAAAGCACACAGCATTTGAAATCTGCACACATCACTGATAAACAAGAACGACTAATCCCTGATGAACTTTTGGCAGTGACCAAAATGTATGAGGATTGAGCACATCAAACGGTAAATTGTAAATGGTCTCTATTTATATAGCACTTTTCCACCTTACAATGCACTCAAAGCGTTTTACAATCTAGTATCCACTCACCCAGTGTACGCAGACACTGAGGCAATGTGGGTTAAGTGTCTTGCTCAAGAACACAACGACAGTCCACTTTTGTCGACCCACTGTGGCACCTGGTGTTCCAGCGGTCTCCCATCCAAGTACTAACCAGGCCTTAAATTGCTTAGCTTCTGAGATTTGACAGGATCAGGCTTTGACAAGCAGGTATTAAAACGAAATTAAGCGTAAAAACTTCTCGTAGTTTGCCTGCTATTTTTAATGATTGGTCTAGACTCTATATGACTGTATGCTGCGTTGCAAAACTCCTCCACTTGCTCTGGTCTGGTCTGTATTGTACTCCATAGAGTGATAAAGTCATTGTGGATCACCAGAGAATATAGTATTCTCAACCTGAAAATAGTCTGTCGACGTTGCTGTTAGAGAAACATCTGAAAGAATAAATGTTTTGGCCGTTTTGTGTCTACTTTTAGTCGAAACAAACCGCATGAAGTGCAAAGCTAGCAGAAAACTTCTAAATCCTCTCCTTCTCTGGGGTTTGAGACACTTGGAATATAGAGGAGAGAGTCACAGAGAGTCCTGAGGGAGACAGTACAAATAGATGTTTTGTAGTGTAGCTGTGGGAATTTAAGTCATATGTAGTAGAAGACATTATAAAACACTTTGTCATTGCCTGTTTGTTGTTGAACAATCTGCTGTAGCATTTATGACCAATGACTAATGATTTTCTAGTTTTCTTGTTTGGTATTACTGTTTCATGGTTTGATTTTTTTAACATTGCTGTTTGCTAAATCAACAATCCTATTGTTATTTTTGGCTATACAAAAATAATTAAATTGCACTGAATAGGATTTATTCAAATGTGAAAAAAGTAGTATTTATGTTGTTAGAACTTAGCTGGGATAGCACAAGCAAATATGATTTTTAAAAAGTATACTAAGGGACAATACCCAATTTTTTACAAGGAAACAACTTAAAATAATTTTCCCCCAAGCACAGATATCTTAATAAAGTATATATTCAGGTTCATATTGTTTGTTTGTTTGTTTGGAGAATGTTCTCACTTCTGATCAGAGCTTGACAGTCATCAGAAGCTAAAACTACAGGGCTACAGCTTCACAAGCACTTCAGCCATTTTAATTTGAATTTTTACCGATTTTAGTCAGCCGTGTGAGAGAAAATAGGCCGAAATGAGAAGGGGTAGAAGCAAAAATTGTGTATTGTATCTTAAAAAACACAAATACCTTAACATGTTTCTGAAATGCATGTAAGGAATGTGTTCTACTTTGCAGTAACATTTTTTGTGTGAGAGCAACATGTTATGAACACATTTCATACAATGAAACCGTTTTTCATTGTATAAACAAATACATACCCTTAAGGCAAGTCCAACTCCTCCTTGATCACTTCTTGGGATCCTGCCCCATCTTCGCTGTGTTCCTTCACTGTCTTTCCCTGTCACAACAGTCTATCGGTTAACGGCCGCGGCACTGGAGGTGTGTGCACTATAAACACATGTAAGCAGCTCAACTCATGAAAGCAAACCAGGAACACACCTTAGTTCCTGCTGCGTCTGGCGTGTGAGAGTTAATGGCTTGTAAAGTATTGTCAGAAATGAATGTCCCAAAGCTATTTAAACATGCTTATGAAAATCTAGTTTACATGCTGGAGGAAAAAACACGCACGAGTATTTTGGGTCAGTTTTGAACAGTACATAAGCCTGGTGCATGGTGGTCGCCCTCATAAAAGCAGGGGTTTGTAGACTGTCACTACAGATGAGATGTTAACACGTGCTGGGGATGCATGGGAGAGTTTGGTGAATACCTGGACGTGTGCCCTGCAGGTGAACTGTCAGTCGGAGAGTAGTAGCATGACAGCAGAGATCAAGTCAAGTGAACACACTACATAATATTAACCACTTAAAAGGTGACAGTAATGAGCTCAACCAAAGCAGTGGAAAGAGACTTCAGGAGGTGTTTTAAATTAAAAGCTTAACTCAACTTTTTTAAAATTATTATTAAGGAGAATCTCAAGAAAAACTTCACACAGTTCAGTTGACCTATTGTTCAGCATCTCTCCTTGTTTTTGCTTTGAAATTGAAAATCAATGAACCAAATTTGTAGACTAAATACATAAAACTGTGGTAGTGATGGAACAAAAATAATTATTGGTAAAGTGAGCAAAGAGTTTGAAGACTTTGCTATTATCATAAAAACATGTATTATGAATAATGTCCAGCATCAGTTACTGATGATTGACTTCCGTAGAAAGACAAGGCCCACAATATATCCTTTAACCAGAGAATTGACAGTGCAGTTTAGTGTTTATATGAGACCTGAGGCAGCGAGGGAGAGGGGAGGAAGAGCAGAGTGATTGACAGGTAACAGATCTTTCAGTCACCACACACACTCACACCACACACACATATGTTGGGTTTTCATATTTCATGGGGACATTTCATTGACTTATTCATTTCATGGACCCTTACCCTAACCTTAACCTTATTTGAACTTAAAACCATGTTGCTGGCCTCACAATGAAGCATTTATTGCGGTCTGCTTTTTGTCCCCATAAAGAAGGCAGGTCCCCAGAAAGTGAGTGTGTATGCCACTTTTGGTACTCACAAAGTGAGCCTAGTGGTAGGCTACCGGTTTGTGGATGGTGACTTTGCAGGGCTCCATCATCATACAAAGATGTGTAAATGATTGATGGGACACTCGAAAATTGACACGCCAGTCGACATCAGTGAAGTCCATTGTCACAACCATTTCTCACCAGTCAGGACTTTTTGTAATCACGCTTTGGTGAGTCTACTTTTGGCTCCGCTGTTGGTTCTACTGTTCACGATGTGTTTATTCAATGAATAATTTTGCTGATTTATGTTTATTCTGGAATTAGTTTTAAATTGTGAAAAGGCACAGCCTCAACAAAGAACTTTTGATATTTTACTGGCTGTAGTTTATGTTAAATTATACTACACCGCAATATTTCCCTAATGACAAATAGTATAAGAGTAAAACAATTTGTGGAGTGTTTTTTCTGTGCATTTTACTGATTGTTTGAAATAATGTATTGATGATATTAATGTGTTTGTGATGCAACTGCTGTGAATATCAGTGGCGGCTGTTGACAACTTTGACCGGAGGGGCTACATAACTGCACACTAACTTACCAGACAAACACTTACAGTAAATGAGTTATCATCTTATTTATTCTACAAATGGAGAAATAAAGCAGTCATCAGCGTTAGAGAAAGACTTTTTTCCTCCAAGCGGCTCAAAAGCATCAACACAAAGACACGTGTGTGTCATGTGTCCACCACAACAACAACAACAACACAGGGCAAGTAACGTTATCTTTGTGCAGACACGAGCCAAACGACATATTTACCAAACTCACGCTGTTATTTGGACATTACAAACACGTGGATGCTACACAACTGCACTTATGAAACCGGCAAAATATATTCAAATAGCGGCACTCACATGAGAAGAGAAAGTTGTCTTCGACATTCACCAAGCTCGCTTAACTCAGGTCTTTTCATGGCTCTGTAAACTCCAAACTCTCATAGCTTTTCTTCTACTGCCGTTAGTTTTTACTTCCATCACAAAAACTCGCCAAAAAAAAGAAATATATTCCTAAAATCGGCTTGTCTGTTGTATTCTCCGCGTTCATGCTCTGGAGTACAAGCACATGACGATTCTGAACCAATGAGAATCTTAGACCCGCCACTGCTGCTTGTGATTGGTCAAACTAACTGTCAATCTCTTTTAAGAGCCAATGATGTGTTTTGGGCTAAACAGGATTAGCCCCGCTGCTAACTTTACTGTGTGCAACAGAACAGGGGTGGACAAGCACTGTCAATCATCCTCCATAGACTCCTGCAGTTTGTACCGAGCTGCTGCGGGCTAAAGAAAATTAGCCCTGCTTTCTTTTTTTTAAGGATTTTTCAGCAAAACTGACATAATTCAATTCTGAAACTATAATAACTCATAGTAATACGTTTAAAGGTGATATTTTTATTAAAAAAAAATATTTAGTTATAACCACATTTTCTTTCCTGAAATGACAGGAGGGGCTTAGCCCACCTAGCCCATTGATACCAGCCGTCCCTGGTGAATATTGTTCCAGTAATAACAAAGATGTGTGCCTGCGGGACTCTAACTATGAATGAATTGTGAATCTTTGTTCGTGTCTCTTTTGAGTACCACTTTTGATATCATTCAATAGTATTGAAGTGTAGGATCTGTTCTCAGCTAAAGTTTGCACTGTTGCCATGACAACGAAATAGCTACTTTATCGACCAAACGCACCCAAGAGGAAAAATTGGTCAAGAAAAAATGTAAGAAACCCGTTTGGTTAGGTGTTTTTCTCATACTTTCAAGTTGAAAAATTATCCTCAACTTTCTGAGTGTTGAAAAAAACTCAGAAAGTTGAGGATAATTTTTCAAAAAAACCAATGCTCCCTAACAAATGTTGGATTTACATTTCATTGGAAAACCTTTATCTTCTGCATGTTTATATTTTTTGCATTTGTGACCTTCAGCTTGAACTTACAAAAGCATTAACCAACGTGTCATTAACCTTATCATCTATTGTTCGAAATATTTTAAAGCTTATCTGAAATTTAAATTTAGCACAACAATCTAAACATGTTATTGGAAGACTTTTTAGAAATCGGCCAGAAGCCAATTTGTCCTGCACTGATAAATAACCGAAACACTGAATGATCAAATGATATACCAAGAGCTACAGCAAATAATACCAATGTTTGAGAAAACTAGCTATGGGCAACACACCCCATCCTTTAAAATCTTGGCTTCACTTTTGCACATTTGCCTCAACCTGTCCGCTGTATAGGCTCAAGGGAAGTGCAAGAGAAATTGTTGAAACAAAGTCTGCACATTTGGGTTACACATGACATTCATGTGAATGGTTGCATCTATACAGAGGTTTTAGGTGCCCTCTATGGGGGCGGCCAGTAGCCTTCTCATGCTTCATAGGACTGTCAGAATGCATTGTCTCATCTCTGGTCAGACTCTGTAGCTAGAGGCAAGCGTTTTGCAGTGGAGAGTGAAGAGTTAGCCCTGGAAGGTGTCTGTGTGGACCGGCACAGACAGACACAAGGGACAGAGCAGTGTAAACAGACACAAAGTGACAGTCAAATCATGCAAGTGGAACATGGGCCGAAGAGGAATCCTGCACCCTAGAACTGGAGGCTAAAGATGAGAAGTGGAGTGACTGCCCACCACTGTTTTTTTTTCCAAGTGAAGTGAAGTGAAAACTTTTCAGCAGTGGGCCCTTATCAAGACATCTCCTAGCTAGCCTTTTGCTAGCTGCTCTGCAGGCTATAGAACAAGCGCAGTTGTGTTTCCCACATGATTTTTTGCGCAACGAGAGGGACGTGTTTGAGCCGAGTGAATCCAAATGTAGCCGAAATCTCAGGCCTGACCGTTCTGACCAATCAGAGCGGGAGTTACAGAGCGAGCAGCAAAAACCAAAGCTAAAGCATAAAAAAACCTTTTATATGAAACTAAAACATTTTGAACCAGAAAAAAATGTATGATGTGAAAATAGATAAGAATTTCCACAAAATTTGACAGTTTGTAAAGTTGTAAATGCCGAACATAAACAGTTTGTGTTTGCATTGTGTTCTAGGGAAAGAAATGCTTTCTAGCCTGTAGGGATTTTCTCCTGCAGTACCAATGGAGCAGCCACTGGGGCTGATTTACAGCAGCTACAAGCCAGCAGTACCATATCCAGATATTGTAATAGATTTCATGCTATCTAGTCATTATAATGACTCAATGGTGTGAACAGTCCTGAGCTTGTAGATTTGCTAAGTCTTGCTAAAAAAAAAAATGCAGTGACATGCTGCCTCCAAGTTACTTAAACTTTAAAAGGACATGAGATAAAAGGGGTCATTTCTGTCTCTCAGCTGATGCAAACCTAATTGAATTAAAGTATCAATAATAAATACTAGCAAAGATAGTTTTAATGTTACATATTTCATACATTTTTAAAAACTTTTTAATATTTGGGTTAGGGTTATTATTCTCACTTTTGCTCTTTTTTCACCTTTACACGCTCTGTCTATACTCGAGACGTGACTGTACCTGTCAGCCTGTCCGATCTCACGCCAACCTATGCTGTAGGTATCTAACCCACAAACCTAACACTTTCTAAACAGCAAGACCACAACAGCAACAAAAAGAAAAAAACATAAACAAAAAAAAACCATGTAAAATGGTAAAATGATGTATTTTAATAAAAAACCCAGTTCTAAATATGTGACATGCCCCACTTCACCTGAGACAATAAATCATGCAATCATTCCTCATTCTTAGATTATTTGGAGTCATGCCAGCTTCACATATGCCAATAAAAAGGATTATACTTTTCACTCGGAGCAAAATAAAAAGAAGTAGTTGATCAGACCAGTAACAGACTTGTCCTTGATGTAAACACTGGATGAATCGTTGACCTATAAAAGTTGACTTGTTTACAATACAGAAAGATAAGCTGAACCCAAAATAAAGTAGATGAAAAACTCACATAAACGTTCTTGTGTTTACTTATCAGAGCGTTCAGACAAGTTTAATGGGGGTTAGCAGAGAAAAGAGTTGTGACATAACAGCCATTAACAAAATCTTTAACAGTAAGTTGTAGACAAGAGTTTCTCAATGAATATTGACAAGATAAAGGGCCTAGTTTTTATCAAGCCACGTGCTAAATTGTTGGTATAAGCAGAAAAAAATCCAATCAAATTTAATATTGAAAGATGCACATATAACATAATACAAAAACTGATATGCCAGAAATTTTGTCTGTGTGAGACCAAAGTGCCAGATGTGTCAAGTTTTTGCTCCTCTTAACCCATTTTGCAAGGGAGCTAATGCTTAATAAATGAGCTGCTGTTTTAATGTGCTTTTAAACATAAATAAAAATGACAAAATAATACTCTAGAGCAGAGCTATTCAACTATATTTTTACAAGGGCGAGATTTGGTCGAGGGTCCTGATCTGTGGGCCAGAGATGTACAATGGAGTACCATGTTGCCAAGGATACAAAATGAAGTCACACAAAACATTTCCAACATTCGATCTGTTTTAACATTGCTAACTGTTAGCTGTTAATACCGTTGCAAAAAATTGCTTCGATTATGACCACAACAGTGTTGAAGCAGAACCAAGCAAGGACATGACTAGGCACAAACCAGTTCTGAACAAAGACTAACTAGACTCTAATGTCTAAACCAGGAACAAACCAGTTCTAGCATACTAATGTAAGATTAAGGAACACATTTTTTTCCAAGGTTTGAAAGATAGAGGGCCGGATTAGCCCTGCTCTAGAGGTGTGGATGAATTCAACGCTACCTAGTTTTCTCGACCACTCGAAGTCCGTATTCAAATGTCATGTAAATGGACAATCATCTGAAGCTAAACAAATCTGAGCAAGCTCAAGCTTCTCTTAGTTCACATCCCAGTATTTAGTTGCTTCAAACATTCAAGCATTTTTTTTTAATATGTCCATAGTCTGCTCCAAGTAAACATGTTGTAAAAACATGAATGGTCAAAGCACAGTGTTGAGCTATCTGTGATGTAATGTGACGTAAACAGAGACAATGAAAGCGAAACTTGCATGTGTACAACTTTATGTGATGATCATCCGATTAATTTGTTAGCGGAATTGCTTTGAGTTGTCTCTGTTAGAAAAACAAATGTTAAAAGGCTGCTTGTGAGAAAATATAACATATTTAGTCATAGATCTGGTGCAAAACATGAAATATATACATATATGTCAAAAAAACATTTTACACAATAATATTACCAAATTATCCAGTTTTTATGATCATTATGGTGTACTCATGCAAGTGAATGAAAGCCTAATAATATTCCATAAGATTTTATTTTATCTATAGCTGTTACTCTTTATGCTTTTATTATTTACACTACAATGCTCAGTTATCAGCAGTTAAGAGTCCTCAGATACACAAACAACTGCTTCTGTGCCTCTGTTTTATTATCCTATTTGTCGTATTAGTTTGTATGACTGCCTGGAGGCTAGAGATTAGGCTCTTTTACATCTTCAACGGTCACTGATGCCAAAGACGTCCTTATCGAAATTATTCCACACAGGCGTCTTGCATAGTTTCACACAAATGCGCAACAAAACCCCTCCCCTTTTTTGCCTCCAGTTTTTGTAATTGCTTGCATGTATTTACAGACAGCGTAACAAGACCATTGGAGCCAATTATTCTTGAAAAAAAGTACAAAAAAAAAAAAAAAAAGAACGGCCTTCAACTTGAGCGAGGCCGGTCGAATGACAGAAATATTTATCCTGTTTAAAAGTTTAGGGAAGACAAAAAGGGGCTCGCCACTAAACCCCTTAGCGTAGCAAGTGGAATGAAAACAGCCAGTGTAAAAGGGGCTATTAGTCCCAGGACATGGGCATTAGCATGATAGTAGACTTATCCTAGGGAGGGACGCTAGCGGGTGGACTGGGAGGGGGAACTTTCTATACCAAGGGCTTCACAGATAGACAGAAAATGCAAAGTAGGCCCCTATACACTGGGCCACTATCAGCACAAGCCTGTACATAAGAAAATGGGAGGGGCTAAGACAGGAGGGCGAATTCAAGCTCAGAGATGCAAGGCCGTTAGAAAAAGAGGCAATTTGTAAAACTGCAGAGGACAACAATGACTTTATAACTTTCTTTTTGTGAAGGGAAAAGACTCTGTTTAAAAAGAAAAAGTGCAAATGCGCCATTGTGTTTGGGATTGTGATACTAAAACTTGGGTGAATAGTTGAATGGAGGAATTGTTGCGAGGAAAGCCACCGTATGGTCTTCACACTGTACTAAAAGGTATAATAAGCAGGATTTACATTAGAAATAAAAACTAATTCTCAAGCATTAGTGAGTCTTTTATTGCGAACATATGGTCCTCAAGTGGGAAGGAGCAAAGATTGTTTTGTAGCTTAGTTTAGAAAGTTTTTTATTTATTTCATTTTTTTCCTAGAAGTTTGTAGAGCTCAAACTGAATTGAATATTAGCTGTGAAGAACACATTATCACAGAACTTCTCAAAATAGCATGGCTGTACTTCCACGGTTTGATTGAATTTGTACTTGGTCTTGTACTTGGTACTTGTACTTGATCTCTTTCATTTCAACTATATTTAATTAAATAATTTTTTATTGTGTATATGGATAAAAGGCCACAGGGCAGACATATACATGACACAAGCAGACAATTATTCTTTCTCATTTCTTACTTCACAAAGGGTCAAACACAGTCGAGTTGCCAAATTGTTTAATAATGGACGTTTTTCTTTGAAAGGGTAGACAGAACCAGGAACATACAAGTAAGCAGCACCAACCTGTAACTTGTCAACTTGCAGAGGATGGTTACTGAAAGTGAGGTAACATCAGACAAGTTTATCAATTATGCAATTGAGTAGACAGCAAAAGGTCAATTCTTGAACATTGACTGTAAGTGTGAACATGTATTCCCATGTTTCTACCTGGTACCAATCTAAATCACCAACCACCTCTGCCACACAGCACATTCAATGGTAAAGTAAGAATGTGGTGGCCCAAAAATCATCATCTTGCTTAGTTCTGATGTGATTGGGCAGTGACAAGCAGGAAATTTAATAATAATTAATAAAAAATATTCAGTCTTGTATGTAAAGGTTATGATTGAGTGATGAGGTAAAAAGAAATTGGGAAGTCTAAGTCTAATTTTGTTTACAAACAATTCCATGGAAATCCAGCCCATGATGTCATTCGTATGCAAATGTATGGTCAGTGGGAGGCGACCTTTGCTAACCCAAACTCCATTAGCCTTTGGAACCACCCAGGCAAGTCCAGATATCCCTGTGTCAGACACAAACAACCAACTAAGAACTGAAAGTGGCATCATTGCCAGAGCAGTCATGTGTGGTCACGCCAACATGCAAAATCTGTTTATGTGTAGAGGAAGAAGCCACTGGGGAGGGGGAAGTCTGGGGTCACACAGGGCACCAGTGTACAAAGCAAGTGTTGATATAGTGTAAAGATAGAGAACATACAAACAACACACCCAACAAGTGGAGAGAATGGACTGCTTTGTGCGTCTTTCGAGGCTAAGGGGGTTAAAGGAGAGGTTTGGGGATAAAAACAAAACGAAAAGTATAAGGTCTTGGCATTGAACTATAGAATGCATCATTGTCACCGCAGAAGGAATTTAAAATGTTTACAAAAGATGATTGAAGAAAGAAAAAAAAATTATTCTAGAGTAAAATTGAAGTAATTTGTATTTCAAGTAAAAATAGTTAAATTTCAAAACAGATATACAGGCTGATTGTAGTTGCATAAACAAAACAGGGGTAGGTGCCATTGACATTGAACTTCCAAATGAAAAGAGCCATACCATGAATGGTCGATTTAAAGGCAGCATTCAGAATTGTGAGACTGTGCAAAACACTGAGGGATTAGAAGATAAGAGTCAATATTAGTGAGGAGACCAAGGAAAGCCCCGTCTGCCCAAACAGAGAGGAATCAAGCAGATCATGTTTGCACAATCATCCTAATCATTTACACAAAGAGCGCCTGGTTTGTCTAATAGATCAACTGCGATGTGGGAAAGACAGAAAGATGGAAAAGCTTTCATGAGAGTACAAACAGCACAAACTCATTCAGAATAAATCATTGATAAAAGTATTATAACTAAATTATTCCATACATTTGAGTTACTTTCAAAAGGTAAACTGTTTTGTGTGTTAACAATGAAACTTTTGTGTCAACTATTCCCCATGGAGATGTTTTAGTTTAGCCTTTAGTGTTTCACCAAATGGTATTTAATTCATCTTTTTCTATGCGACATGCAGCCTGCATGTCTCAGGCAACACACACTAGATAAGCCACAGGTGAGCCGAGATGAGCTTGTGTGAGTATTACATCCACAATTACCTCTGTAATTAGATAAATGCACTTCAAAATATTATGTTTAATGCTATGCTAACAAAACTACATTAGCATCTCAAGATAAAAAGCCTTGTCTTCATCAAATAAAGAAACGTTCTAAGTTGTAACTCAACCCACACTGTAGCCAAGAGACAAAACTTTCGTGGAATACTTTTTTTGGGTCATAGAAAAACAAATTTTCAAATAAAAGGCAACCAAAAACCTTTCTATGTAGAAAAATTTCAACTTATCAACTGCTTTGCAACATTTGCGCGTTTACAAGATTTTAGATTACATTGACTGCTATGCAAATGAGTGCAAACCAGATACATGTGGTGATAAGCACAGTGTAAAGGATTCCCATGAGTCAACTTTACGCTACATTATGTCACAGAATGACTGTTGGCCAGTGGTTTTGCATACACTCATTCAGCAGTTATGTGCATTGTGCTGTCTGTGTAATACATTTACATAGTGGACGAGGTGAGGTCACTGAAGATAAAAGGTGTGGCTTGTTTGGATATTATATGTTTTCTATTACAAGGAAGCTCAAGTACTTCATATCTCTATGGAAAGTCCCTTTACACTTTTCAGTTACACATTAAACCTCTTCCATTCCAGAGGAGTGGGTTCAGTTATGGCTGGAACTTAGCTGACCCCAACTGTCAAGGACCTTCAGAAGACTCTAGTGCCTTCACACATAGTTATAGCATAGTTAGCAACAATGAGCAAACAAAGGTAACTCCAATGAAATTATAGGATATCAACAGGTTTTAAAAGACAGTAAGCTTGAGCTGCAGTTACCTCGTCAACATGTTTCCATTTACTTTGGGCAGTCTTCATCTTCAGAACTTTTTAAGAGCTTCTGGCGATGGACAACAGATACCAGAGGAAAACATGTCAACAAGAAAACTGAAGCTCAAAATTAGATTCTTCATAAATAATTTAAAATATGTATATAATAAATAAATAAATAAATGTTGTAAATGTTAAAAGAAGATAAAATGAACATTGTTGAAGTAATGAACAGATCTGACGCTTCATCCCGGCAAAGAAAATAATCAATGTTTTGGAAGTGCATAACAGGATATTATTTTCCCTACAGAGCGTAGAGTGGTGGTGAAAAATAAAAACTTGAAAGAAAAACGTCGTAAAGGTGATTTTGTGAGCAAAGGTGGTGCTGGGTGGAAGCGAGCTGCATGAGTCAAAGTGTTCAGTGGGGAAAAGCGTCTTGATGCGAAGCATTTAGCACCGTAGCAAGAAAGTCCTGGGTTCAATTCCCAGTCGACCCGGGGCCTTTCTGTGTGGACATTGCATGTTCTCCTTGTGTATGCGCAGGTTTCCTCCAGGTACTCCGATTTCCCCTAAATCTAAATACATAAACTTATACACTTCCCTCTCCCCCAGGACTCCCTTGCAAAAGAGATTTTGAATCTCAGTGGCCCTATTGCTTCACTTTTAATACAGCTACCTAATAATGCAGTGAAATAAATACATTTATTAAAGCAAAATAAGTAAATATGACTGAAGAACATCTTGGTCAGACAAAGCAGGCTCTTGGATGTATGCACTTAAAAGGATCAATCTCTAGTTCTTCATTCAAGACACTCATAAGTCAATGGTCCATCCTTTAATAACATGGAAGCATAGCATATGTGCGTGTGTGTGGAGGTATCCCTAAAAGGCAGGAGGGGGAATATTCTGAGCCTGCCCACCACTCTGATGAATAGGCCTGCGGCTCCATGCCACAATACCTCTTACTTCATTACTGTCACAGGGAACAGATGGCGCCTTTCAAGCCCAGAATCGCACCCTCGCTCTTTCTGGGGATGCCGTCGCAGTCAAGTCCGATGTGCAAGCAAGACTTAACGAATTCCCCTTAACACATATTAAATTACTAGGCCTGAAAAGCAACCAAGCCCAAAATGAGACGAAGAGTACCAGGAGCAGAAGAAGACAAACCAAGCAGGGCTAATTGAACCAAACAGGTAAATAAACAGAAAGCATTCTCCCCTGTTCCAGTGTTGAAATAAATTTGGCATCATTGCAGTACAAAATAATCACAAGATGTTTGAGGGAATATTCTCGGTAAGCAATTTTCCAAATGCAAAATGACATCAAAATTCATGGCAAACAAAATGAGGAGTTTGAGGCGTTGGTTTTGTAAATAGGCAGTAAACACATTTGCTAAACTAAACTAGAATGCCAAATATTCAAACAGATGAAGTACCCATTTTTAATGTCGGAAGGAAATCGCATGCACATATATTAACTTAAATTAAAACTTGGTAAATCCCCAGGGATAGCCATGTGTTAGGGAGTCATATTAAAAAGGTTTCATGGTGACCTCTAATTATTCTACAGGCTGTTAATGCTGTTCTTACTACCACCAGTACTTCTGATGCTAAGAATCATGAGTAAAAACAAGGTGTAGTGTTTATCTCTACACAACTGTTTAGCAAGCAGGCTTTGGATCCAAATGTGTGGTGGAAATGTAAGTTGACAGTGACAGTACTTGGACCAGCAACCAAGACATTTTACATCTCTGATTACAATACAAATATGAATGATCAGAATATGCATGTCACAGTATTTTTATATGATAAGCTGTATGCAGTAAAAGTAGAATTAACATTTGCAGAATGAGATTTTTCATCTTTTCTAAACTTCACCTGTCTTATGCGCTTGTAAACACCATTGGAAACTTCACATCTAACATTATCTAACTGAACATCAGAGATCTGAGTATTATCTCCGGCTGAAGTGAGGTCTGTGCCGTCTTATCTTATTGGTTGAACACTGAGCAAACTGAGGCAGCACACTGGACCACCCGCCATCGGTGTTTCTCTACGCTTTATCTACTATAGTTTTATCATATTTACCCTTCTCTGCCGCTGCTATCTGAAGGGACCCATTAGAAGTATATCTGTTTGCAAACGTGTCTGATGGCGTTCAAACACGACCAAGAAGAAGTGCGTTTGAGGAAGAACCAAGATTTATCAGTGACAAGAGATTAGCTGATAAGAAGAAAGGAGACGTTGTAAGTAAATACATATTCTGTGACCTTTTCTACTATAATGTGGAGCTTATTCCACACGTACTCTTAACGTATTATTTAGTTTTATTTTTCCGAGTAATTTAGTTTAAATCAGTAAAGTGTTAGTTGTAGTTCACATCCAGTTGTTCAGAAGCTGTCCTGATCCAGTGTCCATTGTGTGGCCTTTGATGGGTGGAAGCTGATGTGTATGGCACCTCCTCTTCTCCTCACACTGTCAGCACCTCCTCTGCACCTCCCCTAAGTGCTACACAACACTGCCCAAGAGTTGAGCCTGCTGATCAGATGTGTTTATTTGATGGGAAAAAAGGTTTATTCAAAGCCAATGGACTTACCGGGATAGAGTTTTGAGAAACTTCTCTCCCACTATAACCTTATTGTGAATCAGCCATAACAGAAAACAGAAATGTCCAAATCTTGACAAGAAAAGAATACTTCTCTGACTATCTTCCCATTGGATCAGGCTTCGCCAGTTAGCAAGAACTCTGAAGTGATCAAAGCAATAATGAACTGGGCAGAGTCACAGAAAACTAAGACAGAGAGTGGGGTTGAAGAACCTTCTAAAGAACTGTGCACGTCTGAACAGCAGAAAGCTTCAGCTTAAGACCACTGACTTGGAATCAAGGTCCCGCAGCGTTTTTGGGTTACCATAAGGAGTGCAGGAGCACATACAAGGCCCTCAAAACTAAATTTAAACTGATATACACATACACAGTAAAATTCAAGACCTAAACTTTTTCCTCCTAGTTCAATCTGAAATTCTAACTCTTTCTACAACTTGCTTTGAACTTTGTGCATTAGCTTGAGCTTTTTTTTTTTGGCATTATAAATTGATGAACATTGTTTGTTGAAGTTGGACTGATTTTTAAGGTTACATTTACCTGATAAGCCAAACTGGCTTTAAAATGTGCAGGTTAAAACAATTGGAAAAGTTCTGAAATTATTTTGAGAAGACAATTTGAGGAAAAGTATAAATATGAGTGTATAAAGAGGCGTTATGTGTAGTACCATGCACTGTGCATTTTCATTGAAAACTAAACAACTTTGTAAGTTGAGTAGAACTTTTTGTGTTTCACCTTATTTCTGCCTACATTACTGGTTGATACAGACAAACTGTACAGCTGTGTGTTGTGAGTTAATAAGTAAAAAGACTTTAGTTAGACTAATTCAAGTAGAAAATCATTAATAAATCAATTGATTCTTTTGCATATCCAGCAAACAGTTAGTCTATCTTATTATACAGACAATGGCTGGATGAATTGAGCATTTAGTTGAAATAATGGTCCCAGTGGGCAGCAGATGCAAAGCAACCTCCCAACCATGTAACAATGGCCTGCAGTCAGCACTGTCCATCCATCTGTATCCACCCAGTACAGTGGAGGTAAACCAACTGCTTTCTTCTGCTGCCTATTGTCATACAACTTTCATCGTCTTGCATCAGAGCCAGCACAATGCCCACCTAATTGATCAGATCTTCTGGAGAAAGAGAGGGCCAGGAAAGACTTTGATGGATCACACAGAAATGGGAGCAGGATTTCCCCGGTGCACTTCCTCGAGCGATGGACTAGCATGTGAAAGGCTAACTCAGTTAATCGTAACTCGCCCGTGGGCTCAGTGTGGCAGCGTGTGATGGAGAGGTGGTCCTGGGGGTCGCACCCAGAACAACAAGGAGGTTCATTGGGCTACTGTTATTCTGGGGGTCAGGAGAGGTGAAAGTATGAGCCACCTCCTGCACCAGATTAAAAGAGTTGGTTATCACTGTAGAGATGTCAAGGGTCAGAGGTCAAAGATACCAGCTCTGACCAGGTTCCTGAGCAGGATCTACAGTTTAGGGTTAGGCTTTCTATCTTGAAGAATATATTATAAAAGCAGCATTTTGTAACAAAAGCAGACATCTCTGTGACATTTAAGGCTAACAGCAAACTACAGTTTCATTTCAATATGGAAGTGAGAGTCAAAAGCCCTGTTTGGTTTTACACACAAATGAACAATGTGTCAAAGTGTTTTGTTTTATTTTTTGAGAGTGAGAGATGTTGTTGGACCCATTTCGGTTTTGTGGAGAATTTTGTTTTTTTATAAGATAATTTGAAAGAAAAGCTTCAAAATGCAAAGACGCCTTCACCAGTTTGGCCACTGGCGCCCACTGAGTTGAAGCCACAGGCAGCTCATATTAACCAAGTTAGCTTTTCACATGCTAGTGTGACTTTAAAGGGACTGGTCCTGAACTCGTTTGTTCTGTGATCCATCAAAGTCTCTTCGTTACTCTGCCCATACATCAGTTAGACATGTCTTTATAAAATATGCCAGAATCGCCAGACAATGTTTTAAGTGAAGTATTTTATTATTTTCTAGTCTTAACTTTATTTGGAAGATAATTACATGTTGTAAATAGAAGTTAGAGTTTTACATGAAGTTTGTAAAAAATCTTAAAAACAAAATGCAAATGACAATGATTAGAGTAGAGTGATAACTTGTTAACAATACACAATTTTCATGATGTGGACAAGGCTGTTACAAATTTATACAACTACTTTGACAAGGTTTGACACAAACACTTTTTAATCCTCCATACCATTAACAAAAAAAAATGGTTTGCCGTAGCCTCTGATGAGTTAATTTATAAATTTCACCATAGCAGCAGAAAAATAAAACTGAAACATTGTGCATGTTTGACCCTTCCTGGACTCTGGACAAGCACTGGTCACAACACAAGAGCATAATCCTTTATTGGTCGTAAAGAGCAGACATTGGCGTGCAGTAAAAAGCTATGGACACCTGCCGCGTGTTGACTTCTTTAACTTTATCTCCCGTATCTAACCCTCAGCCTTTTTCCCCTGATAAATGAGCTCATGTTGGAATTCACCCCTGCCCTGCCACCTACTAGCCCAGAGTGCCTGTTTGGAGATAAAGTAAAGTCTATGTGCATTTATTCACTCATAGGACCTTGTGGTTAATGCTTAAACTTGGATCAGCACTTGTGAATCCTGACACACTGGGTGGATTGGAAAAGGCAAAACGATATCTGTCAGATGTTTACAAATCAGGTTTAAGTAATGAGAGGATTTAACGTATTTGTGATTAAACATGTATTTTGCCATAATACAGTAATTTGCTCTTTTGTCTGAATGTGTTGTTTGTTTTCATTAATTTTTCAGAACTCAATTGTTATACTTTTACTTGGTACTTAATACATTTATATATCTAATAAGCACTTGTCACACTTTCAAGGCACTCAAAGGGCTTTATTTATCAATCTAGGGCTAGGCACAAAACTGCAAGTTTAAACTGAAATATAGGCGTGTGAGCATTTTCCACTCATTTATTATTGAAAGTTGCACATTTAACATCTTCAACAAAACCAATATGCACCACCTTAAATTTTGCATTTATAGTGTCTGTGGGAGACACAAATGTCAGTTGTATCAGGTTTTTGCTCAACTTTAAGGCTCACCTTATAAGCTTTTTGTAAACAGAAGCTTTTGTTGCACTAAATGAATAATACAAATCTAGGCGAGCTTGCAATGGCCACAAAATTAACTGTTATTTGGCAATGTAAAGGGCCTTGTACTGCTCGTTTCCAGGGAAAAGTTATAACTGTTTCTTTTTTTCCCACATTCTTTTTCACATTAAGAATGTTCCACTTTGGCTTACTTGCTTTTTCTATTGAATTGTGTAGTTGACTAAAAAGACAACACTTTTCCTCTGTGACACCTGGTTTTCCAGCAGCTTCCCATCCAAGTAATCCAGCCCCTTTTGTTTAACTTCTGAGATCTGATGAGTTCAAGCTTTGACAAACCAGTATGATACATTTATTAATACATATTTTATTGTTTCGCCAAGTATCAAAACCAAACAACCCTAGCCCTATTTCTAATCCTAGACCTTTAAATATTTTTAACAATATTATGCAAATGTTCTTACAATTTTAGATAACTCAAAGTTGTATTTGATTTGATTTAAGTATGTTTGAGTAATCTTGTATTGTACTGTACCTAATTACAATGCTCAGAAAATCTCTGTTCGTACTTTCCACCTATTACCAACCACTTGACTGTATTCATTTGTGATTCTCAAAAGTTTTGATTTTGAGTAAAACATGCAGCGTTCCAAATTGTAGCCATTTTTCAACAAAACAATATTGATTTAAAATCTGCTGCCTTTTTATAGTAATGTTTGACAATGAAACAGTTCTGCAGTTTTGAACAGGAAGTCTATGAACCTGTTTCCATTTCTAAGTTGTTTTATATAATTTCTGTGTTTTACAAAGAACAAAATGTGAACTATTAAATTGCATATGTCATGATTTCTTCTTAAAAACATGACATGTAAAACATAATAGGTCTCCTTTAAGAACTGAAAAAAAATTCTCTCTGCTTAGTCATAATCTTTTTTTACATTTATTTGATTGTGGCAGCCTGATGACAGCCCAGAGTCAGAGTAGCGAATAATAATTACGCTAGGCTTTTTGATGAGGTGACATGGAAGATTGCTCAACAAAGTCAGAGTAATAATACAGTTCTGAAGTCCTGAGAGGATGAAAGCAGCTTTAGATGAGTGACAAAAGACTGCAGACACAAAAGCCTCAGACCTGCCTTAAGACACACAGCTTATGAACTTCAAAGTTGTGCAGCATTATGCCGTTAATCTGGGTTTGAATGACAGGAGTCATGTGTCCCGTGCACAATAACGGTCCAAACGTGGAGAAAAGAAAACATGCACACACGCTTGAGTGAAAAGATCTTAACTTACCTGTGTATAAATATTGACTGAATTTGTTACCAGACACTTTTTTGTGGCTCGCCCATCATTCAAATAGGATGAAGGTGAAGACAGGCAAAAACATGGCAGTGAGAACAGAAGCTATATTTACTGTACATCACTGTAGAAGGGCAGGCAAAAAATGTTATTGATTTTGTGATGCGGCTGACTAAAAATAAACTTAAGAACTTTCTTGTTTTTAAAGGAGACCTATTGTGTTTTTCCAACTATTTAGGAAGAAACTAGAACATTTGCAGATCAGTATTTTACCTTTTGTTTTTGTAAAACACAAAAATAATCTAAAACAGTTTGAAAAAAGAAACAGCTCTACTGACTTCCTGTTCAAAACTGCAGAACTGATAAGCCCCGCCTCTTCATTTTAAAATTCAACTGTAAGAAGCAACAGATTTTAAATAACTAATTTTTATTGTTGGAAAGTGGCTATGGACAGTTTTGAACCATATGTACTTCACCGTGAGTATTCATCTTTTGAATTATAACAAGTAAATACAGAAAAGTGGGAGGGAATAGGTGGTAGGTGAGAACAGGGATTTCTGAGCACTTGAGCTCCAGCTGAAGAACAATACAAGATTACTCCAACATGTATGAATCAATTCAAATATAACTTTGAGCAAGCTAATAGTAAAGGGAGGCCGTTATAACAAAGTTAAAAACTTAGAAAAATACATTTTACACAATAGGACCCCTTTTAGATTGATCTGATCTGAGCTCCCATTGAGATCATTTTTATGGTTGCTTCTGACCACTATTTGTTGTATCCACTGTTGTAAGCTGTCGCTTAACATTCAGAACATAGCATGATAAATCAGCGTAACAAGACCAAATCTGGTGCTGTGGTAGTGCACTGGTCATAGTTCGGGCTGACAGTAATTGGGATGAATGGCTACATCACTGCCTTCAGGACAACATGACCATACCCGTGCCACTGTCAGGACAGGTCAAATCTACAGGTGCATTTTAGAACACTCCAAATATAACATTCTGGTGTCAGCTCCAGTTCCATCAAACACCTTCTGAGCAGAAGAAGCAAAGGAGGTTCAAAGGCCTACTAAATTCAATTATTAGAAGAAAGCAGTTATATTACACTAATGTTTGTTACATGCTTCTTCTCGGATTGGACTGGTCTCTACCGTGTTTAGGATCAAATCTACTAGTGAGGTTGGACCGCTGAGAGCAAACCTATGACTTAATTGGAAGTCAAAAAAGAATCAAAAGCAAAACTGTGTGAACAAGTGTACATCAGCTTTTACAAAGTCTTAAAACAGAGATATGAACAACTTTGTTTTGGGAAAGTGCTTAATGCATTTTTGGGATGGAAATATATCAATAGACAGTAAACTTAAGCCAGTATGATCTTTTTTATGTACAGACAATTCTACTAAAAATGACTTGCAAACAATTATTGCAACGGTTTTTCTTATCTGTGTGCTGTCAGTGAGAACAGTGCATTTATGACGTAAATAAATCACTCTCCTTTTCAGTATTTTTACAGTTTTGCGACGCAGTTTCTTTTGGTAGCTTTTACAACATTCTTTTAAAAAAACGTTACTGCTCTCTAATGACTTTTCTTACCCATGTGTGACCCCTCTGCCACAGTGTGTACCAGCGCTGTTTGCTTACTTATCTCCAAGCACTGCAATTAACAAGGACACATACAAGCTCAGAAGCTGCCCACACAGGCGGATCGCAGAGTGGGCAGTAGATAGCGGCTGTTAGCAGGACAATAGACGTCATGTAGGCACATACTGGGACACCTGATAAAAATAGGAAGATGTGGAAGACCTCCTACTTAGAGACCACGGCATAAGAAACTTTTATAGCCTAAATTTGACTGCTAAAATTCTGGTTTGAGTCAAGGAATGATGTTCACATTCCTCATTGTGTAGAGTGTTTTTTTATGTTGTTTGTATTTGGCTAACTGTGCCTATATATACTGGCACAGCCGGCTTCCTAAAATTCTAAAAAGTGCTTTAGAACACATTGTGGTCAATATCTTTATGAATAGGTATGCTAGAAAACATGTGGACCTATGTAAAAAGAATAGAAAGCAATATTTCTGCAAGTTTACATTTTTAAGATGGATAAAAATGTTTGTAGCATCTTTATAACTCCAATAGTTACTAGAGTAAATGAAAAAAAAAAAAAAAAAAAAAAAGACTGAATGTTAATAGCATGAATTATTCAAAAGTACTTGATACTTTTAATAAATTAATACACATTTTAGGTCTGAATAACATTATTTGGTAGTACTTTAGAATAACTAAAAAATAAATAGACTTAATAAGTTGTTAATAACACCTTTATAAAGACTTAGTTCATCATTAGTAAATGATTAATTCATAGATGAAAAAAAGTTTATTGATGCTTAGTAACTACTTTATTAGTCCGAATCCTGCCCCCTAAACCTAAATCGTAACCTTAGCTTTCTAGTAGTCTTCTTTCTATCTTTGAAATAGGATTAAACAGATTTAACTGAATCAATTACCATTTTTGAGCCAAATTTTTGACCAAGAATGAAAGCAGAATAATCACCATTTATTAATTAATTAATTAATTAAATAATTTAAAAGTACACATGCAACTTTTCCAACAAATGGTTCTGTCACTACTTTGATCATGTCCCAATGTAAACATGTTTAACATGTATTTGATCAATTATAGATCATTTTGGTACAGGTGCTTCTCCACACAGTGATAAGATGAACAGATTTGAAAGTCATCATCAAGCTAAAACATAAGAGAACATAAAACGTAAGATAATTTTTGCTCTAAAATCTGAGAAGTGCTGAACTGACCCACTATTGGCAAGTTGCCCATGCATAATTGGTTGATGGTTGGGTAAAATGAAGAAGAGAAATGACCTACAATTCTCTGATTCTTTCAACATTCCCAACATTCCAACCAACTACAACTGTCCTCTATTTACTGCTGGACATCTCCAAATGGGATTACCCTGCCATTCCACTTTTAAGCTCAATCATTTTTCTTGCCCACCTCACTCCAACATACAAAGCCTCGCTGATGAGCCTGACTTGAGCCCAGCCTCTTCAGCACCAGTAATAATCTACCTTTAGGAGGCCTGAGAGGTCTGAAGTGATCCATAAGAACCCACTTTGTCAGCTCTAACCAGTGCACAGAAAGAAAAAGTCATAATTATAGTGCTCTTTTATAGTAGTGGATTTAAATAAAGCTTTCTGGACCTGGGCCCCTATAGGCACACACACACACTCATTTTTTTTTTTTTTTTTTTGGCTTAAATAAAGAGCCACTAATCAATCAGGGGTTCCCTTAGCCGTGCCTGCCCCTTTTGAATGAAAAGAGTGACAGCCCTCAACCTCCCCACATTGTCAGACAGGACTGATTAGTGCTTGTGGCCGGCTACCTCCGCCACCAGCCCAAAAGCGCAGAGGTTAAAGGGTCTCCATTTGAGATCGACGAGCTCTGAAAAAGTTCTGGACACCTGCCTTTTTTAAAAGTGATGCTTGTCCCCACTGCTCCTGTCCTCTCTGTTTTGTTCTCGGTGCAATTTGAGGGAGAGCGCTCCAGGGAGTGAAATGAAGGGTGTGTGGCTTAAGTTTTTAGAATTGGGTGGTGGTGATGGGGGGTGAGGGGAGGTGTTGGCGAAAGGCCCGAAGCTGGAACAAAGAGGGGACACTCTTTACATGCATAGCCAGACAGAGTGTGCAGCCCAGTGTGAGCCAAGTAAGGTATGAATGTGGAGTTGGAGCTAAAAGCCGGATGGTCAACAACTAACTTGTCATGTAAGCTTTCAAGAGCAGCGTCACGTTATCAAAGGTGCTCTCCTGAAAGTTCAAGGAGAAATGTTGCGTTATGCAGATATTTTGCAATAAATCATGACAGACCGTTTGTAGGTTATATTAAGAACAATGTAAAACACAAATTGTTCAAAAACTACTAAGAAATACAAGTAGGTTCTTTGCCTTCCTGTTCAAAACTGCAGAACTGATAAGCCAAGCCTCTTTACTGTAAAATGTAACTATAACAAGCAGCAGATTTTACCTTACTTTTATTATTAACCATTATTGGACAGTTTTGAACCCTTTATGATTTGCTTTTAAAATATGCAAAAAAAAAAAAAAAAAAAAAAAAATCAAAATACAACTTTGAGCAAAACTAACAATTGCAATACAGCAAGCTATTTGAAAGAAGAAAAGCATCATGGCATTTGAAATGTGGTTATGTGTTTTGACAAGCAAATAAACTTCAAAAGTGTATTTTACAAATTGTATAGTCCACAAAACTCTGAATAGCTTACGTGACCAAACATAAGGGCAGTCTGCAGCATCAAAAGAATCGTCGGACCACCTTGCTGAGCACTAATGAATTGGACTGGCAATATGCTTATAAGCTGCTTAGATTTTATTGTGTTTACACTCAATATGGAGCAGCGTGCCCGGAGTAAACGGAAGCTATCCCTTTGCAAACAGCCACGAGATGAGCAAATAAAGAGGCAAGGGGACAGGTGGACACGAGCGAGCGACACAAGGAGAGCTGTGCACGTCTTAGACGAGATCATAAAAAATGTCAACTGCAGGCAAGATGTTTCAGGTGACAGTTATTACATTTTTACATCTTTAATTTTGAATGTTCCTAGTAGATGCAGTAATTTAATCAAATGTTAAAGAGGACTTATTGTCAGGATCTACTTTTCTGACTTTTAACCATCTAATTCCTCATGTTCTCTATTTTGTTGTTTGGGTAGTTGTGTTTTGGTAATCTTGTATTGTCCTGCAATGATTCTCAGATGTTCAATCCCTGTTTTCACCTACCACCTTTCCCTGCCAACCTTTCTACTCTTACCCAAAAAATTCAGATTATGAGCAAAACATTAGGCTTCAGGATTTGTCATGTAGCCACAGAATGGACCTGATTTTTTTTTTTTAAGGAGTCCTGGGCAGAGGAAATTGGGTGTTTTAGTTATTTTCAGTTTTCCAAAGAACAAAATGTAAATTAATAGCTTGTTATACATGAAAAAAAACACATTAGGTCTCAACAAACATGCAGTTTAGAATTATATAAACGTAAATGGTCTCGGTCTATATCTAGAAGCTTGTGTCAGTGTTTGTTTTACGTATTACTTATAAAATCAAATTTGAAATGACTAAATCTCTACAGATTGATTATCCTGTTTGTTTCTGTGCATTCAAACCATTACACCACTCATCCGTCCTTCCAAACTTCCTTTCAAAACAATAAAGATGTACTCTCTGTTCTTTTTCCTGCAATTAGCGTCAACCTCTGTGACGCTTCCACCGCACCAAAGAACTCAACCACTCCATCACTCCAAAACAAAAGTAAACCCCCCAACAACAGGGCCACGAGGGCGGACCCCCACAACCAACCACCAGCAGCAGCAGCATTGCCCACTGCACTGCCTGCCACCGGTGACTGGTAAATGCCACTTTGAATCCTTCGCCTCTTTCTCCACTGCCCCTTGAATGGATGTGTTAAGTATTGTGCTGTGTGGAGGTGGTGGGGGTTAGGCGAGGATCATAAAAAGCACACCCAGCCTTTGGCCAGATCAAAATAATTAACTGTGGAGGTCACGAGCTAATCAAATGAGAAAGGGCCTTGCTGAAAGGAGCCCTAAATGGTCCACGCTAATCCCTCCTTTACCTTGTCTTATATAGGAGCGAGGGAGGGAGGGGGCGTGGGGGGCAGGGTTGGGTACCGATGTTCAGAAAAGGTTGAAGGGCCGTGGATTAGGTGCTGGTTGAGAAGTTAGGCATACTTGAATCATTATATTAACTTCAGTCGTCTGTCTGGCTTGATGCAAATGGAAGGTTATTATGATTGTGTCATGATGATTTCAAAATTAACTTTATTTGGTGGATTTATGCTTGTTGTTGTCACTACAAATACTATTTTTACAGCAAGTTGCAGTTTAAGAGAAATTTTATGAACAATTTTCACAAAAGAAGCATATTTTGTACTTTTTTCTTTTGTGAAACATCTCAGTGAAATAATGGTGTTCAAATACTTTATGTTAACATGACATTAGAGGAATTTACAACCAGGAATTTAAAAAAAAAAGGTCTAACAGATTATTATTATTTTTTTATTTATTTAGTTAGTTCGTTTTAGGCAGAATAATACTTCTTCGTAAAAAGAGCAAATGAGCAGTAATGAGTAGTGACTTTATCTGAAGTTTACTGTAATAAAAACTTGAATAATAGGGTTAGAGTTGGCGCCCCCCACTAGTGTCATTCAGGTCTCAGCTGTCAACACCAGCTATACCATTCCTACCTTGGACATCAGAAGCAAAAACTACAGGGATACAGCTTTAAAAAGACTCCAGCCATTTGCCTGTGCTCCAAAGGGTTCAGAAACTGTTTTAAATTTAGACGATTTTTGTAAGACATGTGAGAGAAAATAGGCCAGAATGAGAAAGAAAAATAAGTAAAGCCTTTCAACTCAATCTCACAAGAAAGCATATTAACAGGACGTCAGAGTCAATTAAAAGCACGATTTTACGCCTTTTTTGTGTAAATATGCCACTCGTTGTAGTCCCAGTTCATTTCTATAGAAGTGGTAAAAATGTGTAATTATTTATGATTATTAACACAATCCTTATCCTAATCTTAACCTGCCCCAAGCCCAAGACCTAAACTTACCCATTTTAGTAACTTGAAGTCTAAACTTACTCGTTAAGCCTAAAGAAAATGTCCCCACGTAGTTTCAACCAAAACTCATGTTTGTTTTATGCTATAAATTATCATGTCATTTAATTCATAAAATTATGTCATAAATGTCATAAAATTATAATTTTTACGCTTTTTCATATCGTGCAATATATACGATTTAACATACTGTATATATGCATGAAATCGTTTCTCATCATTTTTGTGTCGTGTTATATATAGGCTACACTTTCCTGCGATGCTGTGTTGAGCCATTTTAATTGCATCTCATTCATTCTCTGTGTGTGTAACCAGCATACTAAACTTCCTTATTGGTCAAGATTTCAGCAATCGGTAATTCAAACTATAAAGTAGAAAAAGCGTAAGCCATTAAAACTTAGAAAAATTAATAGGGCAAGTGGTTAAGTCAGGATAATGGGTAAAGGTATGCCTGTTTGAGATAATGATATTTCATTATCAGACAAAACAATAGCCATCTTCCAACTCAAACTAACATCAATAGACTCAAGTCTGTGGTTTAACTTCTGTTTCTAACTTGTTTTCAGCCTAATCCAGCTTGTCCTTTCATGTCTTCAGCTTTCATGACCTGAAGCTATCGCACACCATTCTTCAACAGCATAAAGCGATTTTTTTTTTTCTATTGTGTAAACTCAGATATTCACAAGATGCATAAAAGAAAAACCTAAGTGTCCCTGTGCACCTGAGACAATGGGAGAAAGAGGTGCACAGCTGAGGGCGATGCACGTCAAAAGCACATGAATCCCGTTTGTGACAGTGCGAACAGGTTCTCCGGGGGCACGCTGCGACCTGCACAGGGAGGGACAACAGAAAAATGAGAGAAAGAACTTTGAAGTATACTGACCTTTGACGCACAAATAGACAACTTTTAAGGGGACAGAGTCATGTTGAGTGAAGGAATGCACCTGATATACATACAAAGAGTAAGCAAAAGGGCAGGTTTTTACAATGTTTATGTACACAGACTGAAACATGCTTATTAATTATTGCAAATAAAAAAGCATACATTGTTACATTTTACTATTGTTGCTATTATTCCATGTTCAAAGTCCTACCACTGTTGATTTCATCTTAATTTAATCTCAGAAGTAACAAGGCTATGTATTTATGAGCATTTTTCTCGTTAAATGTGTTCTTAATAAGAATCACGAGTCATAATAATTAATAGATCATAAACCTGGAACAGTCTTGTGAAACAGGTCTCATTTATTTAGTGAGAGTTGAAGGAAGTGCTTGTGATCAACTCAAACATGTGCAGGGGTGTCAAACTGGCGGCCCGGGGCCCAAATGTGTCCCCTCAGATGATTTCATATGGCCCCCAGGATAGTTTCTGATTGCTTTTAGTGGCTAACTGATAAAAACTCGTAACAATTTGAACTACATGTCCCACAATGCACTGCAGCCTAGCTCCATCTCCTGTGTAAAGTGCAAAAGAGGAGCCACATGCCAGAATGAAAAATTAACTGGAAAAATGAAGGTTCCTTTTGTTGAGATGTGAAAATAAAACTTCTAAAATGCACTGAAATTCAGCAAATTCTATACAATTCGTCATGATTTTTCTTTCAAGGACAATATGTACAATGTGTATGTAATACAGTATGTGCTATATTAAACTTTATATAGAAGAATTAAGAGGTGGGCATATATTTTAAAATCTGGCTGTCAACCACTTTTGGCTCTGATCAATTTGGCGCCATTTCCATTTGAGTTTGACACTCTTGATGTATATTAAGACTAATTAAATGTATTCAGTCAGTTTCTCAGTATGAAAATACATTTATCTTGTTTGCAACCAGTCAAATACAAATAATTTATTGCATATGTTCTTATTGTGCCATTGACTTTCCAGATCTTACCCCAATCTGAGCCTGGGAGTGCCTCTTGCTTGTTTCCATAGAGTTAGACATATTATTTAATACTACACCGTGGAATATTCTGGGCTCATCAATCAACGTCATTAAAACTTCAATAGAAATTGATAGTAATTGTACTATCTCAAGTGTTTTGAAGGTGGATTAATTAAATTTGTAAAGCAGTCAGAGGCAGCTTTGGGGATTTTATAATTTAAAAATATAATGTTCACAAAAGATGTAATTGATTTGGTTTATACATGTTGGGTAATCTTGTCTTGCCCTGCAGCTGGTCACAGTTAAAGTTGGGGCTTTGGGATAGACTTCCACTGCCCTGAAGATCAACCGGTTGGTGACGATCGATGGGTTGGTGACCCACTGTTCTAGGCTTATCAATCTATGTTAATGCAGACTTTAGAAGGTGCCGTCTTTAAAAACATGAAATAATTTGAAGCGTTTTACAACACTGCTTTGCTATATTCTGTGCCTTCAAAATATTCATCACAATGTGTTTTGAAGCTCATTTCACAAGTTTCAGAGTCATTTTGAATTAAAACTGGTATGCTAACAGAAGCTAACACAATGCTAAAAACATAAATACACACACGTGCTGGATTCTAGGGAATCTATTATTAGACGGACTGTGAACTGATTTTCACAGAAACAGTTAGCCCACTTAGTATACCTGTGCAAGTTAAAACTGCTTGTAAGTGGTTTTCTGAAAAAAAAATATGCAAAAATAAATGTATTTTGCAATGTATAATGCCTTTAAGTATATGTGCGGTGGTCTAGTTACTCTTTTTCACCATATCTACTTTTGTCTATTTTGAAAAATCCCTCAATTGCGCACACTGCCTAATCTATTTGAATCCCTAAATTGTCTGCTACTCAGGAGCCTTAATTCTCCACCACTTTCCCATCTCTGCACAGTCCACTCCAGTCTGCACCATCATTACCGTCATTAGGCCCGAATAAGCTCTGTATCACAGGAGTCCACCAGCGTCTAGTTTAACCCAGTACAATTAGCACATCCGTTGGAGTTGAATTACCCTGTAAAATGAGAATGACGTGCACAAAAGAAGCAGTAGAGTCGTATTTGAAAAAAAAAAAAAGTGGGGGTCTAAGTGTGAGTGAGAGAGAGGGAGAGAGAGGAGGAGAAATAACAGGAGAGGTAGAGATTAAAATTGTTTGAATCGAGTCCACGCTCGGCCCATTCATTCAGCATTCTGCTTAAATCAGGCCTTTTGTCCGGCCCCGCGTAAAGTAGTGTCAATCATCTCGACCCGATTTTGTCGAATGGGGGAAATTTATTATGAATTTGCTCCTGCACATAATGAGGACTACCCCCTGCTTGCTCTGCACCCCTCCTCACAACCAAACTGCCTCCACCGCCTATCGGAGTAGTGCAATGGAGAGTGAAGTTAGCAATCTCAAGGCTACTCGCACCCTGGACCCACATCAAAGTGACAGAGACGTCCAATCAGATTTGTCTTACAGGCATTACATGATGAATATGGTGAGGCCGGCGTACAAAAGGGTCTTTGTGTCTCCCCCAGAGCCGAGACTATTCACAACCCTGCCGCAGCCAGCCAGAGTGGAAGTAAATGGCCAAAAGGGTCCCGGGCCAGAAAAAAAAGCACCCAAACTTGTAAGACACAATGGACCATGCAAATGAGTACCCCCGCTTTTGCACCCGTCCCTCCAACCCGCACGCTCTCCTCCACACATGAGTTCAGCTCTTTTGAAATGAGTCCGAGGTGCAACTTTAAAGTTTTGGGCTGCACATAGAACCATCGCTTTTTGTTCTTCTATATGCAGATGAAAAGGAGTAAGGTTTGCAGGGAAGAAAGAGAAGAGAGGAGTGACGGAGTGTTTTGTCACTAAATTGATACGTCTGCGAGAGGCCTATCAGCGTGACCAGTGAAAGGTAGAGTTAGTTTAGCAAAACACCAGGCACGCACCCATTCAGAGAAAATCAGTGTGCTAGTGAAAGTACCAAGAAGGGGCAAAACAGAATGCTTATTAAGAACCAAGTACAGAAACCAGCAGAGGGGAGTAGAGTGCAGCAGTCATTATTTATTTATTCTTGTAAAAAAAAAATAATGATAATAATAATAATAAAATAAAATAAAGGCCTACACAAAACCATATCAACAAAAACAGACAATAGAACATAATAGTGAACTAACAGCAGTCAGGAACCAAAATGTGGCTATGTAAATGTATGAAGGTTTATGAGTGGGTGTGTGCTTAAAGGTGCGTTTTTCCCTTAAATATGTAAATAAATAGAAATATTTGCTTTTGTTTTACAGCAATCCACATGTTTTGCTCATTTAATGTGATTTGCACCTCCAAATGGTTCACCACTATTTGTTTTGAACATTTTCCACAGTCTTTTAGGAGTGAAATATTATTATTTCAGGGTGACTACTTCACCATCTGTTCAGGGACTATAGATGTAAAATAGCCTTTCTGGCTCATTCTGGTACATTTACAGAAATGTTGATTAATGTACACTGCCCCTGTCAAATAAACCAAATAAATAAATTGAAATAAATAAATGAAGCCTGCTGACATGCTAACAACATTTAGTCACTATGCTAACAACAACAAAAGTAAAACTTTGCAGACTTAAATGGACAAACGGGACATTATTAGACATAGACAGAACATTGCAGACTAATTTCCACCTGCAGACAATACTTTAACAAGTAATCTGAGCTGGGATGTGAACCTATAATGTAAAATGCACTTTTCTGAGTTTAGAAGCGACAGTGCTTTCTCATCATTAGTTTATTGTATGTATGTATTTAGATTGATCAATTTATGCAAATTGTCAAAAGAGTACATTTAAATCTTCTGCTTCATAAAGCAACATTTTTACTATAAAGTTCAGGGTTTATTAGTTAATCAATCTGTTAATATTTCTAATCGATTTTAGCCCAATTTTGTGTTTTGTAACAAACTGAATATAAATTATTCATCTACATAGCATAGTTCAAACTAAATAAAAGATCTCCTTTGTCGGTGTGCATATTATAACAGAGTAACGGTGTATAATATACCTATTACCATCTAATCACCACATTATACATCTAAATTTTGTCATAATCATTATTACATGATAAAGAATACACTCAAATATCTGAAAGTCAACGAACATAGATCTTGCAAATAGACCTTGCCAGGTTTCCGAGCTGAGACAGACCATCATGAACAACAGCATGACATTATATCACCTGACCAGTGTCTGTCACTATCATCCAAACACTTTACTGTGAACTACTAATCGCATAAGATCAACAAACACTGATGATTATTTTGATGAACAAAAATAGAATTAGTTTCCATCATAATGCCAGTGAACTATTAAAATCTGTTTAGAAACAGAGATTTGTGAGCAGCCACCTCTGTTTTCTGAGCACTCCTCAAGTTGAACATCACAACTTTGTTGAAGCTTTGAAAATCTAAATGTGTCAATGTAACTAAAATAGAAATAATCAGAAAATATCAATTTTACTATTTCACGTGTTTTCATTGCTACGTCACAATGTACATTCATTGTAAACAGTGCAGCAATAGAAATTTAAAAAAATACACTATACTATTTAACTGTCCACCTGTAAATACTGTCAACATGAAACAAAAACTGACTCAAAGTTCAATGTTTATCATAAATAAACAAAACATTTGCAAGATCGAGTTAGCAAGAAAAGTAGTTATGTAATTCGACTCCAAAGACATACTACAACTTAAAGTTATGAAAATAATACATAATATGGGTCTAAGTATAATAATGTTGGAAAACTACAAATCTCCCATAACGGTGCAGCTTTTACTGTGTGTTTTTGTTGTTCATGTCAACAAGTTTGTGTTCACTTTAACCACAATAAAATATCACAAAGCCAGTGGTGTCTCTGTAAACAACTGTTGCTGGCAAGTCTGATAAACGTAATTTAACGGTGGTGTCAAAACTTGAAAGCCTGTTGAACATATATCATGGTGCAGCATGAATGACAGAGTGGCCTTATTTCTGATGCAAAACAGCAATAAGAAGGCAAAGTGCACTCTGGTGGCTTTGCCCTGGGCTGCACATGACCTCTCACCGCTCTTTTCATCCCACTGGCCAATTTGGCTACGTTTGATTCATGCGTAAAAGGCGCACTCCAATTTCCATACGACTACATCCATACATCATGACGCATGCGTAAATGAGGCGCATGCAATTGCTGTGGATAGCCGTAATTAAGGTTGCCCAGGGCTTTGCTTTTGTGAAAATGACCCGTGGACATAATGACAAGGGCAAATTTATCCCCGCATAAAACTTAGCGTTTATTCATCTTCTGAACGCTCCTCTGCGCTATAGACTCTGGCCTCTGTCTGACTCCAAAGAGCACAGAAAAACCATTTCAACTTGGCTATAATGGAACAGCAGGGTAGAGGTCCACCGACACTGGTTTGTCTTTTTGAAAATCCCTATGACGCGGGCGAATCTAAAGCGAGCCATAATTAATGTAATTTATCACAGATTTGAAACTGTCACTTGCTCATAGAGCGCTCACAAGTACTTGAGCCTTCAGCCAATGAGGAGAGCAGGACGCTTTGTAAAAGAGCACAGGCACGTGGCTCGTTCACACCTGCGGGTTGCAGCAGTGACAAACACAACCAGAAAAATGCATAGGCCTATTTGAGTTTACTTAAAACGTTGGCGAATGTTAGTCGACCCGCAAAAATACACCGAACTTTACCTAACTTTTTATAGTGCTAATTTTATCTAAGCTATAGGCTTATGGTATGGACTGTGGCCCGTGTTTTTGGTATTTACATCAGACGGTCTTCTATAATTCGAATAATGAGGCGAAAAGGCGCATTATGCCTCTCACAATGGGACGTTGTGCTCCCTATTCCGCAGGAAATGTGCTTTTTATTACGCCATGAAAAACACAGCCGGGATACAAGCAGCCTACAAGTGCAGACTTTTTATTTAGATTGATCACAATCCGCCAATAAGAATTTTGACCCTTTGCCTTTTGTGCGTCCGACTGTCCCCGGGCCGTATTTCAAAGTGTCTATAGTTAGTGAATTGTACTCCCTCCTCCTCCCCTTCCCCCTCAGGGCTCTTGGGTAAACGCAGAGTAAGAAACAATGCAACGCATGAAACGTAATATTAATCTCACCGTCCCCATTGCGCACAAAGCGCTGGAGAAGCTGTGCGTCTCCAATGGTTATTGAGTGCTCAACCCAGCTGCGTAATTTACCCAGTGCACCCAAGTTACTCAAGAAAAGGTCATCCAGGGGCTCTGAATAGAAAAGCACAGTTTGCTCAATTACCGTAACTAATATAGCCTACCCTCTTCTCAGACTGACCCTGATGTGAAAAAGCAAACCAGACCGACGGTGTATAATATAAATAGAGTCATTTTATTTATAACAAATGTTTTACACAAAATAGATCTGTTAAAATTGACTGTTTACATAGGCTACAGCAGATGGAGAACAAGTGCATACATTAAAGAGTATCTCCTTACCACCTATTTAAAAATAAAAACTACAGTCTGTCACAGGTAGTAGCTGTATTATTGCTCTGTCACTCACTGGCACTGACAGCCAGCTCTCAGCACGCGCACCAACGACAGTGACAACTTCGTGTCGTATACAAAAATAAGTCTTTATGTTAAATAGTCTTTATGATACAAATCTGATGTACATCACTTCAGAGTGCATCATCTGTGTTGTATCTCCGTCCCACTGACGCTGAGGAAGACAGTCTTGCTCTGCGCAAAGTCCAACTCCAGCACTGTCTCTGCAGAGCCTGCTGCTGCCGTGTGGTAATTGCACTTTTTTATCAAGCACTGTCTCGCGTCAAATCTCGTCCGCTTACGCTCTCTGCAACAAAAAGCTCTGCTTGTACGTTGCTCCAGGAGGTCTCTATGGACTGTCCCTGCGCAGAGGGACTGCTATGTGGCGCAGTCTTCACAAGACCGTCAGACGCGCGTTCAGTATCTGTCAAACCAGGTGGTAAAGTCCAACAGTTCTTGTTCCTCGGAGCTCAGCGGCTCATAGCTGCCTTCATCTGAAGAGTACGTGGAATGCGGTGACTCGGGGTCCGCGGAGTAACTGTTGGACAAAGTAGGAGAAGGCAGCCCACATTGGAAGGCGGCAGATACAGCATCATGTTCATCCAGAAGCTGCTGAAGTGCCCTGATGTACTCCACTGCGGACCGGAGCGTCTCCACTTTGCTCATCTTCTTGTTGGCAGCGCCGTTAGGGACGTGCTGGCGTAACGTCTGAAAGCCCATGTTGACCTGCTTGACCCGGTTCCGCTCTCGCTCGTTTCGACGCGCCACTGCTACGGGCTGCTGCTGTGGGATGGAGTAGCCCAGGCCGTTGAAGCTCAAGCGCCGCTTGCAGCGCAGGAGCTCGGGAGAGCTGGAGCGCTGTCTCTTCAGCACCTTGTTCTTGCTCTGGAAGTTAGCGCTGGTGCCGGTGGCGGGCTCTTGTGCACCGGTGTGCAGGGTAAGTCCAAAGGTGAAGGCACCTTGTGTGCTGTTGCTGGTGTCCATGTCTTACAGCGGGACAAGTGATGCGTGCAGTGAATGGACAGAGGAAGAGGCAGAACTGGCAGTGTACAGCTCTCGTGTCCTTCGCGTGGTGACCGTGTGGCTAACTCTAGTCCAAGTCTCTTGACTGCTTATTCCACGAGCCGATCTGACCCAAACTTTGGCAGCACTCCTCTTTTTTAACACGCGCCCCGCACACACCCCACCCACCCCTTTTCTTTTGCACTTTTTGGGACGCACGCTCTGCGTCGAGGCCCCGCCCCAGCTGTGTGATTCTTGCGCTCGCCGACTCCCCCGGGCCAGGCGCGTGGCTCCGGTAGCTCAATAAACAATCCCGAGCTTTCACTGCGCCGGGAGCACGCGCTGGGCTCATTTACATTCCAATGTCCCAACTTGCAGAGCCATTGGTGGATTTAAACGGCCTGCCACCGAGCGAAGAGAAAGACGCGTAAGGAAAGGCAGAAAGAGAAAGAAGAAGAAAAAAGACAGAAAAGAAAAGTGAATGGGTTGGTTTTTGAAATGCCTTTTGAATTTGACAATGTACCCCTGGCATGTCTTCAAATTGTCAGTGTCCCCCCTCCGCAATCGCACTCCAACTCTTTACACTCACAAATACCAAGGACACCGTGCGCTGTATCCCGGCTACACACCGCAAACACTTTGTAAGCGTGTCTGCTGCACAATCACGACCTATCAGTGCGCGCCGAGGAGGGGATGCCATTCAGTCAAAAGTAAACACGCACTTTCTGATATGAAGACGGGTCTGGTGCTTTTTAAATACCCAGCTACCACACACAGGTCCAAACTTACACAGAAAGTCGTGTAAAGCAACTTTGGCCTGAAAATGTGAGATAGCCACAAGCCTCTGTAGGTCACTGTCCACACAAACGTGGTGCTGAAGTGTTTGTGGTGACCATGGGGGCAATCAGAGCCGTGTGCACAAAGTCACCAGTGTAGACGACTCTCTCGAGCCCTTCACAGAAACATGACGCTTGTGCCCTCTGTTGGTGAGTGGAAATCCTTACAGCTCAAAACAAGAATGGGCTCTAGATGATTTACGTGCAGGATAATCTAAAAATGTAAACGAATAGGTCAAGGTCACTTTTTTGACACAAATTGAGTTTATGCACCATATTGCATCTGCAGGTCTCATTGGCTCATTTCTTAGTCAATTATAAATATTTCTACACCCCAAATCACTAGCTGTTCATTTGTTTTTTGTTTTTATTTTCACAAAAATATTGAAAAATATCTTGTCTGAAGCAAAATTATGACGTGTTGTTTTTTGTTTTTTTTTATGAACCGGTTTTAATCACAGCTGAAAAATGACTGTAGCCTACCTAAAGCAATGTTTCTCAACTTTCATCTGTTGCTATCTCTAAAATAATCAAAATAATAATAAACACAAATTGTAGGCTATAAAACAGACCAAAGCTTTTTGTAGGTTTTATTTTTCAGAATATACAATACAATGTGGCCACAGCTTTGTAGGGCCTGATAACGACCAACAGAGGGCGTATCAGGCAGGATTGCACCAACATTAGATTTTATTTATTTATTTATTTTAATTCCTTGTCCTAAAACTTTTAAGCAAGGAAATACCCCTAGAACGTTTTAGCTCAACATTTGGAACATATTGACTTCCATGTGGACTGAGGTTTGTGTTTGCAAATGTTCCACCTTTATAACTAACTATTCCTCATCAGAATCAAATAGTTAGGTTGAAAGATTTATGGCCCAGATTACTTAATGCATTTTAAAATTGACAAAAAACTATTAATTCTCTTTTAATTAAACAGGCTAACAATAACAAATAAATAACTGGTTTATCTATAGATTATGTTGAACTGTAACTACACACCAAATACAAAAAAAAAAATGTCTTTCTATATTGCCACATGTGCGCCACAGAGCCAGGCGTTTGTCCATTGTCACTGTTCATTTCCACAGCTAAATCCTAAAATAACTAAACTAATATGAACTCCTGTGTTTTTTCAAGCTGAATCTGTGTATGGAAGTTAATGGCTGAGAAACTATTACCTCTCTCCAAGGAAATATCAGAACGTTTTCAAAGCTACTTCCATTAGTCTTGAAAAGAGAAGTGCTTTGACAGAGCTTGTATCATTTCCTTGTTCAAGTCGCACGATTTATGTCAGCTTTTTCTGATGTATTCTTTAAATACATCAATGAGAATAGTGCAGCTTACAGTGTGCGGACACAGAATTAACTCCAAAGTGGACTGACCTTGTAGCTAACAAAAGTGGTACTATCCTATATTATGAATATCTTAAATAACTCAACACAGAATATATAAACAAAACTGGGTATGAATGAGTCAGGTTACTGTTGCTTCAAGTACTAAAGCTACGTCTTTTTGATGACGAAGAAGTGACCTAATCAAAATTCAAATAATTTTAAAGAGGAATAACAGAAGTGACTTAATATGTTCCATAAAGTAGCCTAGTCAAAGGCTGACGCTGCAATGTGGCTTGAGATGAAAAGGGGAAACACATAAGCATAACTTGTATCCTAAAGAAAATAAAGGATTTCCCCATTGCACTCTCAATCTTTTTATTATGTCTCACTCGAGTGCTTTGAAACACCTGTGGGTTTTGTCAAAACTCAGGTCTGAGTATAATTGAAATTGGCCTATGGTGCTTTAGCCTGAAAATAGCTAACCCTAACCCTAACCCAAGGCTTTAGGTTGTATAAAGTAGACTATTACTAATCTACGATATGAAATACCAAAAAGGAGTGATGCATAAAATGTCCCTGTTTAATATACTGTTCAGCTTATTAAATAAGTTGTATTAGGGGCGCGGGCAAAGCTCAAGAAAGCCATATCAGCACTCTACAGGACAACATTATCTTCTGCCAGCGAATGTGTTGTGTTACGTTTGAGTGAACCTGAACTTAGTTTGGCCATAAACTTTACTTTAGTGGTGACGAAATGACAAGGAGCAAGTGATGCAACAGTGCGTCCACACTTTCATTTTCAATTTTCAGTCGCTAAAGTCAGCCGAAACTGCTCCGTGATCCAGCGCGCTTCCGGTGCGCTCGTATGAGGAAGTGAGGTTCGATTAACGAATCACATCTGTCCAGAAACCACAACAACGTCACGAGGGGAGCGTCAAAGGCAACCCTTTAAATAAGACAATCGAAGACTGGAGAAGTTTAGCGTGCACAAGGAACGATAAGAAATGCAAAGGTAGGAGCAATGTTGTGATGTTTTTAATTATTTAGGGTGATTTCTTGTTATTGTCAAACTTGAACATATCATGGGCTTTTATTAATATTGTAGCCATTCTTTTCGTTCTTCCTTCTCAGTCCAAAGCCCCAGTTTGCCAACTGGCTCATACAGCAAGTGGAGACGGGCCGGTACAGTGGACTCCACTATGTTGGGCCCAAACAGTTTAGAGTTCCTTGAAACACAACTCCAGGAAAGACTGCAGTGACGACGACGGACAAATATTCAAGGTAGTTGCAAGAACTGATAAAAAAAATAATAACAGAATTAATAGAGAATGACACGGGTTATGTAGTCCATTATTATTTGCTGTTGAGTTAGAGGTGAGCACATTAGCATGGCTTTTGGAATGGTTATTTTAGCTGCCTAAATAATTCAATGTACAGTCTGCGGTTGTTCACTCCATCGGCATCTGCCAGAAGTATGGCTGATAATGTGTACAATCAGCCCCTCTCTGACTGGCACAAATCACATTTATATAAACTAGGAGAAAGCGGGGGAGTGTCTTGCCCAAGGGCACAGGATCAATTTGCTTTGGTTAAAGCATTGACTGTTTTTCTGTCCAATAGGCATGGGCTGTGGCCAGTGGAAAAATCACAGAGTTTCCAAATAACAAGGCACGGTGGAAAACCAACTTTCGCTGTGCTCTCAATAATCTTCATAGTCGCTTCAAGATGATACAAGACAACTCCAAGAATTCTGATGATCCTCATAAGATCTTTGAGATAATAAGTACAGAAGGTAAGTCACACGGCTCAAAACATTTCCAAATCAGTGCTAAATTATAACTAAATCTTGTCAATGGAAGTAGGTCTTGCAATGCAGAATTCACAGGAAGACTCTGATTTGACTCCAGACATCTACAGTTCTCCAACTGAGTACTTCCCCCCAGTGAGCGAGGTATTCTCACACTTTCACTTCTGTTGGCATTCATCATGTGTGCAGCTGAGTGATTTAGGGGATTCCATGAAGTTTGTATTAGTGCAATTCATTAATAATGTTGTGTTTTTTGTCAGATCAATATTCTGAACACGTTTAAGGCACTGGATATCAGCAACAACATGCCAGGTAACAAAGAAATGACCTGTTTCTTATTGACTGTGGCTTTATTGAGTACATAATAGCAGCCCAATAATGTGTTTTTTGTTTTATTAGAACAAGGCTGGGAAAACAACTACATGATTCCTCAGTCAAGTCCTGTTGTTCCAAGTTATCCTGGAGTGTCAGCCTCTACAAATGACGTTGTGATTATACCACAGTCAAATTCTTATTTTCAGCGTAAGTCATTGCTTAAAATAAAATCATTTGCTTTGCAGCTGTTTTGGGTCAGTATAAATCAATGTTTGTTTTTTTAGCAATCCCTGCTCAATTTAATCCACCACAGCCTCCACCAATAAACAACCTTGAGATCTCCATATTCTACAGGAAAAAAGAAATGCTAAAGACTACAGTGAGTTGTCAGTTTCTACAACTGCATTACCCACAAGAGACTCGGGGGCATGATATCCAAGATGCAATCTGCTTCCCATCTACAGATGGCCTGAAAGACCACAAACAGGTACACAACTCAATCTACTGTTAGTGTAATTAGAGATACAGTATCAAGATTAAAAGTCTGTCTATACTGTGATAAAAGTACAGAGCTCCAGTACCATATTACTGTAATATTGCAGTCAAATAATTCTGACCATGCCTTTGTTAGATTGAATTCACCAATCGCATCCTGAACAGCATTCAGAGAGGCCTGTTGCTGCAAGTAGATGACACTGGTATATACGGTTACCGACAAGACCGGTGTCATGTGTTCACAAGCACCAGTGATTCAGATGTGGGCTCACCCTAATCCACAGAAATTGCCCCTAGACACAAAGGTGCAGCTTCTGAGCTTCGAGAACTATGTTCAANGAGGCTCGATTACGAAATACATCTGCCAGACAACAAACACGTCACAGGGGAGCGTCAAGGCAACCCTTTAACTATAGACATCGAGACTGAGAGAGCTTACGCGTGCACAAGCGGAACGATATGATCTAAGGTAGATGCAATGTTGTGATGTTTTTAATTTATTTAGTGGTGTTTTTGTTATGTCAAACTTGAACTACTATAGGGCTTTTATTAATATGAGCATGTCTTCTTCGTTCTTCCTCTCAGTCCAAGCCCAGTTTGCCAACTGGCTCATCCAGCAATGTGGAGACGGCCGGGTACAGTGGACTCCACTATGTTGGGCCCAAACAGTTTACAGAGTTCCTTGGAAAACAACTCCAGGAAGACCTGCAGTGACGACGACGGCACAATATTCAAGGTAGTTGCAAGAACTGATAAAAAAAATAATAACAGAATTAATAGAGAATGACACGGGTTATGTAGTCCATTATTATTTGCTGTTGAGTTAGAGGTGAGCACATGGCTTTTGGAATGTTATTTTAGCTGCTAAATAATGCAATGTACGTCTGCGGTTGTTCATCCATCGGCATCTGCCAGAAGTAGGCTGATAATGTGTACAATCACCCTCTCTGACTGGCACAAATCACATTTATATAAACTAGGAGAAAGCGGGGGAGTGTCTTGCCCAAGGGCACAGGATCAATTTGCTTTGGTTAAAGCATTGACTGTTTTTCTGTCCATAGGCATGGGCTGGCCAGTGGAAAATCAACAGAGTTTCCAAATAACAAGGCACGGTGGAAAACCAACTTTCGCTGTGCTCTCAATAATCTCATAGTCGCTTCAAAATGATACAAGACACTCCCAAGAATTCTGATGATCCTCATAAGATCTTTGAGATAATAAGTACAGAAGGTAAGTCACACGGCTCAAAACATTTCCAAATCAGTGCTAAATTATAACTAAATCTTGTCAATGGAATAGGTCTTGCAATGCAGAATTCACCAGGAAGACCTCGATTTGACTCCAGACATCTACAGTTCTCCAACTGAGTATTCCCCCCAGTGAGCGAGGTATCTCTCACACTTTCACTTCTGTTGGCATTCATCATGTGTGCACTGAGTGATTTAGGGGATTCATGAAGTTTGTATTAGGCAATTCATTACCCTTTAGGGATCCAGGCTTTTTTGTTGGAAAATGCTGAGTTTTGACCTCTCCAAATTAAAATTACAATTATTGATAAACCTTTAGTGGCATATGCATAAATTGTGTGTCCTTAGTTAGCTAACTCCCTATAGTTTTACTCAGAATTGTCAGATTCATTCTAAATATGTTCTGGAAAGAAACAGACAGTTTGGAAAACACACATAAAATAGTTTTTTTTTTATTCTCGCCTAAATTTTTTTGCAAATATAGGAGAGAATAAGGCTGGTATTTATAGCTGGGGACTGAAAAACACCAGATATGAATAGTATAACTTGTTGACAATTCTCATAGAAAGTTTTATCAAAATATCTGTAAAAATGAGCTATTGGGACCCTTTTTTATGTAAAAAACTTTAGGCGCTCTCTAGAGGGACTGTGCTGTATCCAAACCTATCCAAAACCTATCCAAATGGAGACATTTGGAAAAACGGCCATAACTTTTGAATGCTTCATCTCACATACATAAATGAGGGCTCTACAGAAAGCTTACATCTCAAGGAATTCATGTATGTATACTATTCTGCAATCTAGGCTTTGGAAATTTATCTTATCTGATAAAACACAAATTAAATGCACATTTCTCATTTAAAAATAGGTCAGAAGTGATTTGATTCAAAATAAACTTATTTATTTATAAATAAAATATCAAACTATGCACTGCAAACAAAACCAACAATCCAATAAGAAAACACACAGTAGAAAAAACACAAAATCACACCAAAAGTCTTTGTCACATCAAGCCTCTTTCTGCATGCCACTCGTAGTAGCAATCTCTCTGTTGCTGGAAGCACAACGGTGTGTCACATGTGAAACACTTCACTGCAGTCTTATTGACACGGCACTTCCTGCATTTCAGCCTGCCTGATGTCATGCCACCCTCACTTGTGATGTGTACAAGACGATGAGTCTTCATTACAGCACTCTGTCGCCTTTATCCTGTTGTCTGGTTCAGTCTATTTGCTTCAGCTTCCAGCTCAAAGATGAGTGTATGTCTGAAACTCTTCTGGGCCATTGGAGTGCTATTTGAAACTTTACAGTGTTCTTTGTAAATGATGAAAGCGTTGACGATGGCAATGTTCCATAAAATGATAGAAGAAGGTTTTGTACCACTTCCTGGTTTTGTGAAGCACTTGATAGAAGCCTATTAGTGCATCTGACAGTCAACTCCGCCCATGTGCCTATAGAAAAAACACATATGTTAGAAACATGTAAATGCAAAAATCAATATGAGATATTGTAACATTGTAATAATTATTACAACTACATACTTGTTGTGTCCTTGATGGCTGGAGGTATAGGCACGTTCTTGACAGTCCAGCGGCCAGCGTCATCCTTTATCCGGCGTGTCACAGTGTCATCTCCATGGCCTCGTGCATAGTGGAGCACATGAACACATCTCTTGTGTCCCGCCACTGGACAAAGAGAAGAGGGTCTTCACGGATCCACTTGGTTGTGCCCCGGGGATCTTTGGTGTTTTAGCGCGTTCACTGTAGTCCGTGGATATCCAAGACGGTTTGTCCTTATGGTGCCGCAGGCTGACACTTTTTTTTGTAACAGATCTTTGAATAAAATGGGGCTTGTGTAAAATTATCCACATACAGTTTGTAACCCGTACCAAGTAGAGATGTTTCAAAGGCTCATTAACAGAGTCATAACTTAGTCCTTCTGGCTGGCACCTGCACTTTTGCCCTCATACACAAAAAAGTCCAGGTGTATCCAGATAAAGAGTCTGCTAACACAAACAACTTGTATCCCCATTTTACTGGTTTGCTCTTCAGATATTGTTTGAATGATATTCTGGCTTTTGAAGCAACCATCCTTTCGTCAATAGAAATATGCTGCCCAGGTTGGAAATTTTGTCTGCAGGCGTTTCTCATGTCTGTGTAGAGTGGCTTGATTTTGTGTAGTCGGTCAAACAATGGTGTCCCCCTTTTTCTTTCATTTGTCCTGTCATCTTCTGGATCACTAATATGAAAAGCAGAAAGGATGGCAAGGTACTTTTTACCAGTAATAAGACCTTTGGGAAATGCAAAATTGAACAGCCTAATACGGCTCCAGTAATCTTTCAGAGTTGGTAGTTTTACTATTCCCATGTAAATAGTCATGGCCAAGAAAGCGTACATGTCCGCCAGTGTTATGTCTGTCCATTCTGTGTTTGTGGATCTGGCATAACGATTGCTGTTATTGATGAGAGTCAGTAACACAGTACTTGTGAAAAACTGCTGAAAAAACTCCAGAATTGTATAGTTTGATGAGGTCAAGAGCTTGCTTCCAGATGGATGTGCTGGACAAAAGGGAAGAGGCGTTGGTGCAATGTCTGGTGTTTCAGTTCCATTCCACATTCCTTCAGCAGCTGGAATCAGAGGCTGTCTGTCAGTCGTGCTCTGTCCTCTGCCTCGTCCTCTGCCTCGTCCTCTGCCTCGTCCCCTGCCTCGTCCCCTGCCTCGTCCACGTCCTGTTCCCTTTTTCCTCTGGTCTCAACACGGGATGTTTTTGAAGATGATGGACCTTCTTCTTCATCCTCAGACTCCACTATAGGTCTAGAAAAAATACATAATTTATATATATTAGAGATATTACTAATACAAATATTCATTATTTATGAATGGTTTGGATTACTGTTTGTTTACAGATCAATAACAATAATAACAATAATAATAATAATAATGATGATAATGTGCTGTAACAAAATTCTCAATACAATACACAGCTAATAACTTTCTCTTACACATCCATGGTTGGATAAATGTACATCTTACATCACAAGATTTTATTTACTCTTCACTCAGTATGTAAATATAACTTGACTTACTCCACATGGACTTCAGCCAGAACTTCTGTGTCAGGTTCCCATTTGGATCAGAGAATCTTGCCTGCAAAAGAAAAAAAAAAAAAAAACGTTTATGACTTTGTTTACCAGTGTGTTTGTACAGTAACATGTTTTATAGTGTATGTCTACTCTAAATTTACTCCAAGCATACAGAAAATAATACAAAAACAATGAGAAAGAAAATTTACTCATAAGAAATTTGACCAAGCTTACCTATCCTGGACAGAATCCAACCCATCCTCAACATTGCTTTCTTCCACAGAATCTGCTTCAGAAACGTCACTCTCTTCCTCTGAAAATTCCAGGTCTGACAGATCACTGTCATGCTGCGTGCACTGCTCTGCGGCTCCAAAAGTGATAAATGTTTAGTTTTTGCTGTCCGTTTCGCCATGTTTGCTCTAACGCACAAGGTTCACAGTAGGCTAAACTTTACTGTATAGTTTCCTGTGAACCTGCTTGTCCGTTATGTTACCTGCTGCTGGATAAATACAGCTGCTCATTGGTTCAGTGAGAGTGGGGGCGTATACGCAGGTAGCTATCCGTTTCTCCATTGGTACAAAGGGGTTCCGGCGACCCCATCACAATTCCTTATTTGGTCATCTTTGCTCATCCCAGGTGCTAACCGGAAAGTACATTCTTTTCAGGTCATGTCGCCCCAGACTCTATTCACATGGAATTTCCAATACACAAATGCTAGCGTTTGATCAAGACACTTTGGTACAGAGCGGTCTGATGCGTAAAAGCGTGCCAAAGGCGTAGCCGCAGGTACAAATCACCGAATTGCCCATGCACACATACACACTGATTTTCCTACATCGCATACACTACGCAGTAAAGCCAAAGCAAGATAAAAATAACACTTACCTGTAGGCAGACACAACGCAGTCCGTGAGAACAACATGTTGGCGATCTGGGTCCCCTCCTGAAGGCTGCCTTGTACATCTTATTGCTCCGGCTCATGGCACGTCATCCACGGCCCCCGTGATCACGTATTTATCCCGTTATATCCGTTTTACCATGTCCATAAGTACAAAAACATAACGCGTAACATTTGCGTAAAATGACGCACGGCTTCGCTAAACTTTGTTTCTGCTATTACGCTCTCATTCCTTCGGAGCTACTGAGAGAAACTCACATAACCCCATACATCGGCGTAATCCGTTGGTCATTGGCTACAAGATAAATCAATCATGAGCTGTGTACAATATGATTGGTTTAGACTAGAAAGGGCAGAGCAGTGCGTAAGGATTGGGCAATCAGACGAACTTGCTGACTTGTTTGTGTCCCGGTAACACAAATATGCTTCCTCATTGGACAAACCAAGTGTCAATCTGGTGCTTAGACTTCCCTTTAGCGAATACACACAGAAGTGGCGGTGTTTGAGGCACTTTCTGTCTTTTCTGATCCAATAAAACGCGGAAAAAAGTTACGTTTGGGATACGTTGCCACACTACTTTCAACATGGAGGACATACAACGTGTCGCGGATCTATTTTTTTGACTGGAGTATATTCTTTGGACCTCTACGGAAAGAATGAGACCAATCTTGTGGTGAAATGTTGCTGTTGGAGCAGACGAGAAACGTCAAAGGTAAGAAAAGTGAAATACTCTAGTTTTACTTTCTGTGAAATGGCTTTACTGTTTATGCTGCGATGATCACATGTTTGAATGGACTGTAAAATCGGTCAGAGCAGAGTCCAAGCTTTCATTTGATATGCGGTTTGTGGTTGTGGCTTATGAAATGTGGCAATAATGTGTCACGTGCTGAAAAGATGCAGTGACGGTACCGTGAGTGTCCCCTTGGATCGTTAAAGAGTTAAAATAATGTTGTGTTTTTTGTCAGATCAATATTCTGAACACATTTAAGGCACTGGATATCAGCAACAACATGCCAGGTAACAAAGAAATTGACCTGTTTCTTATTGACTGTGGCTTTATTGAGTACATAATAGCAGCCCAATAATGTGTTTTTGTTTTATTAGAACAAGGCTGGGAAAACAACTACATAATTCCTCAGTCAAGTCCTGTTGTTCCAAGTTATCCTGGAGTGTCAGCCTCTGCAAATGACGTTGTGATTATACCACAGTCAAATTCTTATTTCAGCGTAAGTCATTGCTTAAAATAAAATCATTTGCTTTGCAGCTGTTTGGGTCAGTATAAATCAATGTTTGTTTGTTTTTTTAGCAATCCCTGCTCAATTTAATCCACCACAGCCTCCACCAATAAACAACCTTGAGATCTCCATATTCTACAGGAAAAAGAAATGCTAAAGACTACAGTGAGTTGTCAGTTTCTACAACTGCATTACCCACAAGAGACTCGGGGGCATGATATCCAAGATGCAATCTGCTTCCCATCTACAGATGGCCTGAAAGACCACAAACAGGTACACAACTCAATCTACTGTTAGTGTAATTAGAGATACAGTCTAGAGATAGACTTTTTAATCAAGATTAAAAAGTCTGTCTATACTGTGATAAAAGTACAGAGCTCCAGTACCATATTACTGTAATATTGCAGTCAAATAATTCTGACCATGCCTTTGTTAGATTGAATTCACCAATCGCATCCTGAACAGCATTCAGAGAGGCCTGTTGCTGCAAGTAGATGACACTGGTATATACGGTTACCGACAAGACCGGTGTCATGTGTTCACAAGCACCAGTGATTCAGATGTGGCTCACCCTAATCCACAGAAATTGCCCCTAGACACAAAGGTGCAGCTTCTGAGCTTCGAGAACTATGTTCAAGGTAAGAATGACTAGATAAACCATTTATGCATTTAAGTTTTCTATTAGGTGCAAATTAATAAAACTTCTCGCATTACTTAGAGTTGAGGAACTTCTGCGAAAACAACAGCCGCTCACCAGAATACACCATCAAAATGTGTTTTGGAGAAAAATTTCCTGATGGAAAAGCTTTGGAAAAAAAACTCATTGTTGTAAAGGTATGGCTGTTCATTCCTTCATTTCAAAGGTGCACTATGCAACTTTTTTGTTTTGTTGGAGTCTGCTTTCCATTTTTTGAATGTGGAGAGGTTTTAGCTTTGTTTGAAAAATTCCACAGTATGGCTTTAAATTTTTTCATTACTACAAAGATGAGCTATGATTGGTAAATATACTCAAAATGTGCATTTATTAAGGTATTTTTATCATTAAAAACACTTCTCCAGAAAAGGTACACGAGTCACCTTTAAACAATAAAAAATATATATTTTTCTGTCACTCATAATATTTATACTCTTGTGTCATAGGTGGTCCCATTGGTCTGCAGATATTTACATGAGCAGGCTCAAGAGAATGGAGCATCATCTCTTCACAGTTCTAACATCAGCCTGCAGACTTCCTACAACAGTCTGATGGACTTCATCAATGCCTACATCGGTCCACCCACTGTGGAGGATTAAGCAGACATAATCGCACCATCACAATTCTAGTTCCTGCTCCATTCATAAAAATAGCACTTTGCATGGGTTTTTGCACTACAATTTACAAAAAACAAAACTATTGTAATGGGGTTTGCTCATATAGAACACATATATAACTGACTAACTTGGGTGTAGTAGGTCAATGTACAAATTAGTCAGTACTTAATCAGTACTGTGTTTATTAAAGTTACTTGTTTTCAATGTTTGTCTTTTATATAGTTATAGTTTATATAGTTTTTTAAATGTATTTCTGGGCAGTTAAATAAACATTTTTTAAGTTTTCATGTTTTTTTTTTCTGTGGTGAAATATGAAGTTACAGAAGGACCACAAACAATACACCAGCACAGAAACCAATTACTTTGCACTACGTAGTTTCTGAAGTATATTGTAGGCAGGGCTGTACAATTAATCAGACTTCAATTTCAATTATGATTTTTGCTATAATCAACACCAAAAATTGAATCATCACGTAATCATGATTAAATAATATTCAGTCAATGTACATCTGTCTCTAAGTGGAGAAGTTGCCCACAAATGGTACAGAAGACCCTTTCTATGAGCTATACCATCTACTTGCATTTTAACAGTTCATTCTCTTTTATTTTCCGTCCAAGCAATAATCAGGGGAATATTTTTTTCTATAATCGGGCAGCCCTGTTGCTAGGTGAAGATGATTATGAAATTTGGCCAATACAAACTTCTATGTAGTTTTTTTTTTATTGTTAACACTTCTACAAAACACAACAAAAAAAAATTTAAAAGGAAATACATTCTGACTAGCATGAGCACTTGTTTATAGATCATTTAAACCAGTAATGTTTTGCTTTCACCCTAATAAAACTTTACAATGCATTAATCAGTTGTTTATTACTCACCTTGGCCATTTTGACACAATATATACAAATAGTAAACAAAAAATCCACAGTTCTGTCAACAACAGAAACCATAGGGACATAAAGGTACACAAGTCTACTGCATTTGATATGAAATGATACCAAATGTAGGAATGAGTCATTATCTTTTCTTCTTTTAATCTCAGTCTTTTATATAGCATACACATTTTAAAATCAGATTTACTATTTTACTTAAAAAAAAAAAAAAAAAAAAAAAGATGAATATCAAAGCTACAATTATCTAAATCTTTGACATACAAGATTTCAAAAGTAGCATTAAACAATTATTATTGTTTTAAAAATGCATTTGTCACTTTTTTAAACTAATTGTTTTTTAGTTGTAGGGCAGAAAGAAAATCTTTTATGTCTCTCCGCAGTAACTTCTACAAAAAAATTCTCCAGAATGTGAAGCAGTTTGTCTTTTATGAAGGGCGGAGTTACCTTTCTTGATTTACACAAATGTTTGGCAAATGTGGAAGACAAGCAGGCATAAACAAAAGATGTGGCTACAACTTATTCAAATCTAGCAGTAGTTGATGTCATTTGCTGAAGAATGAGCGACAATGAAACAAATATTATCAAATCTATATTATTTACAAACAAGTCTAAAACTGTGTTTCCTGATAATCCTTTTTCTACAAAAGTTGCATATCACTTTCTTTCCTTGACGTTTCCACTTAGTATTGACAATTAGACAGGTTTTCAAACTAAATTCTCCTCTGATAAATACCCTCCCGTCCCACAAAAATTATAGAACACCAGAGCTGGCAATACTCACAAAAGTATTGAATACATCATTAAAATGTGCCTCTTTAAGACACTTGAAACTTAGCTGCACTGCTCCAGCTCTTGGCAGCAACAATCCGAGCATCAAATCACTATAGACGCTTTATTTGTCAAATCATGTCCCCGAAAAATCCAATGTGACCTGTCCAATATTGCCAAATGGATACAGTTTCCTATCGTTATGGGCTATCAGTTGTTCTTATAAGTTCCTGTGATTTACCTAGTTCATCTCCTTTTTTGTATTTTCTAGCATGTTTATATTTGTCCACATAAGCCTTGACTAGATTGCCCACCTTCACCGGGTTGATCTCTCCACTCTTACTGTGGCACACCTGATGGGCATAAATTTACAAAAAAAATCATTGGAGAAGCTATTGAAAACCCTCTTAATCTCATTTTGTGACCAAAAGACTTACCTTCTGTACAGCTTTGCGTAGAATCTCTTTATATTCATCCTTGTTGATATCTCTTTTCTGATAAAAAGGCTTGATTGCCAGCTTAACCTCCTCGATAGCCCTTTCTTGCATGTGAAGCTTCTTAAGTAGGTCTAGTTTTAGAAAATATGTGAAAATGTATCAAGTTTTCTTCACTGCACTATTAAGATTGTCTGCTGTGTGTAAATCTCTTTTACCTTGTCTTTTTTGAGTAAATCCCCATCGTCGTTCTCCCCTTGTGCTGAGCCAGTCAGTAACTGTGAACTGTCAGACCCCGAGCATCTCTCCGGGTCAACACTCTTTGCTACATCACTATCACTTGTTGTTCCGGTTAGGTCCTGCCAAAGAAATGGAAAGAATGTTCAACGTACTGAGTCAGTAAATTAAATAATGAAAATACTGTGCCACTTAAATGCTGCCGGTTTACTTTGTACATGTATTCATAACTTTTATAGCAAGCCAAGTTAACTATTATAACTAAATAACTTATTACATAATGACAACACAAATACCACTGCTTCTAGATCAGTTTAGATTTCGTTTACTGAGAAATTACTTCAGAGTAAGTTTCATGTTTCCCACGTGACAATGTTTTGAATAAGTTTCACTTAACCAATACTGCCATCTTCTGGTCTTCCATGATATTTCAAGCATTTACCTGAGAGGATGTGGAGACAGGTCTGCGGATTCCCTCTTGCTTCAATTTAGTTTGTACAAAGCCACCTCTGAAATGCACAAAAATGTGTTTTAAAGAGTAAATTATAACATCTTAAAACGCATGCTAGGTAAAATTGTTACCTAAAGTTAAATGAAATAACTTTTCAGGTAGTGTGCATGTCTGCCTGACTCTATGGCAGGGGTGTCTAAACTTTTTTCACAGTGGGCCGCTTTTTGAAAGTCGAGGGTCGTATTACACATGGCTAATACAAATTAATGAAACATTCAAAATTTGGATTTGACCAAATCTTAGTGAACTATCACAGATTCAATAGGGCATTAAACATTATTTTAGGTTTATAATATGATATCGATATGACATTGTTCTTTGATAGAAGAATGATGATAGAAGAATAGCTCAAATTTGACAGTAAAAACTATACTTTTTTGTAATTTGGGCCAATCTAGCATGAAGTCTGAGGGGCAAAATAAATTGGTTCAAGAGCCGCATTTGGCCCCCGGGTCGTAGTTTGGACATGCCTGCTCTATAGTGATTTTATTGCTTTGCCTGGAATGTTCTCATTCGACATTAAAGAACATGCTTAATATAATAAGCAGGCATGTCCCTCCACAGAAGTGGTGTTTAATTTGGCCTGGTAGCACAGAATGTTCATCATCATAGATATAGTATAGGTGTAATGCTGTATACCATTCCATAGGCAACACAACATCATCACCATAAAGAAAAGGTTATTGCAGACACTAAACTAACTTAATGTGACTCAAGTTAAAGTTAAAAGTCACAGAAAAAAATATTTTTTATTTCACATTTCTGACCAGTTAACAGGTGTAACTGGGCCTGTTTGTGATGTAAAATACATGTGGACTTACTGCTTGCTGACTTGTCAGGCTGGGGCCCCACCGGTTCTTCTATATTCCATGTGACTCTTTTCACTTGTGTTTTGGACTTTCCCCCTGCAGCAGCTGGCTCACCCTCACTCTTCTCATCTTTCTCCTGTTTGACTGTCGCTTCTATTGTTTCATCTATCTTAGATTTCACCAGGTCCAGGTTGTCTAATATTGCATCAACATTAAAGTCATCATCTGAGTCAGACATCTGGTGAACTGCTTCTTGCTTTATTGAAATGGTTGTGACTTCAGTATTTTGATCTGGTGGGTTGTGAGGAGGGTGTGCACATCCATAACATGCATGTCATTGTCACTGCCAAAATCAGAAACAATGGGCTTCTCTTCAGGAGATTTTGGCTCTGCTTCATCACATTTGAACACCTCAGTATTAAAGCTTTGCACATCTTCCTTGGATTTTTCAATAGGTGTGTCCACATGCTCCTCCTTAGTAAGGTTACTGGTTGGACTACCTGCAAACATATCAAGCACTGCAAATTTCTCTTTCTTGGTTTCTTTTTCAATTGTATCCAGATTATCGACTGTTTTGTGGAGCTTCTTGCTGTCTTTTTTGGTTTTATCCAGTTTGTCAACAGCCTCATGGGTCTTGTTATCTTTTTTATTTGCATCAAATTTGTCAACACCTTCATGAGTCTTCTTTTTTTCTTCTTTAATTTTATCCAATTTGTCCAAAGCTTCATGGGTCTTCTTGTTTTCTTTTTTTCTTATATCCAGTTTGTCCAAAGCTTCATGGGTCTTCCTGTTTTCTTTTTTATTTATATCCAATTTGTCCAAAGCTTCATGGGTCTTCTTTTTTTCTTTTTTATCCTGTTTTTCTACAGTTTCATGGGTCTTTTTGGTTTCCTTTTTGTTTTTATCCCTCTTGTCAACAGCTTCATGGGGTTTTTCTTCTACCTTTGACTCTATTGGTTCTTTCTTAACCGCAGAATAAGAAACAGATGAAGAAGAGCTTGGCCTGTTTGTTTTAGACGCTTTTTCAGCTTTCACTGTGCTGTGTCATCTTTTCTCTTGTCTTTTAAGGGCTCCTTGTCTTTGTCTTTAGCAGATGATTTACTGGTATCCGCTAGTTTCTTTACTGGAGATGGGTCTTCTCTAGTTTTCCTTTTCTCTCTGGAGCAGGACCTTGACCTGTGCCTTTTCTTATCTTTCGAACGAGACTCCACTTTGTCTCTGGATGACTGATGGCGAGACTCGTTTTTCCTTCTGTCTCTAGACCGAGATCTGCTTCTAGACCGGGACCGGGCACGTCTCCTCTCTCTTGACCTAGATCTGGATCTGGATCGTGATCTGGAGCGAGACTTGGAGCGAGATCGGTCCCGCCTTTTGTCTTTTGAAGAACGTTTTTTCACATCTTTGTCCTCATTTCTTTCTTTGCTTTGTCTTTTATATTTCTTGGTCCTCGATCGCTCTCGACTGCTGGAGGTGGAACACGACCTACAAATGAAAAATGAATTATTTAGACAAGAGAAATTATTTTTAGAATGTATAAATTTGTATTTAATATTATGTTGTAACCATAAACATTATTTTAGTACTTATAACGTATACTCAGTCCGTTGCTATGAATAAAAAACTTTAATGAATGTTTGCATTCAGGTCATAGAATGCGATGATGATGCTATGCAGTCAGATGGCAGTCAAGAGACAATCTTTTGTATTAAAAATCATGTACTTAAATTTAAAGGTGCATTTCAGCTGTCCATCTGCATTATCAAACTACAGTATACTGTTGTGATGTCCTCTAAAAGAAGCATTTTACATATGCCTCTATTTTGTAAATATATTTTGCTCCAGACAAAACATACATACTGACACCACTTATAGTATGCTTTTAGTATACAAATGTAGTTTCATGCAGACATTGCTCGAGCGGAGTCATACCTGGACCTCCTTTTGTCTTTGGACCGCGACCGTGAGCGTCTTCTCTTTTTGGTCGTCTTTTCTGGAGACTTTGAGCGAGAGCTGTCAGAGATTCTGTGATTTCGTCTTCTCTCCTTTGATCGGGAGCGTCTCGAAGACTTTGCTTTGTCTTTTTCTCTTTCACTTCCTTCATGTTTGGTCTCACTGGAAGTAGGTTTCCGATCTCTATTGGGGCTGCTTTGTTTTTTTGCTTGTTCTGTGCTGTTTGAGCGTGCCCGTTGATCTTTAGAGGAATCTTTTTTCTTGGAGGTGGACTTCTCACTAACTAAATCTTTTGATTGGTGCTTGTGTGATTCTGACTTAACTTCAGCCTTTTCTAACTTTTTTACAGGACTGGTGTTGGAGGGAGTGGAAGCTCTGTCATCACAAGAAGCAGCAGAAGGTTCAGGAGCAGGATCTTTTTTCACAGTTTCTACTTGTTTAATAAGATTCAGTAATTGCTCCAGTGGTTGCATGTTGTTCTCTGTTTCTGATTCTAAGCAGCTTTTTACAGGTTCATCTGCTGAAGGAAGCTTTACATCATCATCTTCTAATGGCTGCGTTACAGGATCATCTGTATCAGACTCTGGCTCTTTTTTTATAGTAGTATTGGATGGAGTTGGCATCTCAATATGAGAAAATATGGAACCTTTTTTAGATGTGGCATTTTCTTTAGTGCCCTTCTGTTGTTGTGTGCCTGATTCCTGACCGATTGTTGCAGCTGGTTTATCTTTCACATGTGGATGTGGCGTTTCAGCTTTTACTTGTTTTAGGTCCCACCTACTTCGCGAGAAAACTTTCTTTTTTAAATTTGCTGGCTCTGGTTTCAGTCGAGAACTACAATCTACATTCATGCTACCACTTTCCTCATCTGAACTGCCCGAATCTGATTCAGTAGGATTAAAAGGATCATAAATATTATTACTCTCTTTGGAACGTGATGCTAGCAGCTTCTGCTTATCCCGACGTAATTGTCTCTTTCTTTCTTCTTCATCTTTTTTTGTACAGTGTTCTTGTAGGCTAGATCCACTTGGAGTTAGTGATGCAATATTTAATCTTCTAGAATGCCATGAATTGCCACTTGAGCTTATGCGAAAACTTACAGAGGATGATGATGAAGAAGAACCTGATGAGAATCTCTGATGGTTGGTGTGTGAGGGAGCAGATGAAGAGGACGAAAAGGAGCTAGAGAAGCCTGAAGAAGAACTTGCTCCATCAGGTCTGCTCCTCGGACCATCTGTCCTGCCATGCTGCTGATCAACAGAATGACGCCGCTCTTTGTCCCCAGCCAGTCTGTTAATGCCGTTTCAGGCAGTTCATAGGTACTCCCATTTGAACCTCCATTTATTTTATTTGGATTATTATCATTTTTTGCAGAAACATCAACACTGTTCTCTCTTTTGATTTTTGGTATTCTGGGGAGCACAGACACATCAACCCACATAGGTTTTGTAGGTGCCTTCAGAGAATGAGAGATAGCCTTGTCTTCTGAGAAACTATTGACTCGTACTCCATTTGTAATCAGATGGCCCAACCTCTGATTTGGCCTATTCAGCTCTCTGGGTGGGACTTGGGGATAAGACATCTCACTCAGACTTAGTGGTGAGCCTAGTGGTTGATATAAAGGAGAAGGAGAGTTCTGGGAAAAACTTGGGGTTATAGAGCCTTCAGAGGATATAAATCTGTCCATGTTGTCCATCTGTGTTCCTGGGCTGGTCTGTGGTCCACCGTCTCCAGAACTGCTGCTTCTGCTGCTGGCAGGCCTGACTGTGTTGGTCAAACTGACTAAAAAGGGGGAAAAGAGTTTGTGTCACAAAGCTTCCTCATAGGATGTTACAAACCTAAGCTTTAGTAGACATTGTATTTTGACCCAGGTGTATGCACTCACTAGGTTTTGCAGCCTTAAGAGAACCATCACGATTGATGACCACGTCAGAACTGTCCATTAAAAGCATGCTCTGTCCAGAGAGTATGCTGCCCAACAGATCAGGGACAGGAGCTGCTTCCACAACACTACTAGTCTGTGGGATGCTCATGGACCTCCTGGTATAACATTATGATCATAATTAGCAAAGCAACCATGAGAATAAATACAATAAAAAATGATATGTATGCATGTTACCTAGAAAGGCTAACTGGTCGTGCCACTGGTTGATGTGAACGAAAGGCGGAGCGTGAGATACCTCGTCTTTTAGCTTCGAGCAACACAGAATCATGGTTCTGCTCTTCCTCCTCACTATTATCACATCACATTGAAATTGAGAAATGACAGTAACAGTACATTTTGCAAAACATCTGTTCATATGCAAATAGATAATGACAATCAAAATGTGTGAACCAAGTCATTAAAGTTGAAAAAATAATGCCCTGTACCGGTCAGTAAATGGGTCGAGGTCAAAGGGATCACCATAGATGGAGAGAGATGCTGCTCCAATATCTGCCCTCATGCTGCTCAGGGTACTCTCTGATGGTCTGTAAACAGTTGGAAGAGAAGAGCTCTTTTTGTCCTTGACAATGCCAAGACTGTTTGCAATACGACTGCGTGTGGTGGGCGTCTTTTTCATCACCTTTTTAAAGCACAAAAAGAATTAGTAAATAATACGATGATCACAACAGCTGATGCCCAGCTACACACACTTACCAGCTTTTTCTTGGATTTTGTTCTTCTCACTCTACGTTTACGCCTCCTGCCACCCGTGGTGGCTGCTTTGCCCTTTTTACTTTTTGAAGATGTTTTTCTGCCCTTGACCTTTCTGCTCTTACCTGGTAAGAATGCAGAAATTCTTAATTATGTAAAATTTCAACATTTTCATTTTGTTGAATTTTAGTCTTTACATACGGCGACGGGTTGATGATGGTCGTGAGGTAAAATCTCGTACATACACCGCAGTGTTTAAACCCGCCACCACAGCATTTATGGTTTCGTCCAACCAAGTAGATCGGATTAAATATGTAGGAGCCAACTAAAAGGAAAACTTCCATTACTTAACTGTACACTCTTCCCAGCATTCTCTGACATGTGTTACACGTTACAGGCAAACACCACCACAACCAAATTAATTTGACACACAGCCATGCGCATTAATTGTGTGTATGTTAGAAAGCCATAACAGAAGCATCACGCTTCATGCCAAACCTCCTGAGTGCGTGCCTGGGTGATCCGATGCCGATTAACATTGGCCCGAACTCTTTCACTGTGCTGTGTACGGGCAATGGCTCGAGTCCGGCCCACTTGGGTGCGGGCACGTCTAGAGGCAGAACGAGCAGTGGAAGGAAGGCTGTCTGTGTCACTTGTTTCTGTAGCTGAAGCCCCTTATTCAAATGAAAAAAACGTGTATAATAAACCATGATAAACTCAGCACTTTAACTATGATGGTAGAAAACTGACTTGATTGACGGTTGTTCGCTTCACATTCAGGGCAAAACCATTCTTCAACTGGAACAGCATCAAGTGGTGGTGTAAGGCATTCCATGTGATATCTAAAAATGCATTGTAAAGATTGAGAGAGATGTTTTGAATAATTTTGCAATCCTTTTTTGTTATTGTATGATTTATTTGAGAAAAAAAAATCAAAGGTCAAAGTGGCTACTAATTCAGATATTACCCAGCATCACACCCATCACAGAGCAAAAGGCGATCTTCACGGTCACTTCCTCCACACACTTCACAGCTCGTCTCCTCAAGGTCCACGTCTATAGTCTCCTGCTCACACTGCTTTGCAGGCTTTGTATTGTGATCTAATTTCAACCACAAAATAAGGGATCGTCCGATAATAAATGAAGAGTTTAGATACAGATGTTTTGTCTCAAGTGCAAAACAACCTACCGCTTTTTGCACCTTGCCTCCAAAGCATGTTCTTAGATATATAACTTTGAAGTTAGTTCGGTCAATTGGGCAAGAGTTCGCATTCTAAAATGCATAAATAATAAATTATAATATTTAACTTTGCTGGATTATTTTAAATATAGAACAAAATATTTAGACTCACCTTTGACCATTCAAGGATGCAGTCAAGGCAGAAGTAGTGCTCACAGTTCTCCGGTGTTGCCACAGGCTGTCTGGTAAATGAATGGAGGCAGATGGGACATTTATCTGCCTCCTCATCTGAGCTCACCTCTGCGTTGGCTGAAGTCCCTGCACATGCACCTTCCTCCTCAGCCACACCTTCATCATCGTCTTCATCCTCTTCATCTAATTAGATAAAGTAATGCCCAATACATTATGTCTTGTAGCCCAACAGAAACAGGTTGCTGTTACTAAACACATTACCTTCATCCTCGTCTTCATCATCTTCCTCATCTAAAGCTTCCCCATCTTCATCCTCCTCTCCACCACTCTGTGACTCTACCTCCTCATCAGACCCTGCTTCATCAGAATCATCTGATGCATCAGATCAAGAAAAAAGGTAAAAGGCAACAGGTTTACTTCTAATGCTTGCACATAAGATATTTGGATATTTAGTGCACATTATTTGTGTATGAAATTTTCAAATTTTTAAAAAGCAAGTTAGGCTATGCATAAGAATTTATCTTAAGTATGGACAGTAACTTTTACATTTCTTTTATCAGTGTGGAAAAGTTGAATGCATATACCTGAGATGGCCCATGCTGCAGCTCTTTTTCCTTTGTTTTTTGAAGACCGGTTGATCAGCTCGTCTTGGCTGTCATCTTCATCCATGGCTGACCATTAGAAAAAAATCTTTACAATGTCTCCGTGGAAGTGTAGCGAGCAGGAACTCAATGTCAGACCACGTTTGATGCTGTTTACAAAAACTGAGAACATATAAGACGTCACTAAAACACCATATTCTGACAGAAAGCTTGGAAACTATTTTGCTTGCAGACAAGTGTTTTATGATGCTAGCATGTAGCAATCACCTGCACAAGGCTATCGCTACATTTGTAAACAAAGACGCAAAACCACCACCGACTGCACCATTTTTACATGCTATGATTTTTTGTGTTCAATGGCTGTTGGAAAATCAACACAATGTACATTTTTAGGAACCACATTTTAGCCCCCGAGTTAGCAGGCTGAACACTGGACTAGCAATGTTAGCCTTTAGCATGTTAGCTAAATATAGCCACAGGAACCAGTCAGATCCAATGTGACTTGTAGACAGGCCGTGTGGCACGATCTACAAATGGACTACTCACATAGTAATTGTTCTGTAGTGGAATATTTAGAGCTTGACACAACATACCTAAAGTAGTAATGTGATAAAAGCTGGAATTAAATGATACACTGTAGCTGTTCTTCACAGTAGTTGAGTGACACCACCGGCTGCTGATGGTAGAGGCACAAATGGCCCAGTATTTTCTCTTAAAGAGACAGCGCTTCAAAAATTGAACGTCATTGATCTTTTGTGTTTTAGACAGAAAAAGCATGAACACGTTTATGTGAACATATCATTATCGATTTCGGAGAGGCTTATTACATTCTCCTATAAGCCTGACAGCTAAAGTTCTTTAATTTAAAAAAAAAAAGGTTAACTGTAGCCTATTCTCTGTTTACAGATGGTGTGATTTTTATTCTGCATGCACTATTTTGGTTTTAAATCTAACAACTTCCTCTGATAAATAGACACAAGGTTCATATCAACATGTAATCGTTTTTGGTGGCAATTGTGGCTTAAAAAACACTTCTTACAAACAGCAAAGTGAAACTGGGGAGGAACACCTAAGCTCAGCCATTCAGAGCGCTGCATTTAGCTCCTGATTAGAAGTAAAAATCTGTATTATTCAAATCAGACAGTACTCCAGTGGTCTCATCTTCTCACAAAGTTCTGCATTTATCATACTCATTCAAGTAGAAAGCACAAAGAGTACTAATTCATGACTAAAAAAGTTAGTTACCCAACTTTAAGTGATCTAGTAACCCAAGTCATCAGATTACCCATTGCATACTTTTTAAATGAAAGAAAAAAAAGTTGTGTAATCACTAAAAAAAATCTTACCTCATGACATCTGAAAACTCTCAGACATCACAATCTCCACTATGTTTTCCATGCTCTTCTCCCTTTCACCGCAACACCTCAAAACACTGCTTGATTCAGACAGGGATGTGTGCAGGAAGGTCAAGGGTATACAAATCGATCTTTAATGTAGAGGAAAACAGGCATGGTTACGTAATTCATGTTGGCAACAGTGACTGTTTTGTTTACAGACTACTTTTTCATTTCTTTCATTTTCTCCCCATTGCACAACAGTGTTCCAGTGTCTGTGAATATGAAGTCACCCACAAGATGACAACTCCTTACCATTGTTGATAACCTACTAGATACCTTCACCTACTTGGCCGTAGCCTATGGCAACAATGGTTACAGGCCTACTCAGTGTCTAGCCACAGCTTTATTCTTTTCTGATATTCATTACATTAATGTTTCAAACTCTTCATCATATTTCATACAAATGCATTTTATTGTCATTATTTATTTGTGTATAAAGTAGTAGTAGTAGTAGTAGTAGTAGTAGTAGTAGTAGTAGTAGTAGTAATAGTAGTAGTAGTAGTAGTATAGTAGTAGTATTTCTATTTGAATAAATGTAACTATTGTCTCAACAAGTGACTATTCTCTCAACAAGTGACAAAACCTTTTTTGTCTTTATCTTATAAATTTATTGTGCATTTGTGTAATTTGTTGTTCAAGTTAAATTCACTTTATAAATCAGAAGTTGTCTTCAAAAGTCATTCTAGTTACTATTACATGGGTAGTTTAAATTTCCTCAAATACTTTACTTAACTTGAATAATTTATTGTAATACTATGTGCACTAAGTATTATTAACTTAAGGGAACTATTAATTTGGGCTATAGTAGTGTATGTATGTATGTATGTATGTATGTATGTATGTATGTATGTATGTATGTATGTATGTATGTATGTATGTACTTGTTTTTGCATCTTGTGAGAACCGTTTTGAGTTTTTAACCAACAGAGTGAGGACATTTTTGGGAAGTGAGGACATTTTGGCCGGTCCTCACTTTCTGAAGGGCCTGTTTTGGCCTGTTTGAGGGTCAAGATGAGGTTGTAGAGTTAGGGTTAGAATTGGGTTAAGTTAGGATTAGGGCTAGGTTAGGGCTAGGGGGTTAGTTTGGATGGTTAAGGTTAGGGTAAGGGGCTGGGTAATACATTATGCCTATGAATGTCCTCACTAAGATAGAAAAACAAGTATGTATGTATGTATGTATGTATGTATGTATGTATGTATGTATGTATGTATGTATGTATGTATGTGTGTGTGTGTTGTATGTATGTAGTAGGTATGTATGTAGGTATTGTATTACTGACCTCATAAAAAAATAGGGCAATTGTCCAGACATTTGGATGAGGCAAAAAAAACAAAACTTAATGATTCAAAGAAGACTGTAATGCATACAGAGAAAGGCTGCAAGTAAGAATAAGCTTTAGGCTTGTCCAGTGGAGTAACCTAAGTTTAGACTTTATCTTAAAAATTCAACAATAATTCTTCATTTCATTGACGACATACTTATTTACTTGCAGTTTTAACTTACCGCTTAAGGGTGAAAAAGTTGTTATCATAGATTAGTCATCATAATAATTGTTCTAGATATGCTGATGATATGGCAATGTTGAATGTTGGGGAAGTTATTCTGAAAAAGTATGATTGTATGCCTACTTCTTGTAAATGCACATTAGGCTACATTAGTTACTGCCTCAAAGAAACTGTATTTGTGATATTGCATACATTGATCAAGTGTTTTTGTTAACATTTAAACAGAAGTATGGCTAACAAAAAAACTACAGATAGACCGATATATTGTCGGGCCGATATTTGTTTTTTTTTTTTTTTGCATATCGATCATATCACCTTTTGGTCCTAATTTTGGCAATATTTGATCAGGGAGTTGTTTGAGCAATATAGCAGTCTTCTACAGACACACTCACAGTAGTTGAGCTCAAAGTTAGTTATGAAGATACTGTAAGACTTGTTTTATTTTTCTCCCTTTCTAAGTCTGCAGCTTTGATTTTATCATTACAAATTGGAAAAAAAAGACAACTGTGAATTATAAATTTGGACCCATATGTTGTTTTCAATCACCCTAACCCTTCAGATCCCAATTAAATGTTTTAATTGTGCAAAAGGTGAAATTAAAAGCATAATGTTATCCCTTAAACATCTCTTTAAGAAAAGTTTTATTCTTGTTCTATGACTTTGTTGCCGCGTAAGAGCTTGTTTGTTCGTCATTATGAACGCATGTGCTTAATACAGTAAAAGCTTGTTGTTGCATTAGAATACAGAATAGTGTGATGATAAAAAACATTTTGTGTCACTGTGTGTTGAAAAAGAGCACTTGCATTGCTCTTTAAAATTGTATTTTATTTTCTAAACTATGTGACAAAATAATAGTTTAGATTTAACTTTTTGCTTGTCTGGCTATACCCTCTATCCAGCTAAAATTAAGTAAAAATCAGCCACAGAATTGTCAATGATATTGGCCCTGTCCAATACTCACACTTGCACACTTGTGCACTTGAAATGTGTGTTGACAACGAGCCGCTGAAGTGCGCATGGTGTCCCAATTCTCTAGAATGTTTTTATCCACACTCACAACATCATATTTACGCACTTCAGGCAAGTGTGGAGTTTTCAAATGATGCAATGCTTCTACCTTAGCAACTTAGCTCTGAACGTTAACAGGAGGCAAGTTTAATATTATACCACAGTAAGAAACCATTTGGCTTGTACCTTGCGCTGCCACAGCTGATTCCCACCAGACATGGACATTCACAGCACTGTTTTATATGTTTGTGGCAAGTTCCAATGATCCAAATAGACTAGTAATTTAGCAGCAGTTTAATTCATAACATGTTGAAGTGTGGACTGTCCCATTTCTGTTCTGCACACTTGAGCACTTGTGGCACTTGGCGCACTTGCACACTTTCAAACAATGCACACTTCAGTGAAGTGCACAAGTGTGCAAGTGTGAGTATTGGGACAGGGCAATTAGCATCGGTCAACAAAATGTTTAAAAATCAGCATCGGTATTAGACAAACCCATATCTGTTCAAAAAACAAGTTGTTTAAATCATAACAAAAAATAAAATTGGGAAACCATGTTGCTAGGTCTAATGATGTCCGCATCTTCTTGCAGCACGATCATGTGGGTTTTCTCACTTTTAGCACATTTAACCTGCTGTGTCCTGCTGAGGAAGGTGGCATTAAGCATTGCAAAAAAATTTACTTAAGTTACTAAGAAAGGTGGGTAGAGTAGTCACAAATTGTTCTCATATAAGAGTATAATAGGCCAGTGCTTTTCAAACAGTGTACCGTAACACTAGTGTGATTTAAGATACTGTCAGGTGTACCTTGTAAAAATTAATCCGTTTTCAAAATAGAATCTATGAAATGAATGAAACACATTTAAGTGCATTATCTAACTTTTCAAACAAGAGATTCTGTTATTTTGAATAGCTATTGGAATGTTCCAAGGTAACACATATTTGATTGGCAATAGGGTTTTTATTTAAAATAGCCTGCATGAAAAAATGCAATCTTATTGGGAGCAAGTTGCCTCGCTATAGATCTATTTGATTTGTACAACTTGGTTTTGTTGTGTTGCATGCTTCTCCCTATGCATATAGTAAATTTGAAGAAACATTACCAGCACAAATTAAACTTTAATGTTATGTAAATATTTGCCTAAATGTTTTATGGGGTTTTAAGTATCGCAGTTATACATACAGTTCATATATGTGCATATAGCCTATTATGTAAATATGTACTGTATATGTGTATATGTGCAGATGTATGAATATTTGTTCTCTCTTTTTTATATTAAATGTTAAAAAAAAATGTTTTTCTTTCTTCTTTTTTACATTTAACTTTATCAGTGGAAAAAAGGAACCAAAAAATTTAGCATTCTCAAGTTAGTAATGCAAAGTTAATGGAAATTAGTAAATGTGTCCTATTTAATACCCATCTTCCTGAATTGTAACTCAAACTCATGTAGGCTACAGTAACAGTAAGTTGGCTATAAGTTACACCCTCCGTTGCTAATAATAACGTGGTAATAAGCCGGGGTTGAAGTGTTGCTCCTGTAAGAATAGGCTAATAAAATGAACACATAGGGGTCTAGCCTTGAGTGCTGCTTATTCTCATTTCGCGCGGTAAATAATTGAGTGTTATCGCCGTTTTCCCTGTACTTCGTCATCGTCACACATCACTCCGTCAGGCTGCATCCTTGGTACGTGCACATCTACACTCCGCTCATGGCAACACTGTACACAAGTAAGCCGAGTGTGCCACTTCTGACTGTAGGGGTAGAAAGGCTAGTCTGCTCACAATCCTCTCCAAAAGACCACTGGGGCGCATGTGTTACAGCTGCAACCTTTCACGAAGCTTGGATCTTACTATAACAGCTTGTCGCTTTAACATGACCCACATACGTGCAGCGTAAAAGCAGAAAACTGTTAAAAAGATAATGGTTTCTTCCTAATGTACGACGTGCGAAAATGAACGCACCGCACCCCAACTATAACTCTAGAAATAAATCAAACGCAATGGTTGTATTAATCCCGCCTTCTTCACTTTGGATTGGCCAGCTGCATTGCAATACGAGCGCTGATTGGCTGTGGCTAGTGCCGGTTCTCCTCTCATTTGCATAACCAGGACGGGTTGCAGATGCAGGGGAGTGGGCAGGGTAGGGGTAGTGCAAGTGAACTCAACTTCTGCGTCGGTGGAGCCATCCAATATTCTTTAAATGCAGCAAACTTTAGCCGCGCACTGTGATTTCTTTGAAGGAAAAAAATAGTGTAGGTCTCTGCCAAGCTATGCTCTTGCCTTCATCTTCAGAAGTGGAAAGTTGAGCTTTTAAATCCATCAAGAAGACAAACTTGATCATGGTAAGTAGTCTCTATCTGCTCCAATTATTTATTCAGTCTATCACGTTAATAAATTTACTTGCTTTATACTTGACACTACATATAAATATACATTTTGCCATTTGATTTCTGAAACTTTTGGTCATTGTAATATTGTAGTCTAATTTGATTCATTTTTGACCTAAATCTTTCATACAGGCAGTTTTGGTAAAGTATAATGAGCTACTGGGCCAGTTTTTTTATTTTTATTTATAGACCTATCAAAATGATGATTTCTTTAGGCAGCATATATAATATTACACGTGTTGTTATTGTTTTATTAGGCCTGTTTCAATTGATGCCAAAGACTCACAGAGTCTTTTGTTTACTTTACAGATAGTGCGCTTTCATTGTAGCTTTTGCTCTTGTGATCTAAAACCAGGTAAGCCACTGACTAACGCACATTGTGCCATTTGTCAGTTCCACTGTGCGTGTGACAGCGGCTAACCTGGTTTTGGGAACACCACGTCGAAAACCAGCCTCAGCCGGACCAGACACCTACAGTAGCTGCTTACTGTACATGAACTCATGTCCCATTGCCGTTTGTAGCTTGACAGCCTGTCATGCATGACTGCCCTCCANAGCATGCTGTGTCTGCCAACCTTATTTCTTCTCCATGTATGTAGTTCATAATTCAGTGTACAGTAGGGAGATAGATTGACTGAGCTGGTCAACTGACTTGTGACTCCCCCTACTGGTTATTAAACTGTAAAGACATTGATAAAAGAAAAGTTCAAAGAGAGAAGTCTTACAGAATAGTCACATTAAAAGTAATGTCCAGACGTGCCATGCAGAGCGGTAACTTTGTTCTCAGACGGTGGTGGATTTCCTGAAGCTACAAATGCTGTAATCTGTCAGCAGGCATCACACAGTTAACCAGAGCTCCAGTCCTTCTACACTCCAGCCGCCGACGCCCCTAACATAAATGCAAAAAACTGTAGAAGGGAAAGAGCAGTGGATGGTTTTTCTCAGCTAGCATGCATTATATAGGCTACTGTACCCCATAGTGACACAGCAGGGTTGTTATGTGTGCCGGCATACATGAGAGGAGACTACTGCAAGCTCTTATCAATGACTTCATGCTTCAAGTAGGATAATGCTCCAGCTCATTAAGGGCCTAAAAAGCAGCAAAAACAAATTGATGTTTCAAGAATGAATGTTTTTTGATCAGTTTTTCAAACGTGACAAAACCAAGTTTTATGGTAATTTATTCCAAGACGCTCTTCAAAAGCATGTTAAATCAAATGGCATTTTATTGAGTTAGGAAATTACATTATGTACACAAGTTCTTCTGTTTCGATTAAAAAAGACAAACATTAGCTTGTCACATCAAGCTTTTACATACATACATGTTAACATTGCACTTCACCTACCCTTAAATAAAGAACTGGATTTAAATAAAAATTAGAGGTCTTCATGGCATCCTCATTTGGATCATGTGCTTCCAGTACATCTTTGTTCATTGTAACAAAATCATCAGTGTTCTTAAATAGGCTAAACCTACATGATACAGTAAATAACACATATCTAAGCATGTGTTCCATGGGAAACAAAGAAAAGGCAATGGTTTAAAATCATCTCGGATGAAATAGTCGCAAGCCTTGAGCAATTCATTAAGGTCATTTACAAGAGGTGGGTGGGTCTCACCATTAAAGCAGTCAAATAATACTACCATCTGCTACTTTGTTCCAAATATACACAACAATATACAGTAGGTGCAAAATGTTCAATCAGAGCTATAGTGGCATGCCCCATAATTGAAAGTCACATGATTATTATTGTTCTAAATTGGCTCCCGTAGTTCCAGTGTGTGACTGTCTGAGAACATTCCTTTGCAGTGGTTATGCTAGTGTTCTTCCTTATCTCTTTGACCTTTCTTCTCCTTCTCATCCTGCAAAGCTGTCCCCAGCTTCTTGATAAGCACAGACAGAACCTTGTCCAGAGGGTCCATCACTCCTCTCTGGAGCCACTTGGGAATTGTAGTCCTTGCATGATGAAAACCCAGTTTCTGTAAGATGTAGTCCACACCAACAGGGTCAATTTTGCGTCCGGTCCAAGAAATGAGTCTGAAACAAGAGAGATGTGTGAGAGCAGGACACCAGATTATTCTTACTCAATACTTAAGGTGAAAGTGGCGACAAAGCAGCTAGGACACCGGTTCAAAGTCTGTATGTTTGCAATTTGGAACCTCCACAGCACAGTAATTAGAATAAATAATATATTTTTGCCTTTAAGAACATTATTCTTTATCAGTAATCTGTGATCAGTTTTGACAACATGCATGATAAGACACAGACTTGAATTATGCATTTTCCTTTTCAAAGTGATTAATAAAAAAGCATTTGTCCACAGAACATTGGTCTAAAATGACAGTGAGCTGGTGGTTGTCTCTAAAGATGTGTTCAAGATTTTACAGATCAAAAGAGTTCTTCACCAAAGAGTGTCGCAACACAAAGGTAAAAAAAAAACAAAAAAAAACCAAAACAAAACAAATTAATGCTCAACAGCTCAATTGAATTGAAAATTCAATCCATGTTTTTAAACAAGCATGGTTTCTATTCTGAAACCCATTTTTGGCCTAAAAAGCAAGACTTTTTCTTGCCTGCTTTACAATGTATTTGCTGTCAAAAGAAGCTAAAGTTGCATCAAGCGTAGAGAAGAAATTGCATGGAAAATAACTAAAGAACGCCTGAATTTAAAACAGGCCTTTCTAAAGTTTACTGGAGCAAACTTGTGATATCATTGTGTGTTGTTTTGCCTGCACTAACTAAAGAACAGCCCTGTCAGATAACTTCTCTGGGCTGACCTGAGCGTGGGCTCCAGATGCCATGTGTTGCACATGAACTCTCTCCAGTCCACAGTGGTGTAGTTGGAGCTGTCGTCCTTGTCTTTATCTGTGGAGCTCTCGTCGTGGAGGGCAGTGGGGCTCTTCTGTCCAGGCCTCGCCGGAAACGTCCGCGGGGCAAAAAGCGCTAAACAAACAACACCAAAAAGACAAAGAATGAGGTTTTTGTTTTTCCACGCTTGGAAACTCCCAACTGAGAGTCGCTGAATGAGCGTTCGCCTTGAGAGCTGTCACATTGAAACTGTAAATCCATTTTGCATTCAGTCCACGGCTTAATTAATCATAAATACAACAACACTGAAGAAAAGAGCAACACGTCCAGTAATCCTTTCTTTCCTTTTCAGCTGCACCATCAATACAAACAAGTGCTGTCATTGTCAAGTGTAAAGACTACATATTTATCTGCTTGTATTATTGCACAAAGGCATTCAAATTCTGCTACCAGTTAAACAACATCATCATTTTTGTGGGTGAATTTTTAATAGCAGCAACTCTTATAGGCCTGCGGGAAAAAAAATCCAGAGAGACAGTTTTCTTATTTTTAACCAAAAGTAAATAATCTTAATTTCAGCTAATTTAATTTACTATCTTTAACATTGTTTAGGATCCAATTGATACCCTGGTTAATGTCAAAGAAGTACAGAAGTGCTAGGCTTTGTTGACAGGTTACAGTTCTACTAAAAGCAATGCCAGAAACTGCGCGTCCTCTGAGATGATGTTTTATGAATACACCTGCTGTTGTGCTGTGCTAAATTACTTCTATTAAGCTAGATGAAAGGTTTTCTAACCTTTTCCTTCTCCTTGAGATAAGCAGAGACGAGATCGTGGAGGAACATGATGAGCTCCGCGTCCATGGTGACACAGATGTGGTCGGTGAATTCTGTCACCACACTGCACTCCACTTTGGGCTTACTGTCGGCATCTGGAAAATAAAAAACAGTCCATTTTGGTTGTATGCACATGCTCTTATACTTTCAGCACATACTGTATTACTTCTTCCCTCAGGTGTTTGCCACCTTAACAATTAGTTAGACTATTGGCATGGAAAGAAGAAATGGGATAAACAACCTATGATTTGATGGTCAAATTGCTCAGAATGAGTGTTTGGAATATAAAAACTAGAAATTAACAAAACTGAACAAAATATAGTTTTTCTAATGCTCGGAGGGGAAAGATTTACTAATACAGGATTAATAGAACTAGATTTTAAAAGATTGATGAAAATGTTCCTTAACTGTAGGTTTAGTTTAGTAGTAAGTTTCTGCTTTCCCTGAGGTATTTCTATTTTTAAGTGTGTGAAAATCTTGTACCTGATAATAAAGTAGGTTCCTCTGGGTCCTGCACATGTATAGACTTGAAGTCCAATTGCATTCTGGGAAGAGCAAAGATGGTCTCTGTCTCGTGGTTGTAGCTGGAGGAGCCGCGGAAGCTGCTCAGAAGACTGGAGCTCTTGGTAGTGGCTCCATTCTCCTGATTGTTGGCCTCTACGTTCCTGAGCAGGTTTAACTCTGGAAAAAGAGTTCATATGCTTTCACTGTCTCTAAAATCAATCTATAGTACATCAAATGTCAAATTTAAGCCACTAGTGTGGTTCCTTTTACCTTCGTTCCTCATAGCAGTGACGTAGTTAAACCATTCTTTAACAGTGGCAACACCGTGTGGTGGGTTTTCGTGCCGTCGCCTGGTTATTTTGGTGATTGTGGCCATTGGGCTTTCGAGTGCACCACAGGGTTTGGTTACCATAGTGTTGTGACCGAGGTGGAAGTCTAGTGTTTGAACTATGTAGGTAGAATCGTCTTTAGAACCTGGGGCAAAAAGAATGTATTTCATGTACATCATTGTCATTACTAGTCATTATTTCTCACTAACCCTACATTTTCCACAGTCTCTTTTAGATGAACTATAGCATCATACTCTTAGATTTTAGATATCATCTTAACACCACTGTTCTGAAGATTATATATAGTATATTAATTCTTCTACTCACCATCCTCCCAGATCTTCTGCGCCTCAGTCCAAAAGGTGATGTTGGGCTCCTCCAGGTGGAACAAAGCCCAGGATTTGGAACGGAAGTTAGGTCCATGGAAACAGGCCAGGGTCATGTGGTTGCCGTGGAGACTCATGGACCTCCGAGCTGTGGTTACAGGCCTACTCAGGTGTCTAGCCACAGCTTTATTCTTTTCTGATATTCATTACATTAATGTTTCAAACTCTTCATCATATTTCATACAAATGCATTTTATTGTCATTATTTATTTGTGTATAAAGTAGTAGTAGTAGTAGTAGTATAGTAGTAGTAGTAGTAGTAGTAGTAGTAGAATAGTAGTAGTAGTAGTAGTAGTAGTATAGTAGTATTTCTATTTGAATAAATGTAACTATTGTCTCAACAAGTGACTATTCTCTCAACAAGTGACAAAACCTTTTTTGTCTTTATCTTATAAATTTATTGTGCATTTGTGTAATTTGTTGTTCAAGTTAAATTCACTTTATAAATCAGAAGTTGTCTTCAAAGTCATTCTAGTTACTATTACATGGTAGTTTAAATTTCCTCAAATACTTTACTTAACTTGAATAATTTTTGTAATACTATGTGCACTAAGTATTATTAACTTAAGGAACTATTAATTGGGCTATAGTAGTGTATGTATGTATGTATTATGTATGTATGTATGTATGTATGTATGTATGTATGTATGTACTGTATGTATGTATGTACTTGTTTTTGCATCTTTGTGAGAACCGTTTTGAGTTTTTAACCAACAGAGTGAGGACATTTTTGGGAAGTGAGACATTTTGGCCGGTCCCTCACTTTCTGAAGGGCCTGTTTTGGCCTGTTGAGGGTCAAGATGAGGTTGTAGAGTTAGGGTTAGAATTGGGTTAAGGTTAGGATTAGGGCTAGGGTTAGGCTAGGGGTTAGTTTGGATGGTTAAGGTTAGGGTAAGGGGCTGGGTAATACATTATGCCTATGAATGTCCTCACTAAGATAGAAAAACAAGTATGTATGTATGTATGTATTATGTATGTATGTATGATGTATGTATGTATGTATGTATGTATGTATGTGTGTGTGTGTGTATGTATGTATGTAGGTAGGTATGTATGTAGGTGATGATGTACGACTCATAAAAAATAGGGCAATTGTCCAGACATTTGGATGAGGCAAAAAAAAACAAAAAACTTAATGATTCAAAGAAAGACTGTAATGCATACAGAGAAAGGCTGCAAGTAAGAATAAGCTTTAGGCTTGTCCAGTGGAGTAACCTAAGTTTAGACTTTATCTTAAAAAATTCAACAATAATTCTTCATTTCCATTGACGACATACTTATTTACTTGCAGTTTTAACTTACCGCTTAAGGTGAAAAAGTTGTTATCATAGATTAGTCATCATAATAATTGTTCTAGATATGCTGATGATATGGCCAATGTTGAATGTTGGGGAAGTTATTCTGAAAAAGTATGATTGTATGCCTACTTCTTGTAAATGCACATTAGGCTACATTAGTTACTGCCTCAAAGAAACTGTAATTTGTGATATTGCATACATTGATCAAGTGTTTTGTTAACATTTAAACAGAAGTATGGCTAAACAAAAAAACTACAGATAGACCGATATATTGTCGGGCCGATATTTGTTTTTTTTTTTGCATATCGATCATATCACCTTTTGGTCCTAATTTTGGCCAATATTTGATCAGGGAGTTGTTTGAGCAATATAGCAGTCTTCTACAGACACACTCACAGTAGTTGAGCTCAAAGTTAGTTATGAAGATACTGTAAGACTTGTTTTATTTTTCTCCCTTTCTAAGTCTGCAGCTTTGATTTTATCATTACAAATTGGAAAAAAAAGACAACTGTGAATTATAAAATTTGGACCCATATGTTGTTTTCAATCACCCTAACCCTTCCAGATCCCAATTAAATGTTTTAATTGTGCAAAAGGTGAAATTAAAAGCATAATGTTATCCCTTAAACATCTCTTTAAGAAAAGTTTTATTCTTGTTCTATGACTTTTGTTGCCGCGTAAGAGCTTGTTTGTTCGTCATTATGAACGCATGTGCTTTAATACAGTAAAAGCTTGTTGTTGCATTAGAATACAGAATAGTGTGATGATAAAAAACATTTTGTGTCACTGTGTGTTGAAAAAGAGCACTTGCATTGCTCTTTAAAATTGTATTTTATTTTCTAAACTATGTGACAAAATAATAGTTTAGATTTAACTTTTTGCTTGTCTGGCTATACCCTCTTATCCCAGCTAAAATTAAAGTAAGAAAATCAGCCACAGAAATTGGTCAATGATATTGGCCCTGTCCCAAATACTCACACTTGCACACTTGTGCACTTGAAATGTGTGTTGACAACGAGCCGCTGAAGTGCGCATGGTGTCCCAATTCTCTAGAATGTTTTATCCACACTTCACAACATCATATTTACGCACTTCAGGCAAGTGTGAGTTTTCAAATGATGCAATGCTTCTACCTTAGCAACTTAGCTCTGAACGTTAACAGGAGGCACAGTTTAATATTATACCACAGTAAGAAAACCATTTGGCTTGTACCTTGCGCTGCACAGCTGATTCCCACCAGACATGGACATTCACAGCACTGTTTTATATGTTTGTGGCAAGTTCCAATGATCCAAATAGACTAGTAATTTAGCAGCAGTTTAATTCATAACATGTTGAAGTGTGGACTGTCCCATTTCTGTTCTGCACACTTGAGCACTTGTGCACTTGGCGCACTTGCACACTTTCAAACAATGCACACTTCAGTGAAGTGCACAAGTGTGCAAGTGTGAGTATTGGGACAGGGCAATTAGCATCGGTCAACAAAATGTTTAAAAATCAGCATCGGTATTAGACAAACCCATATCTGTTCAAAAAACAAGTTGTTTAAATCATAACAAAAAATAAAATTGGGAAACCATGTTGCTAGGTCTAATGATGTCCGCATCTTCTTGCAGCACGATCATGTGGGTTTTCTCACTTTTAGCACATTTAACCTGCTGTGTCCTGCTGAGGAAGGTGCATTAAGCATTGCAAAAAAATTTACTTAAGTTACTAAGAAAGGTGGGTAGAGTAGTCACAAATTGTTCTCATATAAGAGTATAATAGGCCAGTGCTTTTCAACCAGTGTACCGTAACACTAGTGTGATTTAAGATACTGTCAGGTGTACCTTGTAAAAATTAATCCGTTTTCAAAATAGAATCTATGAAATGAATGAAACACATTTAAGTGCATTATCTAACTTTCAAACAAGAGATTCTGTTATTTTGAATAGCTATTGGAATGTTCCAAGGTAAACACATATTTGATTGGCAATAGGGTTTTTATTTAAAATAGCCTGCATGAAAAAATGCAATCTTATTGGGAGCAAGTTGCCTCGCTATAGATCTATTTGATTTGTACAACTTGGTTTTGTTGTGTTGCATGCTTCTCCCTATGCATATAGTAAATTTGAAGAAACATTACCAGCACAAATTAAACTTTAATGTTATGTAAATATTTGCTAAATGTTTTATGGGTTTTAAGTATCGCAGTTATACATACAGTTCATATATGTGCATATAGGCCTATATGTAAATATGTACTGTATATGTGTATATGTGCAGATGTATGAATATTTGTTCTCTCTTTTTTATTATTAAATGTTAAAAAAAAATGTTTTTCTTTCTTTCTTTTTTACATTTAACTTTATCAGTGGAAAAAGGAACCAAAACATTAGCATTCTCAAGTTAGTAATGCAAAGTTAATGGAAATTAGTAAATGTGTCCTATTTAATACCCATCTTCCTGAATTGTAACTCAAACTCATGTAGGCTACAGTAACAGTAAGTTGGCTATAAGTTACACCCTCCGTTGCTAATAATAACGTGGTAATAAGCCGGGGTTGAAGTGTTGCTCCTGTAAGAATAGGCTAATAAAATGAACACATAGGGGTCTAGCCTTGAGTGCTGCTTATTCTCATTTCGCGCGGTAAATAATTGAGTGTTATCGCCGTTTTCCCTGTACTTCGTCATCGTCACACATCACTCCGTCAGGCTGCATCCTTGGTACGTGCACATCTACACTCCGCTCATGGCAACACTGTACACAAGTAAGCCGAGTGTGCCACTTCTGACTGTAGGGGTAGAAAGGCTAGTCTGCTCACAATCCTCTCCAAAAGACCACTGGGGCGCATGTGTTACAGCTGCAACCTTTCACGAAGCTTGGATCTTACTATAACAGCTTGTCGCTTTAACATGACCCACATACGTGCAGCGTAAAAGCAGAAAACTGTTAAAAAGATAATGGTTTCTTCCTAATGTACGACGTGCGAAAATGAACGCACCGCACCCCAACTATAACTCTAGAAATAAATCAAACGCAATGGTTGTATTAATCCCGCCTTCTTCCACTTTGGATTGGCCAGCTGCATTGCAATACGAGCGCTGATTGGCTGTGGCTAGTGCCGGTTCTCCTCTCATTTGCATAACCAGGACGGGTTGCAGATGCAGGGAGTGGGCAGGGTAGGGGTAGTGCAAGTGAACTCAACTTCTGCGTCGGTGGAGCCATCCAATATTCTTTAAATGCAGCAAACTTTAGCCGCGCACTGTGATTCTTTGAAGGAAAAAAAATAGTGTAGGTCTCTGCCAAGCTATGCTCTTGCCTTCATCTTCAGAAGTGGAAAGTTGAGCTTTTAAATCCATCAAGAAGACAAACTTGATCATGGTAAGTAGTCTCTATCTGCTCCAATTATTTATTCAGTCTATCACGTTAATAAATTTACTTGCTTTATACTTGACACTACATATAAATATACATTTTGCCATTTGATTTCTGAAACTTTTGGTCATTGTAATATTGTAGTCTAATTTGATTCATTTTTGACCTAAATCTTTCATACAGGCAGTTTTGGTAAAGTATAATGAGCTACTGGGCCAGTTTTTTTATTTTTATTTATAGACCTATCAAAATGATGATTTCTTTAGGCAGCATATATAATATTACACGTGTTGTTATTGTTTTATTAGGCCTGTTTCAATTGATGCCAAAGACTCACAGAGTCTTTTGTTTACTTTACAGATAGTGCGCTTTCATTGTAGCTTTTGCTCTTGTGATCTAAAACCAGGTAAGCCACTGACTAACGCACATTGTGCCATTTGTCAGTTCCACTGTGCGTGTGACAGCGGCTAACCTGGTTTTGGGAACACCACGTCCGAAAACCAGCCTCAGCCGGACCAGACACCTACAGTAGCTGCTTACTGTACATGAACTCATGTCCCATGCGTGTTGTAGCTGGGACAGGCCTGTTTCATGATGACTGCCCTCCCAGTGGTCTCTCAGTGAACTGTAGTCTCCTTCCTAATGTGCACATACTGTACCTTGTGGAGGGCCAGAGCTAGGCGCCTCTTGTGGTGCCTATGGATCCAATATCTCCTATGCCATCTACTACCAAAAGGGTTCTCTTTCATTATTGATATTTACAGAATTTAAGCTTATTTCTTTTACCATATTTACAATGTAAAAGTTCTTATTACAGGTTTGGCCTCTTTTGGCCTTTTAGACCTGTTGTCCTCATTCAGTCCAGTTTGAATTGGTCAACCACAGTTAGTTTGAAATATGCACGTTGTTCTTAATAGTTTCAGTTTAAGTCAACTATGAAATCCATTAGTCATTCAGCAGCTCATTTCCTCAGGGTCATGCAGAGTGCCAAATGTAGGCCTACGTGTTAAATAATTCCCCTTCATGGAGTCCTCTACATCATGTTGTTATGTCCTGTTCTTGAGATTAGACATCACTGTACTCACATTTATAGAAGGGGCGCACTTTAATCACTTCCTTTTTTGATGTACAAGTTTAGACTATATGTTTGCCTAAAGAAATGTCCTAATTCTGAGACCTGATTAGTTTTCACATGACAGCTGTTACTCATATCAGTCAGTGAAAATATGTGAATGTAATAGCAATATTCTTGTTCTACAGACAGGTGTCAGTGTTGAACACGCCGTGGTGTTTCCCAGACATCTAAACAACAATCTTAAGGCTTATCTAACCCCTGCCAAGCCAGACAAGCCCAAATCTTCTCTATGTAATCCAATTGAACATAGTTAATAGTCACACTTGATACGCAAGGTGAAAAGTTCAGCACTTGAGGCAAAATATGGATGGCATGAATGACTTTAGGATTATTTAGAAAACTTTATTTTTAGAAATAGACTAGACAGGCAAGGGAGGATAACCTAGACTTGAGCCAGGAGGACATGTCACTTGTCAACGTGATGGTAAACAAATGCAGGAGGATTTGCGGACGTGCACATTGCAGGGAAGCCCATAGCTGTGCAATTGTGCGCCCCATTCAATGCTGCCAGGGCACTGTTTGGGTTTCACAGTTGGCAGGGTAGAACAAAACAAATCATTATCACTCATTACAGCAAAGGGTTGTGCTGCAAAAATACTTTTCATTTGAGTTTCTCTTGCATTTAACATAATGAGAATGTTTTTAAGGTAAGGCCACAATTAGTTGTATTTCATTTAAATAATGTCATACATATTTTTGTCAGCTTAGTGTACTGCATCTTCTTTTCTGTAAATGTTTGCATAGTTATTAATGGTACTACATTTTATGTTTACATGTTTTATAATTCTTTTTTTTTCTTTTCTTATTCTTATTACAATTTATTTATTTATTTAGTGTGTGTTTTTACATTGTAGCATTGTTTGATAAATGATGCTTGAATAAAAGTTATAACTGCATTCATTTCCTTTGTCATAGATTTTATACCAGATGCTTTACACCAAAAGTTAAATTTTTATAACCCAGTCTACTTTATTTAAATTTCTGAAAACTTTAAGTTTATGCCTTCAGGAGCTGTCTGTAGCATTTGATAGTTTGTCCTACTTCATCGTGATTGGGTAAATTCACTTGTCACCCAGAGTTTGACCAAAAGGAGGAGTAGTTGGGAAACGTGTTTGCGGTAAATAGAGGGGGAAAAAATATTATGAGATGACAATTTCACTGTAATCTGAACACAATTAGAATTTCAAAGTCATATTGCCAGACTATCTGACACATTCTTCCATGTATAGGTCACGTTCATGTTTTAAAATGTGTCATAAGGCCAGAGAGTCAGTTTTTTCTGTTGATAACCTTGATAACCTGATAAGACTTTGCAATAAAATAGATAAAGGTATTTTCACGTATTTTCAATCTGGGTTAGGGTTTCTATTAGTGGCGTGACTCCTTAACTTTTTTTGTATAAAAATGAAATAAGATAAATAATACAGGTTAGCAGAGTGGTTAGGGCTCTGGTTAATTAAGGAGATCATGAGTTTGAATCCGGTGTCGGATGAAATAAACATCTCGTGATTTCTCTAGGTGCAGTTTGAGTGCATTTGCATCAATGTGAGTTCTCTTCAGGTGCTCTGACTTCCTCTAATCTCCAAAAACATGCCTGCATTGGTCAATTGGCAACATTGTGAAAAAAACAAGTGAATGAATGAGACAGCATGAATGATTGTATGTGTTTATTCCTGTGTTAAACTTGCGACAACTTGGCCAATGTGCAGGGTGTTTCTCAGTCTAAGGCCCAAAGTCACTTTGATTACCTGTGATCCCAAACAGGAATAAGGGGTACAAAATGAATGACACACAAAAATGCTTTTTAGTTTTTAGATCACCGTAATATTACTGGCCTTGTTGTTGTCATGTGAACATAGCGTATTATTAGCATGATTCATTTAGTAATCAGCTTTACATTGATGTATTCCTCTACATTGTTTGAGCTCAAAATGCAATCACATCAATCCTTATGTGGCTTAACCATACTTATGTAAGTGCAGTGCACAGAGAACTGTGCTGTCTTATTAAAGGGCAATAAGGAAAAAGCTGTGATGATATCAGACTGCTGAACACTGTTAGCTGTTACACTCATGGTGGTAATAATATGCTGCTGATATATTGTGTTTTCATTGGGCGTAACAGAAGCAGATGTGAGGCCAGAATGTTTGCACCATTTCACTCACATTCATAGTTAACTTGCCCCATCAGCCACCTATGAATTTCACCATTTTTAACATAATAACACCTCATCATAGAACACAATATGGTGCTAACTGTAAACCCCATATATTGCAAAAATATATATGATCCTGGGGTTACAGTAACTTATAAAGACTAATAGTTTTATGCTATAAGAGGAGAAAAGGGTTTAGAGAAAATTTCTGTGATAGAAAGTGCATTATTTATTAGTAATGGATTCATTGTCTAAAAACTAAAGAATGAATGTGCGAGTGAATATGTATCATTTGATAAAAACATGAATAAGATATATAATCAAAACAACAATCTAAACACAATACACAGTTTATTATATTTAAATACATTGATAATTTCTCTATGTAAAAGTCTAGATTATTTTACATTTAATACAAGTACATATACATATACAGTACCAAATCTGTAAATATATTTGTCTTATTTACATACAGTTTGTAATGTGCGGAATAGTTTATATGACAAAAAAATTGGGGTTAACAGGTACTGGTGATTCAGTATATTTTTCCTTGGCCACGTACTCCGAGATTTACCTCCATGACGCTTCTCGAGATGTGAGGACTGTAAGACACACAGAGATGAGTAGGGATGAAGTTCCCTTTGTTTTGGACAAGACTTTTGAACACAGACACAATAGGGGGGGGCCCCATATCCACGCCATGCTTGAAAATCAGAAGAGCACGGCACACATGACCAGGTAAACTCATGTACCATAGTCTTTATAGCAAGTGCTGAAATGTCAGCAGTCCCAAAAGCAGGTACAAAAACACACCACATGTAAACAGTATAGAGAGAATTCAGTCAGTACAGAAACAGTTGATCTCAATCGCTTCATCAAGTTTTTCATTTATTATTAATATTATTCTTATAAAGTTGTTTTGGTATATAATCTAGTTTGTGTCCAATTGTAAAAACATTCTCCTCAAATTGTAATGTTAGAAATAATTTCCTTTTTTTTTCCAAACTAAATTGTTGCCATCAATACATAATATAAAGCGATTGCTAAAAACTGCACAATTTGAAATTCTGCAACATACTGGAGTAAACATATGCTTTTGCCAACATCAAAAACTTTTTTTTTCATATTTTGTTAGCGTGCTGACTTTGGTAAGTGCCAGGTGAATAAGTGTAAAATATGATTAAAATGATATAGTTATTATCGCACCATGGTCTTATGCTGCATATGCACACAATGTATTTATTGTTTTATATGAAGGATTTATAAAAAATATACTATTAAGGATTATACACATTAATACATAGAGCAAAATGCATTTCTGTGCAGGCAGACCAGAGCCATGGTTTGACACAGTTGAAGACTAGGACAGTGCAATACATTTTGCAGAGCTCAAAATGACAGGCTCTTGCTCTTTGGAAGTCAAGTGTCACCAAAAGTAAAAAGGCATTGTATAGACACACCTCTTTGATACAAACAGTATCCATACTTAAAAGGCAAAATGAAATGACATTGGTCTGGTTTCTTCTTGCGTCACAGTATCAAACAGGCATACAATCAGAATGTCTGCTACAGTCATTCCCAAAGTGAATGAATCCATAAAAAGAAATGCATGTACTAGATTCAGAACAGGGCGCTGCATTATTCAGAAGAGGGAATGTTGAAATGAAAACCAGCAGATGTTAGTTCAGCACATCAAAACGTGAGATTGGGGTTAAGCAGAGAGAATATTGAATATATTGAATATTGAAAACAAGGAATGTAGATTTGATAGATAAAACGTCTATAAAAAGTCTAGAGACGTCATACAGTGGGAGTGTGTTAGCTTTGAATAGTACAGCATAAGAGCCTGAGTAGCAGATAAAACCTCCACCAAACACCAAAGTGAGGCAACCAACACTGGGGAAGAGATGGGATAGAGGAGCGGCAGTGGGGGGGTCCCGGGGTGGGGCAGGAGAGGAGCAGAAGGCTGGGAGTCTCACACATACACACCCTCAGGATTCAGGCTGGACACTAGGGGGTTCTGGAGGTTTCGAGGGTGACCAAGAACTGTTTGGCTGTGGGGCGTGGTGGGGATTCTACGGGAGTATCGCTTCGGCCTAAGTGAGGAGAGACAAAGGATTACTGCACAGACACAGAAAAGTTAATGATTTATATTATCTACTGTGTGCAGACCTTCCAAAAGAATGAAAACTATAATATTGTAAATTCTGGACTACGGATAAAAGTGAAGACAAACATAATGGATCACAAAATTCAACCCTGAATTATTATTGCTTACAACATTTTTAACTTTTCCTCCAGTAGTCACAAGTCTGAAGTTTTTCGGAATCATTTGTTCTTTGCTTGATTATACCATATATTCAAACTTGAATCTTTACTTACATTTTCAAGAAATATCTATACTTTCCATGCCTTAATTTTTTTTCTTTTAAAACCAGGGTATATATCAGTGCTTAGTTGATTTGTTAAAAGCATGAAAAATTACATTGTTTTTTCACTTAATGATATATACATAAAATCAGAGAAATTATAATTAATTCACTATAAGTCTCATTTCACATTCTTGCACAGCACAAATAAAGTAGTTTTAGCTCGACTTTAACCAGACCAGAGTCGGGTTTTTTTATTATGCAACTGTTATCGACTTGAGTTTTTGTTTTGTTTTTTTTCAATTGGCTGGCTATACCTTTGGACAAGGTTAAAAAAACTATGTGTTACACAAAAGTTTCAAAAAAATTGAAGCTTTGGTCAATATAAATAAGTTGATCATGGGGTGCAGGTTTATTACTGTACTAAAAAAAGCCGGCTTTTTAATATTGGATTAAGACCAGTTGTGTAGCAGTTAACTCCATATTTCTGCAACGTATAATGCCAAATATACCATAAGTGGGTACAGAACTCTTAAAGTGAACCGTTGTTTATGTTGAAAGCAGTGCGAGTGTAGAGTCCATCCATACTTGCGTTCCTATGTGCCTCCTGAAGCAGCTGTGCCAGTTCCAGCTGTTCGAGTTCACTGCGTGATTGAGAATGCGCTGGCAGCACCCCGCCTGCTGGATAAACTGTTGCAGGTTACACTGCCTTAGCTCCTTATTCAGATCCTCCAACTCGTCCTGCTTAACCTGAGGGAAACATGGACACCAGTCATTCATAGGACTTATATTCCCTGTATCTTTCTTGCAAATATCACTCTACTGTCTTGTTTGATCATTTCCCTACTTTTGATAAAAAAATAAATAACATTTTCTATGTACGTGTAAAGAGAAAGAGAGAAAAAAAACAGTGATAACCATGAAAGTGTGTTAAGGTTAGTGTGATCACAAGATGAAAGGCAGTAGTCCCAGACCAGTAATTGTGACAACAGTAGTTACAGTATTCCAATATTAGTATTATAAAGTAACAAATACTTACTGAAGGTGTAGCTATTGTAAAAGTATAGATGTTTTTGTGTCTGCTTAATATTACATGGCAGTAATTCACTGTTTTGAGTGTGACTCACTGTGTAATAAAACAAATAATGAACTAAAGAGCTTGCCTACTCTAACCACAAGGTGGCAGTAAAGACAAACAGAAACATGCTAATATAAAGTCCCATCAGTTTCCAAGGCCTTAGGCTCTTGTAAATCCATGTCCTGACAGACACCATCACAATTTGTCTCTCCTCCCCTGATTCCAGCAGTTTTGAGCTTTAGAATAGATGTGCAACCCAACCATTTCCTCCTAAAACAATAAACTAACCACCTCCCTGTGGGCACACAATTCATCAGCTCTCATTATTGGAAATTTGGACTTTAAGGATTCCTTGCAGAGGAAGAAGCCCACCTTCACATGAACAGATTAAACAAACAAGCCAGTCAATCAGTCTTAACGGCCTATCCATTTGTGTTGAATCAATGTGTCGGCCCACTGTAGCCTCAGCCAGCGTACGTGTGTAATTAGTATTGGACTCCCCGACAGGCTGCTGAGGCACTTCACACCTGCGAGTCTACCTCCATTAGCTTAATGACAGGAAGCTGCTCTCATCAGCCCTCACTTAAGCAGCCTGTCGCCACCTCCACACATAGACCAGTGAACAACATTTCTGTTGTAAGGCACAATTCCACTGGTTGATAAAGAAACCTGTAATTTTATGGAAGCCAAATTGTCTTGTCCCTCCAGGCAAAAACTGTCTTGGTGGCAACATCTTTGTGGTTTTAACTGCTCGCGATAAACCCTTCACAGGTACATGTTGAGGCATGCTGTTATGAATGACAATCACATCTTTGTACTAAATCGAACTAATGTTGTAGCCAAAAGCAGTGAATCTCTGTGGTTATAACACAGACCCTCCCTCAATCCCTCAAAGTGCAATAAATCTATTCAGCCTAGGAGTTACCCATCTCCATAAGAGCGACACACAGATAGCAAATGGGCCCATCATTATACGTTTATTACCTCTACTGCTAATTTAATGTAACACAAAGCTCAGGGAAAAAAAGTTTGTGAATGAAAGCATAATGGATGATGAGCAAACTAGAAGTTTTAACTGGGTTAGGCTTTTATTAATACAGCCACATCTATAACAAGTACCAAAAGTAAACAAACAACAATGCCAAAAATTGGCTATAAGGAGAGCATAAGTGACACTAGGTTAGACTTTGTTCTGTTGCTATAAACCTCAATTTTACACAGTGACAACATGAAATACTAAATATATAATTCATACATTATTAGGTCAGTGTAAAATTTTTACAAAAAGTCTGTGTAATCAGTCTCTAGTGTAGTGCGTCTGCTGCAAGTCACAGGGAGGAGAGGGGTGTAGTGTGAAAGAGGGCTAGTGCTGTATATTTAAAGTAAGCTTGTTTACGTCTTTACAGTCCTTTCTCAGTCACCTCTCCTCTTACCTGCAGCAGAGACTCTGCCTTCCCCAGAGCCTTGTCAGTCTCAGATAGTTGCTCCTTTAGCTCAGAGCCCAGTCTGTCCTGGCCTAGCAGCTCAGTTTTCACAGCGTCCAGAGAGTCCTCCGGTGTGCTGGAGTTTGCCTGGAGCTGGCTCTCCCTCTGAATCTCCTGCTCCAGACGGTCAGAACGTACTGAGAAGTCATGGAGTCGTCGACCACAGTCGTCCAATTTAGAGTGAAGCTCCCCCAACTTTCTCCTCATTCCCTTCTCCCTCTCCAGTTCAGCCTGGAGCTCCTCTTCCCAATACTGTTCATGAGCAAGCTCTGCTTGGTTCCTGCGCATCGCCTGTTCCAGTAGGTCCATTTCTTCCTGGACACGAGCGTCTGATACAGGGGATGGACATGGAGAGGGGACAGAGCGCTCCCATGAGTGGGACTCCCTCTCCAGGGCTTCCAGCTGAGCCTCAATGGCCCTTAGTCTCTCTTGCTGTTGAAGAACTCTCCGAAACACCTCCTCTTTGGACGGGCCAACAGGAGGAGAGGGTGAAGAGGGCGTAGGAGAGGGAGAGGCCCTTAGCTCAGGGGAGTCTCTGGGAGATCTCTTAATCTGGTTGGCTTTGGTTTTTGGAGATGTGGAAGACGCTGTTGGCCCCAGGTTAAAGGTGAGAGATTTTTTGGGCTGATTGCGTTTCAAAGGCTCTGGCTCCCATTGTCTAGGCAGAGGCGTTTGTCTGTCCTGTTTTGAGTTAGGTCCATCACTGGTGCTGGGACCAGTGCGCCTTAAGAAGAATTGAACTTCATTTCCGTGTTGCCCCAACTTGGCCAAAGACTCCAGGGGTTTCTCCGTGGCCAGCAGCTGGCGCTCTGTGTCCCTTAGACGCTGGATGAGAACGTACCGGCCTGTTTGACCTGTGGACAGAGGACAATGGGTGAACTTAAACAAACAAAGAAACCCCTCTATGTTAGTTACAAATGCTGTGTGACTCAGAGTCTGCAGCAGAACAATCAACTCCTCCCTCTCAACTGGAGAAAATACAGCAGAAAAAAGCACACAGCAGACACATTATGATGATGCTGATATCTCTGAGCTGGTACCACTGAGAACTAGCATAAAAAAGCCAACGTAAAAAACATTGCTCAATGTGTAAAATGTTCAGATAAACTGAATTTTCCACAAGGACTCTGAAATTAGGACAAGCCCTCCCTTCTGACTTGGCAAAAGCTGCTCGTGCTCATGGAAGGAGAAGAGTTCTAAATGTGGAGTGGTGTTGTTCAATGCTACTGTGGTAAACAGACGCCAGACTGACCCCGACTATGCATACACAATTTGGGTCAAAAGAAAAATATAATTTTTGTTTCACCTTGAACATTATTCAAGGTGAAACAAGAATATCATTTTAGTGCAACCTTTTGTCAACTCGATCATGAATCACAGGGGGAGCAAAGGCTGCAAAACAAGACACATATATAATTTGATCTTGTTCATGAGTCAATCCAATCTACTGTCTTAAAAAAAGCTAAATAACCTATATGAACAGGACATGCTAGGTGTTTGCACAAGTGAACAATGCATTTAACAGTTGTGCTACATAATTTTCTGATTGTGACAGAAGTAAGTTGGTGTTAAAAATTTGTTGACTTAATCCTATCGCTCACAAACCATTTATCAATTTTCTAACATTCATTTTAGCCACATGCAAAACCTTCTCAGATGGGGAAGTGAAGCAAGTTGGACTACAGCCAATTAGATCTCATCACAAAATATCATCATAACGCAAATGGCTCTCACAAAAAAAAAAAAAAAAAAATTATGACAGATGCAGATCAATAATTCACATTTTCATCATTATAAAGCACAATTGCATTAAAACTGCAGAACTGAGAAGCCGCACCTCTTGTTGTAAAATGTAACTTTAAAAAGCGCCAGATTTTATTTACATGGGTTTACATGACAATTTAAACCCTACATACAATTTTAACCCCTTACTCAGAATCTGAATATTTGAGTAATCACAAGTAAATACAGACACGTGGGCGGAAATAAAGAGTAGGTGAATACAAGGACTTCCAAAGCACTCAAGCATAACTGGAGAACCATGCAAGATTATTCAAATATGCACGAATCAATCCAAATACAATTTGTAAGAGTGAATTTATACCTTTAATAGCCAATTAAATAAAACTAAGAAAATATTATCAGGAAAAGCATCAGTAGAAACAAAGACAAACACTTTTCACTCATTTAACCTACCGATAGCTTGGGCCAGAGCAATGACCACATCCTGACAGGATGTCTCCTCAGATAGGCCACACACCACTCGCACTACACCGTCCACCCACACTTTGAGCTCCATCTGGGACAGGGAGGAGTGGCCCGAGGTGCAAGATGAGGGGCTTCAATACAACTCAGTTCAGCTTGGCTCGCTTCTGCTTAACGCTGCATGACACCGACTCTGTAAAAGAAATGAACAGAGAGAGAGAGAGAGAATGTGGTTAGAGATGGATCAATCATTACACAATGACGTAATGTAAACCGTGTTGTAAAGCTCAACAAAAGTAGTGCATACAAATTGTACTCTGGTCTGCGTGCTTATTGTTAGTTTGAGTGTGTGTTTTTACATTAAACAAAGATGATGGAAGAGTTTCACTGCTGAAGTGTAAATACAATCTATCCACAAAATGGATCAAGGAGAGAGATTTCTGTAATGTTTTCAAGTAGTTTGTTAAAGGCCTCTGAGGTATCTTGTGAACCTCAGCACATAAATGTAAATCTGTAACCCAATTAAACGCACTGCTACCCCCCCTTCAAAGCAGTTATGATAGCTTACAGCCAAGGGGAACGGACGGCGGAAAGTGGAACACCTCGCCTAAGCCAGTATTTAGGAGAAGGTGCTTGCGCGGTTGTAAATAAAAATGTTATGTTGCTGTCACTCAAAAAGATCCCCAAAGAAAGTAGCCTAAGACACTTTTGTCAAATAAATATAAGAGTGTTTAATACAGTCCAGTTCTGTGTCTCTTTTAACGGCTGAAAACAAAGTAATAAAAAACTGCAGCTCTCATAAAAAGTAGAACGCCTTGGGCAGCACTAGGATTATGAATAGTTCTTGGCACGAGGATGAGAAAGTTTGTAGCCTGCGTGGACGAAATAAAAGACAACTTTTCACCCCAAACTTAGACAGATGGCTTGGTCTTACTGCCCACTTGACAACAGGAGATGCCTCGCAGTTATGGACTCCCCTCTTATTCCTGAACCTGGCTCTGCTCCACTAGCTGCTGTGGTGGAATGCATTGACTTCATGTGGCGGACAGAGGACTTCCTACTGTTGATTTGACAAAACGGTGACCTCCCTTTGCCTCCCCCTGTGTTGCTGATGAGCCTGCTCTTTACTGCATTACTTCAGGGTTGTTTAAAAGACACAAAAAAAATACAAAAAGCAGCAACCATGAGAGATGGCAACAATAATGAAGGCTTTGCATGACAGCCTAGGAAAAAAACAAACAATAAAAATCACAGTCACAGAAATAATTAGGTATTTATGTGAGCTGTTATCTTGTAGGACTGTAATCAACTAAGAAATTCTTGGTCGGCTAAAAATATTGAATAAAAGTGTTATGTAAATGCATTAATACCATTTGGGATGGGACAATAAGTAGTATTCAGTATCAGTATGTATATGAAAGTCTCCATGTAATAATTTTTAGTTGACATTTTAACAAAACATCAGGACTATAAGACATGCCTGTAGATGTCTTTGTTAAAGTTCAAATATTGCACAACAAATGAATGGGTCATGAAAGTAGCCACAAAGATTCAGAAATATTGCTCGCTTATTTGAAAAACAAGCCCATATGTGTTCTTTTTATTTTTAACCAGCACTTTTTGCTGTATTTATTATAAACAATGTAATCCACTGCAATGGTGCCAATTTTTACAGTCTATTTTCAATATGAGTCCTATAGCCAAAAAAAAAAATGCTGGTAAAGAGCACCTTCATCACTAAAAGATTAGGCTAGTCACTCCCAAAACTCCACCCCACTACACACACGCTAAGCACACACTACACACACGCTGAAAGAGCATGGAGAGAGAGTAGTGTTGCAATGGGTAATTAGGTTCAACAATCTGAAGAATGAGGAACGCAGATAATTATTTACTGCATCTGTTAGTTTAAAACTGTGCAGGTGAGAGCAGTGAAACTCCCCTAACAATCTTATCTATTAGGAATGCTACTGTACAAGGCTCTTTTGAGAGTTGCAAGTATAAAGTTCCTGCCTATTCAGTTATTCAGGAATAAATGGACTCACACCAACCTGAGTATCATAACAAGCAAACCTCACAATTGTAATGAAAGTATTTTTGTTGTTGTTGTTGTTGTTTAGATTCCATCCACTAACACTGACGGCAAAATACTTTCTAATAAATGCAAATTAACCTCACAATACCCACAGCCTTTCACTTCTATCTGAAAGCAATACACCATTCTCAATTACATTAACAGCGCACAAGCGAAGAATGCCAGTCCCCCATGATGCCTGGTGCTTATCCCTTCTGAAATGTGATAATGTGCACCAACAGGAAACAAACAGGTCTGCAGGAGAGCGTCTCGAGTGTCTGTCTATTGCTCTTTCACTCCTTCTCTTTCTTTGTCACGGGCAAAACAAAGCTGGGAACTAGACATCCTCAGCCATGTCGGTGGAGTCTCGAGTCGCCCGCAGTCCCACGTAACAAGGGACATTTAACTGAGAGTGAAACGTCACACTTGGAAAGCATACCATCAGCTTGTGTCAGAACCCCTTATGAATAAGCTAACAGATACTGCCATTGTGGATACTGTTACAGAGAGAATACTGCATTTGTAAGTGACTACACATATGCAGTTTTGTACACATTGATGAAACGATCTGCAATACAGCAAGAATCCCACTGGGGCACAGTTAATTAAAGTTTAGCAAATGAACTAAAGAAATTGTGCCGATGAATTTTTCATTCGGTTGCACCCCCAAATGTAATTTCAAAGTGCTTTGTGAAAAATGGGGCGGTTTTAAATGAAGTGTAATGGAACATATCCGTTTTGAATAGAACGGTGGTTCACATTCAACTGATTGTGTGACCTGTCGTTTACCCCGGCAAACTTTAATGGGACGCACTTTATTATTGTCGTCCAAACATGGCCCAATGCACAAGAAAATACAAACAGAGACACAAACTTATTGAAGTGGCATTTTCCAGTGATATTTAAGCTCACGCAACAATAATGTGTGAAAAAACTAGACATACTATTTTGATTAGGGCTGAACAGTTAATCGGAATCAAATCAAAACCACACTTTCACTAGAAACGATCAGCAAATTGCTAAAACAAAAATAAAAACACACACAAGTAAAGAAAAAACAAAGGGAGGGGGCTTAATTCCATAAAATCATAGATTAGATCTGTACAAACATGATCTTGAATAGCTTACATTATTAAATTGTTAGTTTATTAACATATTTCATTTCGTCTATTCTCTTAAATATGATAAAAGTGTAAACTCTAAACCATTATTAAAACATAAATTGCTAATTAAACCACATTTGTAATATTGGATATTTTTCTTCAATTGTGCGGCTCTAATTTTGATAATTTAATAAAATAGTATGATCTTTGATTACCCTTTTGATTCCACTCTCTTTGGAACTCTCTTTTCCGATAACGGAAAAGAATATATTTTCAGTTCAAAACATTTGCATTTTCTCCAATATTACCTTCGTTTCTATATAGACCAGTTATTCAGTAAAGGACTAGCCTAAAGGATTATATTTGTGTGATTATTAAGACCACTTCAAATGCATAATTAGTTTATGAACTAGTTTTAGTAGATTTTGAAATCAAGCATGTTGTCAAAATTGACAAAGTGAATAAAAACTAGCAACAGATTATACAGCTGTTAGTCACTGTCAAAAATTATAAGCCTCTGCCATTTTATATAATAAGCTTTGCTGGAATCCATTATTGTGGAAATGAACACAGTGACAACAAATAGATTATCTCCTCTTGTCCATCTATCCATTTCTAACTCCTTATCTTTCAGCAAGTTTACTGAAAACTTCTTGTTGCTTTTAAATTAGTTCCAATCTCAAGGCTGAAATATCTCACAACTTCTGAATCCATTTAATTAAAAGTTTTCCAAGAAGTCTATGACATTATGTATGCATTCAACTGAGTCAGCATGCAAATAATGCTGAATCATTTGCACATGTTGAGGAGGAAGCACATATATACAAATTAGTGGCTTGGTTTAGTTTCATAGTTTCTCCACGTGGCAAAATCCAAAACTTGAAGCCATTCACCTTGAGCTAGCAGCACCAGTCCCTTAAAATAGAAAATGACTTCCCAATTCCCACCACTTCTTTCAGCAGACAACCCAAGGCACTTTCGCTCAGACAGTGTTTCAGTAGAACTTATGAGTAATGGCCAAAGATATACAATTTTAGAGGCCAACTGAATCATTCTACTATCTGATATCCAATTTCAAGTTCATTTAGTAAGGCATAGAAGTGGAGAAATGGTTGTTCTGGGGTGTAAATGAATGAATAACAAAGAATGATATACATGCAAATATCAGCACTTCTGATAGATAACAGAGCTAATAATCCAATAAAACAATTAGGGGAACCATTAAGCCGTTCAGAAAAACATTCTTAGATAAGCTACAACTGCCTCAGTTGTTTTTATGCTTTTTAAAATGAGGCTAAACACGCGGACAGAGACTTACTCCACCCACACCTGCACAGTAAACAGGCTCGCAAAAGTTCGAAATGCCCGGAGGCCTTTTAAGGGAGGCCCAGTGGGCGTGAACAGACGTTGACTGACAGTATTAAATATGGACAGCGAGTTTGGTGAATGATGCGAGTTTTGAGTTGGAGCAGTCCTGACGTGCAGTGAGGTTTACAGCTGTGAAGCTGTGGTGGTCTAGTTGCTTACTTGCACTTGAAGATTCTTTTTTTGAATAACTTTACAGACATGAATGAAACCTTTCCTTTACAGAAGCACATGAGCTCATGTGAGTATACTGTATTCTAAAATTGAAAATGAGAAAAAAAAAACACTGGCGGCAGCACAGTTTCGGTTTTTGCACACATAATTGCAAAATGAGCGAGTTTGCACAAAAATGTCCAAAAAAGGCCTGGAAACAGTAGATTTTTCAATTTTGACCCCATACACACAGTTTAACAGTGAAAAAATTATTGAGCGTTTAGTTCCCCTTCGTATGTCTTGTCTTATAACTGATTGCTTTCAAAAGACACAGAATTTACTTGTTTTTCAGTGTAACATTTCTAGAATGAACGGAAACTAACAAATTAATAAATCACACTTTGTCAATAATACTGTGTCCTTGCAAAAAAGGACACAGTCTATGATTTTTGTAGTTTTAAGGAGAGTGTAAGCACAGCATTAACTTTAAAGTGACAATAAACAACAAAAAATTGCCCACAACCACATTTCATACAGAGGTGGCAAACCTGCCCCCCCCCTCCACCTTCTCCACGCACACTCACAAGTAAAATTGAGAGAGAGGGAAGGATTTGTTTGAACTGCAATCAGACACACTTAGGGCAGTTACATATCACCCTAGAAACAGTATTGAAACTATATAGTCTGAACTGTAAAAAAAGTTTGAACATCTAATTGGAATTACAACATGGTTTGGTAGCGGAAAAGCTAATTTGGTGTTTAAAGCAAGTATAATGCATTTTTTGCATTGTTTTTATCTTTTAAGCATGCTCTTTGGCATAGTATGTAAAACTTGTTACTAAAAAAGTGTTTTAAGCATGCATAAGTGTTGTGTTTCCCACGTCAGGAATTAAGTTAGAGTTCCATCTACTGACTGAAAAGGCTCAAAACAATTTAAGATGGTTTATGGACCTAAAGCAGTGCAGAATATTGTAAGAGCTCTACCACTCCCAATAACATCACAAATCTAGGAACCTCAGCTCCGTTTTTGAAAAGAAAGCAATGCTAAAACTTTTTTAAAAAAAGCAAATATATTAGAATGATCAGAGCAAAGTATTTAACTTCTTACATAATCTATCAAGCTTTGAGGACAGTCCAGGTTTCTCTACATGTAAACATACTGATGAATTGACCAAAACTGACAGTGAGTAAGACAAACTAAGTAGCACTCTGTTGAATCATTCTTGGACAGACAGGTGAAGAGTGAGTGGACGTATTGGAGGAAGGTGCAGGGTGTCTCCCTTCTCATCATCCATCCCGATAACTCGCTTTGCGTCTTTCATCACCCTGTCGCGGCCTTCCTCTACCCCCCCACCTCCTTCTATAACAGACTGGCTTCAGCTGCGGCGTGGATAGGAATCAAGGCAGAAGTGGTTAACGTCACGCTCCTGGGGACACGTCGTCGGGCAGGATCTGACTTGTCTCCGTGGCCCTGTGACTGAGCCCAGTGTCAGGCTGCAAATAGATGGAGCGATTTAGGCAGGGGCAAGTCGAGGAGGAGATAAAAAGACTACGCAATATGTCAAAGTTTAGATGTTTACTAAGATAAGTCAAAGGAATGATGCGTGAAATTTAAAAATGGGACCTTGAAATACTTCTACTAGACCACTAAAACTCATTTAAAGTAGAAGTGTCACAATATAAATTTGAATGTCAAGATATTTGCAAGACAGAGATAGAAATTTTGTGATAATAAGATGGAGACCAAAATTTGTTTCTTTTTATTGTCCTTCTTCAAGTTTGTGAACAACTTTATGAAAACACACTTTCTGAATAATAAAACAAAGTTAATGTGACAAAATAACCACATATAAAAAGATCTCTAACAATCCGGACTTCCATATTTAAATAATTTGTTTTAGATTAGATGTTTTTCATTTGCAAAAAAGTGTATTATGTCATTGAATGTAGTGAACAATTACCAAAAAACCTTCAAGGAGTTTAATATGTGGAAACTTTCTTAATATACATACAGTATATTAGGCTCAGTTATGATATTATGTTATCTTGTTTTCCCTAACTTTAACAATTATAAAGTCAACTGTCTCTTATTACTTTAATTGATAATCCTAAACTAAATGAAAACTATTTTAGGCGTTTTTTAATTGAAGCCACAATTACAAGTTGAAGAGATGCTTGGAAAGATAGCCCTGGAGGGTCACGCTGTCATTGAAAAGCTTTTGAAAAAAGTCATATGGCTATTTCCATTTTCTTAATTGCATGCTGTTTCCTCACAATTGACAAACTAATGAGGAACTACACAATATACAGAACCAGATGCCTTTTTTAAAGCTAACAATAAAATTTCTCTCCTGCGACCAATTACACAATGCACTTTTGTTTCATGACAGGGCTTGATGTGCAGTGTTTGCGATTGTCAACAGATGTTCCATTTGGGCCCTATCCTTACAAGAGGTCACCGGAGCCTCGAGCTATTACACTATCTCCACAGACACACTGCTTCAGGAAACAAAAGCTGACAACATGATGTGACCCGGAGATGCGCGCACAAAATGACCTAACAATAAAACCCCTTCTAACAAAGTGGACAAAACGGGTCCTATCAGGGTAAACACAGGCGATCGCAGAGAAGCGTCTACAAGACGGAGGAAAACAATAAACAGTTGTGCCCTCTCCAGCTCGAAGCTCAAGGTTGGCACGGACAGTCAAATGCACTAAAAGCCAGTAACGCGCTGGCACAGAACAGCCTGGTGTCACTGAAGAGACATCATTGCTTCACTGTGGGTAGCTTTTTGTAGCTCCTGGCATCGCTGGGTGATTCCACTGCCCGACCTTTTATAGTCATCCATGTGTTACTGATAAAACTTATAAAACAAAAAAGGGGAAAGATGGTTCCTTTGTCGGCTAACACGCCCACTCATTTGCCTTAGCCTTTTTGGCATTTAAATTTATGCATCAAGTTTGTAGCGGACTGCCTCTCGAGAACAATGCGCTTGTTTCAAAATGATCTAATTCAGTTTGAAAAAATGTAACTTGTCCTTGAGGATTTTTAAATAAATTGGTTCAGTTGGTGTGACAAGAAGCAAGGTCTTTTAAAGTGTGTATGACAGTGTATTATAATTTTCTAACTTTATCTGGGTAGATTAAAGTGAAGCTAAACTCTAAAACAACTTTTTTGCCTGTTGATATGGTGTTTGCTTTTATTCTGAGTCGTTTTTTAGTCAATTTTAGTGTAAACTTAACCAATTAGCAAGTTTCAGGTAAAAAAAAAATATTCACTGCAAAAGCCAATGTCATTTTTAGATTTTGTCTTTTAGATTCAACATTAATTTGCCAACTCAAAACTGTGTGCTAATTACAAACAGTTGCTGCTAAACCAATCACAGTGCTCCTCTCTACTCTGAGTCCCTCCTTTCACCCTTTCCTAATGCTTTTGTTTTGATGTGTTTGAAATGTGTTTTTGGGTTTAGAGAGTTAGTGAATATAAAATTACTACAAATTATGCTTTTACACCAATCGAGTGGCTGTCTAGGAAGAAAATGTGTTGAGAAATCCAAGAAGCAAAAATATATTAATTAACTAATGACTAGGGTTGTAATTATTTAGTCACTTGAATAACTGAACGTATCCGCCATTTTAGATATAAATATTCCTTTTTTGTTTAATGGTGCACTGTGTAACTCTCTGGGGGTGCAAAGTCATCTACACAATTTAGTAGAAAATGAAAGGTAACATACTTTGGGACTTTCTGAATGGAAATGAGTAAATGCCATAATATAAAAAATATATATATCAGCTAAAGAAACCACTTTTCTGTAGAAACAATTGTGTTCGGGTTCTCCTCCAAGCCAAATAATACACTATTTTCTGCTCAAAGTAAAAACACAGATTTGTTTTAATTATTTGGTGTAACAAAGGCATGTTGTTGTTGTCATCATCTCTTTTGCCTCGAAGTCCTGGGGGAGGGGAGGCATTAATGGACATGTTTTTAGTTGAAGGGGAAAAGAGAGCACCCAGAGGAAACCTACGCAGATGCGGGGAGAACATGCACACTTCACATAGAAAGATCCTGGGTCATCTGGGCATTGAGCCCAGGGCCTTCTTGCTATGAGGCAAGACCGCTAACCTTAAAATGTTTAGCAAAAGCTTAACTTTGTTGCAGATGTACAGCCTGTCATAGAAACTTCATGAAGTATAATTTATCTTTTTTGAACTGAAGCACTTTTATTGACAGACATCTGCTTAAATTCTCTACGTCCCGGGGCATATTCTTTAGTGACGAGAAACGTGCCTTTTACAACGTAGACACACCGCCTCTGAAAAACAGCTGTTGTGGGACAATTATCATGAAAAGTATCTCTATATTGTGAAGCTTTAAACTTCCCTTGCAGAAGACATTACAAGCAGAGGGTTGGTGCCTGCGGTCCCAAAAGCAGGGAGTGGTCCGTAAGAAGCGCGAGGAAACTAGATCAGACATCAGACAGACTTCAGCGGGGCACCACATTACAGGCTATTAACTTGCAGCGCAGACTTGGCTCTGTAGTGGTGGGTTTTTCATTTAATCATGGTTTTATTGGGTATGAAAAGGCAATAAAAACAACAACAAATGAAACCAAATCTGTGAACCGTGTTTGAGATATTTCAGGAATGCAGTGCAACTGTAACTTTGTTTTGCAGCTGTGGAGGTCATAACACTTTACTCCTGTGAATCTGTTAAAAATGTTACCTTTGTAAGAGCTCAAGAACGAAGATTTTCAAATCTAACATTGATTTATTCACAAAGAACAAACATTATCTAGTTGTTTAAGCAGTGTGATCAAGGATAATCTGCCCGAATAATCTAAAAACAACATAAATGATAGGACAATTGCTACTTTAGTTTCAGTGGAAGGGATAAAATTACATTTATTCTACAAAAAATCTAGAAAATGGAATGAATCAAACATACATCGCTTATGCCATCATAGTCTCCGTATATTCCTATGGATATTGTGTATTAGCCTACTTCATTATGCAGTCTCACTTTTGGTTGCCTACAGTTTGTAATGAACCTAAAATAAATATTAAAATTATACTGTGTAGCCAGTGACAAAATATCTGCCTATTTATCTGTTCTATGCTTCATTGTGAAATTAAAAGAAGACCATTTTCAAGCAGGAGCTATAAAAAAAAGTATATATTTTGGGGAATTGCAAGTCACTCAAAGTAAACAAATAAATGAGAATTGAAAAAAAATATTCAAGTCTACATCTTGGCTAATGTCAGAGTGTGGAACTTTAATCAAAAAGGACAACGCGAAAGTGGTTTACCAATGAAGAAGTGTCAGTAAGTTTTAGAACAGAGAGGCTAAGCTGTGTACGTTCTATGAATAAATTTGAGAATAATGCTCTTTTAGCTTCTCCCTTTTCCTGTTTCCCCTTGTCACCGTGGAGACCATGCACTACTGTTAATTAGACGCAGAGGTTGCCTGGTTTCAAGGAGCTTCACTTCAATTCCCCCTAAAATAATGCTCTTTGTCACAGTGCATTAATTCACCCATGTTTTCCTGCAAAGAAAAATCCTAGCTCTTTACTGAGTCTCAAAGTTTGGACCAAAATATTGGCCTTCCATCAGTCACCGCTCTTTTGACGTGATAATGACAGTGTAAAAAGAATCAGAAATACTTGTTAATAAGCTTTGGTCTTCAGATTTGCATATGGGGTTTGTCAGAAGAGCTTTCTCCATTGTAATAACTGGCTCATCCAAGTGTGAAATCTCCATGAGAAGGGATCAGCCGCCATTAATACAGCGGACACGGTTTCATCCAAGGACAAATATGTTTATAGGAGTTATTCCAACAAACTAAGCCGAGGCCAATACAGAACCTTTAATTACTAATCTCAAAAAGCAGTATACACAAAGTACTTTTAGTAGTACACAAGAGTTAAAACCAAGTTAAACTAATGTTGCATTATATTGACTAAAAGCATTTACTTTCTGTAAACAGGTACAATGCTGTACAAGTCATGGCCCAGAATATTCAGTGTCAGAATAATTTAGAAATAGTCAGTATACATTTCTAAATAAAAGCGACAGAACAATTTATGCTAAAGGCGATGTTTTGTCAACTTGTAGCATTCAAAATGGTAAAAATTGCAAACTTTTCTACTGTCAACAAATCGCAACGTATTTATGGTACAGAGATTTTTATTGCTTCAGCTAATGGCTACAAGCTAAAAACACGTTTAGGGCCTTATTGCCTTAATAAAAACAGTATGATTGGATAAACGTGAGTGTCCTGTTTGCTGTGCTGTCACGATACTCAAAAATTTGAACTTAATTTTCATACAAAGAAATAAACAAATTATTTGAGCCCAATTTTGAAAACCCCTTTTTGAGACAATAAACTGCCATAATCAAAATAAAATAATAGTACTGCCTGTATGTGACAATGGCGGTCTTATACTACTCATAGTTATTCAATGATGACTGTTTCATTGTTTGATTTTCTAATGTTTCTGTTTGCTAAATCAACAATCTTAAATTGTAAAGTTCTCAAAGGCGACTGAAGTTGAGACTTTGGACTGATGATAGTTCAGACGAAAAAATTAAGATTGGTGTTCAAAAAAGGTAAAATGTAGTACCTTCAGTAGATTTTTTGTATCAATCTTTAAATGGGCATTATTATTTTTTTGTTAAAATCTCTTTTCAGTACAAGCTTAGTACAATTACGAAGTGTTATAAATGTATATTGTTTCCTTGTTGGTAACTGTGGCACCAAGTTTCCGAGTTCCTGAAACATTTGGTTCCACAAAATGCAGCCACTTCCCCTGACCAAAGATCAAATTTTCCATAACAAGTATGTTCACATGTTGCCTCTACCATGACCATGTTCTGTTTGATGTTACAGTGAATAATCGTTTCAGGAATCAATGCCCTATCTTCAGCATTCTCACCTGCGGCTGTCACTATCAGTGCGGTCACACGGTAAAACCCTATTGTAGCGTGAAATTCCACTTGTCACAAATCACGATCCAGACAGAGAATAACCTGGGTCAGACCATGGGTGAGGAAAGTAAAAAAAAAAAAAAAACGTTATATATTTTTCTCTACAATACAAAAACATATTGTTCCCTATCAGTGACAAATCTAACTTGGCATACTTAGAAGTTTCATTCAAAAGGAAGCACACACCCAAGCACATGACTAAGAGGTAGTTTATACAGCCATGACCTCATTCATACAAAACCTGTGTTGATTTTCCAGTTGTGGAATCCCAAGTTTTCTATCGTCTTCAATGGCTAACACGTGAATATGGTGTGTGCGCATTCACTTGGCAAAGACTCGCTTAAAGGCAAACTAATGTCTAACTTTGTTGATTTGTTCTTTATGTTGTTTAAGAAGATGTACTGTACCGTAAGCTTAATCTGCTAAAATAATATACTAATGTGAAATGTCAACAGACTAAGCTAGTACATGGATAAGAAAAGGAAAGACCAGCAGTACACATTTGTTATTTAACTAAAGTACCAAGAAAGGAGCAAGAAGAAGAAGGTAAAAAGTGAAATGTTTTTTTTTGTTTGTTTATTTTAATAACAAATTTCTCAATGTTTCTAGAATTTCAAATGTTGATCCAAGCTCAAGCTCAAAGACTAATTCAAAGCCTTTCTGTCACCTAAATGGGATAAAATATAACCACTCAATTCAAACATAAAAGGCTGTATAGACCAGTGCAAAGTAGGGCTGGGCGATATAGAGACTTAGGAAAAAATGTTATTTCGAAGATATCAAGAGATATATTGTATATCAAGATATAAAAAGCATTTTGCGAGATATCAATTTTTTTCCTTATCGCTCAGTCCTTGTTCAAAGTGTACTAGAGTAGAAAGTACTGTAATGCGCTCATAAGTAGTGAAAAGTTAGAAAAAACAAAACATATTCATTACAATGTATAAAGCACAGACATCTAAAAATGTGACTTAGGTATCATACTTTTACTTTGTATTTAGAATACTTTCCACCATTACAAACAACTTTAGTAAGATAGCATTAAACAAAAAAAGAGGTCCAGGTTGCACAGGCTCATGACTCATCAATGAAAGTGAAAAGCTTACTACTCATACCTTTGCATATCCTTTTAACCAAACCATAGAGGCGTGTAGATTAGCACTTTGTTAACTCTGACTCACAGATCCAACCCCAGAGGCCACAACACCACAAGACTCTGCAAAGGTCCGATTCAGAGATGCGCACTTTTGGCCGTCCACAGGCTTAACTCTGAGCACACAAGTTGGCATTGTTGGGTAAGAAAGCTGTCAGCCGGATGACGGGCACCCATGTGTAATTATATCCCAACCTGAGTCAGCGAAAACCTGCCAGGGAAAGAGAAGTCTGCCCCTTTCCCAGAAAAAGTCATACGCAGCAACAAAACCTACTGGATAATGCAGACTTAAGTAGCGTCATGTAGGCAGCTGCAGAATGAGATTGACAGGGAGACGTTTCCAAAATAGTATTCCTCTGCACTCAAAATACACAGGGAGACAGTCTGACTCAAGTGTAATAGTGATGTTTAAGAAAGCCACTAATTTAAAGGGAGCAATTTCTGAGAGTGCAAGTTTAAATTAGAAGGCTAAAAATGACCAAGACATGTTATTATAGTACTTTACTAGGATATATATTTTTCTTTTGCATGCAAGCTTAAAACTATTTACCATGTGAAAAATGGCGCCATGTGTGAAGCTAAAAAATGCACATTAAAAACAGATTTATCCTTTATAGTCTATGCCTATCAAATACAACTTATGGGAAAATTGACACAAAGTCAATGTGTTAGTTTCCTAAAGTCTATTTGTTCTTGATTAAATTTTTATTTAAATGATGTTTAATAGGTTACATTCACATTCCAGACTTTGGTTTATAATTACAAACAAAGAGCAGGAGACTGATTGACTATTTTTTAGAAGAAACTTCCAAACTTATGATCTACAAATAATGAATTCTATCGTTTGACATGATAACAAAGCCATATTCATTTTTGTGGTTTAAAGTAAACTGAACAGACAACACAAAAAAAAACAAAAAAATTTAATTTAAGAATGGTATGAGTTGACACCTTGCATAAAGAACTGTTTTCTCTATTTTTTTCGCAAAGCTTTCATAAAGGCTC